>OY728137.1:864023069-865263874 GCA_963277665.1 Viscum album | reverse complement strand
TTTTTTATCTACAGGGAACATAATACAATGATAAATAAAATTTTTTATGACTCTAAGACCTCTCTTTAACATTTTACCTGGTAATGAACATCATGGTTTGTATTCTTCTGCAAAACATGTATTGAAACCTGCATCATCTACCTGAGCTAAAGAAATTAAATTTTTCCTTAATTTTGACAACTGCTTCACCACTTATGAATCTGGTAGAATCAATGTTCCATGATTTTAATAGACTGATGAAACTTAGTAAATAATCATCCTACTAAAAAATAAATTTCATTATTACATCTTGTATGATTTTATTCACTCATTATATATTTGTTCAAGATCACCTAAAATAATGGTTAGTTAAATTATCCATGAATCCCCCTATTCCATCTCATTTATTTTGTTTTTTGGGTTACACATTAGTTATACTTTTCTATTTACTTACATATTTGTTTTTAAATGCAGGAAAATGAAACCAATTGAAGAGATGCAATGAAAAAAAGATTATAGAAAATAGTCGTCGCATGGCTGAGCTGGGAATTCCACCACTAGTTCCTATAGTGAGTATTTTATTTCAAATATATTTATTAAAATAATATATAATTTCATGTGATTATTTTTTTAAACATTTTTTCTAGATCCATCTATTAGGTGACAATTATTTGATGAGTAGCCTGTAGTGGTCCCGATACTCAGGGTGTTCGTATGAGGGGGGGGGGGGGAGGTACAGGGGCTAGACGATCTGGTCGGCATACTTGATTAGACCCTGCCCATCCCATTGATATACCATCCATCCCACATTCTGATCCCGGTGTGCCGTTAGGGACACACGAGATATTTAGACCTCTCATTTTTTCACTACCCTTTACATCTGAGCCTCCTCACCCATCTGTACCATATCCAATGATGATTTCCACTCCCCATCCAACATTTGGATTGCCATCACTGTCATATTCTTTTACTTATACTTCCTTATCTCCAGTAGTTTTTATTCCATGATCTTCGACTAATGCTCTGCTAGAGTCTGTCCCTGCGAAGCATACATTGGGACCCAGTCCATCTGTATAAGGTGTTCCTTCAGTTTCTGGGGATCAAAAGAAACCCATTGATTAGACTACTGTAGGTATACTTATACAACCCTGACAAATTGTCACACCATTATTTATTTTCATTATCACATGTATTGATAAAATATTTATTTTTCTTTCATAATAGATACATTTACTGATAGGAGGTGGGGGAAGGCATGTACACGCATGCGTTCGGTTTGGAACCTCCATACGCAGTTGATGGGGGAATAAAATAAAGATACTCAGATGATTGAAAAATTAGGACAGTAATGTCAGAGTTTTTTGGCGACGCTTGAAAAATAATATGACATCATTCCTATTAGCCCGTTCTCATGGAGGCAGCTACCAAATAAAGTCAAGAATAAAGCCTGGGAAAAGATATGGTTAAAAAATATGTTGTATTTAATGTAATATAATAATTTTTGTATTTATATGAATTAATATTTTGTTTTAAGCTGCGGTTTAATTTCCCCGATGGTGAGGGTGCATGGCCAGCACGTCTAAAGTATTTATCCGAGATTTAGAGAGCTTATAAGAATGAGTTGTACATTGGATGGCATGCTAGAGTGGGAACAAAGATAGAGGTGGTCCCTGTTTTGGATGATTTTCCATTATAATAGTACCGAAAAATGATTACTCATTGGGTGACTAGCCAATTTACGATATTAATCAAACTAGAAGTATTTAAATGAAAATTTTCATGTTTTTAATTAATACTAATTATTGAAATTTATTTATGATGCATCTTCAGGAAATAAAAAAAACATTGATTCTAAGAAATATTTCCACACATTGGGACGTACTACGATGATATATCATTAGATAAAGAAGGTATGAAAGTTTATAATGTTTATTTATGACTTTCACTTTCTATTACTTCCTCCATAATTTATTCGATTGCTAAAATTGTTATATAATTTTAGTTATGAAATTAATATATATTTTTTGGTATCCTATTTTTAATTATGGTTTTCTATATTCAATGTCATTTTAGAGGTCTAAATTGAATATAGAAGGACATGTGCCTCGAGAAAAACTGTTTTGCTTGAGTAGAAAGAAGAAATATGGAAGTGCGGTTAATGAACTGACTCAGCAGCAGATTGTAAGTCTTAATTTGTAGATTTAAAATTTTAATCTCTATTTTTTAACTTAATAATCTATTTGTATTTGTAATAGGCTACTTTAGAGGCCCTTGATGTCCAGGAACCTGACAATTTTAAACCAAATGATCACTTACATTAGGCGTTGGGAGATGAGAACCCTGGTAGAGTATGCTGTCGAACTGGGAAGAGTATTGTTCTGAAGAGGTATTGGACCTCCTCAGGTATGATTTCTAGTTCCACCGAGTTTCATTAGGTTAAGGCACATGCATAACTAGCTGAAAAAAGGGCCACAAAGATGGCAGAACAATTTTCTAGGGCAAGCACTGCATTTATGAAACTGATGGAAGTCTTATGCCCAACACATCCACCAGAGGCTAGCACTGCTTGTGATGAATATATGTCATCGATGCATTCTATATATGGTGCACCAGGTGGTATTTATAGTGGTGGTCAAGACAATGGAGAGGAGGAGGCCAAGGTAGAGGAGGAGGGTGATGAGGAGGCCAAGGCTGAGTACGAGGGCGAGGAGGAGGGCGGGGATGATGATGGGGGTGCCGATGAGGATGAGGGTGAGGTTGACGATGATGGTGATTATATTGATGGTGATGAGGGAAATATTGATCTGTTACATTTTCGAATGATATTGTTGACCTTTAATGTTTATTGATTTATTATGCCTGAATATATGTGTGATTATGTAGGTCACATTATCTTTATTTTTTTATCTATTTTAATGAAATTGTAAATTTTTAGTGAAATTTAGAAAATTTATGGTCTGTTTAGAAGTTGATATATTTAGTTTTCTTTAACATTGAAAGAATTTTCTTAGAAAATATGTAAATACCATCCCATGTGTCCGGGAAATCCCCCCAGACAGCCTCCACCCTCCTCCCTGGACCCCAGACAACCCCCCAGACAACCCCCCAACCTCCTCTCTAGACCCTGGACAACCCCCCCTCTTCCCTGGACCCTGGACAGCCCCCCCACCATCCTCCCTGGACCCCAGAAAACCCCCATACAGCCCACCAGACAGCCCCCCCGGACAGCCCCCCTCCTCCCTGGACCCCAGACAACACCCCTCCTCCCTAGACTCTGTAAAACCCCCACCCTCCTCCCTGGACCCCAAAAATACCCCAGACAGCCCCCAGATAGCCCCTCGGACAGCCCCCACCCTCCTCCCTAGACACCAGACAACCCCCTCCTCCCTAGACCCTCACCCTCCTCCCTGGACCCCGGACATCCCCTGGACAGCCCCCACCCTCCTCCCTGAACCCCAAATAGCCCCCGGACAACCCCCACCCTCCTTCCTGGACCCCAGACAACCCCCCTCCTCCCTTGACCATAGACTACCCCCACCCTCCTCCCTGGACCTCAGACAGCCCACAGAAATCCCCCCACCCTCCTCCCTGGACCCCGAACAACCCCCCAGAAAGCCCGCCACCCTCCCCGCTAGACCCCGGACAACCCCCCTATTCCCTGAATTATATACAGCCCCCCACACTCCTCCATGGACCCTAGACAGTCCCCAGATAGCCCCCGAATAGCCCCATGGACAGCCCCCTGGAAATCCCCCCTGACCGCCCCCACCCTCCTCCCTAGAGACAGCCCTCTGAACAGACCCCACCCTCCTCCCTAGACCCCGAAAATCCCCCCACCCTCCTCCCTGGACCTCGTACAACCCCCACCCTCCTCCCTGGACCCTGGAAAGCCCCCCCTCCTCCCTCGACCCTGGACAACCCCCCCGCCCTCCTCCCTGGACTTTGGACAGCCCCCAGACAGCCCCTCATACAACCCCCTAGATACCCCCTCATAGCCCTACCCTTCTCTCTGGACCTTATAAAGCCCCCCGAACAGCCCCCCACCCTCCTCCCTGGACCCTGGACATCCCCCCACCCTCATCCCTGGACCCCTGACAGCCCCCCGACCCATCATCCCAACATTGGGCGAGCAATGATTCAGAATATATAAAACATCATGATAATTCAAGAAAGGGTAAGGACCACCTACCTTGATTACGGAGACAATCACAATATTTATTCGGTGTCTTGGATCCCAATCTATGCTTTCTTTAAAATGGACACCCTTTTAAGTAAAAACAACTAGCATATGGAAAATTGAACAAATGTATTTGGATTGTGTTGATACTTTAGCACAAGGATCCATGGGTCATATGTGACATGTACGAGTCAACCCCGCCTCAATCCGAGGCATGGTGTGGCTGATACCACTCAAAGTGTCTCACTTTTATTTTAATTGGACAACATTTTAAGTGAAAACAACAACTAGCATATAGAAAACTAACCAAACGCATTCAGATTCTATTGGTACTTTAGAAAAATGGTCCATGGGTTATTTGTGAGGTGTATGAGTCAACCCCGACTCAATCCGAGGCACGGTGTGGCCGGTACCACTCAAACTATCTCACTTTTATTTGAAAGCAACAATATTTTAAGTGAAAACAACAACTTTTATAAGAAAAACTAACCAAACACATTCATATTCTATTTATACTTTTGGAAAATGATCCATGGGGAATTTGTAACGTGTATGAGTCGACAGTGCCTCAATCTGAGGCATGGTGTGGCTGGTACCACTCAAACTGTCTCACTTTTATTTGAAATGGACATGATTTTAAGTGAAAACAACAACTTGCATATGGAAAACTGACCAAATGCTTTCTGATTGTATTGATACTTAAGGACAATAATCCATGGGTTATTTATGATGTGTACGAGTCAACCCCGCCTCAATATGAGTCACAATGTGTCCAGTATCACTCAAAGTGTCTCTCTTTTGTTTAAAATGGACACTGTTTTAAGTAAAAACAATAGATATATGGAAAACTGACCAAACATATTTGGATTGTGTTGATTCTTTAGAACAAGGATCCATGGGTCATTTTTGACATGTACGAGTCATCCCCGACTCAATTTGAGGCACGATGTGACCAGTACCACTCAAAGTGTCTCACCTCATTTGAAATGGACAACATTTTAAGTCAAAACAACAACTGGCATACAGAAAACCGACCAAACGCATTCAGATTGTGTTGTTACTTTAGTACAACAACCCATGGGTTATATGTGATGTGTACGAGTCAACCTCACCTCAATCTGAGGCACGGTGTGGTCGGTATCACTCGAAGTGTCTTTCTATTGTTTAAAATGGACACCCTTTTATGTAAAAACAACTGGCCTATGGAAAACTGACCAATCGTATTCGGATTGTGTTGATACTTTAGCACAAGGATCCATGGTTTATTTTTGACATGTGCGAGTCAACCTCGCCTCAATATGAGGCACGGTGTGGCCGATACCACTAAAATTGTCTCACTTTTATTTTAATTGGATTACATTTTAAGTGAAAACAACAACTGGCATATGGAAAACTAACCAAACGCATTTGGATTATGTTCATAATTTAGGAAAACGATCCATGGGTCTTTTGTAACGTGTAAGAATTAACCCCGCCTTGATCTGAGGCACAGTGTGGCCGGTACCACTCAAACTGTATCACTTTTATTTGAAATGGAAAGGATTTTAAGTGAAAAAAACAACTTGCATATGGAAAACTGATCAAAAGCATTCACATTCTGTTGATACTTTAGGAAAACAATGAATGGGTTATTTGTGATGTGTACGAGTCAACCCTTCCTCAATCCGAGGCATGGTGTGGATGGTACCACTCAAAATGTCTCACTTTTATTTGAAATGGACAAGATTTTAAGTGAAAACAACAACTTGAATACAGAAATATGAACAAAAACGTTCAGATTCTGTTGATACTTTAGTAAAACGATCCATGGGTGATTTTTAATGTCTACGTGTTAACCCCGCCTCAATCCAAGGCACGGTGTGGCTGATACCACTCAAACTGTCTCACTTTTATTTGAAATGGACAAGATTTTAAGTGAAAACAACAACTTTTATACGAAAAACTGACCAAACGCTTTCTAATTGTATTGATACTTTAGGATAATGATCCATGTGTCACTTGAGATGTGTAACAGTCAACCCCGCCTCAATATGAGGCACGGTGTGGCCGGTATCACTCATAGTGTCTCTATTTTGTTTAAAATGGACACTGTTTTAAGTAAAAACAACAGACATTCGGAAAACTGACCAAACATATTCTGATTGTGTTGATACTTTAGCACAAGGATCCATGAGTCATTTATGACATGTAAGAGTCAACCCCATACCAATCCAAGGTAGGGTGTCACTGGTACCACTCAATGTTTATCACTTTTATTTGAAATGGACAACAGTTTAAGTGAAAACCACAACTGGCATACGAAAAACTGACCAAACACATTCATATTATATTTATACTTTATGACAATGATCCATGGGTCATTTTTGACATTTATGAGTTAACCCTGCCTCAATTCGAGGCATGGTGTGGCCGATACAACTCAAACTGTCTCACTTTTATTTGAAATGGACAAGATTTTAAGTGAAAACAACAACTTGCATATGGAAAACTGACCAAATGTATTTGGATTGTGTTGATACTTTAACACAAGGATCCATGGTATATCCTCACATAATCCACTTCTCATATAAGTAACTCCTACCCCTATTCTAAAACACATGAAATTTAATACGCCAATCCCATCTTCAAACAGTGGGTTCTAGGACCAAACCAAAGTCCCTTTGGGAACCCAATACCAAAGAAATAATTGAATATTCATGCCCACTACCCAAAATGGGGATTCATCTCATATCACACCCAAGAGACCAAATTACAATTAGCCACATAACCCCTTATTCCAATTGAAAATTCTATAAAAAACATGTAGGCTATTCTGGTAGCCCATCTCATATGTCTAGATTGGACAATGTTTCCCACTAACACATCTAGAACTATTTATACATGGATACATAGTCATTAGAGGAATTTAAACATCCCATGTGCTTCCTATAACTCATACTAGGTCTAAGCACACAACCACTTTTATTGTCTATCTTATGGATATCATGATCCTTGTCCACTCAACCCAAGTTTTTCTGTTGGTTTGAAGATAGTCAACCCAAGACCATGAGTAAACATCCCATGTGCTTCCTATAACATGTAGGTTTTTTCTCTTGTGTGTATTGTTTTTGTGGTTTGAGTGAGGAGTGAATTATAAATTTTGAATACTGTTATGGGTGTTATTGCTTTTCATTTCTAAATATATGAATTCTAGATGTATTGGATTCTTACTGTATTGGAAATGAATTCTAAATTTTGAATACTGTTATGTGTATTGGATTCTGTATGTATTGGATTTTAATTTTGTATTGGTGTTATGGGTGTTATTTCATTTCAATTCTGGATGTATTGGATAATGGAAGTATTGGATTCCAGATTTTTCTCCTGTGTTGTGGTTTGAGTGAGGAATGAATTTTAAATTTCTAAATTTCTGAATTCTAGATGAATTTTAAATATCCCCTGTAGACTTTTGGATTCTGGATGTATGTGATTCTGCAGGTCATGGAGAGTTACAGGTTGGAGGTGGATGCTGGCTGCTGCTGTTGCTGTGGAGACGCAACATATGTATACCAATGGATTTCAAAACCCTTGGTATAGCATTTTGATATATATTATACCAACAGTTTTGTTATAACCATTGGTATAAACTTCTACCAATGGTTTTTAAAACCATTGGTATATCCTTTGGATGTATATTGTATACTATATAACAATGATTCTAAACCATTGGTATAAGGGTAACATATAACAATGGTTACCCACAGAACCGTTACCATTAGTAACGGTTACCAACTGTTACCATTAATATATCTCTTACTTTAATAGATATACCAATGATTTACACAAAACCGTTGGTATAAGCCTATACCCATAGCTTACTTAGCCACAGTTTGGGAAACAGTTAGAATATAATATATCGACAGTTTTCCAGCCTTTACCAACGGTTCTGAACCGTTGGTAAAGGGTAAAATTTCAGTAGTGAACCCACAGATATAAGAGTGGGTTTCATTAAACAAACAAATAAAATTTATTCACTTTTAAAAAATAACCCATGGAAATAAAAATGGGTTTTATAAAACATCCTTTTAGAAAATTTTCACTTTTCATAAATAACCTATAAAAATAGAAATGAGTTTTTAAAACATCCAATTTTTATATAATAATAACATGAATGAAATTGTTTGATAAAAAAATGTGGTCTCCCAAAATACTTATATAATCAATGAAAATGTATGGTGAGACATGAAACAGAAATCCATTAGAGAAATATCATTTGAAAATAATGACGACTAAATCATGAAAAGTGATTTCTAAAAAAAAATATTCCTCATTTTAAAATAAAATGTTTCAAGTTTATTTTTGAAAAAGACTCCTTTATTATTGAGAAAAAAAAAACGTTTCTTGATATTGGATTTGGTTCAAAACATTATTTTTAACAAAAAATGAAAAGGGAAATCTTTTAAAATATGTAGTTTTAGAAAAAAAAGTTGAAGGAAATAATTTTATATATCAAATAAAGTATTTTGAGTTTCCAAATATCTTATTTCTTTAGCAAATTTTGAATCATAAGTCATTCAAATCTTAAAAATCATATGGTTCCATACATCCCATGCATTAAATCAGTGATTTTGAAAAAATACATTCTTAGCTAGTATATACACCAAAAAATATGAAATTATTAAATAAAATTAAAGCATGTCTTAATAAAGATATTTTGAGATGAAAAACCATTTTCATGTTTCCTTTCATTGTTTAGGACACTGTAAATTCATCTAAGATTTGATCATTCCTAAGAGTAATCCATGGAATTAAAGGGATTATGATAAATTAGTGTTATTAGTGAATTTAATATGTTATACTGGGTAATTGTGGGAGAAAACTAGTAGAGTTTAAATGAATATTTTGAAGGTTAAGAGTAACTTTTAAGGGTGGAAGTGGTATCCTTTTGTAATATAATAAAATGAAACTTTTAGAAATGCACATTAGTTTTCAATAATTCCATGACAATATTCAGGGGTGAATAGATAAAAAATGTAAAAAATTAAGAGGAAAATACATTTTGGGTAAAAAATATTCTCATACACACATTTTAAAATATTTTATTATCTTGTTTCGTCTCTTTTGTCTTAGTAAAATACTTTCTTCCTTTTTTACACTTTATCGGGGTAACAATGTTTTTCAACATTGTAATTACTTTTGATGAGAAAATTTTAAATTAAACTTGTTTAATAATTTGAAACTTCAAACTCAAAATTAAAATATAATTATTTCATATCAAATTACAAAATGTGTTAAATTATAATTTTAAAATAAACACACTTAATCTTGTTAAAATTATTTTAGAGAAATAATGTTTTTCAGCATTAAAATTTTGTATAAGATAAAATCTGCATTAATAATTTTATTGATATAAATTAATTTATAATAAATTAAATGAAATTATTTAGAATTTAATGTAAATAAAAACCTGATATCACATTAAAATTACATCATTAAAAAAAATAAAAAATAGTTTTTACAAAATCACAGTTTTATTTTAGTTTTAGAAATATTTGAAATATGATTTATAAGCTCAATAATTTATTAAAACTAATAATTTTATTTCTTAAACATATATTTTTTCACTTAAAAGGTTTTTAAAATTTTATGATACAATTACATAATTATAAAATCATAAAAATTATAATTTTCCACAAAACTGTACATTTCAACTAAAAATAAATATTTTTAGAAATTATTTATAAATTCATAATCATAAAATTTTGATGTTAGAATTTAAAAAATGAATTTTATTTTATCAAATTTACATTTTAAATTTTGTAAATTCAATTCTTTAAATAAATTAAAATATAAAGAATACAAATTTTATTGAACATGACCATTTTCAATATTAGTTTATATTAATTGGTTATCTTCTAATGGTAACAAATTTTAATGGTTTACTATCCCAATGTTTATTTTTTAATTTATTAATAATTTCCTTCTAATATTTCGTCGTCCATTTAAATTGGTTGTAGTATATAACAGAATCCATCAAAATAGTATTTATTTAAGGAGGATAAAAATCATGTTTTTATAGGCGTATGCACATGACTATTCCAACATCCATCGCTAGTTTGTTGCTTATGATATATGGGGAGGCACACAAACGGTCTTATAGAGACCCTTTCACTGGATATGTTTGGGTGATCTAGACTATGTAATTAAAGTTTCTATCTATGTTTAATAGAAATCATAATCCAAATAGCACATTAAAGTCATCCATAACTTTCGTTCCTTCGAGATGCTAATATTGTGATAATGAAATTTAGCGTGAAACCACCTTGTTGGATGATCAATGTCTTTAAAATTATAGTTTTTTTAGGAATCTGACACTTAGTATTTTAATAGTATTTTCTCTCACAACTTAATATCTAATATATTCCTTCTACATGTATACATTCTACTATGGATTTTTTATAATCTATGTTCCCTCCACCAAATCATTATGTTCGAAATTTATTAATGTATAATTTTTTTCAAAACTCAGAGATTTTGTTACTTATATAATTTATAATAAAGTCTATTTTAAACATATCCAAATGCATTAGATGCATAGGGTCCTTGAAATTATTTCATAAAAAGTTTCTGAATCTTATGAAATCAATAGTTTTCACAAGAGTAATATTGGAGAGATAAGTATCCAACACATATTTTTCTAAGGAGATACTAAACTCCCAGGCTAGTGAGCAGCCCAACATAAATTCCCTTTACCCTGGTTAATTAATCAAGAGAAGATTTAATTCCATCCCCATTATACCACCTATTATATTTAAACTATAATTAAATTCTTAATTCAATATCATAACCTAATACAAGAAAAAGTAAAAGTAGAATAAAACTAAATAAATTAGTATACATAAAATGTAACTAATTAAATGAATGTATCCTTTAATTAAGTTGGAAATGAACTAAATAAGTGAACAACTTTTAAATTCATACATGAGATCCAAATTTATTAACAAATTCTAAATAAATAAATTATAAGTTGGACATAATTTAAAAATTATTTATAGAAATTAATCATATAAAAATTTCACATTTTACATAAATTGTAACATAAAATAAATATAAAAAATTTTATATCATTTAAACAATTGATCAAATAATATAAAAATATTTTCAGAATAGTTTTAATAACCTATGAAATATTAAATTTCAATATATATATATATGTTATATATTATCATATATAAAAAACTAATAAATAAATATAAAATATTTTACATTTTCTTTATTTTATAGTTTATAACACATTATTAATTATTTTGCGAGTAAATATATATTAATCCTAGATATCATCTACCCAAAAATTTGGGTTTATTATTAACCTCCCCCACGTACCCAAGTTTTTAATGGTTTATGATAATTAAAAGACCAATTTTTATAACATTTATTTAGTCCATGAATTTCTCTAGAACATTTTTGATCTTCCATACAAAAAGAAAACCAATGCCATTTTAAGAATCAAATTTTGAAAAACATTGGTATTTTTCCCTTGACAATGTTATGGGGGTATTTTGAAATTAAATTCTTTATAAACTATGATTTTTTCTACTAGATATAATCCATTTTAGTGTATTGATTGATAACATTCACCATAATGTGTTATTATATTGTTGTGGAGATCAACCATGTCATAGTGATCAGTTAACCATGACATAGAGATAAAGAAAATGATGTTTTTTTTCATATAACAATTATATGAATGGTTTTTAAAAACCATGTTTTGTATTTATAAATTTTATAATACCACTATCACTTTTCATTAAATTTATGACACAGTTCAGGAGAAATAGAACAACCGTGAGCATTTTGAGAAGTTTCCATATAACATAGAATTACCATTTGATCAGTTTCTTTATTCAATCAAAGAATCAATCCAAATGATTTCAAAGAGCCTATAATACTACTAATGGGTTTTATATTGGAATATAATTATCCAAATTTATTGTAAAATTTCAACCATAACCAATTACACAAAAACATATATCCATTTTCTTATGGAATAAAAAGTAAAATGAAGAGTGATATATGTTCTCTATATTGATCCAAACTATAAAATTTCTTCCACATGAGATTTATAGAAATAATTTATATATGTACAAAAAAATCATTTCTCTAT
This sequence comes from Viscum album, assembly GCA_963277665.1. Classification (NCBI taxonomy): domain Eukaryota; kingdom Viridiplantae; phylum Streptophyta; class Magnoliopsida; order Santalales; family Viscaceae; genus Viscum; species Viscum album. The sequence continues at coordinate 865,251,575 of OY728137.1, read as the reverse complement.
GGGTAACTATAAGGAGGATAAGTATCACATTGATTTGGAAAACTTTTATCTACCTCATGATTTTCTAAAAAATTACTCTTTAAAGAGATATATAGATAGAGAGAAAGGTTACTAGATTGTTAAGTTTATCGATAATCATATTTACATGAATAAATAACTATGATCTTATATATAGAGGCTATCCAAGGAAACTACATCAAAGGAATTTTTTTTACATTTCCATACAAATTATTTTTAAACTTTTTATGATTTATAAATATTTTGAAGACATAAATTTTCATGTGAGATTTATCTTTTAACATTTACGAAATTAATTTGGACGTTCAAATTCCTCAATTTTTCATCATATGAAAATTTAACCTAACATGATAGCTTGAAGATGAGAATAAGTCAGAGACACATAATATCACCTATCGTGTAAATATAGAATATATATCCCCATGATGTGGTGAAACTGACCATGCCTTGGTGTATCCAATCATAGATCATGATGTGGTCTAAACCTCTATACTATGGTTATTTTTTAATGCACATTTACCACACATTAATGATATCGATTCCCATATTTCACACCATTAATTCTCTCAAAAACCCTTTAAACTTTAACAATATCCATAAATACCTCTCCCACTGACTCATAACCTCACCAACTTAAAGTCTTATTGACAAAAAATCCTTGATTTGTGATAATTGATGACCACACATCCACTACATATTTAACCCCTATAATACATGATTTCTTATAATGAAAAAGTTTACGTGTTATAGTTTTTTTCAAAAGATTTACTACACTATTTTCACTATGATCATTCAAATTTATTATTGTGAAATTTTTATGAGTAGTTTCATATATCTTATAATATTTAATTTAATTATTTTCGTTTCATGTTATTGCTTAATATTTTTTGATTGATTTAAATTTTGGATAAAATATTGATATATATCATTTAACTGAAAAAAATAAAATTTTAGTGTGAAATAGTTTATTAATTTTATATTTTATCATGTAAAAGGATATTAGAATAATGTATGCCCTTTAATTAATTATGGCATCCTAAAGTGGTTAACAATATTAGATATAAAAAAATAGTTAATATTTTATGTAATTGATTGTAGATAAAATAATTTGTATTGAATGTGAAATTAAAAAAATAAATACAATAATAGTAACAAATATGATGACTTATATGTGAATTTTTAGGTAAATCATACACCCTAAATATAAAAAAACTAACCTGAGGAAAACATATTGGTCGAAATAGGAATCTAATAATTCAAGTGAAATGGCATAAAAACATGAAAAATTATATATTGATTCTCATTGTTCTATGTTTGGTTAAAATAAACAAGCACTAATCAACTAAATCATGTATTTTCCATGTCTATAAGTAATACACAGATACTCACAAGCCACTTGGGCTAAACTAGTATTCTAATTTGAGTCTATTTTTATGAGTAGAGCCAGAGTTTGTTCTATACATGTATTTACTCAAATTGAGTTCATTTATTAAGATAAATTTATCATGTCTCTCATAAGAATAATTAAGTAATGTATATCTTAATATAAACACACACACAAAATAATTTATATTTGGGATTGATCTTCAATGTCATTTTCAAATTCATATTCAAATAATCTATTCAATAATTATATTAGAATAAAAATTATGATTTTTTTTATTTTAGAGTAATAAATCCTAACTATGTAACTTCATAGTGACCAAGATGATATTGATATCGATCTCAATATTAGAAAATATTACTAATTCAAGCTCAAGATTAATGTCGATCACTATTATTCTCAACTCTAATTAGCTCAATAACAATCATAAAATTTTGTAGGCAATCAAAAAATTATATGAATCTTATATTTAGTTCACATTTATTCTCTTAACCAATGACATACCAAAACCTCTAGGAAAAACATAGGGAAAAATAATGCTATGGAAAAGAAAAATATATATAAAAATATGTACTATATAATGAATATTGGTATATTTAAAATATTTTCCTCAATTATTGAAATATTATCCATGGGAAAAAAATTATTCATAATAATTATAAATTTTTTTAGTTTAATGTTAGATTATGACATGTACTTCAACAAAACCTCAAGATTCTATATGAACATGGAACTGCTTAGTTGTGTAATTCATTTTCAACATCATTTAATGATATATAAAATCATTTGATGAGAATTTAATTATAAGAATCAAGGTAATCTTCAGATTTTACAAAACCATCTTTTAATAACACAATATAGAATATAATTATTTCTTAATCATAATATAGGAAACAATTAAATTTTTTAACACACTCATGTATTTATAACTTAAATTAAAAAATCTACCATATTCACTAAACAATCATATATGTTTTTTACTTGCCTCAAATTTTATCACATCATGTATACAAATTTGGGAAATAATATCCAATTTTTGGTTATAATGCTCTCATGAAGGATTTCTCAAAATATGGACAAATTTTTTATAAAAAATTTAAATCATTATTCATATAAAATTACTTGTGATATTAAGGGTCTTTATATATTTATTAATTATTATGATTTTCTAATCCATGATTACATGAAAAATAGTAATATTTAATACCATTTTAAGGACACTTTAACTTTAATGTGTTTTAGAGTGATTTACACTAACCACATGTACACCTATATAATACTTTTTTCCTGGAAACTTTTTACAACCATGAGACAAGATTAATGTAAATATTATATTGAATAAATCATTCATTCAATATTCTGTATGTATATAGACCAAAATCATATGAATTAATCATATATTATTCATTCAAGTAGATATTCACGTCACATGTCACTCAATTAAGAATAAATATGAATTTACTCATTATAAACGTACTTATAAACCATATTCCATACCCATTACAAGAGGCGAAAAATCTTGTGTTGGTTCATAAAATCCCTCATATGATTAACACTATACTCACTTACCTGTATTTTCTTTATTCTCATAAATATTTTAAATTTGTATCAATGTATGATGATTAACATACATTGAATCCTCTTATTATCATTTTTAGGATTACAATGTATTATAAACCTCAAGTAAAGTAGATATACAAATACTTTACTTTCCATTTATTTTACTCATAGTGGATCAACCAAACAGAAAGTCAAGTTTGTGTCTCATATGTGAACTTTGTATCTCTATGAAATTTAATTCATTTTAATCCTAAAATACCGTCACATTCCATGGATATCCATGATAATCATATATTATAGTTAACTTATATTTTTATATCCACAGTTTTAATTACCATGGAATATTTAAAATACACATATATGAATGATAACATACAAGAATATATTATGATTAAATTGATGGTATGGTGTGTGTTCCTTAGCTTTACATCTCAAGAATTAATTTTGAATATATACTCTAACAAAAAAAACTACAGTAAATCCTTCATGTATTTAATGCCCATATACTTTACATGAAACTCATATTTATAATGTTAAAGTGGTTTTATCAAAGTATAATCTACTTTATCGTAAATATTTACCAAAAAATATTTACTAAACCTATAGAAAAAAAATCCCTAATGAGATGAAATCATTAATGGATTTATTTAGAACATAAGTGAGAATAGCGTTCCATATATTGGGTGATATCTCCACTATTATCATTTTAGTACTATATATGATTCTCTATTATCTGAATATACCCAATTTCGACTACTAAGTTATTTATCCAATAATAATTATTTATTTTCTGTAATATTATGATGCATTTATCTTATTTTATAGAATAAACCATGATTAACATATTTGAATACTTCTGGGTTACTACACCACTATTTAGGAATAACACAAACCCTAACCTAGATTTCAAACAATATTTGTTTGTTTGAAATAAAAAATCAATGTAATATTTTACAATGACATAATCCTCACATCTAGAAACCAATAATAAATCTGTAGTTATTATCTAGTACTTCAAAAAGTTATTGACTGTTACATTATGAACCGTATATATGTCAGATTGGTTTCACATTTATATACTCGAAGAATATAATGCATTAATTTTAGAATATATCATGTCCAACATGATATACTATAAATTCAAATCATAGTTAATATATCTCATGTATTACCTTTCAATATGTATAGACTGATACATATTATTTTTAATATTATTTATATTTGATATTTGTTATTAAAAATTCTTGAAAATATCCAAACTAAAAATAATTAAATCTTTACTAATATATGTGTTCTTATATAGACAAATAAACCTCTTAAATATATTTTTATAAATTTCTATTATATATATACAGATCGCTTCTCCCATGTTCTTCATTGAAAAATATTTACCTAGACATTAATTCATCAAAATTAAAGTAGGGATGTTATTTTAATGAGAATTAATTTCTTAAAATGAAATAATTTAATGATATTTACATTTTCACTAACCCACTTGAATATTGTAACATTCCATCCATAACCTTCAAGTCTGAACTGAAGTACCACATGACCTCATGTGTGCCTCCTAACACACAACATAAAATTACCTACAAGCGAGGGTCTATGTCTATCTGTGGGGAGTCTATAACCTCACTATCATGTCAAAGAAAAATTTATAAATAATAAATTATATAATTTAAAATTTAAAGAAAACAAGTGGAAACTATGTAGATGGATTACATGTAATACAGTAAATAAATAGATAAGCTCCCAAAGTTCCAAGAAAAATAAGTTTATTTGTGAAGAAGACAAGTAAACAAATAATACCCCGGTATCCCCCATAGTCTATCCTAATATGACCTCTATCTCTATTCTCCATAGCTCAACCATCTCTTATTGGACCCTTTCCCTTACCCAGATCCATATACAAGAAGTTTTCTTTTGCATTAGCACTCTCATAAAATGTGGGTGTAATAAATCCTAGTAGGACACCAATTATGCATCCTTAACAAATGTGAAAATGTATAAAAAGTGTATTCCATGTTAATAGTAAATTGGTAAGCAATAATAGCAACACACAATCATATATTGAGTGGTTATGCGCTAGATTATAATCCAAAAACCCATGATTGTACCAACTTCATCTCCATTCTAGAAGGATAATGAGGAGATTTCTAAAGTTACCAAAACTAGCCCCATGTATAGTGAATCTAGTTATCAATAAATATATGGAATCATGCATATATATAAATCACAATTCCCTAGACCTCAAGTATGAAATCTTAATTAGTATAATCACTAAGTGTTGAGTGCACTTCTCAGCATTTTACAAGGCATTGAGTAACATGGTACTTAGAAACTAGGTGTAGAGTATATCATAAAAATGTTATTACATGGAATCATTGTTTCTCCACCATATTATCAGGTCCCTCATCGCCATTGTATCAGGTCAATCTCACTACCCCTCTAAGGGAAAATCATGTCTTGATGGACTGCTACTCTAAGAACCATAATGATACCTCCGAAGGAAGGTTACGTCCAAAACATGGTAGATCACAAAAGGAAATAATATCATCATAAGAATAAAGTAGCAACATACATACATGTGATCAGCATCAAACATGAAAAAAAGATAGAAGGAAAACTCAAAGAATCAAGCATCACAATGAGTCTCATGGGTTACACACACAAAAATTAAATCACAATCAGGCATGGTTGTAAAGGTATTCCAACAAAATAAATAGACCAAGGAAAAAGTCTATATGCGAGAGCTCCAAATGGTGAGGAACTTCTTACCTCATGGTTGTCAATATCAATGTCACTATTTATCAAGTATTTTTCACTCAAACCACATCCATGTGTTTATCTTCTCAAACATATTTACAAGTATTCCTTAAAAGAATTATATTATTTTATTTTACAATGAAATAAAACACCATATGTGATAATATATTCTCTCTCTTTGATAATTTCCAAATTATCAATTTAATCAAAAGCTTAGGTTGAATTTTTTCCCTAGATAAATTTTTAATTAAAAATGTTATAATAATTTTAACTCTCTATAATAATCTGATATAGATAATAATAATTATTATTCTTTTCAATAACTATCAGTTATTATAATTTAAGAAACCATTAAAAATTTTCCATAATTTTTAAAAAATATAATTTAAAAAACTGATAATGAAATTATTTTATATAAAAATTACCATGATTATATCTTTTAAAATTCCTTCAATTTAGAATTAAGGAGACAGGGTGAGGTTATATAATCCTAGAAACCAAATAAAGAACTCGTATTGTTTATAAAAGGTTTGACCAAACATGATCAATGGACCTTCTAGGCTGCTCAGACTCAAATGGATCACTGAAAAATGATGGGTAAAAATGTTAATATATTTTAAGGAAGAAATCATCAAATAGATTTATAACATTAAAACCCATAAATTAAATTCATAATTTTATTTTTCATTTAATCATTTCTTAATTGAAGATATCTTATATTCATCTATAGTAGGTGTCAAGAGTTTTAAATGAATCAAGGTATTTTTGCCCACAATATTTGGTCTTTAAAATCAAGTAAACACATTACAAAGATGAACTAGAAATAAGGAGATGATAAATATTGTTTTAAAAGTATTTTTTACCAAAAAGTATGCCATGTAAGGGTAACATGTTTTCACCCTTACATAGATCCTGGACATCTCTTGAGTGTAAGTATTTAACCTTATAGACACTGTATAAACTCTAGGTTCCCATTATGTAAAAATAATAATTTAGGTGTTACCCTTAAAAAAAATTGGAACAACCATTATGTAGCTCATATTTACCCTTACACATCCTTTATAAAACTGAATTTACCCTTACACAGTATGAAAACTACCCTTTCATAGATTTTGTGTACCTTAATTTATCACCTATGTACTATTACATGACTCAAATGTTACCCTTATGTTGCGTATAATAATTCGACATTATCATTACAGAGTGCTTGGGTACCCTTACAAAAATATTGAAAAAATGTCTTCATTTATGTATTATATAGGAAAAGGATCCACCCTTACAAAAAAAATTTAAAACATGAGTTACCCTTAAGAAAATGTTGGTTCCCATGTAAGGGTGAGAATTAAATTTATTTATTTTTAATATTTTACACCAGTGGATTTGAAAATATAAACAAAAGAGCATTTTAAGAACATTTAATGCTTTAAAAAATTTCAATTATTCTCCTCTAGTGAATTTCTATCCTCGAGAAGTTTCACTAGTGGCATTTCTTGAACAACATATACTACTGAACAAAATAATCAGACTCCCACTCCCATGTTTCCTCCTAGATTTGACCATGATTCCATAGGATCTGTTCAGGTGGTACCTTATTTAATTGTAGTAATTTCTTTCACTAGTCTATAATGTGCACCATTTTTTTGTCATAATATGTATCTGGATCCAACTCGACATCCCCATTGTTTATAACATGTAAAAAATCAGGTGATCACCTTTAAGGATTAAAAATATAGAACGCATCATGAATTCCTCAATTACAAAGAGTAATTTCTATTAAGTATGACAATGTGACAACCTTTTTAGTGATATTAAAGGGTCCAACATATTGTGGAACTATCTTTCCTTGCAACCTCAAACATTAATGGCCTAACCGAGCTTGAACTCTTAAGAAAACCTAATCACATACAACAACTACGATGGTCTCCCTTTGTGTTTGACATAAGATATATTTATGGTTTGATATATGATCAACCTCTTGATAATAAATTGTATTCTTTCGAATATTCCTAGAAACACACTGGGCCCCATAATTTCTTCTTCACTAACCTCATTCCAATAAAGCAGTGAACAACATGGCCTTCCATAAAGAGCCTCATAAGTTTCTATCAGAATCTAAGCCTTGTAACTATTATTGTACTTGAGCTCATGTAAAGAGATATGATCATACCATGTTCCACCAAATTATAGAACTCATGATTGGTCCAATTTCAATACCATGTGAATTTTTTATCCAACAGTCCATTAGTTTGATGATGATACACTATGCTCAATATCAGCTGAGTCCCTATAGATTCCTATAAGAACTTCCAAATCAGAAACATGAAACCTTTTTAACTACTTGAAAAAATTCTCAAGGGAAATAAATTTAATTTCACCACCTCTTAGGTATAAAAATTTTACACTATATCCAATGAGTGAGTCTGTCAGATCAATAAGAAGTGAGGATCCTTTGTCAGCCAATCGACAATCACCCAAACATAGTCAGAGATCCTAGGGGTCATGGGAAACCACATAAAAAATTCCATTATGATGTCATCTAACATCAACATGGGAACTATAAGTTGATGTAGAAAACCACTAGGACATTGGTACTTAGCCTTTACCCTATGGTAGGTAGGGCATTATGAAATATGACTGTCGATGTCCCTCTTTAACCTAGTCCACCTGAATTATTGTTTAAAGTCATGGTATATCTTTATCACACTAGGATGTCAATCCCATCTTGAGGTATAGAAATAAATCATCATCTTATATTTAATTGAATAACGTAACACTACTTTTCCTTGCAAAATTATAAAATCGTCATCACCAAATAACCACCTAGGTATCAGGTCACCCCTAACTAGTTGTTCCAACATCACAATAAAATTTGGGTCGGTGCCCTATCCAACATTTACCCATTCAATTAGAAAGTATGTTAACACAAATGAATCACATGAAATCAATCCTTAATCCTCATAAGTATCCATCCTCTAGTTACTTAATAAGTACATCAAGCACCACTTCTCTTATGAAGGCTGATCACCAACTCCTGACCTACATACATCTCATGGCAATGAAAATTTGTAATGATGTTACCTTTTTCAGGTTAGTGTTCCATATCAAAGTCAAACTTCAATATATGATACACCTAATTACTTCTCATTAAGTTAAGATTCTTCTCTGTGAAGGTATAATAATGGATATTTTGGTCTGTGTTGACAACAATCCATTCACCAAAGAGATAGAGTCACAAACACTTCTAATCATAGATCATGACTTCCAAATAAAAGTAATAGGTAGGGTAGTTCCACTCATGGGGTTTTAAATTAAATGAACCATAATGTAATACTTTGTCACTATAAATTATTAATTCTCCCAAAACAATGTCTGAAACTTCATATATATGACATATCTGACATCTATCATGGGGATTATCATCAATAGAGATGTAGTCAACATCATCTTTATCTAAAGCAAAACCTCTTCACAATCATATAACCACTATAAATTTTCTTTTTCCTTCATAAGTTAAGTAATAGGTTCTTAAATATAGGAAAAGTACTAGATAAAATGTTAGTAGTATCCCACCAAACCCATGAAGCTCATAATATCAAACATGTTCCAAGGATATGTCTAGGAAATCACAACTAACACTCACTCTTGGTCAATGGATATACCTATCTCCAACGTCACATTCCCCAAGAACATAAACTCATGAATCTAGAACTTAAACTTTGATAACATGGAATATATCTAGTGTGTGTGGAGTGTACTTAGAACTACCTTTAGGTGTCTATAATTTTTCTATAGGGTCAATTAGTAGATGATGATATCATTAACAAAAACCATGAAGAATGAGTATAGATTTGGGTGGAAGATCTTATTCATGAAATCCATGAACACATATGAGACATTGGTCAAAATAAATGACATCAATAGATAATCATACGACCCATGAATTCTCTAAAATTCCATATCTAGGATGTCCTCATATCTAACCTATAGCTCGTGGTTTCGTGATCGAAGATAAACCTTGGAGAACCATTGGGCCCCTCAAAATAGATCGAAAAGATCATAAATTATGGAAAAAAATATCCATGTTTTACCATCACCTGGTTCAGATATTGGAAATTGATGAAGATCCAAATATTACCATCTGTATTCTTGGAGAACAAGATAGTTTTACTCAATGGAGAAGTACTTGTAATAATGAAATCATTTTACACTAAGGCCCTGAGATTCACCGTATGTTGCTTCAACTAGGTCAAAACCATATGATACATTGGTATATAAAGAGGATATGAACCATGTATAATATATATATCAAATTTAACTCCTTTATTAGGATTATTTCCTATAAAACCATTCATAAATATGCCGTGATAATGTTCCACAATTAGAGGAATTGATGAGGGCTACCACTATTCCAGCCAAAAGTGAAAAGCCTTCCATTTGTTCTATGATCATCCCAAAGTAAATAAAATCTAGGCCAACTCTTCCTATAACTAGTTCCCATTATCTGGTCACCATGAATATATAAAACTTTGATGATGTATTGGAAACACGTTTTTAAAAGTAACTAATGTGAGCTCAAAATCTAGTCAACTAGTCCTTGACAAGAATCACATCGATGATCTTAAAATATATAATCAAAAAGTCCCATAGATTTTCATATCTGGTAATGACTATAGGATGATATATGAATCAATGAATACCTTCCACTTTTATGTGCAATGTAATATTAATGGAAATTATATTAGAGGATAATTTGATAGGTATGTTAAGTCCAACAACTACCTATGTCGAGATAAAGGAATGTGAAGATCTAATATTGAAAATGGTATAAAATTAGGTAGAGGTGATCAAAACTTTACCATAAATAGTATATGGACCCTCTCTTCCATCTACTGGTGTCTGATAAACTTCATAAACATGAACTACCTCATCTCCATGACCATGTCCATGACTTGTATGAGTTCTCATCATCTGGGCATACCGTTGAGCACCCATGATAAATTATTAGTTTAAAGATCAATTATACTAAACACCCAAATAGATTCCTTACATAGATTCTATAGTACAAAAACGTTGGAGATTTCCCATATTACCACAATAATAAAACTAGAATGGGAGTGCTGTTTAGGCCCTATAATAATTCCCAAAAATTCCACCATTAAAGTATTGTGGATCACCTCAAGAAGAGGATAACAAGGATAGACTCTTCTATACCTATATACTATTTCTCTACCACATGTACCTAGTAATACTTTTATTTTCATAAGGAGAGGTAAAAATTCCAATAATAGGAGTTATATTTAATTGAGCACAGAATGGAAGAAGAATAGATACTGCTCAACCCTCTGATAAGATTTTATAATTAGTGATGGCCTTCTGTAGAACCTTTTAAAACTAGAAAAACAGGTAATTGCCAAAGACCTATAGGTGGCTATGATCACAATTTTAAAACCATGGCTATAGGTCAACTTTTCATGGGATATAGCCATGATTTTGAAAACCGTGGCTATATGCCTTTTTTTGAAGTTCTATTGCCAGTGTTTTGGAAACCGTGGCTATAAGTCTCACGACCTTACACGGGAGAAAATATTTCCCTCCAAACAAATGGTGGGAAGAACTATTTCCATAGTTTTGAGGATATTTCTACTATTTTTAATAATATATATAACATATAATATATATGTATATATACCTAAAAGCCATGGTGGTGTGGTGGTTAGGGAACTAAAACATGAAGTAAAGGTGCTGGGTTCGAATCCGTCTAGGTACACATTATTTTTAGGCTATTGACACAGTTTTCTAGAGATATAGACACAGTTAAAACATTGACCATAGGTTATACCCTACTTCCATGATGATAGTGCCCACAGTTGAGAAAAAACATGGTTGTAGCGTAAGACATTAGTTTTGGTCCCTATTTCCCCAGTTTTGAACCGTGTAAATAACCCAATTTTGTAGTTGTCTTTGGGTATAATGATAGTAAAAGATTGAACATCCAGGCCACCTAAGTCTCATTTATGGCCTAAAGAAGAGAAAAAAAAGTTCAGTAAAATGAGTAGAGAAAGTAATCATTATCATATAACCCTACTGTATCTATATTTACTTATTTTATCAGTCAATATTTTGTATATCAGGAAATAACTCCTCAAAGAACTATTCCTTGAAGCCCCCATGTTATCTCTTAAAATAGAGTAGGCAATCATATGACTCCCCACAAATTCCGGGTATGTCCTTACAACATGAACACTACCACCTTGACCTTCTTATTAGTTATTTTATCAATTTGGTCAAAGATACCCTTGATGAAATCTTCCATATCCTTAACATCTTGCGGTCCACCGGTGCCATGAAATTCAAGAGTTTGATGAAGCTAGAAATACCTTGTTTATTTGACTATGGAACTTGGTAGAAGGACTCCCGAATAATGTTGGCCTACTACCATCACCAATAGAGTAGGTGCAGGAACTTACTCAATATAACCCTCATACACAACATTCAAAAGAAATCAGGTGTTGGGAGTACCCCTGAACCATGTAGGCTGGTGGTCACATCAGTCTTCTATAAGGTGGAATATTATATAACACAAAGGAAAATATTTAAGAATAACTCGAGTCATTAGAATAAACCCTAACCAATATATGGTATCACATAGGGTTATATTAGGATTCTATTGATAACCCAAGGTTTAACCCTCCCAGAACTAACCAAGGTATAATATTTTCATGTCAATCACTATCATATATACAAAAAAACACAAAAAAATTCTCAATTCAATTAGATAATTCTGGGAAGATATATCAAAATAGAAAAACAGATATATCACATAATAGAGAAACTACCCCATCCAGATAGTGTTAATAAAGGAACTAAATTTAATAAATAATATACAATATATTAACAAGTTTATTTATGTAATGTGAACCTATGTTCATAATCAAGATGCCTGAATGCACCTGAAATCTCATAAAAGTGGTAAGAAAAATCACAACCATGGTAAATTGGAGGTCTGTTACGCATATTCTATCAAGGAAAATAGAAAATCTTTACCAGTTTCACACACAACCATATCCATTATTCCATGTCACAGGTTAGTCAAAAAAGAAAAGAAGAAACTATTCTTTGATAACATTTTGTAACACCCTAACTCAAACCACCAAGTTCAAATTGGAGTTCAACAAGATCTTATGTGGGCCTTCCCTTATGTAATATGCTTTGGGCTAGAAGTGAGGATCTAAGTCCATTAGTGTGTGTGTGGGGGGGATATACCCTCAGTATCATGCCCTAACACAAACAATAAAAAAAGTATAATAAAACAATCAAAAAGAAACATGAAAAAACTATGTTGATAGTATACATGTCATATAATAAATAAATTGAGGGACTCCAAAACTGAGAACCCAAACCATAGTAAATTTGATGAAGATAAGTAAACAAAGAAAATTATAGTATTCTTGAGAGTCTGTCTTAGTCCCACCTCTAGCTCCATGCTCTATGATTGAACCATATTCCACATTCCCCTTACCCTTTCTCAAATCTATTTACATAATGTATGATTGTGCATCGAGATTGTTGTTCAAAGTGTGCGTAATAAAACCCAGTTGGACACCACCAATGAATACTTAACAAATGTAAACATGTATAACATGTGTATTCCATGACAATAAAAAATTATTAACAAGAATAAAAACCCACAATAACATAATGATTGGACATAAACTAAAATAGATACCCAAACCCTCAACCATATCTACATCGGATCCATATCACATGGATAATGAGGAGATGTTAGATGTAACCAAAACTAGAAACATGTCTAGTGAATTTATTTCTTGAAAAACTCTTGGCACCATGTATACATGTTTCTTGAATTTCCCCACACCTCAATTATATAATTGTACTCAGTATAGTCACCAGTCATTGATCACACTAAATGGAAGGTCACAAGGCATCAAGTAAAATTGTACTTGGAAACTAGGAATCCAGTGCATCCTAAACATAATAATCTAAGGCATCATTGTTTTTATACTATTTACTTAGGCCCTTAATCTCAATCATAACAAGTCAAGAGTACTTCCCCTCTATGGGACAATCTTTTCATGATAGTCTAACTATTATGAGCACTATGAACAATACCTTCAAAGGCAATGCGACATACATAACCAGGTAAAGCATACAAGGAAATCAAATCATCACGAGAATAAATTAGAAAAAAATATATTTGTGATCAATATTAATCATGAAAAATAAGAAACTAGAAAAACTCATGGAATCAAGAATCATAATGGGTCTCATAGGCTATACACCCACATGCGATCACAATCAAGAACTACCATCAAGGTATGCCAACATAAGAATAATACTAAGAAAAATGTGTAAATGAGATCCCCAGATGGTAAGGAACATCCTGCCTTAAGTTTTTTTTATTTCAATGTAAATTTACATTAAATAATAAACACTCAAATCATTTCAACATATTTATCATCTCAAACCGCACTTCCAAGTCTCCTAGAACTTATTTTATTATTTAATTTCTAGAATAAATAAAATAGCACACGTGATAATACATTGTACCTCCTATATAATTTCTAGAAACCACATATGATCACTATTTCTTCCTTATAGGAAACTATAATTCTATATATGGTAATGATGTTCTCTCTCCAGAATAATCTGAGATAGATAAGAATAATTCTTGATATCATTTTCAGTAATTTGGAGTTATTACCATTTAAAAAATATTTAACATTTTTCTAGAACTAATTATAAATATAATTTCACAAAATTACTATGAAATTATATTTTTTAAATCTTACGTATATTTTATCTTTTGAAAATATTTTACCCTATAATATAGGAGAAAGGGTGAGGTTCATTTACATCTAGAAAGTAGATGAAGAACTCAAATTGTTCATAGATGCTATAACAAAAAATAAGGGAACTTCAGATATGCTTATCCTCAAAAGGATCAACTAAAAATGAAGTGTAAAAAGGATTGTATATTTTTAACAATGAAATTCAAAAATATATTCACAATATTCAAACAAAAATGTTAAATTAAAAAATTAATTTTGCATTTAATCATTTATTAATAATGAGGTTGTCAAATTATTATACAATATGAGTTACTAGTTTTGTACTAGTTAAGGAATTAATTACCTCAAATTGAAATTTTAAATCATGAAAACATGTTACATGTCCTAATATGAAATAAGAAGAGGAAAATTATATTTTAAAATCATTTTTCCCAAAAATGGAATTGTATAAGTATAACATGGTTTTACCCTCATGGAGACCCTATCCTTCATAGGAGGGTAAGGATTTAACCTTAAATACCTTATGTAAATTTTTTTTTATCCTTATATAACCATTAGAATTTTGGTGTCATCTATATATGGGAAATGAACTACCATTATATGGCTCCTCTTTACCCTTAATAATTCTTTATGAAATCAATGTTTCCATTACATAATGAGAAAAATACACATATGTGTACCCTTTTAATCCATATATAGAACTGAGGCACCCTTACAAAACTCCATATTTAACCTTACATAGTGTATATGAATTCCAACTTACCCATAAGTAGTTATTTGGTTACCTTATGAATCCTTGAAAATGATGGGATACTTTTAAATATCCTATAAAAAAAGGGTACTACCCTTAGACAATGTTTTTATAACATGAGTTACCCCTACACAATTCAATGTTCCAATTTAAGGGTAATGTTTAAATAGATTTTTTTATAATTTTTACATTAGGTGACTATAAAAATATAAACAAAATGGGGGTTATGAATGTTTAAAGATTGATAAAAATGCATATTTAAAATACCTAGCTTCGTTAATTATAAAATCAAACTGTTTGATTAAATTAGTGAAATAAAACATATAAAATTTAATTCTTAAAAATATCATTGAAATTTTCAAACCATAGAAATACTATATTGATAATATTTTTTATTTGTACCATATATACATCCTTAAAACAATTCCCATTAAGAAACATATATATGAATTTAGGAAGTAAATTTTTTTAGCGTTATAATCTTTTCTCAAAAATAAAAATCTCGATATATTTTTTCTAAATAATGACGATAACTTGATGAGTTTCTAGGGACAAAGTCGGATATTAAGTATCTGTTAACAATACTTAGTCAATGTAGTAATTTTTCCCACAACAATACATGGAGTTCCCCCACAAACATTACTCAATCTTGTAATGTGGAATATAGATACATATTTTATTGGTGATATAATATGGATAGTGCCTTAAGTTGTTAATTCAAGAGATATAAAATTGTTTTGATGTTATATTTATTTTCAACATGTTTTTAGATAATTTTTAGTTATGTTGGAGTTAAAAAAGTTTTAAAAAAATGGAGGAATTCAAGGTAAGGGGGAAACCACACCATGGTAGGGAACAAGAAACATCATGGAGATAACCGAGATTATTAAAAAAGAACAATGTTGTGTGTAGAGACCCAAAGCTTGATGTACATGGACATTAAATTACTTTTGCGGAATACTTAGTACATAAAAAAAACAGACACACGAGGACCGTAATAGTTTAGTGTTTTTGGAAACACAGAATATAATCTTATAATCGCGGGGAAAGATCTTCAACATCTCCCATAAAGATCTTCCCCCTTTTTTTTCTTACCTAAAACCTTTATTTATATCTTGGGGAAAAGAAAACATAAAAGGGGTGAGATCAAATGCCCAGTAAGGGTAAAAATAGAGAACATAAAACAATCCATAAACATTTGAATGAAAAAAATTGAACATAAAATCTAAACATCAAAATCTTGAGCAAAGACATGAATCTTGGAAGTATGTAAGGCATATATCATAAGGGAACATCAATCATGATAAAGTAGCATGTGAATAAAACATTTAATTGTGGAAACCATTAAGCACATGTTATGATTTCCATAGTATCCAAGGCATTGCTGCCAAGACCATCTTAGTTGACAAAGTTCCTTTCTGAATCGAGTTCACTCCTCGTTTCAGTCCTGTAACACTGAACCAGATTAACTTACCATTCCAGCCATGTCTATCTCATGAGATATAAATCTTTACCCAATGCATTGGAGGGTGATATAGGTCCCACCCATCTCATAATGAAATCATTCTTACTTGTGCCACAAAATAAACATACATCATTCATAATAACCCAACGAATAAAATGGGTTTCATAAACATAATCCCATCATCACATAATCCATATAAAAGAAATGGATATCATAAGAAAAGTGAAACCATGTAAATCATAGAGAAATTATACTTGAAACATACACATACAAAATAATTTCATCTTAGATGGAAAAATGGTTTTGATAAAACACTTGAAATGAGTTCTTGAGAAAAATATCCTTTCTTCTTCAAAACCAATTTCTTTCCACAAAACGTCATGAAATTTAAAAAAAAGAGATTTTGTTGAAAATATTCATGAAATATTTTGGAGGAAGCTACATGAAAATAAGGCTTTATAAAACTGTAAAAATCCTTTCATGCTGTATATGTTAAAAAAACATTCTTCTTGTACTTTTGTCGGAAAAGTCAAAAAGTAACTTGTAGGGTAAATAAAATAAAGATTCCTTCCATACCATGGGGTAAAAGTAAAAATGGGTAAAAAGTAATTTAAACATATATGAAAACACTTTTATAAAACATGGACATGGATGATTGAAATAACCCCAGTAAATACTTACAAATAAGTAATCTCGGATAAAAATGAAATTTGAAAAATTATCCCTTACCTTATGTCCGATATGCTTCGTATGTATCCGAACCTTCTGTATAATGATTTAAATAATGTAATTGACTTATTAAATAATCATGTTCATTGTTATGATATCATATATGTTTCATTTATGACTTTATATTACCCGTTCATTTGTAAATTCATGTTAATGTAGCGTTTTGGGTAAAATCGATTTATTTATGGTTCGTGATTTGACTTGTAATTATTAATATGATTAATTAGATAATGATTAATTCCAGAATATAAAAAATTATTGATATATAATATATATTCAGAATATACATATATATATAATAGATCAATAAATGGAAAGAAATACACCGTTCACGGAGATGGTAGGCCGTACGTACACATGAAGGCTGTTTTTGTTTCCTTATTGATTATAATGGAATTAAGTAGATGACATACACACACACACACACACACACACACACACACACACACACAGATATATATATATATATATATAAATCCAGTAGCTTTATAATGTCATATATTTCATTATTATTGCTTATATATACTTTATAATCATTCTTTAATGGTTAACATGGAGAATGAATCTCATCGCGTCGTGGAGATGGTAGTCCGTACGTACGCATGAGCGATGATATCGTTTCCATAATTATTGAATTGAATTGGAGTGGATGATACAATATATCAGAATAATTATGATGTTATAATAACTATGTATAGTTATTATTTACACCATTATACCCATCCAAGTAAGGTGGTATTGGAAAAACAGATTACACCACGGCGTGGAGAAGGTATTCCGTACGTACGCATGTGCGGTGATTTCATTTTCCGTAGGATGGATAGAAGGTGAAATGGGGTTGTTTCATACTTATAATAACATATAAGTATGTGAGTGATACTGATGTTATTACTTCATAATTAAAAAACCAAACAAGAAGAAGTGGAAGAAGAAATAAAGTTGAAATAATCGGTAATGGACTTTACCTCTTCTTTGAAGCGCCTCTTTGAGACCTCCTCTTAGGGCACTAAAATTGGTCTTTGAAGAAGACCAGGACCTCTAGGATGTTTCTAGGGAAGTGGAGAAGAGAATTTGTCAGGGGTTGGCCGAGCTTGAAGGCTCAAAGTGGTGTGAGGAAGATAGGGAGGAGGTGCCCTTTTATAAGGGAGGAGAGGGGCAGCTTTGGAAAAACTAAAAATATTATTTAATTATAAATTAATATTCGGTTTTAAATAGACCCAAATTGATTTATTTCAAGGATAAGGTGAGGATGGGTCTAAATAATCTCATCAAATAGAATTTGTACAAGTTTAGGTTGCTATTTTAACCTTATTATTTAGATTTAATTTTAAGTTAGATAATTTTACTTTTATCGTGTCTTTTTGTGTTCTTACACTATAAGGTTAATTAGCTTACTATAACAAGCCAAACGAACCCCAAGTTGTTTATTATTGACATATATAACCTTATATAAGTCATTTTGACTAACCTTAGATTTTTATGAATAAAATAACAATTAATAATATAATATTTTTTTAAAAACTATTTTATGTCAATTTTGACACTATTTGGTAATTGATTTTTGTGAAAATCATAACAGAACTATTAGTTAGAAAAAAGTTAGTTAAATCAATAATAACATGTCATATTAACCTATAAAATTGTTGTAATTCATAAAAAGTCTCAAATTACATTTATTTGGGTATTTATAACATCAATTATGTCAATATTTCATTAATAAGATAATTACTGCATCATCTTTGTGTCATAAATAAATTAAATTATTTAATGTCTAAAAATTATAAATAAAATTAAATTATGTAGGAAATATTTTTATCTTTCTAATGAATACTTATAGTCTAATTTATCTTATTTATAACCCTATATTAAAAATGGTTTAGTTATTAAACTTTGATTTTAACTATTTTAACCCCTCTTTAAATAAATTAATATTAAATGTCCTAATCTAATCCAAGTGGGACTAAATGGTCATATTTTATTCCTAAGGTTGTTTTTGGTCGAATTAAACTTATCCAATAGAATTAGGACAAGTTTTATGGTAATAATAATATCATTTTTACCCTTAATTACCCTATTTACTTTTAACCGTGGTAAAAAAAAGTAAAAAATTACTATTCACCAAAAATTATTTTCATCTCATTGAACCACATTTTACTTACTGAAATCAACCGTGTCTCTCGGATTTTTGAAATTCCACTCATAGAAGCGGTAAAATTAAGTTTTATGTGAATTTGGTAATTCTCCTAGGAGGTGGGTAAAAAACGGTCAAAAGTTCAATAAATTTTTTATATATCTAAAATTATTATAAAAATGACTCCAATGAATTAAATTGAACTTATATAGGTATTATGTATCAATTTTTACCTAAAATAAATTTAAATAAAGTAAATAATTATTTAAATAAAAAGTCGATTTTTAAATAGTAACCCATTATTTTCACTATTTATCAAAAATTGAAAGTTTTCAGAAAAATACCAAAATTTCACCCTAGGATAATTTCGATATTCTGAATCCAAAAATAAAGTCCATTTTGAAAGATAAAATTTATAAAATTTCAAAAATTGGGTATTACTATTCATAACGGCTAGTTTTTATAACATATCGTTGTTTAGCGAAACTCGGAATTGCGTACAACACACGCTATCGTGGAAGGTCGTGATTTCGTGTAGTGCAAGCCAAGGCAGGGATGCATGTTGTGCAAGCTCCTTTTTATGTAGCGTACAACACAAGACATTAATGAAATTAAAAATAATATTTTTCATAAAATCTCGGGGTGTTACATTCTACCCCCCTTAAAATGAATTTCACCCTCGAAATTCTTCAGGGTTATAAAAGGTTTACTACTTGAAAGTTTCTTTAATAGAAACCCACATCGTAAAAAGGAATACCAAAACCAATCTTTAAAAACAAAAGTATGAAACGTAACGGTTACCCAAATAAATGAATCACTGGGTTTCCACATAGGTGAAAATATGGATATGGAAGAGAAATCTAACCATCATGTTCTGATGGAGAGTGGTAGAGAACATGGCTATGGAAAATACAGAAATCACAAATCCATAGATATGTGATGATATAAGGTACTATCTGCTTCATCAGATATAAGGGCACTAGGACAACATTTTTGGTTTTCAATATCATTTCCCTAAAGTTGAAAAATTTGAATTAGAATAAATACTTGCTTGATTTTGGTACAATCTCACTATTGTTGGTGCTTTCAACAATTTCCACTTCATCTCTTAAAGAAATGAAGTTGAATTTGTCATTTATGAAGTGTTAGCAGATCATGTGATATAATGATGAGTCATTCTAGCTATTTGAAACAAAAGGTTAGAAAAAGTTTTCAAATATACATAAGTCCATCTATGGTGAGGTTAATCATATATGATTCTAAAAATGAACTTATACTTCATCTATCATTCCACTTAATAAAATAAAACTATTTTCTACTAACCAGGGACTTCCTGTAGGCCTTTGGTATGTGATAAAGGCCAGTCGCACTTTGGTTGTGGGTTCGATTCCCACAGCCTTGTCCGACGCGATGGGCTGTCACCCGTCCTGCAGGTTGTCCTTTTTCTTAAACTATATTACTATAACATCCCATCAATAATATCGAAAAAAGTTCTATCCTTGAACAATACTAACTTATTTCCAACATAATCCATTCCAATATTTAGGCTTATCTAAAATACTTCGGTCCAAGCTCATAGTATAAAGAAAATGATTACTTGAAATTTCACATAACAATCATGTGAATGCCATCATTTATCCCCCATATATCATAAGATATATCTTTTTGGTCAAATTACAAACATGTGAATAACTTAATCATGTATTCTCTTGAAGAATGAATACCCATTGAACCTTAGTGAAAACATGAATGCAGTTAAAAGTTAAC
The DNA here is from genome assembly GCA_963277665.1 of Viscum album. Lineage (NCBI taxonomy): Eukaryota > Viridiplantae > Streptophyta > Magnoliopsida > Santalales > Viscaceae > Viscum > Viscum album. The sequence goes on along the minus strand of OY728137.1, from coordinate 865,230,194 downwards.
ACTTTCCACATACCAAAATCCTCAAAATTCTATATACTTAAACCATGATATCACTTAGTCCTTATATCAATCATGAGCTCATAAATACAATCAAACATCTCATTATCTTCTTATCCCTTCATTATGTGCATATCATCTTCTTTCCAAAATATTTGAATCACTTTTCATGGTTATCGGTACCATTCAACATATACTTTCAAATACTTTAGAAAAAACAATAGTGTAACAATCCTTAGATGATTCTTTATTCCATAGTACCATACATTATTATTTATAAACATACAATCATTCCACTAACTTCTTAAACCACTGACTGAGCTTCATCATTTCTTTTATCTCATATTTCATTTGTAGTCTCTTCATCATCATCCACATAAACACCACTCTTATGACCATTCTGATTCTCTTCATGAGATTTTCCCTTAGGGAATTGGTTTGCATAATTCCCATACATTCCACATTTAAAACATCTAATCATTGTTGATGTCGTAGCAATACCATTATCCTTTTCCATGGTGTTAACTGAACCTTTTCCTTTTCACTTATTGGCTTTGTGTCCTTCTTTTCCCCACCCAAAGCATCTTCTAGATCCTTTGAAACAATCTCCCCGATGCCTCTTCCCACATTATTTACATGAGGGAAATTGAACTTTCTTTCCTCTATGATCATCATGAAACTCCATCTTTCTCTTATTATCTGAGTCAGGAGACTTACCAACATTGAGATTATTGATCATATTATGAGACTGCTGATTAGGCATAATAATGATGTTTGGACTTCCAGATCTCGTTTCATTTGGTTTCTCATGAATAATATCATTCCATTGTCCGCCATATCCTCCATTATCATGAATCTTCCAGTTTCCAGCCATTTTCTAAAACCCAAAAAGAATAGTGTGAGAGGAAAAAATCATTCTAGGGAAAACAACATAATAAAGGGGGAGTACCATCAATATCTAACATCTTAGGTTAAATTCTAAGATTGTTACCGTAGTTCTAGGACTATATCCTATACGTATACTTATCCTTAGGGACATCCCTAGACATACCTTAGAAATATCTCTAGGGATCTCACTAACGTTTTCGCATCCTAGTTTTCAAAGGTTGACTAAACCTTTCCTCTGATACCAACTATAGAGACCCGAATCTTGACGTAAATGGACATTACATTACTTTTTCAGAATACTTAGTACATAATAAAAAACAGACACACAAGGACCGTAATAGTTTAGTGTCTTTGGAAACTTGGAATATAATCTTCTAATAATGGTGAAAGATCTTCAACATCTCCCATAAAGATCTTCCCCCGTTTTTTTTCTTACCTAAAACTTTTCTTTATATCCTGGGGAAAATAATACATAAAAGGGGTGAGATCAAATGCCCAGTAAGGGTAAACATAGATAACATAAAACAATCCATAAACATTTGAATGCAAAAACTTGAACACAAAATCTAAACATCAAAATCTTGAGCAAAGACATGAATCTTGGAAGTACGTAAGATATATTTCATAAGGGAACATAAATCATGATAAAATAGCATGGGAATAAAACATGTAATTGTGGAAACCATTAATCACATGTTATGATTTACATAGTAGCCAAGGCATTGCTGCCAAGACCATCTTAGTGGACAAAGTCCGTTTCTGAATCGAGTTCACTCCTCATTTCAGTCCTGTAACACTGAACCGGATTAACTTACCATTCCAGCCATGTCTATCTCATGAGATATAAATCTTTACCCAATGCATTGGAGGGAGATATAGGTCCCACCCATCTCATAATGAAATTATTCTTACTTGTGCCACAAAATAAACATACATCATTCATAATAACCCAACGAATAAAATGGGTTTCATATACATAATCCCATCATCACATAATCCATATAAAAGAAATGGATATCATAAGAAAAGTTAAACCATGTAAATCATAGAGACATTATACTTGAGACATACACATATGAAATAATGTCATCTTTGATGGAAAAATCATTTTGATAAACCACTTGAAATGAATTCTTGAGGAAAATGTCCTTTCTTCTTCAAAACCAATTTCTTTTCACAAAACGTCATGAAATTTTAAAAGAAAGAGATTTTGTTGAAAATAGTCATGAAATATTTTGTTGTAAGCTTCATGAAAATAAGGCTTTATAAAACGGTAAAAATCCTTTCATTCCGTATACGTTAAAAAAACATTCTTCTCGTACTTTTGTCGGAAAAGTCAAAAAATACCTTGTAGGGTAAATAAAAGAAAGATTCCTTCCATAACATGGGGTAAAAGTAAAAATGGTTAAAAATGACTTTAAACATACATGAAAACACTTTTATAAAACACGGACATGGACGATTGCAATAACTCCAGTAATAAGTAATCTCGTATAAAAATGAGATTTGAAAAATTATCCCTTACCTTATGTCCGATATGCTTCGTATGTATCCGAACCTCATGTATAATGATTTAAATAATGTCATTGACTTATTACATAATCATATTCATTGTTATTATATCATCTATGGTTCATTTATGACTTTATATTACCCGTTCATTTGTAAACTCATGTTAATGTAGCGTTTTGGGTAAAATCGATTCATTTATGGTCCGTGATTTGACTTGTAATTATTCATATGATTAATTAGATCATGATTAATTTCAGAATATAAAACATGATTGATATATAATATATATTCAGAATATAAATATATATAATAGATCAATAAATGGAAAGAAATACACCGTTTATTGAGACGGTAGGCCGTACGTACGCATGAACGCTGTTTTCGTTTCCTTATTGATTATAATGGAATTAAGTAGATGACATACATATATATATACACATAAATCCAGTAGCTTTATAATGTCATATATTTCATTATTATTTCTTATATATACTTTATAATCATTCTTTAATGGTTAACATGGAGAATGAATCTCATCGCGTCGTGGTGATGGTAGTCCGTACGTACGCACGAGCGATGATATCATTTCCATAATTATTGAATTGAATTGGAGTGGATGATACAATATATCAAAATCAGTATGATGTTATAATAACTATGTATAGTTATTCTTTACACCATTATACCCATCCAAGTAAGGTGGTATTGGAAAAACAGATTACACCACGGCGTGGAGATGGTATTCCGTACGTACGCACGCGCGGTGATTTCATTTTCCGTAGGATGGATAGAAGGTGAAATGGGGTTGTTTCATACTTATAATAACATATCAGTATGTGAGTGATACTGATGTTATTACTTCATAATTAAACAACTAAATAAGAAGAAGTTGAAGAAGAAATAAAGTTGAAAGAATTATTAACGGACTTTACCTCTTCTTTGAAGGGCCTCTTTGAGACCTCCTCTTAGGGCACTAAAATTGGTCTTTGAAGACGACAAGGACCTCTAGGATGTTTCTAGGGAAGTGTAGAAGAAATTTTTTCAGGGGTTGGCCTAGCTTGAATGCTCAAAGTGGTGTGAGGAAGAGAGAGAGGAGGTGCCCTTTTATAAGGGAGGAGAGGGGCACCTTTGAAAAAACTAAAAATATTATTTAATTATAAAGTCATATTCGGTTTTAAATAGCTCCAAATTGATTTATTTCAAGGATAAGGTGAGTATGGGTCGAAATAATCTCATCCAATATAATTTGGACAAGTTTAGGTTACTATTTTAACCTTATCATTTATATTTAACTTTAAGTTAGATAATTTTACTTTTACCGTGTCTTTTTGTGTTCTTACACTATAAGGTTAATAAACTTACTATAACAAGCCAAAAAAACCCAAAGTTTTTTATTATTAATATATATAACCTTATATAAGTCATTTGGCCTAACCTTATATTTTTAGGAATAAAATAACAATTAATAATATAATATTTGTTTGAAAAACTATTTTATGTCAATTTTAAAACTATATGGTAATTGATTTTTGTGAAAATAATAACAGACATATTAGTTCGAAAAAAGTTAGTTAAATCAATAATAACATGTCATATTAACCTATAAAATTGTTGGAATTCATAAAAAGTCTCAAATTACATTTATTTGGGTATTTATAACATCAATTATGTCAATATTTCATTAATAAGATAATTACTGCATCATCTTTGTGTCATAAATAAATTAAATTATTTAATGTCTAAAAATTATAAATAAATTACCATTATGTAGGAAATATTTTTATATTTATAATGAATATTTATAGTCGAATTTATCTTATGTATAATCCTATATTAAAAATGGTTTAGTTATTAAACTTTGATTTTAACTATTTTAACCCTTCTTTAAATAAATTAATATTAAATGTCCTAATCTAATCCAAGTGGGCCTAAATGGTCATATTTTATTCCTAAGGTTGTTTTTGGTGGAATTAAACTTATCCAATAGAATTAGTACATGTTTTAGGGTAATAATAATATCATTTTTACCCTTAATTACTCTATTTACTTTTAACCATGGTAAAAAAAAGTAAAAAGTTACTATTCACCAAAAATTATTTTCATCTCATTGAACCACATTTTACTTACTGAAATCAAACTTGTCTCTCGGATTTTTGAAATTACAATCATAGAAGCGGTAAAATTAAATTTTATGTGAATTTGGTAATTCTCCTAGGAGGTGGGTAAAAGACGGTCAAAAGTTCAATAAAATTTTTATATATCTAAAATTATTATAAAAATGACTCCAATGAATTACATTGAACTTATATAGGTATTATGTATCAATTTAGACCTAAAATAAATTTAAATAAAATAAATAATTATTTAAATAAAAAGTCGGTTTTTAAATAGTAACCCAGTGTTTTCACTATTCATCAAAAATTGAAAGTTTTCAGAAAAATACCAAAATTTCACCCTAGGCTAATTTCGATATTTTGAATCCAAAAATGAAGTCCATTTTGAAAGATAAAATTTATAAAATTTCAAAAAGTGGGTATTACTATTCATAATGGCTAGTTTTTATAACATATCGTTGTTTAGCGAAACTCGGTATTGCGTACAACACACGCTATCGTGGAAGGTCGCGATTGCGTGTAGTGAAAGCCAAGTCAGGGATGGGTGTTGTGAAATCTCCTTTTGGTGTAGCGTACAACACAAGACATTAATAAAGTTAAAAAGAATATTTTTCATAAAATCTAGGGGTGTTACATAGTGGGTATAAAAATCCTTCATCGATTATTAATAAGAAAAAAAATACAATATTATGGAAAGAGATATTCCCATTTTGTTTGATATTATTATAGGTGAAAAAGTGATTCACTAATTGATGTTCATGTGAAAGAACACCATCACAGATTATTTAACAACATTTTATATGATGAAAAATAACTCATTGGGATGATAATGGTGTTTATAATGTCACATAAATATTTTATGTTTTCATTGGTGTAATAACAAATAGAATATTTTTTGTTTGATGTGATTTTAATTTTAATGTCTTTGAATTTATATTGGATATATTTTGAGCTAGTATTGTATGTTTATAGTGGAGGAAAGAGTTCAGATATGGATATGTAGGTGTTTGATATATGAAAACACTAGGAGGTAGAATATGTTACCCAGTTTTGTGTAATAAGTACTCGATAGAGCTAATAGTGTTGGGGGTTACTTGGGAAGAAAACTGATTACCCGATGGCCGTATACTTGGAAACTGATGGGGCACTAGTGTGATTTCGATAAATATATTTTGATTTTTTTATAGTAATGGTATCTAAGTCTAAATATAATTTTCATTCACTCCAATGGTCATATATATGAAATTACCTCCCATTAATCTCTATTAGCCTCTATTAAACATCTCTATAGTATTTGTACTTATTTTACTAGTAGACATAAGATACATTTTAAGTATTTAATTTAGTAATGTGATTATATATTAATCTATATGGTTTTGTTATAAAAATGTGATTTTTAGTTTCTAGTACAATGTAATTATAAATTTTATTTAGTTTTTTAAAGAATAATTTATATTTGGTGATTTGAAAAGGAATTAGCTCTCTAATAATTTTGTGAATTATAAAAATAACTTTAGGTAAAAGTTATTGATTTTTTTTGAGATTCTAGTTCACTTCCATATAGAATTTTGGTTAAAGTGATACTTAATTTTCATTATTTTATAATATTTTAATATGTAATTGGCTAATAATTCAAAGTTAAAAGTGTTAAAATGATTTTTATGGATTAATCATGAGATAAAATGTGATAATATATAATGATTGTTTATTAAAGTATGTAGGTATTTTTTATACCTTGAAGTTAAATGATTTATATGATTAAATTGAGACTTTAATTGAAAGACAATGTTAAATGATAGTTTATGTTGTTATTTTTATAATATTAACATCAAAATACCATGTATTAAACAATCATTACATGTGATTCAAAGGGAAGAATTGATGGAATATTTTTTATACTTTATAAAGGTGATTATTATAGAGATAATGATAATTAGATATTTTTTATGAAAAAATTTCTTCTATTTAAATTGTGTTGTTTGTATGGTAGTTTCTCCTTACTGATTTTTTTCATGATTTTAAAAATTCATTGTGTGTCATGTTGGAATTTAAAATGTGTTTTACAACATATAATTTGATTATTTTGGATGAAAGAAATTGCGGGTGATACAATTTAATTTAATTTTGTGTGGTTTAGGTGACTAAATTATGTGTGGGGTTAAAGAGGGAATGTGAGTAATTAAAGGGTTATATAGTAAGGTTTTTCAAGAGGTTTAATGTGGTAAATTATTCTATTTTAATGATAAAATTTATGGGTTTATAACCATTAAATTAAACTTATTTATATTAAATCCATTTATTTATTAAATGGGTACTTTATTAGTTTTGTAAACATAAAAATATTTATATGGGAATTGATTCGTTTTAAAATAATAATATTTAGGGGATGAGTTTGTTGTTCTAAACTATTATGATGATTATTAGATAATGGTTTCATAGGGATGGGTCCTATAGAGTTATTTTTGGGTGTTGGTAGGTAATGAATGATAATTTGGAAGTACATAAATATATGTTTTCATAGTTGTTACGTGAACATTGGGATATGATTTGGGAATGTATTTTTGTAATGGATAAAGTTGAAGACTTTTTTCTAAGAAAAGATAATTCTTATTTATTAGTCATTTATTTTTTAAAAATTATAATTTTAAAATTATTTAATTAAGATGGGGTAGTGTTTGGAATTTTATAATATGTTATACATTAAAGATGTTGGTAGTTGTAATTTTGATTTCTTGTGTGTGGATAATTAATGATATTGTGTAACACAATTATTGAAAATAGATAACTGATAAAAATTATTATGTGAATTTAATGTGAGTATTATTAAATAAACTCTTGAATTTAATTTTTATAAATTGAATATTAAATTTTTAACTATAATACTTTAGAATAATAATTTTAAATAATGTTTTTTGGGAAAATTATAGTGTGACATGAATGAGATAATGTGCTAAGTTTTGTGTAAATGTTTATTAATAATCTTTGGGAATGATAATATGTTTTTGACACATGGAATAATAATAGTAACCAGTTTTGATGTAGTCTAATAGGTATTCAATTATTACTTATACATTGAAATTAAATTGAAATGAAAAGAAATTATGCTTTCATGAAAAAAATTATTTCCTTCTATAAAATGGGGATAAAAGTATGATCAGTGATGATGGATATTTTTTAGTTAATATAATTTAGTGATGCATTTATTTATGTTTCATTTTTTATCATAGATGGATTAATGTAGTGAATGGATGATAATATGATTTGGTCGTGTTATTTTTTAAAATTGTATTTGGTAACTTGTTTTTGTTGGGAAGATCCTTGAGTTATGCTAAGTGACAACCATTAACTTGGTTGTGATATAGGTAAATCCTTATAATAGTCTAGACTGAGATATTACATGGGTTACAAAAACTTGTGAATTTTTCCATGTGTTTGACATGGTAACTATTTAATCTATGAGTTGGTATATGATATATTTTGATATATATTCTGATATTTACAATGAAAATTGGAGATTTATGAATTTTATAAACCAAATTAGTTTGTTATAATATGATTTTATTGTTTTATATTACTGGATTATTTTAAATTTATTACACATGTTCACATTACACACGTTTGTACATTGAAAACTAGGATATTTTTGGGGTTTTAGTGGTATCCTACTGTTATATATTTCTCATACCCTGTATACTCACATGTCATAGACATGAAACTTTATATGTTTTCACATCAAAAAGGGAAAGGATCCTAATAATCCTTGATTTGGTGACTAGGATCACTAAAATGATTTTAGGAGAGTTCAATGATATTTTCAAAGAGTACTTATCTCATTTATTTTAACTATTCATTCTTAGTTTTATGGTTTTATAATTCATGAATTGGAATTTTATTATTGATTAATCTATTATTTGTTATATGGGGAATAAATGGGAAATATTCTTATGTATTATTTATAATTTTTAGTACCCATTTTTATTTTGTCATTTTAATTCGATTATGTACTATTCTAAGAAAATGAACCTTTAAAGGATAAATCACACCTATGGGATACATAGAAACCCTCAACCCTAGTTTCTATATTCCAGAGATTAGTGAGCACACATAAGAACATATGTCAGTTTGTTTTGGTGAAATGGTTATACCAGGGTGGGATATTACAAAATTGTATCATATTGGTTGTTTTATCGAGGTATTGATATTCAATAAATTGTTAGATTGGATATTAGGAAATTGGACGTGGTAAGAAAGATATGGGTATGTTATTGGATTAAATAACCATAGTATAAGTCAATGTTACTTAGGGGGCATTGGATTTATTTTTATGAATTATAAATGAGATTTGGGTTATTATTCTCACTTGGTTTAGAGTGAGTAGTGGGATATTAATATATCATTTTGGATCATTGGTAAAAAAAATTTATGAATATGTGTGTGGGATTGTGCTTAATGTTTTAATTTATTTGAGTAATTTAATTTAATTATATAATTAAATTAATAGTAAAATAACTGGTTCTTCCCTCAATAGGTTATTAATATTGAATTTATTAATTGAAATCAAGTGGACGAGTTTGATAGTGTAGTTTTTTTTATGATTGATTATTTGGTAATAATTTGATTTGAATTGGTTATAAAAAGGGGAAATGTTAAATGACATATTTTTAAAATTAGTAGAGGGACTAAATAATGATTTGGTAATGTTAATAAGTGAAATTTCAAGATGATCGTTTGTGTGTTTGATTTCTACGGAAATAAATTTGGGATAATAAGAATGGAATATTGTGTTTGACAGAAAAATCTATGAATATTTAATACATGTATCATTTAGTAAAATGGAAAGTGGTTGTGTATGTTAGATGTTTGCCTCTTTTTTTCTATTATGTTTATGTGATTTATTTTAAAATTAGTTAAAATGGAGAAAATCATGTTAAATTCTACATTGATGTGTAATAATGAATGATAATAATCTAAAAATATTATATATATATATATATTTGTTTAAATGAAAATTATTTTACGTTATTTTATTTTATGAAAATGAGTGTTTTTAATGTTCATATGATTAATAAAATTTTTAGGCATGTTGAAATTAAATCCCAATAAATTAAATAATGTTTTTATTTTTAAAAATTTAAAATTGACTAGTTTTTTATTTTGATAAATTATTAAATTATGATATTATAAAGTATATTTTTTAGTTGTATCATATTTTAGAGAAGTAAATTGTTAAAAATCAGCAGTCAGAATTTGAAAATGGGTATGAATGTGTGTTTAATGAGTTCATTTATAGTACTCAAAATCTCTGATTTAAATTATGCAAATTGTAGTGTAATAATGTGATATTTTGGTTTTTTATGAAGGTTTAATTTTCATTATCAAATTTTTAATTATTATTTGTATCATGATAATAATAGTGATGTATTTTTGTTTAACATGAAAAATTGGATTTTATTCTTGGTGGGTTAAATCATGTTACTATTTGGTTATTATGTAGGCATATCGAACATAAATTTTCTTATTCTAAGATTTATTTGTTTGGGATTATTTTCTAAATTAATGTTGATTTGAATGATTTTGATTTCTTATTAAATATAATTTTAATAAGATGTGATTAATTTCAATATAATGCTATTGAATTTGATTAATTATATTAAAGGGCACTCTAGAATGGGATCATAGAAATGTAATATAGTATGCTGCAAAATTTTCCGTCATTCTTCTGATGAGAATGATAAGTTAAATTATATTTATAATTTAATGATAAGGTTGTTTTATTATTTAATTGTTTAAAATATGATAAATTTTAGAAGATCATGTGATAATTCTCAAATTTTCTTGCTAAGTTATTCTTTAGTAGATGATTTTATTAGTTTAATAAAATTAGTTTTAATGATTGTGGTTATTTTAATATTGTGTTTTGATGTGAGATGAGTAAATCCATGATTCATAATATCAAAATAAATATATGTTTGAATTTTTTAGATTTACCTAGATGATTTTATATCCATGGTTAAATGATTAGTTTATTTGTCTCTATTTTTATCATGTTTTTCTAGTTTATTTTACAAATTAATGAGTTTTGGGTAACATGGGTCACAATAAAGACATACAGAGTTAGATTAATGGTGATATTTGTATAGTGTTCATTAAAACATTTCAAATGAGTTGGTGTAGACTAGGCTTGGTGAGTTGGATGATTAGTTCAATATTCAGGTTGAATTTTTGTTGCATTATTTTCGGATGAGGGGTGGTTTCTTGAGGAACTATTATTAACTTTTATTTAAATAGGATATAAATAAAATTGAGTAATTATTTAAGCATGGGAATTATGTTGGTTGGAAACATTTTGTGGATATGAGTCAAATTTGAGTGGCTGTTATTTGTGTAAGTGTTTTTGGGTGGGAATTTTTTTTTGAACTTAGTATTGAATTTGTTCACTATTGATTCCCATGTACTTTTATGAGTAATGATATGAATTATGATTAAAAGTTTTTAATATCGAAGTTATTTGATTAAGTATTTGTTTTTAATCTTTATTTATTTGTTATTATGGATTTATTTTGAGTTTTTCATGGGGATTTGAAGTAAAGAAAGATATTGGGGGGATGAGTTTAGGAAGAAAATTCTAGAAAACACAAAAAATAATCCTCGGTAAGTAGTGTGAGATAGTGAGTGCTTAGTTGTGATAATATGGGATAAGGTTTTCTCAGCTATCCACTGGGTATCCCATGTCCATAGACCAGGTACTCGATAGAGTATTAGAGAGTAGTTACAATAGTGGAATTTTACACATTTTATAATTAGGGTTTTGGGTCTATATCCAATTTTATTTCATTCAAAAGGAAATCTGGAAGAACTTACCTGCCTTTATTGTCTCTCATCCTCTTGAAATTGAGGTCGTGGGTAAATCAAAAGGCCAATGGTTTTTCCAAAAGATGATTAGGATTTTTTGTTCTTCGCTAATTTTCATTTTTTATAGTTTTGATCGATTCTTAATGTATAAAGATTATAGGAGGAATCATGCTTCCATTCCTTATGTGGATTGTTAATATACCATGAGGTAGGTAGTCTCTACCTTCTCTGAGATTATAATTCACAGATTAAATAATTATAGTAAAGACAATACTTTAGTTTAGTTGTTTTATAATTATTTGATTTTAAATTGTAAAATAATTCGATGAGGAAAGTGTTAACATAATTTTTTAGGCTTAATAGTGTTAAAAAAAGTGAAATTAAACTATCTTTATTCATTAATTTTTGTAGGTATTTGGTGTTACATAGAATTAATTTAGTTATGTGATTTAATTGATTCTTTTATCAAAAGAGAATGTTAAATGATGGTTTATTTTTTCAATTTACTATAATGAAAATTTTATTATTATGTATCAAATAGTCATTCAACGGGATTTTAAGGGTAAAATTGATGTTATAATGTTTTTATGTGATAATAAAATTAATTATTGAGTTAATTATATTTTACTGTACAATTTACTCAGTTTTTTTATTATAATGGTATTTTAATCATGGTAGTTGGTTATAAGTGATATATCCTAATTTTTGTAAATAATTGTGTGTACTATTAACATATAAATAGAATGTAATGTAACACACTGAGACTTTACAACTCATTTCCTTTTAGATAAATTCAATCTATTCGATGGCTTGCGAAGAACTAAACAGAGAGTATAAATGAAAATACTTTATTAAAATATAATTTAAACATGACTATTATAACATATACGTTAAGTTAGTTGGTATTAATAGTAAATAATAAATTATGAAAATTATATGATTAATAAATGTATAAAATAAATTAAATGTATATATATTGATTGTAAATAATATAAGAACCACTTGAGTGACAATGAGTTTTAAAAGAAGCTATTTTTTAAAAAAAAAGAGTTTTGTCTCTTCTTACGCACTCATGATAAAATTAGTTTTCAGAAATGTTTAATTTCAGGATTTTTCTGAGAAGTTTCATTTTTCGATGAATAGTTCAAATAATGATTTTTATTTGAGAACTACATTTTCATTTAAATTATTTAAAAAATAAAATTGTTTTTGAATTTTTTTTCAATCTTATCTTTTTAAATTATAATATTATAAATATAATTTGTTTTATTTGAATCAATTTCAAATTAAAGTTTATATTAAAACCTTACACACTCATAAGACTTTGGTTTTTGAAAACCAACTTTTTCATCGCATCTACGAATTTTATTTTAAATTTAATTTTAGAAAATATATGAATAAAATTTCGTGAAATGGATTCAATGATTCTAATAATAATAATTTATATATTTTAATAATATCAACATAATTTTTTACCATAATAAATCCTAAAAATAGTAAAAATTAATTAGCAAGGTTAAGATAAAAAGGGTTTATCGGGGTGTTAAATTAAAAATATAAGGGTTAAAATGACCTAACAAATTACCTAAAATATATTTTATGAAAATATTTATGACCTTATCTTGTCTAAGTATAAAAAATAATTCATTTTGGTCTCTTTGGGTATAATGAACAGATCCTTTTACACATATTAATACACGATTTTAAGCATAATTATCCATAAAATGAAAACCAAGGATCATAAGGTCTAGTTTCATTGGAAGATTAGGTAGATAAATTTAAAAAAAATTAACTTTAATTAAAAAAATCTTTAGTATTCTTCCTTAATGATATCATAAATGCCTTTTATATCCTATAACTTCATAGGATAACCCAAAGAATACCTAGACAAAAGGGATGAGCAAAAAAGCCTAGTAAGGGAATAAACATGGAAATGAAGCATAAAATATGAGTGAAATATAACATGATTTCATAATTTGTATAGAAAATAAATAATTTTTTTGATTCATATCATATATAACATGGAATCATATGAACATGCAAATTTAGGTTTCTGGTAGCAACATATAACATGACATAAAAACGAGTCAAGGATATCTATCATGACTATATTACACAGTGGAAAAAGTTTTATAATGGATTAGGTTTACTCCATAATCCCATAAATTTAGTCTCATGTGACTAAAAATCACTAAATAAATTGAAATACTATCCGGTTTCTCCAATCATAATAGGTTCATTCATATGTGTTCCATAAGAAGAATCAAATATAAGGAATAAACATAAGCATAACCAATAAAAATAAATGGGTATCGTAATCATGTCATAAGGAATAACCTAAGGGGGTATCATAATGGTATCCATGAAAGAAGGGATGTAATAATTTATAGAAAATAATGAAGGAAAAATAAGAATAGATCATGAATAATTATGTCCAACCGAAAGGAGTGTTGAAAAAAGTGTTTAGGAAACTTTAGAAATGAGCCACTTTAGTGCAGTTTTAAGGGAACAATCTAAGAGTTTTTAAAAAGGGGAAAGACATAATTATTAGTATAAAACCAGAAATTAAGAAATAATTTCTTTTAATAATAAAATTATGGATTTTAGATAAATAATAATGGCTAAATACAGATTATGGAGTGAAAATTATTAAGAAATAGATAATTTCCCTTCAATCTGGCTTACGTTTCGAAAGGAATAGAGAATGAAACCTTTTAAAACATAAATTTACTCTTAAAATGTTGATGAATTTACCTAGAAACATAATTTTGGAATATATAAGCATAATTTTGAATAATTAAATAATAATGATTAATAAACAAATTTCTGTAAATAGAAAGAAAGTATAATCCAATGGTAATTTGGAGGGTCGGATAGATCCCTTACCTTATGTATGAATGTGTTCTTCACATGCACTTATTGTCTTGGATAATTAAATTATATTCATTAATAATTTAAATAACAACCTATTAAACTTATATTTTATTTATTAAAATTTTATTAAGTTCATTTATGGTTATTTTAATGAGTTTAAATGTTTAACTTAATTTTTCTAAGAGAATTTGTTTCATCATTTTATGTGTAGTTCCTATGGGTATAATTATGGGAGTTATTTTGGAAAGAAATAAAATCTTAAGAAGTATAATGAAATTGTATTTATGAACTTAAATATCTTTAAATGGTCTCATATATAATTTTTTTCTTATATAATGATGATTCATTTGACAAAATTTCAATTGTAAATATTTAGTTTATTTGTGAGATTTTTCGATCATCGTAAACTGGTTTTGTTTTATTATTTAATATTATGTATATATATTAGTTCCATAAACTTAAAAAAGTTAAAATATAAATCTTAAAATATGGTATAATCATTATAATGGTTTTATTACTATCCTTGAAAGTGGAAATGGATAACAAAAAATCATTGTCCATGAAGGCTACAAATCAAAATATCATAAATAATATTTTCATTTTTAAGATAAAAGGAGAAGTGAAGAGATTTGTTAATTGATCTTCCATTAACATAATTTTTTTTAGTATATATATGATACTGGAGTTATCATTCCACTTTTTATTGTATGGAAAATGATGATATAGAATAATGAAATAATTTAAAAGATAAAGGTGGAGGATTTTTCCTCTTGAATATCTTCTCATTGATAACCTCTTTAAGAAAATTAGGTTTGATATTTTGTTGATGCCATAAGATCCTTCAAGTGGGTAAGAGGGTTGGTAAGTGAATTGGGCATAATTTAGATAATATAAATGTCTTATAATGTGTGAGGAGAAGTGGTGGTGAGGGAAAGTATTTAAAGGAGAGAAGAGGGGTGTTTTTTGATTATTTTATTCAATACTTTATTATTTTGGTTTGAGATTATCAATAGTATTGATAATTAACACTAAATACATTAAATAAAAGATGTTTTTTTTAATATTATGGTGCTAAAATCATCCATACATCAACCATCAATAAAAAAATTATGTATTTAGCGTATACTGTAAATAACCATATTTCACTATTCACTAAAATTTTAACTATTTTAGGAAAATACCAAAAATTCATCTTAAAATTTTTTGATGAGTATATTTTAAAATTTGACTCTATTTATGAAAATAATTTTTTAAATATGAAATTTTTTTATATTTAATATAAGTAATCATTTATTAAAAAAATACTTATTTTAATATTATTACATGGTTTATGACACTTTGAAAAATTAATTAAAGCTTTATAAAATTATATTATAAATATAATAAGAAAATATTTTAATTTATGAACATATTTTAGAAAAATATATTTTCTTTTAAATCATTATATTAATTATAAAATTGTAAGTAAACATTTATGATTTATAAATACACTGAAATTTAAGTTATCAATTCTAAAACATTTATTTACATATTCAATGATATAAATATATAATATTTTCATTAATAAGATGCGTAAATTTTATTTATAATTTAGTAGGTGATGATACTATTCTATCAGATAGATTACTATTCTTAATGGTCACATTACTATTCCAATGGTTAGGTTACCATTTCAATGGTCAGATTTCTAACGGTGATAAGGGTTTACTACTTCATATAAATAATCAGAATTTATTTCATCATTAAACTCTATTTTATCCCATGGTTATATATACTTTCATTTTTAAAATCACAATTTTATTATTAACATTATCTTTTATTTCTACATATTTTTTGTGAGCGCGATCATTCTAGTAGATCGAGGATATCCAAATTTTCCTATTCATATTATATTTTTTATATGTATTATCCCACTGTAATAATTTGGAATTATTATTATTTTTATTTGATGACTAATTTATCACTATTCATTTATAAGAGTAATATTTTTTTAGTTTTTCCATAGTATGTCTGTGATTTATATTATATGAAATAGTTTTAATATGGTAATGTACGTTGATAAAATTATGGGTCGTTACAATCTTCCCCACTTATAGAATATTTCCCTCAAAATTTCAGTTTACATACTATCGAGAAAACTTGTAAGGGTAATTCTCTTTCATCACATCCTATGGTTCTCGTGTCCCTTTTTTATTTTTGGTTTTAATATAGTACTTTGACATGGTGAGTTTTCTTGTTGAGTAGAACATTATCTCTAGGTTCTAAGATCTTCGACGAGTACTCCACATAAGAGAGATAAATTTTGAACTATACAACCTATGAGGTCAGTATTTATGAGCGATATAGTATTTACTTCCCCAAGAGGGACACGTGGAATAAATCATGCACTTACATTGTTGGTGGAGGTTCTAGTATATTGTAAATAACTCGGATATGATTAAAAATCTCCAAGGGGTCACTGTACCTGTGACTTAGCTTTTCATTCTTCCAAAATCTCATGACTCTCTCCCATGGCGATATGAAGAAGAATACCACATCTCCAACATTACAGTCTAAGTCTCATGGATGATTAGTTTCTTGGATATTCTATATACTGTAGTTTTCCTTAATGTACTACTGAATGGTTTTTACCTTTTTTACTATTTAGTCAACTATTTCATGTCCTAATAGATTAAGTTCACTAACTTCATCCCAATATGATGGTGTTATTCATCTTTTCCCATAAATATATTCACATGGATCCATTTGGATGCTTGGGTGGAAACTATTATCTTAAGATAACTAGACTAGTGGAATATATTGATCCAATCCTTTTTTGAAGTCCATAGAACTTTATCTCATCATGTCATTCAATGTATAAATAGTATCCATAGATCTACTAGTAGTTTGAGGATGATAATATGTATAGAAGTTAAACTCAGTATTTAGAGAATATTGGAGACTTTTTCAGAACATTGTGGTAAATCTCTAATCATGATCAGATATAATCAATAATAGTACTCCATGAATCTTTAAAAATTCTCGAATATATATTTTTCCAAGATGGTTGACTGGGATGTTCTCTCGAATCACAATAATGTGACATGTCTTCATATGAAGATAAAAAAACCCATATAGGATAATTTCATCTGGATGTTTTCAGAAGTTCATTGATAAAGTCCTTGGTGATGTTTTCACAATTCCATATTGGTATGGGTAATGGTTGCATAATCCATTTAGAGTTTTAACTATCATCCCTCACCTACTAACATTCCAAGAACATTGATTTATATTCAACTATCTCCATCTTTGTATTGTCCCATCAATAGTTCTCTTTAAGATCTCATTACTTCTTTGTTATCTATAGGTGGATATAGAAAGTTGAGATTAGTGAATCATTAAAATGATCTTTCTTTATCTTAAGATTTTATGGTAAACATAGTTTTTACAGAAATATTATAACTCCTTCCTCATAAATTTTCAATTATGAGGTTTTTTAATTTTTGATACCTTCCACCTTCTTTGAAATTTCTTACAATATATTTGAGAATCCTTTTTCTTATCCATAATGGATAGGTGAGATATCATTTCGGAAAGTATCAGTGATTTTCCTACCTAAATGATTCCCACGAACATCCTCTAAAAGTCTAAGAATATTGTATCTTTCTCAATTCTCATCATTGATAATGTTTTAGGATTATTTCTATAAAGAGAATCATCTACACTATTTTCATTACTAGTGGAATGAGAATTCATAATCCTTGAGGATATCTAATCATATTCTATGAAGAATATTAAGATAATTATCTATGAATATATATTTGGGGATCTTATGATTGGTATATATCACACACTTCTTCCCATAGAGATAATGTCGCCACATTTTCAATATGAAGATAACAGCTACCAACTTCTTATTATATATGGGATAGTTTTTCTCATGGAATTTCAAATACCTTAAGAAGTAGGATATAGATTTATCATTCTGTACCAGTAAACAACCTATGGAGGTATTTGATTCATTATTTTATACCTCAAATATTTCCCCACTTTTTGGTAGTGTAATTACTGGTGAAGTGATAATCCATTTTGTGAACTCTTTAAAGAAATCTTCACATTAATTGTTCCAAAAAAAATTTACTCCCCTTTGAGTCATCTTGGTTAGTGGGTATTAAAATCATGATAAGTTCTTCACAAATTTTATATAATACTCTGATAGACCAGTGAAAATATGGATATCCATTGTAGATATTGTCCTAGGATACTTTTAGATTATCATTTTTCTGGAAAGATAAAAAAATATTCCTTTGATGGTGATAATATTCCACAAGAATGAAAAATTATCCATCCCTAACCCACATTTACTGTACTATGTATATAGTTTCTCACTCTGAAAATTATTTAAGACAGTATTCAAATTCTTATTGTATTTCTCCATTCCCTTGGAGTATATCATAATATCATCGATAAATACTACCTAAATGTTTTTGATGAAATCTGTAAATGACCTTTTCATTATTTTCATTAAAATTACTAGAGCATTAGTGTATCCAATGTGAATCACTAGGAATTCATAATTTATATAACTCATCTTTTCTAAACCTCAAGACCACTAAGACTCTCTGATATCCATTTTATCTTTGATGTAATAATGGAAAATATCCTCATTGATTTAAAAATATATAATCTCTTAGGATTTTTATAGACTTATATTCTGATACACAAAAGAAGTGATCTAGTTTGCTTTTGGGGTTCATGAAAAATCCTGAGGCGTTTCATGTAAGACTTCTGATATTTGATTATATGCCCCGATAGACTCATCTTAATTCTACTTCAGTCCAAGGAACTCCATCTCTATCTAGAAATGGAGAGTTCAGGAAAAATATTTTCTTGAATCCTTCCCAATCCATAGAATCAATTTCTATCTGAGGCTTTGTGTTTATGATTAGTGTCAATTAATTATTATCTTATCTGTCAAAAGGATAATATAACAGTATGAAATTATCTTATTCTGATCATTGAAAGACATAAAATATATTATCAATGGATTAAATCCATTTCTTTTGGTAAGTGGATCCAAAGATCCAAGAAATATAGGAGGGATTTCTCATATAAAGGAATTTACCACAACATTCTCTTTTTAGGTGATTTAGGGAATTACATATGAATCATTTTATTATTCATAAGTTTGGGTAGATGAGATAGTACTTTCATGATGTTCTGGGCTCCCATTCCAATTATATTAGGAATCTCATTAGGGAATCATCACATTTCATGTCACATTTATTATTGTCACAGATTCTATTATTTCCCATTATTATAAAAAATAAATAATTAATATATTGTTAGGGGGATTGAATTAATATCTAATAAGAATATAAAAATGTAACTTTGAATATATAAGGAAAAAATTATTAATGAAAAGTATAACATGAAAAATGATTCCCTAAGATTCAATCTATTTTATCAAAGATGATAAAATAATCTCTAGGGTTCTTAATAATGTTTTCTAGTCCTAATACAAAAATATAACTAGACCATGATATGATACCAACTAAAGTGACCCAACCCTTTTATACAAATTATTACATGATTTTAAGTATAATTATCAATGAAATATAAACCAAGGGTCATAAAGCCGTGTGACTCTATAATATTAGGTATATAAAACCAAAAAATGGAACTCAAATAAAAAAAATATTTATTAGTCATCCATAATGATATCCTAACACCCTTGTAGCTCCTATAACTACATAGGATAACTTGGGGAATACTTATACAAATTGGATTAGCTAAAAATACCAGTAATGGATTAAGAATAGAAAAGAAGCATAAAATTTGAGTTAAAGGCATTACATGATAACATAATAAGCATGGAACATGAATAAACATGCAGAGGAATATAATATAGGACATGTAACATTTATAAACATGAGTCAATGAAAGCCCCCAAGACTATATTAAATGGTAGAAAAAGTCCCAAAATGGATCAGGTTTACCATCTAATCACATAAATTATGTCTCATAAGACTAAACATTACTCAATGAACTGGAGTGATGTGTGGGAAAACCCATCATAAAATGTTCAAGAATATGTGTTCCACATGAAGAATCAAATATAAGGAATAAAAATAAGGTTTACCTATTGAAATAAATGGGTATCATAGTCATATCATAATGCATAAATAAAAGGTGTATCATAATGGTATCCATGAAATAAGGGGATTAATAATTTATTGAAAATAATGAACTAAAATTAAGAATATATCTTGAATAATGAAATCTAACTGAAATGAGTATATTAGAAAATTGTTTAGGAAACTTTAGAAATGAACCACTTTGGTGTGAATTTAAGGAAAAATAGTTAAGAGTATTTAAAAAAGGAAATGTATGATTGTTTTTATATAATCATAAATAAAATAATATAGTTTTTCATGAAAAACTTATGGATATTGGTAAAATAATTTTGGATTAAAATATATTATGGATTGTACATGAAAATAGGTAAGAAATAGAGAAGTTCCCATTAATTGTTGATGATTTTCAAGAGGACTTGAAAATGTAACCCTATAAAACATGTATTTACCCATAAAATAGAGGTGAATTTATCTAGATACATTTGTTTGGATCGTATAAAAAATATAGATGAATTATATAAGGATTAAGAAATAAATTGGTGTAAATGGATAGTATGTGTAAACCCAAGATAATTTAGAGGTTCAGAGAGATCCCTTAACTTATGTCCAAAAATGTTCTACACTTTCATTTAACATCCTAGATAATCAAATTAGATTCATTAATAATTTATTTAACAAAATATTAAATAAATATATAATTTATAATAATTTTATTATGTTAATTTTTGGTCAATTCATTGAGTTATAATGTTTAATTTATTTGTTCTGTGAGCATTCGTTTCATGATTTAATGATCAATTACCTTGAGTATATTTATGCAAGTTCTTTTAAATTTGAAGAAAAACTATTAATGTTAAATGAAATGTTATTTATGCCTTGAAATTTTTTTAAATGGTCTTATATATCATTTTTTCTGATATAATGACGATTCATTTTATAAAATGGAAATTATAAATATTTAGCTTATTTTGGTTCTTTTTCAATCGTCATGAAATAGTTTTTATTATTATTTAATATTATATATATTTGTTATATAACACGAAACAAGTTATAATATAAATTTTAAAATCACTTCAATCTATTATAATAGTTTTATGACTAGTCTTGAAGGTGGTAATGGAAAATGAAAAATAAAAGTCCATGAAGGCGGTTTATCGACATATCACGGGCGATGATTTTGTTTTTAATATAAAATAATAATAGAGTAGATTTAATATTGGATATTAAATTTACATAACATAATTATAGAATATTCATGATTATAGTGTTATCATGTCACTTTGTATAGTTGAAAAAAATATGACATAGAATAAAAAAGAATTTAAAAGATAAAGGCAGATGATTTGACCTCTTGAATATCGTCCCCTTGAGAATATCCTTGAGGCACTTGGGTTGGGTATTTTGTTGAAATGAGATGATCATAGACAGGGGTAAGAGGCTTGGAAAGGGAATGTTTCAAAATTTAGGAAAGCTAAAAGGCATGTAAGGTGAGAAGGGAAGAGGTTGTTAGGGGTCATATTTATAGGGGGAGAGGGGTGTTTTTTTGATTATTTTGGTTATTAGTTTATTATTTTGGATAAGACTATAAATATTTTTAATAATTATCACTAAATAAATCAAATAATGAAGGAGAGTTCTGGATAATGGTTCTTACATCATCCATAAATCAACCAAGACTAAAAAATTCATGTATTTAGCTTATATCGTAAATTACTATATTTCACTATTCACCAAAATTTCAACTATTTTATAAAAATACAAATATTTCATCCTAACCATGAATATATGTTTATATTTAAAAAAAGGACTCCATTTTATAAAAATAATTTTCTATGTATGATAAATTTATTTTTTAATTATAATAATAATTTATTTAGAAAATATCTTTTTAAATATTATAACTGATTTAATGAAACTTTTTAAAAATTAGTTACAATATCATATAATTATCATATAATTATAAGAAAAAATATATTAATTTTTTAATCTCTTTTTTGAAAATAAATTTTCTTTTAATTAAATATATTACTTATAAAATTGTAAATTAACTATTACTTTTTTATAAAAATACCAACATGTAATTTAAAATTTATAAATCATTTATTTATTTATTAATTTTATGGATATAAATATATATTATTTTCACATATAAGATACTAAAATTTTAATTTTACCTTCATAGGTGATGATTCTATTCTTGCGGCCAGATTACTATTACTAGCGATTACATTACCATCCCAATAATCAATTTACTAATCTAATGGTCAAATTTCTAATTGTCATAAGTGTTTATACTTCCTATAAACATTTTTATTCCATTCATCATTCACTTTTATTTTTTCTCAATATTATATATACATTATCCTTTAAAATGATTATTTTATTTTTAAAATTTTGTTTTATTTATAAAGCTTTTCTCATGAGCGCGATCATTCTACTGGATGAAGAAGTTGAAATATTTTCTATTCTTCTTATATTATTTTGTATTTATTATCCCACTATAATATTTTGAATTCTTAATAATTTATTTTCTAACTAATTTATCATTATTTATTTAGGAGAATCTCATTTTTTTGTTTTCTATATGTGATGTTTTTGATTTACACTATACGAAATAATTATATGAAGGGAATTTCCATTAATAAATTTCTCTGTTTTTATATATGGAATATGAAAAAAATTGGTAGACATTTTTCTTTTCAAAACTTACAAGTGTGTCTCTCACCTCACTTATAAAATACCACCACATCTTCACTTCTCTTGAAACCATCAAAACATTTTGGTTCATCCAAGAACAACCGAAATCACTTACCAACTTTAACCTCCTCATCCTAGAAGCCTTTTGTGTCATAAAACATTTCTAGGAATACTTTAGTTAAAATTGTAATGATGTGGTCTCATAAGAGGTTAAATTCCTAATAATACATTATTGTTTTTTTCTTATTCATCATCCTCAAATTATTCTTAATTTATGATAATATTATAAAATATTTATTCCAAATACTAATATGTTATTATGTTAATGTAATTACCTATATCTATATCGTCTTTCCTCAAACATGAAATTATAACATCCCTCCTGTTTATGGTAGATCAAAACCTCACAAATAGATGTGGCATATTTTTAATCAATAAAAATCATGGATGGGAATGATGATAGATATAAAGTATATATATGATATTTATAAAATAATTATACCTAAAGGTTCATTATTCTATATAAATACATTTTTTTCATTCCATTCAGTATGCGATATGGTAATATTTCTCATTTATACGACATGCTATTTCATCGCGAAGAGGTGTGATTCATTTTTCACTAATGATTTATATGTAAGGTAATAAAGATAATTTTAATAAATATATTTGATATAAATGAAATAATTATGATATTCATTATATATTTATCATGATTAAAAGATAAAATATAATTTTATTTATTATTTTTTCAATCCCTAAAAGATGATAACATCATTCATGTACGTGTGGACAACCACCTTCATGAAGCTATGTGACCCTCTTTTCTATAACGATCGTTGAAAAATAGAAATGTTACTCATGCGTACCTATGGACCACCATCTCCATGGCCGTAACATACTTAAATTCTCCAAACTATATTTCAATATTGGTTTTAAAAGTATAATTAATTTACAAATATGATGATTATTTCTTGATTATTATTCTAGGTATGTTGAAACAATGACATCTTATCCCAATATTTAACTTACCAAAGTCATTTTTGAGACAAAAGTCAAATATTGTTTTAACCCATGATTTAAACATAATTGATCAAGTAATTGTATATAACATGGTAATATGTGAAATAAAAAGAATAATAAACTTTAAAATGGTTTATAATAAATTAAATAATCAATACAAATTTATTAATAAGGAGGATAAAGAACATACACGACGAGTTAGACTCAAGGTATGAGACTTCATCTCAATTTCTCTTTAATGAGGCATATTGTAATGTAATGCACACAATTTATTTAATATGTTGTATATATCACCCCTTTGACATGTGACATAAATATTCATTAATAATTCATGTAATTTTAATTTTCGAATTAAATTATTTCATCCAAGGTGACTTTACATCAAAGTCACCACGTGGTAAAGAATTTCACAACTCAATTTATTTTCATTGGTTTATATTACTTCTTTGTTATCCTATGATATTCTATGAATATGTGTATAATGATTTTTTATCATATATTTTATTTTCAATTGTTCTATTTTGATTTACATTTTATACACATAATATATTCATTGATTAATTATCACTTGAATGTTATGATCATTGTAGTGGATTTCATCTCAATTTCCATTTCATTGAGACATTTCTGTTAATATGAACCGAATCAATTTTATGTAGTGTATATGTTGTCCCTTCGATGTATTTAACAATGATATCTAGTTAATGTTTCAATTCTGGGTTATCAATATTCTTTTAATTATGGATATAGATATTCCTTAAACCTTTTACCATTCTTATATATAGAGTTTACTTTGAAATTTATTTGATTAACTAGGGAAATATTGATAAATATGTGTTGTTTACTCAATGAAAAAATATTTTGATAAGGTATATTATTCCTGAATCAACCAATATTTTGATATACTAGGAATTATTCAGACAAGAATTTATGAGTGAGTCCCAGTTACAGATAGCCTATCGATGCATTGACTTGTATCATATGACAAATCAATGGGAAAAATCAGACGGGGTTTTACACAACTGTTTTAAACTATCCTTAGGATGGTCTTGATTGTAAAGGTTTTCATGAAACTTTAGATAATTAAGCCCAATAATTAATCATTTACTTCATTGATAATTTATTTAAATTTATTATCCATGATACATTCACAATGTTATTATATCTAGATTCATTTGATTCTCAGTTTATTTATTAAATGTCGTATGTTTAGTTATTTAACTTTCCATATTGGCTGTTCCATATACATTTATGATAGTAAAGTTATTGATTAAATTTCATAAGTATTTAGTTATTTATCTTTCCATATTTATAATTTTTTAGTGATTCATGATATCTTCCACTCTATGTCATGCTTACTGAGGTTTTGATCTCAGTGTTATTTTGTTTCTTTTCCCCATGGCATAAAGAGTAATTCATGGAATTATTTCAATGATGTTAAATATTTCCATTACTATCCTATTTTATTTTATTTCCATATGTAAAATAGTTATCAAGTATATATCTAGTTCTTCAAAACTACTAAACTGATCAGATCTTCAATATCTGACACCATCATATCTATTCCAATATAATAATGTAGGCACCAACTCCAAGTTATTGGGGTCAGGTTACTTACACTTGATATCAAAGGAAGTTGAATATAAAGCCATGGGAACTAGATTATAGATTACAAAACATAATACTATGATATTTTTTTGGATAAGTATATAAGAACATCCTAAAGTTTTGGTAAGGTATAGGTTATGTGGTTCTTATTAGAAATGTATCCCTATAGGGAAACAAAAGGTGGATGTGATTCTAGGACAGAGCTACATATGGTCAATAAATATGAGAAGGGTGCATTTGACATAACTCAATCATCACCTGGTGCATGAAAATGGTCCTTACTGTTCACATGGTTTGAAATTAGTAGAGTAATTTATTAAGATAATTCACATTTTATTTAAAAACCATTATGAAGTATTTGAAAACAATGATATCCCTAAAGAAACCAAGTTTATGATTTTGAGATTAACAGTGACTAATTTTATAAATTTATGATATTTATTATACCCAATTTAGAATTATACATAATTATTTAAAATTGTGATATCCAAACATGGGTTCCACATACCAGTACCCAAATTCAGTTGGCCACATGACCTCAGGTAGGCCTCCCCATACGTCATAGGAAACTGACTAGAAGCGAGGGTCTAATATGTATCATGGGTAGGCTATAGCCACTTTATCAAAGCATCAAAACTGATGTAGTCAATATATAAATATATAATATAATAATAAACAATGATTAATAAAAAATAAATACTAATATACTACAATAATCCCCAAACATTATAAAATCACCATAAACTAAAGCAGTGAATATGTCATGTCGTATATGTGTCAAATGTTAAATTAAAATCCAAAACGAGAAAAAACTAACACATACCAAGTGTGTCCCAACATCTTTTATGTTACCCTCATCCAATATCCATCATGAATCCCAGTTCATCCATATATCATCGTGCTCTTTCCCTTATCTAGTTCTGTAATCATGAAGTCTATTTGGTAACTTATCAGGCAGTCCAAGTATGGTTTGAGTGTAACTTAGTATACCACCACCAATGGAATCTAAAGAAACATTGAGTCTAAAAAACAGTATGTAATTTTATAATTAATTAATAAATAATTTAATATAAGTAAACATGTTTCACATTTATTATTATTTAATTAACCACATAATCCCCTGGGTTCACAGTGGTACCTAAACCAATAATACCAGCTTCAGCCCTATCGAAGAATAAACCTTAGGTAAAGGGAAACTAAAATTCATACTTTCATGGACATTAATCATTATATTTAATTTAGAATTTTATTTTCAAGCATCAGAGCCTAGATAAGCAGTCTAACACCCCTAGGTATTTGGAGCAGTAGTCCTTGACCCACAACCCATTATTAAGTTGCACACACACACACACACAGATATATATATATATATATATATATATATATATATCTTGGGGCCCTAAAGGACCAATATAGAATCCTCTGGGTATTGGAAAAATATTCCTTATCCCACAACTAATTGATCAATCATTAACAATTATCACATATATTTTTTCTACATTCATAACTAATTTATCAACCATTGTTTACATAACCCACTAAATCATCATATTTTAGACATTTATAACTTTAAATATAATTATCACACATGAAATAAGGATTTAGTTCAAATCCATTAACTAGGTATTTACTTTTTTACATTTCTGAATTATCATTCAAGGATAATTGGAACCCCCATGGGTGATCATCAAGATCGACCTCAAATCTCAAATGGTCCAATTGAGGTCCATGAAGGGACTCTCAGTTAAGGGAAATAAATTCACATTTATTAATTTAAAACACAATTGGACAACTATAGAGATATTCTATTTATTCTTACATTACTATTACATCATTTTAAAGATAAAAAATTTAACAGTGTTAAAAAACGAGGTTCCCAAGGCTTAATGTCTTGGAAACATTACGACCATACATAACATTTACATCATAAAATATAAACTTTATTTTATCTAATATACTCTTGGTTCTTAGTGAAAGTCATATACTAGTTATTACAAGTAATCACCTGAGGTTATACACTAAAGAAATGAGTGTGATAAAATCCCAGTAAGAGGATATATAAGAACAAGAATCAATATAACCTGGGTGAGAATAATCAACATCATTATATAATATTGGGATTTTAATCATAGTAATGAGGGGGAATAATTAGATAAAGTAATGGAACGTGAAAATATATAAAAATTAAACATCATGTAATAGTGGTCAACTACCACACATAGTTGTAAACAAAGCTAGCATCATTTTCATGTATAACATATGTGCATAATCATAAAATCATCATAATTTTGAACATAAATAGCGTAATTTTCACACATATTTCACATTATATCATGATATACACCAAATTTACAAACGAATTGGGAAACTATATAATTCCATGTTCCCCCACCATATCATAACATTTACATAATCAGGGATGCCACATAGAGCAAATAAAAATATTTTCCATAAAATAAACCATGGAAATAAATTGTGTTTCATGAGAATTTCATAAAACAATTTCATGAATAGTCCCTAGAGTAAAAAAAAATAATATCATACAAGGTATAAGAATCATCTTTCTTGAGAGAATAAGAAACTATCTTAAGAGAAGAAAAACACGTGTTTTTTAGAATGAAATGTTATTTTGGAGAAATTGTTTTTATTTGTCTTAAAATATAATTGTAAGAACATATATCATAGAAATAAAAAGCTAAAGACCATGAAAATATATTTTAGTAATATTAAATTAACATCCATTCTAAAATTTGGCATGAAAGAGGAATAACTCCAAGGAAGGAAATTGGGTTTGAGAATCAACTTACCTTATGTATAAATGCTTTCTTCACATTAATATCATAGATAATCTAATATGATTAATTAAAAAATTGATACATAACTCATTATACTTGTATTTTATTTATTATAATTTTATTAAGTTGTTTTATTTCCATTATTATGAGTTATAGAGTTCAATTACGTCATTTTGTGAGTGTTTATTTCTTGGTTTCCCTAATAAAATGGCTTCTATACTTGTATGAAAGATCCTCTAAAATGGGTATAATTATCCCAAATTAAAATTATATGTAATTAATTAACTTAAATAATTTTAATTGGTCTTATATTTTTTTATAGATATAAGGATGGTTAATTATATAAAACGTTAATGATAATTATTTAGATTAATTTTGGTGGCTTTTGATCACAATGAACTCATTTTGTTATATTATTTAATATTATGTATGTATGTTAGTTATAGAACATAAAAAAGATATAAAATAGATTTTAAAATAATTTTCAACCATTATATTGTTTTTATGACCATCCATGAATGTGGTAAATAAAAATGAAAATTTATCTTCTTAAAGGGTGATAAATTAAGACCTTAGGGACAATGATTTAATTTTTTGAATGAAAGGTAGAAGAGAAAAGTTTTGATTATGGATTATTCCATTATAATTGAAAAATAAATGTATAAATGATATACTAGAGTTTTCATGTTACTAGTACTAGGGGATGTGGGGAGAGAGTAAGAAATAAAAAGATATTTAAAAGAAATTAAAAGAAAATAGAAGATGATTTTACTTCTTGAACTTCTTCTTCTTGAGAACCTCCATAGGGAAATTGGATTTGGTATTTTGTTTAGAAAAAAGTATCTTGTACATGATAAATGGGTTTGGCATGACTATTAGGCCAAAATTGTACAAGATTAAAGCCTTTGGAGGTGTGAAAAGAAGAGGTTGTGAGGGGTGGTATTTATAGTGGGAGGAGAGGAGTGTTTTTGATTATTTTATTAATTAGTTTATTATATTGGATCAAGAATAATGAATAATTTTTATTAAAATGAATAAATATAGTAAAAATAGATGTATGTTTCTATATTATGATATTACATTATACACATGTCATCTATGACTTAATAATTCATTTATTTGTTAAATAAAGTGGATTATAGTATTTCACTATTCAACAAAAAATCAAGAATTTTAGAAAAATTCCCCAAATTTGAAATAACTATTTCTATATGTGTAGAATTTAAAAAGTAATTCCATTTTATAAAAATTATTTTCTAAATATGATAAATTTAGTTTTTAGTTAAAATAATCATTTACTTGGTAAATATTGATTTTAAAATTTTAATAGATTTATAACACATTGAAAAATTAATTAAGGTCTGATAAAATTAGATTTTAATCTTATAACTGAGAAATATTAATTTATGAATATATTTTGTGAAAAATAAAATTTATTTTGAATCATTATATTAATTATAAAATTGAAAATAAACACTTATTCTTTGTAAAGATACCAACACTTAATTAATAAATTTTAAAACATATATTTACTTATAATATGATATAATTTTATCATATTATAATTTATATGATACCTAAATTTTTTTATACTTTCATAGTTGGGGTTACTATTATATTGGATGAGTTAAATTCTTAATAGCTATGTTACAATTCCAAGGTTCAGGTTATTATTCCGTCGGGATGGGTTCCTTAATTTCTTTAAATATTACTTATGTTATTATTCATTAATAAGAATGATCTTTATATTGGATTATATATGGAATTTTTGTGTTTTATACTATTTAAAATAATATATTATGTAAAATAATTCCATTGATAAAAGTTTGGGTTGTTACATCCCATCCCCATTTTTTAAATTTCACCCTCAAAATTTCATTTTACAAAAGTTGGTGAGGGTATTTCTCCCTCATCTATTCCTATGGTTCCCATGTTTCCTATTAATACATATGGTTTCTCCACAGTAATTGGACCACATGATTATTCTTGATTCATTAAACCTTATCTCTATGGTCCAGCATTTTCACTGGCTACTCCTCATAAGAGAGGCCATTTTCCGACTGTACCGCCTCTAGATTTAGAACATTTGAGGGATATTGTATATAATTCCTCAAGAGGGGTACATTGAATGTATTGTGTACTTGAGACTCGGTCAGGGGAATATCTAGTCGATAAGACACTGTCTAGAATATTGAATGGGGTGATGTAACTGGGACATATATTTCCCTTATTCCCAATACTCATGATCCTCTTATTTAGAGATATGTGGAGGAATACAATGTCTCTAACCTCAAGCTCTATATACCATCAAAAATTGTTTTCATAGATATTTTATAAACTTTGGGCTACCTTGATGTGTTGCTGAATGGTTTTCATGTTATCCACCATTTACTGGACCATTTCAAGTCCTAATAGATTACGTTCATTGACTTCATCGTAGAATGCATGCATTCTACACCTTTTCCCATGAAGGGATTAATAAAGAGCCATTTGGATTCTTGAGTGGAAATTTTTGAAGTAAGAGAACTCTTCCAGAGAAAGATGTTAGTCCCATCCTCCTTTAAAGTCTATAGGACATTCTATAAATATGTATTACAGTGTATGAATAGTCCGCTTTGATTTCCATCAGTATTAGGATGTTAAGACACACTAAAGTTTATATTATTTTTAGGGTATGTTGGAGACTTTTCTAAAACCTAGAGATGAATCTCAGATCTCCATCAGATATAATTAATAGTGGTACACTATGTATTTTTCTACCTCTTTGATATATATTCATGAAATTTTATGTACTGGTAATTCCTATAGAATTGTGTAAAAATGATCTTTCTTTGTAAGATGATCCACAAAAACCCATATTACATTATTTCCTCTAGATGTCTTCAGAACCCCATGTGATAAAGTCCATGGTGATTTTTCTCATTTTCTTGTTGTTATGTGTAATGTTTTCATCATTCCATTATACTTTTAACTTTCATAAATCACTTACTAACATACTAATAACTTTGATGTATATTCAGTGATCTCATTATTCATATTGTCCCACTGTAGGTTATCTGAGAGACCTTGATACCACTTTGTGCTCCCTGGGTGAATAGAGTAGTATGAGTTAGGTGCGTCATTTAAAATCTTATTATTTATCTCTAGATTGGATGGTACACATATTCATGACCAAATATTACAACTCCTTTCTCGTCCATTTTTAACTCTGATTATTTACCCATTCTCATAGATTATACATTTTTTTTAATTTCCACATAATTTCTTTGAGCATCCTTTATTTTATCTATGGGGGATGTTTGAGAAATTATTTGAGAAAGGATTGATGATATTCCTTCCTTAATTATTTCTATGTCCATCCTTTCCAAATATAATAAGATTGGATCCTTCTCAATTATCACCATTGATAATGTTGTAGGATCCTTTCTACTTATATAATTCACCAATTTATTTGTATATCCAAGATGGCAGTGGATTGAGCAATTATAATCCTTGATGAGATCTAACCATATTTTCTAGTTCATATTAACATTCTTCTATGTGAATATATGTTTGAGGCACTTATATTTGGAATATACTTCACAAATATCCCCATAAGGATAATGATACTATATTTTAAATGTGAAGATCATAACTACCAACTTTAAATCATGTGTGTGATAGTTTTTCTCATGAATTTTCTATTTACTTGATGCATAGGCCTTAAATTTATCATTTTTCATTAATACCCAATATAATAACTTTTTTGAAGTATAAATGCATACCAAAAAGTGTTCCCCACTTTCCGAAGGTGTAAGTACTTGTACAGTGATAAACATCTTTTTTAACTCTTTGAAGCGTTCCTCACATTCATTTGTACAAGAAAACATTACTCCCTTCCGAGTCATCTTGGTTAATGAATTTAACAATCATGATAAATTCTTCAAAAATATTATTTAATACAAAAATAGACCACATAAGCTATAGATCTCAATTACAGATGTTTCCCTGAGCCACTCTTCAACTCCATTTTTCTTGGAAGAGTCCACAAATATTCCTTTTTTGGTGAAAACATGCACCAAGAGTGATACTTACCCCATATAGAACTCACATTTACTTTAATTTTCATTTATTTTCTCCCTTCAAAAATACTTTATCATAGTATTCAATTGTTTCTCATGTTCCTTGTTAATGTTGGAGTATATCAGAATATCATCGATAATGATTACCACAATATTTTGAGGTAATATCTAATGACTCTATTATTTAAGTCCAAGAATATTTCTAAAGCATTAGTGAGTCCAAAGGGTATATTTATGAACTCATAGTGTTCATAAATTTTTCAAAAGGAAATGGTTGGAATATCTTCCTTCCTCACGTTTAATTGGTGGTATCTTCATTAGAGGTCTACCTTATAGAAATACATCGTCAGACATAGAAGATCAAACAAACAAGTCAACAATATGTGGAAGGGGATACTTGTTCTTTATCACGATTTTATTGATCTCAAGATAATCTACATAGAGGCCTATAAAATAATCATTCTTCTTGATGAAGAGGACTATTTCACCCAATAGTGAAGCACTCGGGTGTATAAAACCCTTTTACAAATTCTCTTGTAATGACTTCTTCAGTTCCCCTAACTCAATGGTGTATATTATATAATGTTTATTTGATATAAGTAGATATCTAAGAATAATTTCAATTATGAAATCAACCTATCGGTTAAGATAAATTCTAAAAATTTGTTCAGGGAACAGATTAGTGTATTCCTTCACAATGGTCATCTTCGATCATGATTATCTCCTTTGTCTCAATCATTTGAGCAAGATATTATTTCTCATAAGGAAATAATAACCATACTTGAAACAATTATTCTAAAATAGATTCATCCTCCTCCTTATAAATTTAATGAATAATAGGATTCCTAAGGATGATAAGAGTGATCTCAATTTTCTTGACAGTTGATGCCCTCTTTGTACAAAGATAACTAATCCATACCCAAAATATCATCAAACACCACCAAAAGAAGTAAGAAAAGATTTTATGTGAGGTTATATCCAAAAACATTAATTAGGGAGGAGTTATGTACTTTTTATGAAATAATTTTCCATATTTATATTTTAAAAAATAAGTAAACCTCTATATTTTGAGGTGGCATTTGTATAGTTATAATAAACTGACAAGACATGAAAGAATGTATAGAACCAGAATCAAATAGTATGTTCACTATTCTTGAATGAATGACCAGCATGCTTGTCACCACATCATTGTTGGGATCCACCTCAGTGGTAGTGATAGAAAAAAAATTTCCCTTTCCTATTTGGATTTGGTGGCTATTGATGCTGATTACACTTCAGGAGTCGAGGTATATTGAATTATATGGAAATGTTCCCATGATCCCTATAGTTTCAACATTTAACCATAGGCGGTGGTCTTCTTTCCTACACCACTATATCTTGGTTCCACTTGTATCTTCAATATTCATAATCTCATTGGCCTTATCTCTCACATATGAGGTATTTCCCTATCACTTTGAGGTAATTCTAATGATTTGTTATCCCAAAATTTTGATATATGAGTGGCTGAATTTTCTTTCCATATTTTTTATTAGATCCCTCAACTTGAAAATAAAAATTTAATTCTAATATCATTCTCCATGGTACCATTCTTAAAAATCCATATCCACTTTGAGAGCACATTCATCAACTTCTTCATAACTCCAAAATTACTAAATTTATAGATCCTCTTGAATGTGTGGTTTTAAATATATAAAGAATATATCTATTTTTATATAAATTTTTATTACAAAACCATAGGAATACCTATAAATAATTGTGAAATTTTCTTCATAATCCATGATATATTCACCATTATTTTGGTTCAGTTCAGATAATTATATGTCCATATTTGTTCTAATAGTTTGAGGGAAATACTTATTAATAAATATTTTCTTAAAGTATTACCACTCCATATTATCAATTCTATTATTTGAAATGGTGTTATTAATAAAAACTCAACATTGGATGGTGTCTCTATCTAAATGAAAAATGGTTAGAGCGACCTTCTCCATCTCAGAATAGGGGATGGACTGAAAAGATCTTCTCTTTTGACTTGACCCACTGTTCTGTGACTAGTGGATCAGAAGATCCACTAAATATTTATGTTCATCACCACATAAAAGAAAAAAATATCATATTACTCCCTCTCAGTGTACATAATATATTCCACAATATTTTGGAAAATTTTCAAATCCTGAGATAGCTGGGTAAAAAATGCCATGAAAT
Source organism: Viscum album (assembly GCA_963277665.1). Lineage (NCBI taxonomy): Eukaryota > Viridiplantae > Streptophyta > Magnoliopsida > Santalales > Viscaceae > Viscum > Viscum album. The sequence continues at coordinate 865,195,452 of OY728137.1, read as the reverse complement.
TTTGATCTCCACCTTCCAAGGCATTGGGGATATCTTTTGAGAAATTAATGCATTATCCCTCATATGGGTTATTGGCTTGGATTCTCTTGGTTCCCACTATTTTATAAAATATAAAAATTTTCAAAAAAACAAAATTCAATAAGTAATGAATAAATAATTTATCTCATTATGAAATTAATACTATAGGAAGATCTTATAGGATCCCTGGGTTTAGAAATTTTCTAAAACAAATATTCTTTGGCGCTTAAATTTAATTTTTCTTTTACTAACGATTTTTTATTATGTTCTCTAATCCTAATTCCCAAATTAAATAAACCATTTTCTCATACCAACTACAGAAACCATACTTTTTATTACATTACTATTGAATCATTTTAATTACAACAACTATAATAGTGTTACAAAACATGGATGTAAAGGTTTAGTGGCTTGGGAAAGTTATGAATATACAAAATATTTACATAATAACAATTATAAATTATTCAATTATATATTATCTATAATCTTAGTGTCCATAATTTACTCCTTAGTACAAGTAATCACTTGAGGATATACATCAAAGAAAAGGGTGAGATAAAATCATATTAAGAATATAGATAAGTCACGGATCAATATAACATGGGTGAACATAATATTCATCATCAAATACAAATGTTATAATTATCATAATCATTAGAAGAATAATCAGATAAATTTATGGAATATATAAATTCATAAAAATAAAATATCATGTCTTAGTGTTCAACTACCATACATAGTGGTGAACAAATCCAGCATCATGTGTACACATGACATATGTGCATAATCAAAACATCATAATCATTTTGAAAAAAGATAGAATCATGTTAATGTATATTGAATATTATCTCATGCGATACATAAAATTACACAATGAATTTGAGTGCTCTATAATTTTGGGAACACCCATCACATCCTAACATTTACATAATCATTCATGCCACATAGAACACACAACAACTTTTTTATAAAATAACACATGAAAAGGAATCGAGTTTCATGATAATTTCTTAAAGAATACATTCAAAAATAAACATTGGGGTTCCCCAAATAAAAATTTAATAACATTATTCTTATAATAATAATCAATCTTGAGTGAATAAGAAAAAATATCAAGAGAAGTAAAAGATGAATTTCTTTAGAAAGAAGAGTCCTTTCGAAAAAAATAATCGAATTTTTCATAAAATTAGATTGTAATCATGTGTATACCAGAAATAAAAATGTACATGATATTAAATTAATTATTAGGAATATTAAAATAACATCCATACTGAGATTTATCATGAAAGAGGAATAACCCAAAGGAAATAAATTGGGTTTTAGAATCCCCACACCTTATGTCCAAATACTTTATTCACTTTAATAACCTAAAAAATAAAATTATATTAATTATATAATAAATAATTAACCTATTATACATATATTTTATTTATTATAATTTTATTATGTTCTTTTATGGACATTATGATGAGTTATAGAGTTTAATTATGTCGTTCCATGAGTATTGTTTCTTGGTTTTAATGACCAGTTCACTTGTATACATGTATATAAGTTCATATAAAATGTGTATAATTATCTAGAAATGATATTTAATATTATTAGTGATCTTATTAATGTTTAATTGGTCTCATTTTCTTTTCAGATATGAGTTTGATTCATTATTTAAAATGTTAATGATAATCGTTTGGATTAATTTTGGAAAGTTTTTATCACAACAAAATCATCTCGTTTTATTATTTAATATTATGTATATATGTTTTTCACATAAAATATATAAAATTTATAACATAAATTTTAAAATATTTTTCAACCATTATAATGGTTTAATGATCATATGTAAATGTTTTATAGAAAATTGAAAACTTTTCACCCTTGAAGGCAATAAATCTACACCTCATGAATGATGCTTTAATTTTTAGAATAAAAGGGAGAAGAAAAGAGGTTTGATAATGGATTATTTTATTAGCATAAAACAATTCAATTATATATATAAGATACTATATTTATCATTACACATTTTTTATGGGAGGGGAGGAGAGAATAATAAAATAAAATAACTTGAAAAGAAATTAAATGAAAATAGAAGAGTATTTTACCTCTTGAACTTCTTCTCCTTGAGAACCTCCTTAGGGAAATTTTATTTTGTATTATGTTGAGAAAAATAGTCTCCTAGAATTGGTTAATGAGGTTGGTAAGAGTATTGGAAATAAATTGGGCAAGCTTCATGGCTTTGGAGGTGTTAAAAGAAGTGGTGGTGTGGGGTGATATTTATAGTTGGAGGAGAGGACTGTTTTTGATTATTTTTTAGTTTACTATTTTGGATCAAGAATATGAATTTTTTTGATTACCATGACTAAATATAGTAAATATAGAAGTATATTTATAGACTATGGGCTTATATGATCCACACACCTTCTATGGATGAATTATTCATGTATTTTTTAAATACTATAAATTATTGTATTTCACTATTCAAAAAAAATTCAACTATTTTAGAAAAATAAATAAATTCACCCTATTCGTTATTCAACATGTATAATTCGAAAATTAACACTATTTTATTAAAATGAATTTTTAAATATGAGAAATTTATTTTTTAATTAAAATAATAATCTCTTTGAAGATACTGGTCTTAAAATTATAATTGATTTTATAACTCTTTGAAAAATTAATTAATGCATCCAAAAATAATATTGTAATCATAAGAAAAAATAAAAAATCTATGAATCTATTTTATTAAAATCAACATTATTTTAAATCATTTTTTAATTAAAAAATTGAAATAAGCATTATTGTTTTTTAAAAATACCAACAATAATTTAATAATTTTTAAAACATTTGTTTACTTATACTGTGTTATAATTATATCATGTTATCATTTATAAGATAACTGGATTTTATTTATACTTTCATAGATTAGGTTACTATTCTATTGGTCGGGTTATTATTCTTAATGGTCAGGTTACTATTCCAAGGTTCTGATTACTATTTCAATGAGATAAATTCCTTAATTTATTTAAATATTATTATTTAATTATTTATCTATAAGAATGATGTTTTTATTGGGTTCTCTATACTATGTATGTGTTTTATACTATATAACATATTTATAATATGAAAAAAATCCTTAATAAAATTTTGGGTCGATACAATCTAGGAAAAAAATTCACAATCACACGCAAGGAATTATAATAAATTCTATAAGAGTTAGTAATTATACCACCTCTGTAATGATTGTTTATAAATGATCACCAAACCTTAACCGTTAATTCGATGTAGTATGATTTAATTCAAAATGGTGATGGAAAACATGGATCAAATCCTCGGATCGAGATTCAATTAAATATTATCTATCAACACCTAGATATAAACCATCATGAATGGAAGAAAATATATCCCATTCCCAAAGTAAAGAGATATGAGAGAGAGAGGAATCTAAATGAGGAAGAAATTATAAACCATAGAGAATTCAATCCATCAACTAGATCTTTGATTCACCATGAAAGGGGTTCGAGGATCCTTGTAATCCTTTTGAGAGCCACCCAAATCAGAGAAATTCATGTTAGGATGAGCTAGGTGTTTATGGATATAAATCAGGGGTTCATGGAATTTTTATATATTTTTCAAGTTTTTAAAATCTCGTGCGCACATTTTAAAAAATAGTGCTCCCTAACCATTTCCACCACTATTGGGATGCATGGTTACTTTAGGTGGGAAAATTGTTTGTTTAACTGTGAACCAACCATAAAACCCCACACCATCTCATGGTGCATGGTTTTCTGGGTGTGGTCATATGGTTTGGGAAAACTATTCACCAACACTGCACTACCCAGAAATCCTTCAAAAACATTGAAAACACAACTGAATGAATCCAAGAAAATATCAAACCAGAAGGTAATAAATAAGATGGTACTTGAAAAAAGTGTGAGAATTATCCTAAAATGTTGGGATGTAAAAAATTTCCCACCTTATAACATCTCATCGTTGAGCTACACTTCAAAGAGTCACTACAGGTTGTGGTCCTATGGTCTAAGTTTTGACACATGAAAAAAATCATTCATAGAACTATACCTATGTATAAGAGAGAATCGATACACCAAAGGTCACATCCTCTCCTTAATCTCAAATGGTCCATCAAACCTAGTCGCTAACATTCCTTGCCTCCAAATTCTATGGTGACCCAGTCTCGGTGACACGTGAAGGAAAACATGGTCTCCCTATGTAAATTCAAGATTCCAATGACATCAATAAACATAAAAATTTTATCAACTCTATGCTATATCCAGATGTTTCTAATTCAAATTCACCTGCTTCGACAACTCTTGTATGAGACTTAGTCCCAAAAACTCTGACTGACCTGAAACCGTCCAACATAGTGGTGATCAATATGGACTAACATAAAGAGACTCATATGGTTCCATCTGAATGGTTTCCTGATAAATATTTTTATTGGTGAACTAAATGAGCAGAAATTTATTGTACCAATACTCTCCAAAATCTATAGCATATTCTTGTATCATGTACTCCAACACCTAGATAGTACACTTTGATTTCCCATCTCTGTTGGTGAAAGGATATACTCAAAAAAACCTATGTACCCTGAACAATTTGAAACCCTTTAATAAAGAATAAAGTGAAATGAGAGTCATGATATGAAACAATACAATGTAGCACTATGTTAAAATGAACTACCTATTGAATATAAATCTCTTCCAACTTATCCATGATAAAAGTCTCTCGTATCGAAAATAAGTATTCTACCTTGGTGAAATGGTCTAGAATCACCCATATAGCATCAACCTTCTAAGGGATCCTCATAAATCCTATCAAAAAATCCTTAGTAATGTCATAGAAATTAATTTCTTGGAAGGGAAATGGTTGCAAAAAACTAATAGGTCATTGATACTCAGCCTTCACCTGATGAAAGGAATAACATCGTTTCCTGAAATCCACAATCTCCATTTTCATCCACAGACAACAATACTATAGATGTTGTTCATAGTACATTTTTTTCAATCTAGGATGCACCAACCACTTCTAGGTATGAAAATCATGCATCATCACTCAAGAAACACTTTCTTATAACTTATCTTGGCCCACTAACACACCATACTCAAAGCTGATGTGATCTAGAAAATATTCCCTGTTAATAAAAAATTGAAACTTATATTCCTTAGCATATAGCCTAATATATCTTATTGTGCTTATGAAGATATCATGACGTTCAAAATGATCGACATGATTCATAGAGTATACCGAGATTTCATCCCCAAATATAACCACAAAATGATCTTGTTATGAATAAAATATCCAGTTTATTAAGGCTATAAACATAGATAGATCTTTCATTAGACCAAATGAGATCACGATGAAATCCTATACTTCACACCTACTTTTAATGTTGGTCCGCTCTATAACTCAAGGTCTAACTCTCAACTGATGAGACCCTAATCTCAGGTCAATCTTAGAGAACCAACAATCACCTCACAACTAGTCAAAGAGATCATCGATACATGGAGGAGGATATCAGTTATTAATTGTCAACCAGTTTAGATTTCGATAATAACCACACAAACGCATTGTTGAGTGAGCCTTCTTAGCAACAACACTAGAGATTACCAAGGTGAAAAACATAGATGGATAAATCCCTTCTCCATAAATTCTACTATTGAGAATTAATATCTTGAAGCTCTACCAGTGACACTCAGTATGGTGGAATAGAATTCGGTTCAGATCCTAGAATGAGCATAATTGTAAACTCAACATCTCCATCAAGTGGTAACCCTAAAAAGTATTTAAGAAACAGATCTTAAAACCAATGCACTATGGGTGAAAAATACACTATGCCTCACACCCTCATCATTCAATAAAATACATCAAACTTGGGTTGTGGGATCCACTTGTTGCTGATGAACTAGACCTGCATGACCTTATCAGATATCTCATCCTCTATGAAGAATATTACTATTTCCCCTGGAGAAGTAAAGATTACTCTCCAATGGTGAAAATCAATGTGGTATCACTAGGATACCAACAAATCCATTACCAAAATTAAGTCAAAGCCTGATATGTCTATAATATTATAATCCCAAAGGAAATGACACTCACCAACCTCAAGAGAACACCCCTTTCCTTGAAATATGTCCCTCGACCACAATCCCAACATTTTATCAATCATCATAAACCCAATCACAGACTCCACCTCCATACTCAAACCATTCACTTGTTGAGAATATATAAAATATTATGAGGCTCTTGTATCAAATAATTTACTATCAAGAGTAAAATATATAATAATAGTACCTCATACTTTTGATGGTCCATCCTCGCTATCCCTATGTGCATGATAAACTGAATGAATTTGTCATATTCCACTACCATGTGATACAATCTATGTCCCATAAATCATAATACTCTATTGATTAGGTTTATCATGACCTGAAGTACAACATCCACTTCCTTTACCATCACATCAAGTTGTAATCCAACTGCCATATTGGTAAAATATTTAAGACTCCCTTTACATATTTTGGTTCATTATCACTCCTCCAACACTACCCACCTATCATGGGTTCCAGTAGAAATGATGTAGATTACCCATCTTCCTGTAAGATCATCACTCTATCAGGGGGTTGAGGGCATTGTCTATGAATGTGACTTGACCTACCGCACTGATGGAAGTTCACTTTACTACCACTCTTGGTAATTTATCCTTCATTATGGATATTTTGGCTTCCACTATTCTGACTAATGTTCTTATAGAGATTGTTCCAGCACTCAATATTTGTTCCTCTTGGTCATCTAGTATAGACCACATGTAATCAACTTGAAGATTCCTTTAGGTTCCCCTCAAAAATGAGAGACTGATTCACTACCTCCATAACCTTCTTCAACATAAATATATTAACCTTGGAATTTATATATCATTTAAGTATATCCTGAAAATGTCACTCAATGTTTTTCATATATACTACTAGTGTTATAGAAAAGTGATACAAGTTAGTGAAGAAATCGACGTAATCCATCACAAACATAACACCACAGGTCAACCACATAAACTCTACAACTCTCTCCTACCTCAATGTCTCTGGATAATAGTATTCCAATAATTTATATTATAAGTCTTTCCATACCATGAAATCCAATTTCTCATCCTGATCATGAATATCCCACCCGTTTTTCTCTAAACCTTACAACACATACACGACAAACTTGATGGTATTCTTAGAAGTAGATCCTAAATGGCCAATAAGTGTCAGTATGGTCTCAATCGAGAACTTAACTACCTAAGTCCACCCTCCATAGATATGGTCAAAGGGTGATATAACTGGAATTCTGGGTTAAGCCAGACATATTCTGGACAACCCACCCAAGGAATCTTTCCATTAACATCATAAAGTGAGAAAATTTCTCACAGAACAACTCTAACGATTCTTCACCCAAAACTATCATGGAATATTTTCTAGAAGTTTGAGGATCATTTCCAACAATTTCTGCCTATCATCATATCAAAAAACATCATCATGGAGTCATGTATCTAAAATTCCAAAAACATTTCTTAAGACACCTAACACAATATTAAAACACTTTTATAAGAGGTATTCACATAAATATATAATAAGGCTTCCCTCATATACCACCCCATGGTAAAAAACAAGCCACTATCACTACCATCACACATCCCTAACCTCGTCCATGGCTAATATATGGTAAAACAATTTTATATTTAAGCTTTCCATTAGACACCCATTTATTAACCATTTCAAATTTCCACATTCAACATACTTTATAATAATTAATTTCTTATTAAGAACCAATTTAGTTTCAATTACTCAATAGAATAATGGAATTTTAATTTCCCAATACCCACTTATAACATGCTTTTATATGTGTGGATAATATGATGCATTTCACATAAATTCCAGAGTTCCTATAATTATGCATGAATACTAAATTCTCTTACCATTTCAGTCCATAAGAAAAATCTTATAAAATAATAAAAACACACTATAAGTGCATCACTCAAGGTGAAATAATATTCAACTATAATAAGAAACATCATGAAAAACAATCCCACCCGGGGCACTCTGGTTTTCCCCCAAACATGGGTTAGATACTCTAATGCACAAGATCATGAACAATGACCGACTCATCATTGTCTCACATCTACCATTAAAAAATAATAAGAAAACTAACATGAAAAGATAATAAGTTTCTTCTGAAACATCTTTTTGACATCCTGAACTAGGATCCACATACTAGTGCCCTGAGACGGTTGGCCACATTACCTGTAGCGCACCTCCCTATATTCTAGCGGCTACCTACTAGCAGTGATGATCTAATATTCATTTTGGGGAGAATATAAAAACTTTATAAAAGTATAAAAATAAATAACATCAATATATGAATAGTCATGATAATAATAAATAGTTTTGAATAACCTGTAACAACCAAAAAACTTAAATAATCCCAAAATAGGAGAATATGACTATAAACCAAAGCTGTTAATATGTCATGTCATATTTGTGCCAAGTGTAAATTAAAAAATGAAAATAAAAATAGTCTATTTCAACCTATGTGGGTCCTAAAATGATTTCTAGTTCTTTAATACAAGATCCAAACCATATCCCAACTCAGCCACCTAACTTAGGGTTCATGTCCTTATCCTATCCTACAAATTTGAAGTATATTCAGCAACAGATCAGGCATTTTTTGTTGGGTGTGAGTAAAAAATAGTAGCCTACACCCAATGGTTTATAAATCAGTATCCAATCTATAATAGTGTTTGTAGTTGTTTAAATAAATTTTAAATAAGAAAAGAAATGTAAACATGCTTCACATTTATTATTCTTTAATTAACCATATAAACCCCCTAGGTTCACAGTGAAACCCAAAACAATAATACCTACTTTGTCCCATGGAAGAGTATGAATGATACATAAAGGGATATCATAATTCAAACTTTTGTGGGATTTTATAATTCCATTTACATTCAAGTTTCACAATCATTCATCGGGGACTAAATCATTAGTCTATCACCCCATGGGTATTTAGAGTAGTAGTCCTTAAACCACAACTCATTATTCAAACACAAATAAATAAATAAATAAATTTCTCAGGGGCCTAGAGATATAGTTTTAAACACCATGGGTAATTTGAGTATCGATATCTAATCTCCAACTCATTGATCAATCATCCACAATTATCACATATCATGGTTCCATATTCATAACTCGTTTATCAACTATTTTTTACACAAATCATTCACTCATCAAAGTTAATATATATATTTATATCCCTTTAAATAACATTATCAAACATGAAATAAAGATTCAGTTCAAATCCATTAAACCATTATTTCCCTTTTTTATTTCTCTATTATCATTTTAGGATTATTGGAACACCCCATGGGTAACTATCAGGCCTGGTATCAAATCTTCAATTATCCAATTAGGGTATGTGAATGATTTTTGTATTAATGGAATTAAATTATATTTTATTAATTTAAAATTAAATAGAGAAACTTGGAAAAAATTCCACAATTAAACACATGCACAATTATAATCAAGATAATGAGAATTAAAATTTTTTCAACCTACCTCAAGATCATTGATGAATTCTCGCCAAACCGAAACCCTTAATTCGATATAAAATGAATAAATTCACAATGGTGAATGAAAAAATAGATCAAAGACTAGGATCAAGATTCAATGAGACAATATAAACAAAAAATATAGATCTACACCATCATAAATAGATGAAAATATACCCTAATACAAATGTAAAGAGAGATGAGGGAGATAAAAATCTAAATGATGAAAAAATTAGACATCGTCGAGGAGATGATCTTTCAACTTGGTATTTAGTTCAACAAAAATTAGGCTTTTGGAACCCTGAAATCCTCCAGTAAGCCTCCAAATTTTATGGAATTTCTGTCTAGATGAGATGGGGTGTTTATAGACATAAATCAGGGGTTCATTAATTTGTTATAAATTTCCCAGGGGTTTAAAATTCCATTTTCATGGTTTCCTACATGGGGAAGATGGTTACTAGTATATGGGAACACAATTTGTTTAACCATTCACCAACTATGAAATCCCCAATATTTTATGGGTGAAAATTTTTCTAGGGTCAGGGAAATTGTTTGGGAAAACTGTGCGCCAATTTTTCACTACTCGAAAACCCTCCAAAAACATTCAAACCTCACAAAAACAAACCCATGACAATATCTGACCAATAAATGATAAAAATAGGTAAAATTAATAGAAAAAATCATGATACTACTCTAGAAATGTCATGATCTTACAAAAATTCATAATTTTATGATCTAATACAACATATTTAATTATTTTTAAATGAGTCCTAGTATGAATAAGTGTATCAATACTTGTGTACAATATTGATATTTCCCTTCTAGAAATCCTATACAGTTGGTATTGGAACTGAGAAGATCATGTCTTTATTAGGGTAACCAAATTTGGTTATGACAAATAACCCTTCTAGGATGATGAAACCTATTCCATAGTGAGGTAATCTATGTCAAGTCATTTTATGTGACACAATTCCCCATAATTTGATTGTAATACAAATAAAATTACAAATGAGCAATGAATTGAGTCTTTAGAGGATATAATTTTATATGTAGGATTGAATGAAATGAAGAAGGATACTGTAACAACCCTGGTATTAATAGAATAATAAATTTTTATACATATTAATATTTATGAATAAAATATTGATATTATGTTAAATAGTAAACTTTTTTTGATAGCTTACTCAACACAAAACAACAGGTTTCTTTGAAATCTCACATTGCACAAAACTTTGAGTTATATCAAAAAATAAAAGGATAATATTATTATTTTAAATGGTAGTAAATGCCTAGAAATTGTATTAAAGTAAATGAAAATAACAAACTACAATATGATTATATATGTTTGTTAAATATCTTTATATTTATCCAATAAATTTTATAGGCTTAAAATAAGAAAGAATATTATTTTAAGCATGAAATACTCTAATATTTTATAAAATTTCCGTTTTACCCCTTTTGATGGTGAACCCTTTTTAAATCTTGTTTTTTTCACTTTTATATGTTATATTTTAAAAAATTAACTTCTTCATTATAATTGGAACAGAAAAATTTACTTTTAATGAAATTTTGGTATTTTTCTGATAATGTTCAAATTTTAATGAATAATGATAATACTACATTTTAATTCAAAACTGTATTTTCATCTAAATTATTTATATAGTTAGATTTTAATTTTAATTAGTTTTATAATATAATTTGATTATATTTTTACCATTTAATTCACTTTTGGTCATTATAATTAATTTTACATAGAAATTTGACATAAACACATTTCAATCTTTTGATAGTCATTACTTCTTAAAAACTTGCTTTTTTTTTTGACAACATGAATTAATTTTAAATTAATAAATGAAAATTATACATTTTGAAGTTGGAAAAATGGATTCCATTTTTGGAATCAAGAGGTCCAAATTGTGTAAATAGGTAGTTTTTTTATTTTTAGACACTATGATTATTAACTTCAGTAATTATTATTTTTACCATGGTTAAAGGGTAAATCCTGAAAATAAGGGTAACAAAAAAATATTATAATAATAATATTAAACTACCATAAAAAGTGTCCTAATTATATTGTATTAGATATTTCAAACCATGGGCATCCATGGGTCGATTTTGGGACCCCATGGATCCACTTTGATGTGAAAATGTCATTTTATAATAATTAATTTAAAGTATAGAAAAATATCACATAAAATTATATCTTTTACTAAAAAAATTTTTATGCAAGGTCATATAAGTTATCTCTTAGAATATTAAAATTAATTAGATGGAAAAAATATTTCTTACAACATTTTATTTTATTTATAATATTTAGACATCAAATATCGAAATTTATTTATGACACAATGATGATGCAGTGATTTCTTTATTAATGAATGATTTAAATAAATGAGATTATAAATATTAAAATAAATTTATTTTGAAACTTTTTATACCATCCAAGAATTTTATGGATTCTTGTGACTTGGTATATTTGAATTAATTAAGGTTTTTTTCGAATGAATAAAGTTGTTATGGATTTTTTAAAGTCATGATATAAATAGTAAAAAAATTGACATAAATGAGTTTTTAAAACGAATACTATTTTATTAAATTATCTAATAGTCCTAAAAATATAATATTTGGTCAAATAAATTATATAATTTTGAAAATATCATTAATGAACTACTTCATATTTCATTGGAATTTTATAGTAACTATATTAACCATATATTATGAATATGAAAGAAGACTTGGAAAGAGTTAAATTAGTTAATTAAGGGTTAAAGCTAAAAGATAAGGTTAAATTTGTGACCTAGACCTCTCTAAAACCTATTAGTTGAGAGTTTTTCGACCCAAAATCATATTATATTTTAAATAAATTACTTTTTGACCATTTTAAAATAAAAATTATTTTATAATAAAATAATTTTTTCAATACATTCTTAAAGCACCCCTCCTCCCTCTTATAAAAGGGAATCACCTATAATGATTATTCACACCTCTCAAGCCCCTTGGTTCATCCAAAATATTCCCAAAAAATATCCCAACCTCCCTCTATTCCTCCTAGAATCCTCACATTTGTCATAAGGAAATTCTGAAAAGCATTTTAGCTTCAATCCAAAGGAGTAACCCAATTTGTGGTAATGTCTTGTCTCAAGATTCTTTCATTGATTTACCTTATCCAACCCAAAAAATATATTTATTCAATTATTTTATAACAAAATCAGTATATTAAATATACTAGGTTGTTTTTATGATACTTATTATAACTTCACTTATATAAACCTCCATTTAATGGATACAAACACACTGTTTCTGTGTACGACGAACTATTGCCTCACGAAATGATGATTGCTCAATTTTCCCCTACCACCACTCATGGTGGCCATTTTGATGGAACTATATTTATATATGATATATATTATAATTATATTGTATCTATTATACTGTAATTTTTATTTACAAACATTTTTTTAGGCTTTTCATGATGTGAAAATACGATAATTTCATTTGAGGAAGTCTGGACTACCACCCCCTCAAAGTGATATGACTCATTCATGCCATAAATGGAACATATAAATGATAGATTTAATGAAATTATGTAAAATATACATTATATTATATTATAATGTTATTAAAATATACCTATGTATCATTTATATTTCATTTTTTTAATATGAAAAATAAATGAAAGCAACGTTCATGCGTACGTACGACTTACCGTCTCCATGAACAATGAATTTAATTTCTTATCTCCAAATGATATGTAAAATTATAAATAAATATATAATCGATATATATGATATTTAAATCATGAATAATTTTCATGAAATAATGTACTTTTGACCACACAAACAATTTGTAATTATAACAAGATCATTTTCGACTCAAGTACCAAATATCGATAAATTGATCAATATTAACTTAAATAATTATATAATGATTTTAACGAGGTAATAAGTGATATAAAAGGAATAATAAATATGAAAAAGGATATTAACCAAGTATAAATTAACTTATGTTTATTATTCTGTAAGAACATAGAACATACGTGATGAGTTGGACTTAAGGTAAGGGGACCTTTCACCCTCCTCCTTTAGTCAAAGACTTCTTTTATGTTTGGTATTTTAATTTCCATTTTCATATGTTAGGATGTGTTCTTACATATACTTATATATTTCCATTTTATATAAAAGTGATGAGAGACCATTTTCCCTCTCATCTACTCATTTTCTTAATTTTTATGTGTCGCCGTTAGACTGCCTAATTTTTTAAGGGCACTTCTTAACCCAATTTCCATTCTATGGTTTGATCTTCTACTTCTTGATTGTTCTGTTCAATGATTATGTAAGAAATAACTTTTTGGTATCCTATCTTGTATATATACTTGATTTATGTGTATTTATAGTTAATACACATAATCTATCCATTCCAATTGAAGATGAGGAAAATGAAAATGGCCTATGAAAGGTATGGATTATTTCTTAGCTCATGTTTTGACATTATTGAAAAATAAGGACATTATGAATGATTTGGTTTATAGGAAGAAAGTATAAAAGAATAATATAGAAAACATGGATAAAGTATCATGAAAAATGTTCTATGTTTAAGATGTCTACATTTTAGGAATTCAAGAGTTATGTTACATATCTGGATGATGAAATGTTTAAAAGTAATAATGCTCTTTTGTTGATGGGATTACTTTAGAAGATATTTCTCTTTTAGGTGGAACCCTAAATTTTTTTATGTGAAAATTCTATTTTATGAAGAATTATATTTTCTTTTGTGGATATTTATAAAGAACCATTTGGGATTATAAGATCCATGAATATCAGGAAATTATAAGTTTTTACGTTTTAGGATGAAAATGAGAGGTATGAGATATCCTTTGAGGTTAAAACATGTTATGGATATTTATAAGAATTTTATCTCACTTTTTAATTTTATTATAATTATACGGTTTTTGAAAAAGGAAAACATGCAGACCATGTGAAAACCCGTCGCGTTGGACAAATCTATGGGAATCGAACCCACAACCAAAGTGCGACTAGGATTTATCACCTACCACTAGACTACGTGAAGTACCTAGTTAATATTAATAGTTATTTTTAGTTAAATGATTTTATTTATCAGTAATAAGTTTATTTTAGGAACCTATGTTTTATGAAATGGATATCCTCAGTATAGGAAATTGATTTAAGGATAAGTGATAAAGGTTATTTTGGAAGACATTCTCTCTTTTGTCTACAATATATGCTTAAGGAAAATAGAATACTATGGGATTTAATTTGTGGAGTAATGGTTGAAAATTTATTTTGGAAGAATCAATGTTTCTACTGTATACATATGGTGATTTGGGTTATTTACTGAAATGATTAACCTGTCATAGAGAAAATGTGATTAGGTTAATTTGACTTCAATATGAGACTTTAAGAGTAGTCGATGTTATTTAGAGATAAATGTTAAGTTTTATAATGGAATACTTGGTGATCAACTCCTTATAAAATTTTAAGTTTCAATATTAGTTTGGATTACTTTGAATAATTTAAAAGAGAATTGTTTTTTTAATGGTCTTTGTTGAACTTTGGGTATTGTTTTCTGAAATTTGGAGATTAAAGGATTATTATTTTTGGGGGACTATCTGATCTTGTACTAAACATTTTGGTTTTGGTTAATTTATAAAGATATGGAAAATATATAGTTCATCATTCTTGGATTATGTGATCCTCTAGAAGTTTATTCAAGAACATATGGTATGACCAAGTTATATTGAGTATTCATTGTTTGGAGAAAATATGAGTTTGTGGTAGAAATTTATTAAAGGATGAAACTCTACTTGACAAGTAAGTATATTTACTTATGTTTTTATTCATGATAATAAATAAATTCCTCAAATTTATTAATAGGAAATTAAAATAAAAAATTTGTTCATTTAATTTTCCTATTGTGAAATCGAATACCGTTTATCGCATAACAAGTCTGTGGATTTCTTGTGGTTAAATTTCTCCTGATCATGTTTTCTATCACTCTTAAATAGAACTTGATGGTTATTTTTTCTTGCATATCCATGTTTTCATGCATGTGACCCTAGTATTTTTTATCTCGGGATACCTTTGTACTTCTATTTATTTCTTTAAAATTGATATTTTTATTGACTCTTTTTACAATGTTGGACTCTAAATGATGTTTCTGATCTAAATATTAAAATTGAGAGGACGTAATTTCTAAAAGGGGGGAAGGATGTAATGACCTAGGTATTAATAGAATAATAAATTTTTATATCTATTAGTATTTATAAATAAGTTATTAATATATTGTTAAATAGGACACTTAGTCTGATAGCATAATAAACACACAACAATGAGTTTCTTTGAAATCTTAAATTGCACACAACTTTGAGTTATACCAAAAAATAATATAATAACATTATTAATATAAATAGTAGTTAACACCTAGTCATTGTGTTGGATGAAATGAACAGAACTAAGTAAAATATAATTATAAATGTTTCTTTTATGTCTTTACATTTATCTAATAAATTTTAGAGGCTTAAAATAAGAATGGATCTGATTTTAAGGATAAAATAATCTTATTTTTTTAAAAGGTTGCTTTAGAGGCTTTTGATGGAGAACCCTTTTTAAATCAAGTTTTGTCACTTTTATATGTTCTATTTGAAAAAATGAAATTATTATTTAAATTTGGAATATCAAAATTTACTTTGGATGAAATTTTGCTATTTTTCTGATAAAGGTCATTTTTAATAAATAGTGAAAAATACTACATTTTAATTCAAAGATGTATTTTCATAAAATTTATTTATATATTTATATTTTACTTTTAATCGGTTTTAAAGTATAATTGGATTATTTTTTTATCATCTAATTCAATTTTGGTTGTTGGAAGTAATTTCAATTTTAAATTGGACATAAACACATGTCAATCTTTTGATAGTTATTACTTCTTAAAAACCCGCTTCTTGGTTTCGACAATGGAAATTAATTTTAAATTAATTAATGGAACTTAAGTGTTTTGAATTTGGAAAAACTTATTCCATATTTAGAATCATGAAATCCCAATTGTGTAAATAGATACCTTTTATTTTTAAACATTATGAATAATATCTTCAGAAATTATTTTATTTACCATGGTTAAAGGGTAAATCTAGTTAATGAGGGTAAAAAATAATATTATAATAATATTAAACAACCCTAACATGTTTCCTAATCCAATTGGATGAAATATGTCTGACCAAATTCATCCTTGGGTCGATTTTGGGTCCCCATGGAGCCACTATTATGTGAGAATGATATTCTATAAGAAATAATTTAAAGTAAAGAAAAATATAACATAAACATATATCTTTTACTAAAATATTATTATGTGGGGTTATATAAGTAATATCTTCAACTATAAATAGTCATCATAATTTAAAAATATTTCCTACATCATGACATTTTATTTATAATTTTTATAAGTCAAATAAATAAATTTATTTATGACATAATGATGATGTAGTGATTTCGTTATTAATGATTGATTAAAATGAATGATATTATAAATATTAAAATAAATTTATTTTAAAATTTTTTACTCCATACACAAAATTTAGGGATTATTATGACTTGTTATGTTTGAATTAATGAAGGTTTTTTAAATAATCAAGTTTTTAAGGATTTTTTGAACTCAAGAAATGAATAGTATAAAAATTGAAAAAGATGACTTTTTAAAACAAATACTATTTTATTAAATGATATAATATTCATAAACATCTAAGATTTATCTAAATAAGTTATATAATTTTGAAAATTTCATTAATAAATCACTTTAAGTTCTATTTTCATTTTAAAATATCTATATTAACCATATTGTATGTATATACAAGAAGACGCGGTAAGAGTTAAATTAGTTAACTAAGGGTTAAAGCTAAAAGATAACATTAAATTTGTGACCTAGACCTATCTAAAACCTATTGGTTGAATGTATTTTGACAAAAAATCATATTATCATTTAAATAAATGACTATGGGACCATTTTAAATCGGAAATAATTTTATTATAAAATAATATTTCAATACCTTCCTAAAGTGCCCCTCCTCCCTCTTACAAAAGGGCATCAAATCTAACCCTGAATCACACCTCTAAATCCTCTTGGTTTGTCGAATATCTTCCCAAATAATCTCACAATATACATCTATTCCTTCTGGAAGCCTCACCTTTGATATAAGGAAATTCAATAAAGCAATTTAGTTTAAATCAAAAGGAGTTACCTGATTTGAGGTAATGTATTATCTCAAGATTCTTTCATTTATTTTCCTTCTCCAACCCCCTAAACACCCTTTATTCCATTATTTAATAAAAAAGTATATTCAATATAAAATGTTTTTTTATTATAAATATAATAATTAGACTTACACTCACCTCTATCTAATGGATACTAGCATTTTGTTTCTGTGTACGTCGAACTACTACCTCACGAAATGATGATTGTTCGATTTTACCCTACCACCTTTCATGGTGGCCATTATGATGGAACTGTATTTATATATGATATATATTATATTTATATTTTCTTTGTGATAATTTATTTTTTATTTACAAATATACCTTTATTCTTTTCATGATGTGTAAATAGGATAATTTCATTTGAGGAAGTGCGGACTACCACCCCCTCAAAGTGATATGAATCATTCATTCCATACATGGAATGTATAAAGGATAGAATTAATGAAATTATGTAACATATATATATCATAAAATGTTATACTATAATTATAATATACCTATGTATCATTTAGTTTTCATTTATTTAATATGACAAATAAATTAAAGCAACGTTCATGCGTACATACGACTTACCATCTCCATGAACAGTGCATTACATTTATTATCTCCAAATATTATGGAATTTTATAAGTACATATATACTATAAATATATATTATATTATAATGAAAAATACTATTTTGAAGATAATCTACTTTTTGACCACATGGACAATTTATAATTATAACAAGATCATTTTCGACTCATGTACCAAATATTGACAAATGGATAATATTAACTAAAATAATTATGTAATGTTTATAATGAGGTAATAAGTGATATAAAATAAATAAACATGAAAAAGGTTCTAAAACAAGTATAAATTAACTTAAGTTTATTATTGAGGAAGAACAAGGAACATATGTGATGAGTCAGACTCAAGGTAAGGGAACCTTTCACCCTCCACTTTTAGTCAAAGACTTCTTTTATGTTATATATTTTAATTTAGATTTTCTTATTTTGGTATATGTTATTATATATCAGTATTTATTTCCATTTTATGTACAAGTGATGAGAGACCCTTTTATCTCTCATCAACTCATTTTCTGAATTTTTATATGACGTTGTTAGGCTGCTGAATTTTTTTAATGAAACATCTTAACCCCATTTCCATTCTTTGGGTTAATCTTCTACTTCTTGATTATGTGGTGCTATGATTATGTGAGAAATAACATTTGATATCCTATCTTGTATTTATAATTTATTTATGTGTATTTATAGTGAATACACATAATCAATCAATTTTATTAACAAAATGATCTTGGAAGGGACTTAGTATCAATCTCTTTTCATTGAGTCATATTTTGGTTTATAGACGAACTTCTTTTGTACAATGTATAATTATACCATTTTTCCATTTAATTTAATTCAATGGTTTTCAAAAGGATTTTTTTTCTATGAAGTGTTTTACAAAATTAAAAAAAGAATGTTTCTTTTTAAAGTTTGTGGTGATAATGACTATTCCGCCGCTGTGGGTATTATTTGATATTTGGTTTCCTTAAAAAGACGTAATTTTTATAAAAGGAAAATAAATACCACATACCCCTTTTACATATTTTGGTATTAAAAATTGTGTTGATTATGTCAATATCTTGAAATGATACATTGGTATTGCTATGTGGAAATTTTATCTTTCCTTTATGATTCTTTTATTTATTATGAATATGTTATGGTTCTTGGGCATTATTTATGTGTACAGGTGGTTCTGTGATAAACCTAGGGTGGGTGAGCCTGAGATATCTCTCCAATGAATTGGGTAATATAATGGAGGTAAAAATTAATGTTTTTAAAAAGATGTTTAGGGAATATACTGTGATGGGAATTGCAAAAGTAACTCCTTATGTAGCTATGAAAGCTATAATGTAAGTATGATATGGATGCCACACGTTACATTTATGATTTATGTTTTTTGTGTTTTATTCAGAAATCTTATTATTTCATGAGTTATGTTAAAGAACTCATGTTTTATTAGTGAAAAGAATTATTTCATTCATTTTCATGTATTGATGGACTAATGTTTTGTCTCATTATTTTATAACCCTTTCTAAGTTTTTTATGCCCATCCTATGTTTTTGAAATGTTTTTCACAGGGTTTAAGGAAGGGTAAGATAAGGGAATAATTGAAGAATATTTATTTCAAGAAAATAATTCTTGTTTTATTTATGGTGTTTTATTGTTTTGGAAAAAATTGGTTAGTGTATAAGTGTCTATATTGTAATAATTGAGATGTAATGTAAACGTTATGGTCCAATTCTCTAAAAATCTAAACCTAAAAAGATCCTCAATGTCGAATTCTTGATATAAGTCAAGATTACTTTATGTTTAAGTCTAGGGACTTATATATACACTTACAATTTATTATATAAAAGGTGATATCAATCAATGTTGGTAGTTTATCCAGAATACTGGGGAGTAAAAATAAATAGAACTCATTGAATGTAATGTTTTTAAGGAGAAATTATTTTACAAATATTTCCCTCGTGAAAAATAAATTAAAATGAATAAAATTTTTATTATATCCATGTATAATGAAAAAGAACATTTTTCTGAGTACGAGGATGACTTTACAAGGTCATACTGGTATACAAAATATTATATACGCAACACGTAGTTCAATGTTGATAGTTTCTTTTAAGGGATTAATCCAAGGTCCTGAAAGGATATGGTCTCCCAATTTGTTTTTAATTTGATGAAATTATTTTATGTGCTATAAAAATCAGGAATTAATTCTATAATTCTTACATGTTTAAGGGAAATCCGGAAAATTAGAGGCTTAATGAGCACTAAGAAAAAGGGAATGCATCGAAGAAGAAGAAGAAGATAATGACGAAATTTCCACCGTGTGAGAAGTATGGAAAGGATAATCAAGGTAAATGAATGAAGGGGTTGAGATTTTGTTATAAGTGTAGAGATAAGGTTCATTAGGATATATAATGAAAATTGATGAAGGAAAATACCACTATTCAAATTTAAACTGTAGGGATATGGGGAACTAGGAAAATGAATTTCCCAAGCATATGGGGAATCTATCAAAAAATAGGCTTATGGGAGAAGGACAATATTATGTTATCACTATAGCCAAGATAGAAATACCCAATGATGTGGAGTTTGGTACATTAATCATGGATTCAATTTTTTCTAATTTTTTATTTAATTATATATCCTCGCACTTTATTATATATTCCATGTTTTCCAATAAAATTTGACATTTTCCAAGCACATTCTGAAGGTAGTTTTTATTCAAAAATCACCATGGAAGTATCACAACAATAAGGATCTGTCAAGAATTTTGAAATTTGACACATAAAAAATATTTATTTTATGACCTTATTATCATACATATGGTTGAATTTGATATATTCCTTAGTATGGACCAGCTTTCAAAATATTATTCAAAAATTTATTATAAGAAGATAAAAATTATGATTCCTGATGAAGATGAAAAATTCATTATTGTTTATCCATTTTCGATATTGTAGTGCATGAAATACTGATACCATAACGGTTATAATATTAGTTAATAATATTTTATTATATTTTTTTTTGAATGTTTAAAAATAATATTAGATCACTTATATATTAGTCATAATTAATAATTAGTTCATGAGATGAAATGTTCAGGTAAATTATATAGGTTGAGATATTTCACATAGTTGTTACTATAGCCTTAACTGATTATTTGTAATGTTCAATTAAAATAAATATAAATTTAGGGAGTATATTTATGGTCTATATAAAGAGAGGCATTAAACATTGACATTGTTGAACCACTATTGACTAGGTCTACTATTGATTGTCCTTAAAAAATTTCCCCATCATCATTTTTATGTTTAGAGGCACTAATATACAGTGGGAGTTATAGTAGACCCCTAAAATGATGCATGATTCAATACAACCCATCGATATATTATAGAGAAAAGAACAAGATTGTCTATTTTGTGGATTTTCATTTGGAATATGATGGATGGTAGTATTAGAGACAATCATTGGTGGAAGGTACATGTTCTTCATTTTATAATTAGATAGTTTCTATTTACATAACATGGTGATTTTTTTGTTTCTATTTGTTATTTCCTTTTTTTTTACTGAATAAGAAATATTTGATCCTTATAATCATATTAGTGAAATATTAGCTTTACAGGGCTTCCTAATACTAAAAATATTAAACGAAATGAAAAAATTTGGAAATTATAATTTTTTCATCAAATATATTATGGATGTTTCTATAGAAAATGGATATCATATTTGAATAATAGTAGAATATGATATAGATAATGATCTATTGTTTGATTTAATATATTTTATATTAAAAAAATGATATTGACTTTAACTATTGATTGTTTTAAGATATGTGATATCATAAATCTTGATAGGACTATATAATATGATATATTATACCATAAATGGAAACAAAATCCAAATTCATTGGTTTTTATTATATCATATATATGAAAAAGTGTGTTTTATAATATGGTTGTGTTGATCTATTTATGTAAAAACAATCATATTTCCTTAGAGATATCTATGTTTTTCATAAAATACAACACTCATACATATAAGTTTATTTCATAGCCATGATTTATCTATCATAAAACAAATAATGGTCGGGTAAAGTGATAAAATATATAATGATATATGTCTTAAAAAAAGATTCAGTTTTGAAAAAAAATCAAGGATTATAATTCAACATAGATCATGAAATTTAATATATATGAAAATTTTAATTTCACTTATTTGAAATTAATAAATTAATTATTTAAATATTAAAATGATTATAATTTTTTAAAAACATAGTTTTATATATTCAAATAATATTTAAAGAGTTTATATTTAATCATGTATAAAATTTCAATAATTAATTTCTATTTTTTTCTAGAACATTTAATAAAAAAATTTATAATCCTTAAAATTATAAAATAATTTAACTTGTGTATCATCTCTGAGCCAGTGATGAATTTGATAAGGTTATTTAAACCAAGCCAAAAATATTTGGTATTTATTATATAGGATTAAATTGAAATTTTTAGGGTTAATAATTTAAATATTTTTTATAAATATAAAATAAAAAAATATAAAATGTTTTATATTTATTTAATAATTTTTCATAAGTTTAAATATAAATTTTTTTACAAATGATTTAATTTTTATGTTTTTTTAATGTTTTTAAAAAGTATTTGGGATAATAAGATCAATTGTTTATATGATTTATGATATGTTATATTTAAATTATGTAGATTTTTTTTAATATTAAGTGCATATTATTTAATAAAAAAGAGTTCAAAATTTATCTCATATTTGGAATATAAATAATTTTGAGTTAAAACTAGGTAAATGATAATGTGAAATTTTAATATTACATAAATATGAATTGATCTTTTTTATCCATGTTTAATGTAAATTTTATAGAGTTTATATTTTTTTATTTATGAATCACTCAAAAATTAGCTTCTCATATTAGAATATACTAATTATTGATTCATTTTATTCATTTCCATCCTAAATACTTGACATAATTTATTTATATAATTAATTAATGTATTCCATGGTGAAAATTTTCAGATTCTTTTATATATTATCATAAGTTCCTTTACAAATCTACCCACTATATAAGGTAATTGATTTTGTTTTCTTGCACTATAACTCCTTCTTATTCATGAGTATTATTATGTGTTACACTTAAACATTGTTTCAATGTATTAATTTTGTTTATCAAATAAGGATAAGAAAATAAGTAATTAGATGAAAATAAACATGTAGTTTGAACATAATTATATTATATTATGAGAGTAAATCCCTATTGAAATAATTAGTATCTTGTTACTTCAAAGAAAAACACTTGTCAATACATCTATTTTCTAAATTTGTGGGTTATGAAAATGTTTAGTTCCAATAAATAAACATTCTTATGTAATTAATTTATTGGATGAACCCAACATGATATTATAACTGCTGTCATTTAATTTGGGTTATACATTCCAAGATACCCAACTAGGATTAGATTACTTAAAGAATAGTGTTTGATGAATCCATATAACAGGCTAGGACAACCAAGTATCCACTCAACCACCCATGATTCTTATATGATATTATTAACATTTCAATCTACATATACTATGATGTTTTATAAGAAATACTAAATATATGAAAATCATTGTGAAATATGGATCGTGGGCCACTAATGGTTATGGATTAACTCTAAAAGGTATAATAATTTTAGTGTGAGGAAATTTAATTAATGTATCCGTTAAATAGATATAAAACATGATATATATATAACAAAAGATATTGTTGAAGATATAATAGAAACATCATCATAATTGATCATAAATTTGAGGTAAATCCTAATGAAATGAGAAATAATGTGTATTTATCATCATTGATGGGTATAGTAACTTATGAACTATTCTTATTTATGAAGAAATATTATGTGTGAAAAAATCCATAGTTACCTAATATTGATATTTTTCAGCATCAAGACCATGATGTTTATGAGAATCATAAAATAATTCACTTAAGGTTTCAAAATTCATTATGAGAATTATTTCTATAAGATCTTTAGTATCTACTCGTATACTCAATGTTATTCATTGTACTGATGAATTTGTGGGATTGAGGATATACACACATGATTTGTTTTGATAATGAATTTTTTCTGAAAATATCATTGGAATTTTTCTATGAATACAGGTTAATTAAAGAAATTATTTATTCATTCCCCCCACATTATTAAGGATGGGAGTGGAAAAGAAAGGGGTGTGTCCAACTAGTAAGGTCGTGAGTTTTCCTCTTAATATAAAGAGGGTATTTGGTTCGTTTGGATGTTCTAAGTGAGAAATTTGGACCGAAACTAAAATAATATACTAAGGAAAATTGAGGGACTAAAAATAACAATGTAGAGGTTGGATGGGTAGTTGTTCTAATCTAGTGTTATGGACCATACATGTGAGCATGTAATTTCATGTCTAGCCTCTAGGTCTATGTTGAATGTACACTACTATAAATCTTATAGTCATAGGAAAATATTGGGTGGTCTAATAATCAGACATAGTCATTGAATACAATAGTGGTGTTAATAATGAGAGGAAATTATTTCAAAAAAATGAATTTTTTTTAGATATATAATGTTGTTCAGGAAACTACATTGAGGCTTCATGATAGCTATTAATGTTATAAAAAACAATTATTTTATTTTTAATGGTATATGAATCCTAATATATATTTGAAAACTATTGTTAATATATAGGTATTAAAAAATATATTAAAAATTGATAATTTTTTTAGTTTTCATCCATGAGATAAAGTATAATGTTACAAAATTATGGTTATCTTGAATTAAAAACTTAATGTACTTGGCTATGATATATCTATGTAAAGATATGTTTTAGTTAACTAATTTTTCATATATTATAAGATAATTTTTTTAACATAGATTTATTATAAATAATAATAGACAAATCGTTTATGCATTATTATTATTATTAGATCCATTTATATATGATATTTGAAAAGTAAAAAAGGATTAATAAAATTATCCAGGATAAATGTGTTATTACAATGATTTGTTAATATATAAAGGATATTACCCAACCACCCTTAAGTGACATATTTTAATGAATAACATATTCATTTCAAAAGTTCCTCTTCAGTCACAAAGAATAAAATATATAATAGAGATATAATATTTTTTTTTAAAATATTTAAATAATTTGAAATAGGATTTATTTCCTTATATAAATGTTATTTGGAATCCTGACACGATATTTAAAAATATAAAATTGTTTTTAAGAGGCTAGTTAGAGAATTCATTGAATTATAAATTTGAAACTATAATAAATAAAAGTCCATTACATTAAAAAATCATTGTGAATGTAACATTATATCCCAAAAAGGGTAGGATATTTTGGTAATGAAAATTTTAAAGAGTTACATTTATTAGAAAATAATCAAAATGAAAATAATATGGGAAAAAATTCCATGAATAATGATGATGATGAAATTATAAATGTTATAATTTGTGAAAATACCTTATTAAAATGATAAAATTAGATATTATAATGTAAATATGTATTCAAATAACCTATTCCAATGGATGGAAATTAGAAATGTTTTTACTAGGAATCACTATTATTCAAATGTAATTATTCAAGGATGTCAATCGGTAAATGTATTTAGGTGTGTTTCTTATTATATGTAACATATATATGTGTTAGTTGATTTATATATATGTCACATGCAGAAAAAAAGTGTAAAAGTAAAAATCTAAAATAACAAAGTCTTGGAAACACTACATACATTCATAAATGTTACATTACATCATAAAGTAGAAATCTAAAATAACAAAGTCTCCACAGTCCACACTCATATCCTCTTCTAACTATCCCTGCAGGTCATTCATAAAATACTTCTTCACATCCTGGAAAATATTAAAACATTGAAAGGGGTGAGTTTAGATGCTCAGTAAGGATAACAATATAGCAGAAGCTTTCATCAATAAAAATAAACATTTAAGGCAATGTACAACTAAAAAAAAATCCATTTAAACTTGAACTTCAACATAATATGGCAAAAGTAAAATTAAACAATTCCATTTACTTATTCACATGGATATTCTACTGGTCGAATAATCACATGCAATATCAATAACCACTTTCATAATGATGGAATGCATAATGCCAGACTATCATAACCACGTATCCAAGGCCTCGTGCCAAGACCACAAATAATATTTTGTCAAGGCCTCGTGCCAAGACACTAGTTTGTCTCATGAGACCTGCCGATGCATCGAGGAGCTATAGCGGGCTCCACCCGTCACTTATTAAGTCCAATGCATTCCTCATATGAACAGGTTTAAACATATCATAAACCATAACATAATCGTATCACATAAAACATTCATAACGGAAACATAAAATTTCCACATTTCAATCAAAAGATATCAATACAACACATTGATATAATGAAAACACTTTCAAAACCATTTTCAATACCAAAATAAAATAAAATTAAAACTTTGTATTTATTTTTCATTTAAAACTAGTTATGGCTTGTAGAGGAAGCCGAGACTCAAATAATGGTCACGGCGGCGGAGAAGTCGTTGTCGCCGCATACGCAATACAAAACATTCCTTTTTTCGTTTAGTAAAAACACTTCGTATAAAAAGATTCCTTTTGAATAAAAGTAAAAGTCAATGGGGTTTATACACCGTATAAAGGAAAGTTGTGTATAAAACAAAATATGCCTCAATGAAAGGAGATTGAGAAAACGTCCTTTACAAAGATCATTTTTAAAATAAAATAGATCTATTATGTGTATTCACTATAAGTACACATAAATAAAGTAAAAATACAAGATATGACATAATAATATCATGACATAATTTGAAAGTAGGAGATTAACCCAAAGAATGGAAATTGGGTTAAGAAGTTCCCTTACCTTGTGTCCGACTTGACTCGACTGTTCTTTAACCTCCTAAACAATAAACTAGAGTTAATCTATACTTACTTAAGAACATTTTTCAAGTTCATTATCCCTTTTATATCACTTATTACAATGTTACGAAAATTATGTAGTCATTTAAGTTAATAACGTTCGTTTTGTCGATCTTTGGTACTTGAGTCAGCAATAAACTTCTTATAATTACAAGTTGTTTATGTGGTAGAATATCCATTATCTCCAGAATTATATTCATGATTTAGATATCATATATATCATATATATACAGTATATACATTCATTTATAATATTACATAACATTTAGAGGTAAGAAATGAAACGCACCGTTCATGGAGATGGTAAGCCGTACGTACGCATGAACACTACTTTCATTTCTATTTCATATTTAATGGAATGAAATTATAATTATATAAAGGTATAATATAATTATAGTATAATATAATTTATAATACCATTTACTCCATCCTTTATACATCCCACATATGGCATTAACGATTCAAATCACTTTGAGGGGGCGGTAGTCCGCACTTCCTAAAATGAAAATATCGCATTTACCCATATTGGAAATCATAAAGGTATGCAATAAATGAAAAATACAGAAGCTTAAGTAAAACATAAAAATATTATATATCATATATAAATATAGTGACATCTTAATGGCCACCTTTGAAGGTGTTATATGAGTGTTGAACAATCATCGTTTCGTGAGGCAAAAATTCTCCATCCACAGAAACAGTATGTTCTTTAACCATTATATGTAAGTGTGTGTAAGTGTAGCTCGAATACTTCTTATTACAACATCCTAGTATATTGAGGATACTGGTGTTGTTAAAAAAGAAAACAATAAAAAGAGTTTAGGGGGTTGGAGAAGCAAAATAAAACAAAAGGACATTAGAGAAGACATTACCTTAAAATCGGCTAACTCTTTTTGATTTGAGCCAAAGGCTTCCTTGGGAAGAATTCTTCCCAAAGTGATGATTCTAGGAGTAAGAGAGGGAAGTTGGGAGAGTATTTGGTCAGATGTTGGCCGAGCCAAATGGCTTGGAAGGTGTGAATAAGGTGGTAGTGGTGGGGGCCTTTTATAAGAGGAGAGGAGGGACACTCTTGGAAAGTAATGAAATGTTAATTTATTATATAATGATTTTAGGATTTTAAAGGTCCCACACTTATATATTTCTAAGATAAGGTGATAAGGGTTCTAAATATACTCATCCAATAGGCTTTGGACAAGTGTAATTCTTAGATTTTACATTATCCTTCCATTTTATTAAAATCGTTAATTAATGAGGTAATCGCTGCATCATCATGGTGTCATTAAAAATTTAATTTATTTAATGTATAAAAATTATAAAAAAATATCATGATGTAGGAAATATTTTTAGATTTATAATGAATATTTATAGTCAAAAATATGACTTGTATAACCCCATTTAAAAATTGTTTTAGTAAAACAACTCATGTTTGTGACATTTTTTATTTTAACATTAAATAAAAAGTTTTTAAAGTCATTTTCCTACCAAAGTGTCTCCATGGGGTCCCCAAGTTGACCCATGGATTGTATTGGTCGTCCATGACTCATCCAATAGGGTTAGGACAAGTGTAAAGTTATTTTCATATTTTTATAATATCATTTTTACCTTAAATTTCACTAATTACCTTTAATCGCGATTAATTAAACTTAAAAGTTACTATTCACCAAAAAATTATTTTAATCCCATTGAACCAAATTTTACTTCCTAATGAAAAGCATGTATTTAATATTTTTGAAAATAAAATCACAGAAGTGGTAATATTTCATTTAAATGAAAAATCAGTTTTTTAACTACCACTTAGTGGTTTCACTATTCATCAAAAATTGAAGTTTTCCAGAACAATGCCAAAATTTCACCCTAAGCTATAATTGATATTCTGAATTAAAAAATGATGTCTATTTTAAAAAATTACAAAAATATAAGTTGCATTAATTAATTTTATAATTAATTCCCGCTGTCACAACAAATAGCGTGTTTTTAAGAAATAATATATATCAAAAGATTGACAATTGTTTATGTCCAATTTCAAAGTGAAATTAATTATAATGACCACCATTGGATAAAATGGTAAAAATATATTCTAATTAAACTTGAAAACCACTCAATAGTATAATTTATCACTATAAATTATTTTGATTAAAAAAGTTGTTTTTAAGTATTTTTCACTATCCATAAAAAAATGGAAGTTCTCAGAAAAATACCAAAAATTCAACATAGGATAATTTCGATATTCCGAATCCAAAAATGAAGTCCACTTTGAAATATAAAATATATATAATTTCAAAAAGTGGGTATTTATATTCATAATGGCCATTTTGATTGGTCGCGGTGTGTTAAAATCTCAAACTTGCGTACAATGCAAGATATTGCATTATTGAAAGAGAAGCGTATCGTGGAAGCTCGGGGTGTTACAATATTGGTTAGTGCATGGGTTTTCAAACTCTGTGGAAAGAACATATTGGTACCCAAAAGTGATAGAGAGTATGACATTATCGGAGTACTATTTTGGAATCATTGTAACCTTATTATGAGTAAAGAATTAATTAATCTTAAATTCGATTTTAATAATTACACATTTATAAAGCCACTAATTTCATCTCCTACTTTTATGAAACAACAAAATAAGGACTCCAATGGGTATTATTGGTTTTTACCTCCATCCATACTCAAAATTCATTGGATATTGATTGTTGAAACATGTGAATTCTAGGTTGGATTTTCTTCATTCGTCCATTATTCATTTTTGTAGTAGATAACCTCTTACTTTCTAAAGATGAATCATATATCCAATATATGTTTTCTATATCTATAGATTCAAGAATTATATAATATAGAACTCTTGGTTTCTTGTTGTAATAATTTTTTATATAGTGAATTGGAATCTATTTCTTGAGGGAATCTAGGTTTTCCATTGCTGGTGAATCCATTTTTCTTTGTTTATGTGAATTCAATTCAATTTCATTATTTATTTATATAGTTTCAATCCCATATATTATATATTGATGGATTCGATCTTTTTTTAGTGAATTTTTGGGTGGGGATGCATTCTGGGTGTAGTTCTTTAAGAGATCAAAAAGCATTTCATGGACGTGCTAAATATTAGAAGAACATAATATCCTGGGCAATGTATGGAATTGTTTGTAATATTTGATTGTGTAAATTACTAGTTTATATTCCCTTAAAATATAGGTGGGCTGTGTTTTCTAAGTCTTTGTATGATACCATTTCATTGTATGGATAGTGTGTTCCTTTCTATGTTGTGTATTACTTGTTTAATATTTCATAGCCCCCAGAATATTTGAAATTTGATTTCTATTCTTACAACACTGTTAATTTGTTATCTAAATTTTCTTATCCCATGGAAT
This sequence comes from Viscum album, assembly GCA_963277665.1. Taxonomy (NCBI): domain Eukaryota; kingdom Viridiplantae; phylum Streptophyta; class Magnoliopsida; order Santalales; family Viscaceae; genus Viscum; species Viscum album. Next base: position 865,164,687 of record OY728137.1, on the reverse strand, counting down.
AATTATTTATATTATATTATTAAATGATATTTTTCCCCATACATGTAGATCTAAATAGAGAATGTGTAATCTATGATTATATTTTTTGGTTGATAGGTTTCCCTGACAGACTTGGCAAACCCCTTAGAGGGGGAGTGTAGAAACCATACATAATGTTTATGGATTTTCAATGATGGTTAGTACCCAAACATAACACATGTTTTCAAAATTTAGATTCAACACACACTATTAGAATATGGTCAATATATTGTGTTACGATCTACCGATGGGGAACATCCTTCTCTATGATAGAGATCCATTTATTAGGCATACCAAGCACATGTACATTTGAAGGAGACCAGGTAACCGTGACTACCAAAATTACATTCCTTTAAAGTTATACTTAGTTTTATTCCATAATGTATGAATGTGAATATTACATAATGGAATGTACAGTTCCTTGGAATGATCTATTTCATGAGAATATTATTAATTATATTCAAATGGAATGCCTTTGAAGAAGGCCGAATCGAGATTCAGGGAACCATTGTTAGCATAATGTTGCATAATACAATATTACTTCATTTATTGATTTCAAATTTACCCGTACATTATTAAACAAAAATTTACATTCATGTGACCTTATGTTAATAAATAATATTTGGTTTCTAACTAGGATTATTCTCACACCATTCACATGAATGATGATGCACATATAGACTTCATTGTGAGGGATCCAGAGAATGGAATGTTCCAATTGGTAGCATCCAAATGAGTTTGGGATTGGTTAATGAACATGGTACCTAGTCTCACTTTTTATTTCATCATGAACATATTTAATTATTATTAATTTTGAATTTTATCATTCATTCTAGTCAACCATCCATATTTGGGGTTTTATTGTTTAATATTGTGTGAATTGACATGAAAACATCAATAAAATCAAAATTATATTTTTTCAAAATGGAATTGATTATAATTATCTATTTATGGTTACATTTGGTGTAATGATACTATTTACATGTGTATAGTCTCTCCATGTCATCTTTAGACCCTCTCCCACAGTGTTTAGCCCTTTTTATACAAGGAGGTTCTTATAAGGTCATATGACACTCAGATTCGATCTAGTTAATTTATTTGAGGTCATACAAAATGGAATAAGATCCCGAGATTCATTTATTTTCTTCCTAAATATTTTGGGATATGGTATAAAAGAGAGGTGTTTTGTAGAAGTCAGGTTAGGTAGTTTTCTTCTCATAGGCAAGTTCATGTGTTATAGACCCATGTGTTATTAATGATTGGATAGTTGTATACATTTTGTGGTATTTGGGTGCATTCATACATCATGAATAGTCATGTAGTATCATATTTGATGTATAAATGTTCTGTTTACATTAAAATAATTCTTTAATATTTATTAATTTATTTTTTATAATAGTTGGTGATATATATTCTTTCCCATGTTGTGTGATATATTTATGTTGGAATTACATAGTTGAATGCGTGCATTGTTTTTTTGACTTATATATAATACTTGGACTAATATATAGATAATAAGTTATAGAAATGAGAATCTAGTAAAATGAGGAGTTTTATACCATATTTTTTTGTATTCCCTTTGATGTCTCTTCTTATTGAAATATCATAGGTGAGCCTTATAACTAATTATTTTATTCTCACAAGAAATCTGTTATAGGATCTAAAATGATTCATTTAAAATTTTATAAGGATTACACCATGGATATGACTAAATAGTCCCTCTATGTAAAAAACTCTAGTTCCACTAGAGACTATGTTGGAAGATGCACCTAAAAAAGTACCCAAACATGCTATAATGGTTTTTTGGTGGTGAAATATCCCCATAAATGAGTTTTATAGACTATCTATACAAAGGAAAGAGTGGTGTGGAGCAAGATGGTGGATTATGTATGAGAAATTCAACTCCAGTATATTCATGTATTACATGGAACTGGTTGTCCATATGATAGTGGGGAATATATTTACATCTTTTAGGGAATCATTGATATGTTAGTTAATCATGAGAATAGTTGGGTGATGTTACGTACCTTTATGCATGAAAGACCTACTAGGATGTGGTGGGATGTTATGGGTTAGGTTATAAGTAATGAGTGTATTACATTAGATTCCATGAAAGATATATTATTGGAGGATTTCATTCGCAATATGCTAAATTTCGACCAAAATCCTGAGTTTAATGAGTTTCATCAAGGAATAATTTCATCTTTCACTTACTCAACTAATTTTGTGGATTTTTTTAATACTTTTTCTTTTTATTGGTAATGTGGTGTATAAGGATAGTAATTTGATGATATTACTTGTTTCAGGTCATATAAACAAGGTTTGAGGTTTTTAACTGATCAATTATATAAATGATATTTGAAAGATCCAAATTTTGGGAAAGGTCTAGAGGGGTAGAATCTTACTAGTTTTCATCAAACATATAGTGTGAAGATGATCAATTTTTTTGCATTCTATATTGAATACCTATTCTTCTTGTTGGAATATATATGATGAAGAGGTGCAATAAGTTTGTATTCAGGTGTAACAAAGTAGGAAATTTTCAATCCCCTTTATGGGATAAGGCTTTACCAAATGATATAACTACGGACAAGGGGGAAATTTTAGAACATCATATATGATTCCACTTTTGAAATTTCACTAAGGTGGAAATATGGGTCATCTCTAGTGCTTTTAGTTCTTCAAGGATCATGGGTTAGGGTGTGATTATAGTACCTTATTAGTAGACCTAGGAACTATGAACATTGTTTTGTCAGACCAATGATGCACCACAGATGTAGGGTCATGCTCCAAAGACAAGTAGAATGTACACAATGGATGAGGATTGACCTATCAATATATATGGACCTTATATAATTAGTAGAATGATCATGATTACCTATATTATATAAAATTATTTTTATGATATAGGAGAATACATTTTTTTTCATATCCACTCCTGTGGTTGGAGGATAATATTTAAAAGATAAGTAATCTTCTATGTTACTCTCTCTTAACACACCCTTATGAAATAAAGGATATCATCTCCAATGATTCCACGAATTTAATATATTTATTAGTGTCTATGAAAACCTATGGGACATCATTTTAAAACAAATGAAAGAAAATTCAATGTGATAATCAAAATGGACTGTTTGGTAAGTTATCAATATCATATTGACTTCTATTTGTGACATGTGTCATTCAACGTGACAGGAGAAGTAATTTTCAAAAAGACTAGTGTGTTTAATGTTGGAGTATATATGATGGATTAAAACTTTATATTTTATTTAGATATACTTAAATTAGAAATAGGCTTGGGTATCATAGTAAAATTGGATGTATCCCCTCTATTAACACTCTAGTGGTGGATCATTATCAGGATGTATTCCCAGGTGACTTCTCAAGTCTTCCTCCAAGGGGTGGGGGGATTTAATTTGTGATTGATGTTATACTAGGGTACAAATAATATTTAATCATCCTAATCACATTGTATTAGTGTAGATGATACTTGTTATGGTTCAGTTACATGAATTTAAGTGTATGGGTATTATCAAACAGATAAATTATCTTTGGGGTGATCAATTGTTGTTTTCTAAGAAGGAATATTTTATTCTATGACATTGTGCATACTAAAAGAAGCTAAATCATGTAATTATGATTAACATGTACCAATTAATTATGATTTTTGATCTAGATGATATGATATGGGGATCCATATTGTTTTCAAGGTTTATTTCTATTCAAGATTCAATCATATTTGGGTTATAGAAGACAATATTGACAAGATAGTTTTTAATAGTAGATATGGACTATATGATTATTTTCTAAAGATTTTTGGGATTAAAAATTATCTAGTGGTGTTCATGGATATCATTAATATGATTTTACATCCAAATAATGAAACTAATATCACTTTATTAATGGATGATATATTTGTATACTTGAATATAAAATATATATATCCAAATCACCCTGAGAATGTACTGAGTTCACATGGTTTAAAAAAATTATACCAAACTGTCTAAGTGTCACTTGTGTATTAAATATGTTTAGTTTCTCAAGATTTAAATTTATAATTTCAGAGTTTTCGTTGACCATGTAAATGTTGAGGCTGTGATTTCTTGTTCACACCCAAGGAATATTTTTGACATAAGGAGATTCCTTGGAAATATGTGGAATTATTGATGTTTCATTAATAAATTATAATATTTTTTAGTTCCAATGATAGAGCTATGAAAATGGGTGGAGAAGTCTAACTGTTCTGATCAGTTTTAAGAGGCCTTCCTATGGATAAATACGAAATTGAAGAAGGATTTTGTTTTGATTTATCTATAGCTAGAGATTGGATGGGTAGTTTACTATGATGCCTCATGTGTTTGGATGGGAGATGTGTTAATGTAGTGTGATCAGGTGGTCACTTATGGGTCTCATCAGTGATGAGCCCAAGAGTGTAATTACACAAATTGTGACTTATAAATGTATGTTATGGCCAATAATACATAGTGTTGAGGTCATTATCTCTTTAGTGAGAGGATAATTATCAAGAGAAACCAAAATATCATTTTATACATCTTCTCCCATTAGGATATAAATATGAGGTAGATCTGTTTGGTGGAGTATTTTGAGAAATATGACATCAAATGGCCTATGCTTAATGGAATGGTAATTTAATTTCATATAATCATAAAATAATGATGTTAGAGGCATATGATCTAAGAGAGTGGTATTCATATGATGAATTATATTTAATGAGTTTTATGGATTAGTTTTATGCTAATTTATTTGAGCATCATATAGTTTTCACATGTATACCATTAGTTATCATGTCACCCTTTGTGAACTGACTAATGTCTTACTAATAGTTAAATCATCATTGTATAGTAATGTGTGAGTACATGGAAAGGGATGATTATTTTATACTATTGTACATTGATGATGAAGACATGTTCTACATTGATGGGATGTTATTAGTTCCATATATCTTGAGGGATGAGCTAATGAGAGAATCTCATTTAATTAAATAAATAATGTATTTAGGGTCACTAAATATGTTCAATCACATTTGAAATCTGTTTTTGTAGCTAGGTATAGAAAAATACAATTACAATTTTTTTTCACACCACCATGAATACCAAAATATAATGGTTGAGCACTAGTATCCTAGTTTTTTACATCAATCATAGAAAGTGCCTCTATAATAGTTGAACAATTTGATAAAGTAATTATTAATGGGGTTACACTCGTACTCGAGGATTCATGATGTTTTCTGTGTGATTGACAATCATATGATGAAGGTTTCCCAATTATAGATGATCCAGGAGACCAATTCAGTGGATCAATTTGAAAAAATTTATTTACAAAATATTTTATTCCTTCTTAGAGCTTCATTGATTATCATATCAAACAAACATGGGAGCATTATTTCATCATTTGGTAGGTCTTATAGAAGGCTTTGGGTTCTTATTATAACTATGTGAAATGTATCATCTACAGATTGATGCACTATCAAAGAGGGTAAGACATATTTCAAAAGATATTATGCAAGTTGGATTTTTAAAATTTGGTGGATCTTGGATAATCACCTAGCTATAGTAGTGATTTCATATAGTAACATATTATAGGATTTGATTCTTATGGCACCATCTTAGACTCCCTATGGATGGTCACATCAGTCATCACTTTGTTAGAAAAAATCAGGTGACAAGGTAGTTTTTTGGACCGATAGAGTACAAGGAACCTCTAATAGAGTGAAACTAATTTGGAAGTAGTCAACCACCTCTTGGAGTGAATAATGATCATAATCCAAAATGAGGAGGTGACAATTGGAGTTTATAGTGTGTGATAGTGTTTTCTTGACGGGGCCTCCCTAGTTATGATATTGATACATTTGGGATCATGTTAAGATGAAACAAATATTTTTTTACTATTTTATATTACCATGAAACCCCAAAATATTTTATGAAATATTTTTTTCAAATAAATTTACCTACATTGATATGTTGTGTTACACACAACACAATTTTTTTAACAGACCATAACATACTGTTAATATTCTTATCTAAATTTTACCATTATAACCTAGCCATTAAAATTATTGGGTTGAATTGGAATAAAAATAATTTTGAAAATTATTTATAATGGTTGTAGATAAAAATATATTTATAATTAAGTTTATAATTTTATGTAATGTGTTTATATGCTTTAAGATCATTTTTCCTACAATTATTTTTTATTTTTGTAAAAAGATAATGAAATTGATTTTTCAAACTTGTAGAAAATTTATTTGGAAAAAAAATTCATTTTTTGGAATAAAAATATGAAAATTATCTTAGAGTGATTTTTTTTGAAATTTGGGAAGCAAATATTTTTTTAATGAATACAGAAAAAACTAATTTTCATTAAAAACATCCTTTTTGGTTGATAATTTTACACTTTTAATTTTTTATTTTTAAATGATTTTAAATTTAAATTATTTAAATTATATTATTATTAATCCCATTTAGTATATTTAAATTCATTTTATGGTGAATTTTGATATAAACACATTTTATTCATATGAAAATTTGTTTTTTGGAAAACAGATTTTCATCAATGTACAAATTTAATTTTAAATTATATTTTTTCAAATATAAGATTATAATTTAGTAAAATAGAATAAATATTTGTAATAATAATAATTAATAATTTTTAATAATTTAGAATTGATTTTTTAATAATTAATTGTAAAAAAATTAATTTTCAATGTTATTAGTAAAAAATATTTACTAGGGTTTAATCTAGTAAAATAATGATTAAATTCTACTAAAAAAATGTCCAATTCATATCTTATGGACATATAGTGAATTTATCTAATAAAATTATTGATAATGATCCATTTTGGATCCTTTTAATATGTGCAAAATGTGGGTATATGTTATTTTTTTCAAAACATTCATGTGTGTATTCTACCCCACTTATAAAAGGTCACTCCAACTTCTCTCCACATCACTCTTAAAAAGCCTCATTGATCTTATAATTTCCATGAAAATAATTTCCTTACCTCCATCACCTTGATTTGAAGTCATTATTTTCCTTTTTATACCCTTATATTAAGTCTTTCAGTGAAAACCTAAAGAGGTCGTTTAAAAAAGTGGAATCATTCTTAACTGAATGTTTTAGTTTTATTACTTCCACAACGTCCTTTATATACTATAAAAAATTTCCCATATTATTACATAGGTATATTAAATCTATATCTCTTATTAAATAAAAATTTTAATCAAACTATTTATCATTTTTAAGGAAGACTATCGCCATGCATACCGATGTAATTTTTTCTAATACCGCCTCTAACTAATAGATATAATTATAGATTTATTGTATATATAATAATAACTAAAATATTATACTTATATAATTATAATATCACATATACCTTATTATCATGCAATAAATTGAGTTATGATAATGTCTCTCATTCATATGTGAGGACTATAACCTCCATGGAGTGATATGATACTGTTTTCATTTAATTTTGACATGGATGGTTATAAGTACCGATTAAATGAATATATATGTTATATATGATATACAATTAACTATTTGATGTGATGAGGATTTAATTTTTATATCTTTACTTTTATGGATTAATCTCAAAATGTATGAAATGGATATATATGAGAAGTTTCAACCTTGACCAATGAATAATGTACAAAACTACTTGAAAAAAACATATATGAAATATGAAGCAAATATCACATGAAATATTTATTTTAATAAAGAATAAGTAATAAATAGGTGTATTTGGTTTTATGTAAATCATATAAGTTATGATATTGTTTTATTATGGTTAATTAACTAATTTATAATATTCATATATTATTTTTGGACATTTATGCTGGAATTCAATACTTGAGGAAAGGGATTTTCGTGTCACTTTTATTTCATTGATAAACATGAAATATTAGCCATTAGTCAGATTTATTAAGTGTATATATTGGACAAGAATATATATATGAATAATCATATGAATAATAAGGGTATTATATATATCCATTTAAGGTTGTTTCTTTTATGGATCTTGGGATTCAAAAGTTACCAATGTGTCAATTGGTTTATGTTGAAATATTATTGTTTATCAGGGTTTTTTAATTATGATTCTAATGAGTAAAAATGATTTATTTAACACAAAATAATATCATTAATTTTATTATTATTAATTTATTTCTATAAGTTAAATGTTTTAACTATATTTTAATCTCCTAATGTAAACAGGATTACAAAAAAATTATTGTAAACACACATTGTTCCTCTATTTAGTTGAATTACTTTTTTCTTCCATTTCAAGGATTTCTAAAAAAATAAGAATGTTTTTAATATTTTTTTTAAAGTAATTTTTATGAATGAATTAATTATTAAAATAAGGTTTCAAAAAAATCTTCTTGTAATTTTCTCAATAATTTTCTTTTAAAATTTCTTTACAAAAGTGTGAAATGAAAGATTTATTTTAACTTGTACATCATGAATATAATTTTCCACCATTGTGATAAATTAATAAAATAAATATCTAATTATATGTTTCTATGTTTAATTACAAATAATAAAATCACTTAATATAAGGGACATTTTTTGATTTTATATAATTGATTTCAAAGTGAAAAGGTCATGTTTTTTAACAAATATACCATGTGATATTTTAAAATAATTTTACAGTTATGATGACATATTTTGATGAATCATAATATTTGCACAGGATATGATCCAATGATACCATATTTATTCACTATCTATATAGTTTTTAATTATGATGAAAATAGGTTCATGATACCAATTACATTTCCACATGTTATTCTATAATGAATTGGGGAAATTATTATAAAACCTACTTCTCTACCCAGGTTATGCTAAGATGAAATATTTGTGACACTCCAACATTTTCCATGGGTTACCCTATGATGGAATTTAGAAATTATTAGGAATCATTAACATTTTATATGGGTTATTCCATGATGAAATTCTTGTGAAAACCATTTTTTTCATGTGTTACGATTTAATGAATACCTTATTTTCTTGAGGCACACATCTAAATGATATTCATTATTTGAATGGAGGTACAAGAATTATATACCCCTCTAATGTATTTGGGTTGTTATTGTTATATCATGAGAAAAAAATTACTATAATTGGGAGTGAACCTAGTTCAGTAAAGGAATTTGTCTCCTATGCAGTTTTTGGAGTGAACCATGACAACAATGATGGTTTGGGAAGTGAACCCATTCAACTATAATATTCTTGGAAATGATACATCAAAACTAATTATGTGAATTTATTTTTTAATGTGTGTGACACCAATTTATATCTTATTCCATCATGTTTCTCTCATTACTTGTGTTTTTTGGAATTGTGATTATTTTCTTATGAAAGATAAATATTAATTCCATTACTCAAGTTTATGAACAATTATATTCAGCATAATGTGACAAGATTTTATGAATAATTTTTTTCAATGAAATTTAATTTTGTTGATAGCATGTGTTATACACACCATTGAGTTTAATCATACAATCACATACTATTAAAATATTATTTAATTTTAATATTATAATATTACCATTAAATTGGATGGTATGAATATAATTGACTACCTTATAAAAAATATATAAATTTATAGATTATATATGATAAATTATAACACATTTTAGTGAAATCATTTTATTATCCAAAAAATGTATTCTTGCAATACTTTTTTATTTATTTTTGTGGGAAAATATTATGAATAATATCTAGTACTTATAAAAATATTATTTTATAAAATTAGCATCATTTTAAAAATCAATTTATTGATTTTTTTAGGATAAATTTTGAATAACTTTCTAAAAATATTTATTTTCAATTGAATGTGGAAACATAATGTTTTTTATTTAAAATGGTATTTTATATCAAGAATGTAAAAAGGTAAATTTTTTAACTGGATTCAAATTAATATTATTTATATATTATTTTAAATTTCCCAATTATTTTAAATAGAATAAATATTATTTTATAATTAAAAAAACATATTTATATGGAAAAAAACATTTTTCTGGAAAAACTGTGTTTTGAGTACAATGTATTTTTATCATAACAAATTAAATCATTAAGTATTAATAAATTATTTTAATTAAATTTCTATTTTATATTTTAAAAGTTTTTTTTAACAATGAAATATTATTTTTATAGGCATGGGATATGAATAAATATTGTTTAATATTAAAAACGTTTATTTTCTAAAGTGTTTTTCATAGAATTTGCACACTTATTTTTAAATTAATTTTGAAAATAAATAGTTTTTTAATTTGATAAAATGGAATCCAAATTTTTAATCAAGAGGTTATAATTTGGTAAATTGTTCCATTTATTTCTTTCAATTTTTATATATACTCCGGTAAACAATTTCACCGTAGTATTTGGTAAATCAAGATAATCTAGGATTTAAATAATTGATAATTACATAAAATTTCATCATAAAAGTAATGATTTTCAAAATAATGAATGAAATAAAATTTTAATGATTTGATATTTTCCATGAATTCTAGATATATATATTACATTTTATAGAGGTTTGGAAGCATAATTTTCTAATTCTTCCTTTTCCTTGAAATATTTAATGTCAAATTAAATGAATAGTGTGGAAAATGACACTAATGATATTTAAAAAATTTTTTCAAAAAAAGAGGTAAAATTCATAAAAATAATATACTTTTAAAATTCAATTAGATATGGTCTTAAAAATAACCAATGGTCCATATATGCTACTTTTTTTATAGTGACCTTATTAATCCTTAAAATGTAGAAGACTTATATATTTTGATAATTTTCATAAGGTTTAATATAGGGATAAAATAAAAATGTAAGATTAAAAATGTGATCCAAAAATATCCAAATACTATTTTACTTGGGTATTTAAACTCATATCCCTTTTATACTCTAATAATATCAACTATTATTCATGTAGAGATCAAAATTAATTTATATTAATTTAATATTTTATGAAATTATCATACTAATTATCCCATCAATTATAAAAGAGATCTCATTCTTTCTCTTCTTCACAACAACCTAGGCATTTAAACTTGAACAAAACCTAAACATATATCCTCAAAATCAATACAAAAATTATAGTGGTCTTTATTCCCAAATGAGAAACTCGAGTTCACTTAAGAGGAGGTATAAATGGGTTATTTCAAAGAATAGATAACCACCATAACCAATCACTTTATTTTTAATTATTCATTTCCCTCTTATAAATATGTTATATTATTAATAAAATAAAAACTTCAGCATATTACATACAAATAATTTTAATTATTAACGTTAATACACCATTATTAGCCGTTTTTATATCAAATGGGAAGTTAGAAAGTCACTCATGCATACATATGGTTTACTATCTTCATGTTGCAAACCAATTAATTTATAATAACTATCTAATATTGATGGTTATTTTGATCATTTTATAGTTTTCATATTGTCATGACCCGCCTTCACCAGAAGGAGGGAAGGGTCAGCAGATTGCCAGGCCCTTCCTTCTTTAAGTTGAAGGAGAGATAATGACCCCCGAAACCCACCTTCAATAGATCCCGGAGTGGAAAATAGCACCAAGGGTATACAATTGCACACTAAATGGAAGGAATTACCCTTTTTCTTTTAATAGGATTGGGAGATAAGATGATAAAACCCAACAACACCAAAACCGAAGGAAAAGTAAGGCCAAAAGTAAACCATCCCCACATGCATGTTCAAAGGTAAAAGATACAAGTTACAAACCCCAAAGGAAAAAAACAATACCAAGAAAAGAAAACAGCAATGAAAACTGCCCAAAAGGTCCGTGCTAGTATGGTCCCGCATGATCCTCGAAGTCCTCCTGGAAACCTAAAAGCAGTTTTATATACGTAGGGTGAGCATACAAGTATACTCAGTAGGGAAAAACCAAAGACTCTTGTGCACAAGTGGGGGAACGTACTAAAGTCCCGTGAGAAGCAGGAAACCAACATTTTCAAGGAGTTCATCCATCCCACTCACTAACCACACTCACTAAATAACACAAGCAAGGTAATATATAGTAAAAGCACATCGATGTTTGGGTACCCCTCACCACTTTCCCACTAGTTATTGAAGACATCCTATGCATCGGACCAATCCCGCCATTCTCACCGCAGTCCCACTGCCACACCTCACCCACACACACCTGGTCCATATCCTCACGCAATCCCATTGCCAAACCCTGCCCACAAACACCTGGGCCACAACCACTATCTTCCCGCAGACACCTAGGCCACAACTGTCACACGTAATCACGCCCGCAAACACCTGGTCCAGAACAACCACCACCACGCCCGAAGACACCTGGGCTAGAAGATCCACTGCCACGCCCGAAGACACCTGGGCCTCATCCCGAAGACACTTGGGAAACCACCTACCCGCACACACCTGGGCCAACCACCACACTACCCCGCCCGAAGGTTCTTGGGCTAATAATGGACTTCAGGCCATCACAGCCTACCCAAAGATACTTGGTCTATCCGGGAAAGGGAGTAGAAAGGAGCTAATAACCAGCCACTAATAGAAGTGTTGAGAAAAACACCCTCCCACATGAAATGGGGGTGTTCGGAACTAAGTGCTCAACTTTGGGGGGGGGGGGGGGGCGCGAATAAGAAACAAAAAAACTACAAGTATATGTATAGGTAGCAAGCACTCACCCAGTTTAGGTTTTTCTTCAGCCATTTAAAGAACACAAATAGTACCCCTATCCACGTCACAACTCACACTAAACAAAACCCATTTGTCCCATCCTTGTTTTCATGTTCAGTATTGATGTTTAAAAATAAGTTTCTGCACCTACTTGGGAAACTAGTAAGCATAAGCACAAGTCAAGGAAAGCAAATGGTCAAGCATCAACTACAACATCCACACCCGGTTCTCTTATAGTCACAACAAAAAAATGGGATAAGAGATCCCTCAAAGTACTGGAACCAAGGAAAACCCCAAGATATTTCCTACACCTTCTACAACCAAGGGGGATAGTGAAATTCCTCGAAGTAATGGAAGCAAAGAAAACCCTGAGACACTACCCCGTGTCCCCCCCAAATGGTTTCTCATCAACATAGGGTCACACCCCAAATGGTTTCTCATCAACAGAGGGTCCTACCCCAATTCGTGATATAAACAAGGTAACCACCCAGTCTTAAAATTCACAACCACTGAAACCATATCAACAGGGGATCCCACCCCCACCCCTATCACCTAGAAAATGAACGTGAAGGAAAAACAACCAACCCACCACCACCAAAACAAAGCAGGACCATGCTAGTATTTTAAGATTTAAAAGATTTAACACACTCTATGATTTCAATCCCACTGTGCTTTAACCGGGGTGATCACAAAAAGTATCCATCCTGGTGATTTCATTTTATTTATCCGGATGTACGTAATTAACCAAATTATTTTACACAGTAGAGCAGCCACAATACAAGCATTTAACATCACCAGTAGTAAGGGTTCGTTAGTGCACAGAGAAAGACCACCAACGACCATGATTTTCAATAGGCGTAAGCCCGCACAATTCAGAAATCAATAATCAAATGATGGAAACAGAGCAACATCATCAGTAACATCCCTCCCATTTCATTCTTTAGAATCAGTTTATATCTTTATTAGAGCTTGTTTCGTCTAATTCTACAGAAGTAGTAGCCCACCCACCCTGCATGATACACAAAAAGAAGAGGCGATAGAGAAATTCCATACCTGATTGATCAACGATCAAAGTTTATCCTCACGTTCCACGAACACGAGACACAAAAAAGTGCAGGGGGGTGAGGCCTCAAGAAGACGACGAATCGATCAGAGGGTGAATGAGAAAAATAAACCTAAGGGTTCCCCTTTTTGTTTATAAGGGCCGGGTACGGTTGAGATAAGAACTCCAAAACGCGTATGGAGCGGGGTCGTGGGTTGACCACACAGCCCCACACGTCATTAATGGGTCCCGCAGTTTAAACCGACACACACACACGTTACTTCATTAATCGTTTAGTTATTAATCATTTAATTAAACACCATTTATGGGTGTTATTGGGCTTTAAAACAAGATTAAGGGGTCAAAATAGGGTTTAAAACCCAATTTGCACGAAAGGGAGGCGCTACTGGAAAACCCTGTGGGGGTAGGCGAGAGCCACCGATAGCTGAGAGCTACCGGTGGATGACAGCGACCGGTAACTGAGAGATACAGGTGACTGAAATCTACCGGTAGCCGACCTACCGGTAGGGTGCAGCCACCGGTAGCTGAGAGCTACCGGTAAGCTGTAGCGACCGGTAGACCGAGCTACCGATAGCTGCAGCTACCGATAGATCAAGCTACCGGTAGACAGAGCTATCAGTAGCTGCATCTACCGGTAGACCGAGCTACCGGTAGAAAGAGCTACCGGTAGGCTGCGACTATCGATAGACCGAGCTACCGGTAGGCCTACTACCGGTAGGCTAAGGCTACCGGTAGGCCTACCGTTAGGTCAAACCTCACCGAGGCTCCCAGACTACCCAGAACACCCAAAGAACCACATTTTCACAAAGTAATACCCCCAAGACCCCGGGCCATTACACATATAATAATCATGGAATAATTTTCCTCCAGAATAAAAATATCACATATACCCTCTTACCTTAAAACTCATTGTAAACTGATAATGTTGCCCATTTGTACATGTGGACTACCTACCCAATGAAGCAATGTGAATATTTTTTCATTTCATCATTAATTAGATAGTAATAAATGAAAATTTAATGAAATTTTTTTATATACTTATAAAATATTAATTTTTATTTATTGGTGACTTATTTTTTACCTTTATATTGTTCAATCCATTGAAAAAATGAAAACATTGCTCATCCATATGTAAGACCTACCTTTTTTATGAAATGTGAAATTCATTTCTATATTTATATATTTTATTAGTTACTGTTAACATGTATATAGTTAATATATATGATATTTATATCATTATTAACATATTGTAGATGATTTAACCAAGATCAAAATATAACTACCAAAAAAACTGAAGTAATACTAAGATGAAAAATTGAGTGATATATCACATAGAACAATGATTTTAACAAATAAGTGTAAAAAAATTGGTATGATGAATTTGAGTATGGTTCCCTAATATATTTTTATTAAATATTGATTTATTATATAGTAGGATCTAACATATACAATGGATGTAGACCCAAAGGTTTGGAATTTTATTCTCAAAATTATTTCTTGGAGATATATGTCGCATACAACACAAGTTTCTCTATGGGGTTGTGGGGTCATGAAAATTACACAAAGGAGAAATATAATTACTCAAACATGGAAAAGGACCAAACCAATCGGCATACCAGCTCCCAGAAATAGTACGTGGCCGGTCTGGTGAACCGCCCTCCCGCAGACGGTGTCGTTCGCGAAATGGGTGCGAAGCGCCTATGCGGGTGCAAATCAGGACGGACGCCGGTCCACCGCCGCGAACTTCGCCAACCCGCCCATACCGCGCACTCCGTCATTCGCGAAACAGAGGTGGGATCCATATGCGGCTGTGAACCTCATCATTTGCGGAATAGAGGCAGAGTGGTGCACGGCCGCAGAGCAATTCTGTGAAACTTGGTTCCATAAATCCCTGGGTGACCGAGTCGTCCACAGGTGGGGATTACTTCATGGGATTCCGTAAAACGTGTCATGTTCCCATCAATACATCCTGTTCGTGACTCTATAAATAGTCATCGAGGGGCACCAAAAAAAAGAAAGGAGGAAGGACGGGTGAAAAACCATGGGGAGACGCTGTAGGAATCGCTCCCAGCGGTAAAGTTCCGTGACCATCCGCGAACCCCATATCGTCCGCAGATGCACTCTTACGCATAGAGGAGAAACCAAACTGCGAACCACATGCAGCCATTTCCTTTACGGATAGTCCCTCCATGACCATATCCTTCGTGGACACCCCCTCCGCTGACTAGCATCGTTCGCGAAATGGAGGCGGGAACCCCTCCGCGGGCGCGAAGTAGGACGGGCGCCAACCCCTTTGCAGATGCCCCTTCGTAGCCATCTCCTCCGCGGGAACTCCTCCGTGGCCAGATCCTCCATGGACACCCTTCACGGACAATAAAATCGCGAACCACACGCGGCCTGCCTCCTCCGCGGCCGGCTCCTTTGCAGATACCCCCTTCACAGCCAGCTCCTCCACGGCTCGCCCCTTCACGACCATCTCCTCTGACGGCACTCCTTCGCGGCCTGATCCTCCGCGAACACCCTTCGCAGAAAACAAAAATGCGAACCACACGCGACCTGCCTCCTATGTGGCCAGCTCCTCCGTAGACACCATTCGCGGACAAAAAAACCGCGAACCACATGCAGCCACCTCTTATGCGGCCTGCCCCATGCGGAAAACCCCATGCACCCTTGTGCCACGAAAAATGGAGAGTCACACCGCAAACTTTTCAGGCCGGGTCAACAATACTTTACATTGCACCCTTGCGCCGCCCCAACATCTGTCTTATACATGTCATGAGTCAAGCTACTCCTCCTGACTCTCCTGTAACCCCAATACCTAGCTGCTTTTTCTAGGTTCACCCAAAAAGGTCCTCCCTTGCGTAAGTCCCACACCAAACATTGCTAGGTATCTCCTACATAGTAGTCTTGACCACATGATGTTAAACTGTATGACCCTCATCCTATCCATATGACGTTAAACTATATGGAAATAGTCCCAGCAACATGACATTAAACTATGTTTCCACAGTCCTCTCTACTTGACTATAAACTGTAGTACACCCTATGTGCCAAACATGGGACACCTCTTGGTCCAGACAAGAGATGCCTTATGCTCCAAGCATAAGATGCCTAATTCCATGATCACAGTGGCATAATTTCAAGAGTGTTGGAATCCATTAAAACATTCCATCACTCCACCCCACGCTTTGCGTGTCCTTAATTTAGATCTTAATCCACTTCCATGTCTGAAGGGACCCCCTAATGGCCTAGTCCCATGCCGCATCGGCTCACTTACCGTCCTGGGCCAACGCCCCGGAAGACTTTGGACAATACTTTGAGTCAGGTCCTACGTTTCAAACACGGTCAGCAGTCGACCCTCATTTGTTTGTTCCCATTTCAGGCTAACATGATAGGGATGATGTGTTTCGAACACGGTCAACAGTTATCCTCTATCACCACGCCACCCTCACCGTGTTCTGAATGTCGGGAATGTGATTCACACTTTTCATCTCCCTTTTTTGGACTGATTTCAATGCCCTTGGTGTTATCCCGCTTGTGCACTTGCGCATAGCTGTAGGCTTCAATTATATACCTCAACCCACCAGTGAGTTGGGATTCCCTCATGACCAAACATGAGGAAGGCATTATGGGAATCCATTTAGGAGTAAGCCCTGACTTTTTGGGCTTCTCCATGCGTAATAACCACTCTACTTCCCACGTACGCACCTTTCGCGACGTGATAGTCTGGTCCCTGCTGCCTCTTGTTTCTCACACCGAGCATGACTCATGTGGGCTTAGAGTAAGCATCGACCGTGACATATTCTCCTGGGCTGCCTCAGAGCGTAAGCCCCATCCCCATCCAAACTATGTGGACTTTGATTCCCCACCACAGGATACGTAGGAATCCTCCAAGTGGTTCATGCCCGATCACCATCGGACCCCCGGGTCCACATTCACGTCGGTTCTCCAACACTCCCATTCAAACTATGTGGTCTTTGATCCCTGTCTCCTAGGTAGAGTACGTAGGAATCCTCCATGAGGTTCAAGCCCAGAACATGAAATAATTCCCCCCAAAAGGGTGAGATGAGCCCGACTTCCCATCCTCTCGACCAATGTGAGTTCTTAAGCATCAGTGGTCAAACCACCCAGTGAACACCTGCCTTTGGAATGCAGGTCCACATATTGCTGGATATGGAACCGTTGGGAGTTTCGAGGCGAAAACGGTACAACCGATATGAGTGATTAAGAAAAACCCAATCTTCTCTAATCAACCGTTGGGTAGCGCACGTTTCTCCCCCACGACCCCATCGTGTGACGCAAGACAAAAAATGGTGAACCTGATGTGAATCTTTAACCAAGAATTACAGATTTAACATCCCACCCTGTGCCCCCTTTACAGTCACAAGGATGGACATGAAAGGTCATTAATTACACATGGGATCATGAGATTATGCATTGACGAGTTTTTTGTTTGTATTTGTTAAAATATTTTACAAGAACCACTCAGAACTCCCTTCGATCCAATGGCGTCATGAAGGAACTCACAGGCACGCGATTCAAACAATGTAATAACCAAACTTCCTCACCAACGGAGGACCCCGTCACCTACCCAGCATCTTCTACACTGGGTCTCAGACATGTTGATTCGAGAGTACCACTTAAATAGTACTCTCCCAACAGTGGAGATGGCCATGCATGCCCTCAATTCCACCAAGACCCACTGGTCTCCCACCCAGCAGCGGCCACAAAGACAGATCCAGACAGCTCCTTTCTCCGTCTCAAACCGTTTCAGGAGTCTATGCCTGGAACGGGATAACGCGTACCTCGCTTATCTTAGGGAGGTGGATGAGGTCGATGCTGAGGACTTCATCCCTGCTAAACAGGGGTTCCTCTCTAAGGCCCCCACCGGGAGACGTCATCGCGGTCATGCCGCGACCCAATATCCTCATGATAAAGAGGATGTCGCCTCAAGGAACCAGGCCCACGCTCCCCGAGCTTTGGCCCCTCAGACTGCCCAACGAGGGTGGAAGACTTACAACCAGGGACCGGCCACCACCCTTGTCCCTGAGGAGGAGCTCCACTGCCCAGTCATGGAGACATATCATGAACAGGAACATATACTTGTTCGCTCCTCCAAAGCCCGCCATCCAGACATGGCAGCATCATACGAGCAGACGCGCATCCCCTCTGGGCTCCATCAAGCCCGTCGCTCATGAAGGACAACACCTACCCGGCATGCACCTCTCCCTGCCCAGGGTCGTGAAGCCCACCAACCCGACATGGTGGTGACCCAGCGCCTGTAGAACCAGCTCCTAGCAGATGATCCCGATGCCTACCATCCCTATGTGGTGGCGATCAACAAATCCCACCATCTAGACGTGGCGACAATTAATAGGCTGGCACGTCTCCCTGCCAACAAAGGCCACCGACTCGATACAGTGGGAAACCAACATATGCAGGGCCTGATCCCTGCGGTTGCAAGTAAATTCCGCCATCCCGATGTGGTGGAAAATAGAGAGATAAACTGGCATATCCTGGGCTAGGGGAAGATTCGTTCACCTGCCCCGACATAGGAGAATTGTCAGTACCCACTGACCACCGGAGGACCGGAGCAGGATATTCATCCTCCGATATCGGAATGGGACTTCATACCAGTTCCAGCCAAAGATTTCTCTCTTCATATCCTTGCAATGATGGAGGAGTAGGTATCGATCCCAGATCATATCCTGTAGACTTTCCAGAATGTGATTGCATCAACGAAAACATCAAGGACTCGGGCCCGTGAGCCCGTCTCCCCAATTGAGGTGACTCATCTAAGAGACGAGATAGCTGCCTCAGAGCACATCTGCATCCCTGATTCTGCCCAGGAGGGTCGCCGGCTATAATTCATGACTCAAGGGAAACAAGATTGAGCAGCTTCACTCGTTCCAACTGGGGGACACCCGTCCATCATGGTGGATGCTCCAGAGCTGGCACTGCTAAAAGTCAAGATGTTTGTCGGTGTATCCCGGAAACATCATGGGACCCAATTAGATAGGGACCCAAAGGTGAAGGTCATTGTCAATAGCAGACGGTCCCTGCTGCCCGCAAGAAAGTGCCCCGAACGCACCGAAGGCAACCGGAAAATAAAGAGCAGGTTCATGACTCCGCTCTGCTGGAATCTGGGGTTCCCGATCCCGCTAAGCACGTATCAAAGGATTCGAACTATGCCCACCCATTACCATATTATGGGAGTGGTAGTAGCTGTTGTGAAGGTCCTCCCCACAATTTTTCTACCAGCAGCTCTGAAGGTCCTCCCCAGAGCACCCGCGGGGGCCTCCCCCACGGGCATATAACGATCGATCACGAGAGCTCTTCTTTTGGTGCGAGTCACGAAAACCCTCAACATGAAGAGAAGATCTAGCAGTAAGAAGGACCTCCACTTTCTGTTGTCCACTCTTAAGGTCCTCCCTAGGGTATATGCTGTAAACACTCCCCATGTAGTGGGACCACAAATTATGATAGTAGTCCTCACTATCGTAATCACAACTGCGGAGGCCCTCCCCACCGAGACGTCTCATCATGACAAGAAGGCCCTCCTCTTGTCGTGGCCTGACCTGAAGGTCCTCCCCATGGGTTACATTGCAACGACACTCCGCGCAGCCAGGCATCAGATCATGGTGGTAGTCCTCACCACCCTGATAATGGAGGTCCTCCCCGTAGAGACGTCAAGCAACGAGAAGGCCCTCCCCTTGTTGCAGTACATTCTGAAGGCCCTACCTAGGGTGTACCCCGTAGATATTCTGCCTGCAATAGCTGTAATGGTAGTCCTCGCCATTGCACCAGCTGTGATGGTAGTACACACCATGCGTCCGCCATTGTGAAGGTCCTCCCCACAGTGGCCCCAAGCAACAATAAGGTCCTCCCCTTGTCGTAGTGTGTCTTGAAGGTCCTCCCCAAGATGCACATCGAACGTCAAACCATGATGGTAATACTCACCATGATGGTAGTTGTTGCGCAGGCCCTCCCTGTAACAACGCTACGTAGCCAGAAGGTCCTCCCCTTTCTGCGACATGTGTTGGAGGTCCTCCCCAGGGCATGAACTGCAAAATTCCTCTATGTAGTGAGGTGTCAAGAAGTATTGGTAGTCCTCACCATTGTCGCTGCCATTGAGAAGGTCCTCCCCACAATGAAATATCATATCGACTGGAAGGTCCTCCCCCTAACAAATCAAGCACAAAAAATCCCTCGTATGTCGAGGCCCTCAGAAGGACTGGATCAAGCATGTCAGATTCCCAGCTAGTCACCAACGTCACCCTTCTTCAATTGGGAGATGTTCTGAGGCCACGTTCATCTTCTGAACCACCTCAGAATCGCCAACATGATAATTCAATACCTACCGGTACCACTGCCTCTGACCACGCTATCAGTGAGCATCTTAGTTGGGTTGACCAGGTAGAGAAATCACTAGCGGAGGAGTATGCCGACATGTTTCACCTGAGGAAACGACTGTCCAGGGATGATATACGAGTTATGTTTTGTCCCAAGGCCACCTCACAATTCGACATACCCAGAAAGTTTTCGGAAGAATGCGTGCATGACATCTGCTACAATATATGGACAACCCTCCGCCGACTGGAATCAAGATTCCTTCCCTATGACGGGTATGTAGACCACGCCAAGAAAATAGGAGACCTCCTATGTCATATCAACCTGGAATATCTTCCTTCGGCATGACAACAGCGACCTGAGAGGCGTAAAGGAAACATGGAGATAGCCTGCCTACGTGCACTACACCAGCTGCACTGCCACATTGGTGATGCCCTGACGGGAGTCCATATCAGAGGATGGGGAGAACATGGAGCTCTTCATTTCACTACACTCCCCACCCAGAAGAACCCGTTCGGAATGGTGTCTTGCAACGTCATCACATCAAGATAGAAATCGATTGGGGTACCTATTCATGATAGGCGACACGCCCAACAGAGTTAGGCCTTGATTAAGTCCCAGAAGAGTCAGGCCCGATGGGAACAATTCATCCAAGAACTTTTGAATCAGGCCACTGAAAGCATACAACATGCCTCTCGCCTAAGAGAGGACAATTAGCGGTCATTGCCTGCCTCCCCAGACGGGATTGATTCACATAAGAACTTGGCACCAAACCCATTTCACCCCCGAATGGGGGCATGCAAGATCAGGCAGGTAGCGATAGCAGCAGCCACTACCACAATCCAGGGTCAACCCCAGCCTGTAGGCCTGGGGGCATTTTTAACAACAAATACCCCTTTAAGACATATAAAATGGGAAGAGACTCAAGCCAACCCCATCCCTCAGGGATGGGGGAATTTTTACCACCTCAACAACAACCTCCCCCATGAGAATCAGTATTTTCTTGTCTAGGGTGGATAGTCAGAAGAGGAGGCTCCTGTCCTATCCCATCCTTTGAATCATCATCCCCTCCAAGAGGGAGGCGTACCGTAAGGTTTCATCAAAGAACTCTCAGCGTCACCCTTCGTGAAGGAGTCCAAAGGCCATCCCAGGACATGAAATGGAAGGCCAGTAAAAGAAACAGGAGATCCTCTTCCTATTTGGAAGATGAAATCTTCTCCACCCCACGATATGCATCCATCAACACCATAGAGGTTAACCCCACGGGCAACACCGAAGATGATGCAAATCCAGATGTATTGGGAGATTATGGTTCTGGTTAGGCTGTGACTCACAACGAACCACCAGGTGTGCACACCCAGAACCAGAGGGCCACTCTAAATATGGTCGCCCCTCCAACTAACCCTCCTCTGCTCACCCTGCGAGCTTCAAATAAGGATAAGAACAAATGACCGATCACACTCAACCTGCCTAATTCTCTTGATAAAAATGATCCACTCATGCTCTAAGAGAGGTTTGATCGACAGGAAGAGGAGATGAAAGAATTGAGGTGGTTTAACGCCGATCTGCTCCAGAGGAATCGTCTTATTGAAAGCGCTTCCCGTGAAGGACTACACCTCGCACTCCCAGTAAGTGCACCTCAAAGACCAAGGTTTTCCCCGACAAATGAAGTATGGTCTGGGCCCTCTCCCAACGAGGTGCCCATCCCATCCAACCACCTAAATGTGGATCATGATGAATACCAAGACTTCCCTCCACTTAGGAAGCAACCATAGTGAGTATGTCTGAACCCTCCAAAGGTGTCACAAACGACACATGCACCCCTAGTGCCAACTGAGCTGGATCTTCAAGCAATGCCTCGGGCTACGGATACCCAGGACTGGGCCCAAAAATATGTAAACCAGGGTCTCACCAACACCATCGAGGAACTAACAGCTCGATTGGAAGCAATGGAAGGTCGACGCACTCCGATACATCCAGAGCGGAAGCCCTACCCAGATTGGGTGAGCAACATGCCTCCTCTACCCAATTTTGGGAGCCCTATATTCCCTATTTTCAATGGATCAAGCGATCCAGAACAATATTTGATGCACTACACGTCTTATTGCGACCCTATGATGGGAACTTAGGAACAACAAGAAGTAGTGAAACTCATATTCTGCGTACGGACCTTGAAAGGATCTGCCTTTGTCTGGTATACGAGTCTGCCAGCCCAGTTAATAAAAACCTGGGAAGATCTTCGGTAGCAGTTCCTTTTCCACTTCAACTCAATGTTGCCTAAAACAATGGTCAACGACCTCATGAACTGCAAGTAGAGGGAGAACGAGAGGGTCTCAAATTTCATCACTAGATGGAAAGGCCTGACCTACTCCCTGAAAAGTCCAATGCCTCAAGATGAGTTGCTTTCTATATGCATTGATAATCTTCTATATGAGCTACGAAAACCTCTCATACCAGTGGAGTGCACCACTCGATTCCGTCATCTCTCAGCCATTGCCCAGAGAATTGAGGACTCCCTGCAGTGGACCAATTTGATGTCCTGAATAGCCTCGCAGGCTCCCACGAAGAGAGAAATTAGAGCTGAAGTGTCCTCTGTCATGCTCAAGCCAGCCCCTGAGCCTGATCCACCACTTAGGCCTCCACCAAATTGTCAAGGGCCCCCCTGTGTATCAGCGGCCGCCTCCGCCTAAGCTGGACGATCATAGAGGATCGAATTGGAACCAGTTTGAGGAACGAAGACACAAAGTATACTCATTCTGAGAGGACCAAGTCTGCATCTACTTCATTACCGCCATGAATTACAACTTGCTCCGGCTCCCTGAGCCAAGGAAACCCGAAGAAGTCAGCCTCGATGACAGGAAAAATTTCTGTACCTACCATCGAATGTTGGGGCATAATATTCGGGAATGATTCGTCTTCAAAGACCTCCTGCAAAGGATGGTAGACTCGAGGAAGGTTGAGCTGGGACCACCCCCATCACATGTGACATATATTTCTACCACCGACTCTGACAAAGGGGAGGGGTGGTAGGAAGTCACCAGCAAGAAGAGGTAGAAATTTGATAATTGGAGGACACATAAGACTATCAATCGAGCCCAGGGCATACTCAGAGATCAACTACAGCAGCCGGTGTTGCCGCCAACAACCCCTAATGCTGAACAACCGACAATATTGGCCTCACAACCCTCCAAGATCTGGTCATCCAGGCGTAATAAAAAAGGGAGAAAACAAGCGCAAGAGGAGTAGTCTGGAACGAGGCCGAAGTTAGCCCCAACACTGTCAGATTTTATTCCCCTATACTTGGCGCCATGGGCACCGACCCACCAAACGACACCATCAAGGACAACCGACCAGGTTGACTTGTCAGAGGATGAGGAGACAATTTTTGGTTCCATCAATGTAATCCATCTTATAGAATCATTCCCTGAAGAAGGGTATGGTTATGAACTCGAGTTCCCGACACAAAGGGCTGGGAGGGGGAATTACAAAGGCAAGGGATATCAGGGGATGTACAGTCAAGGCTGAAATCAACCCTACGGTAGGACCTCATTCTAAACCATCAATATCATGAAAAACCATGGGAGAGCCCTTCAACGGACTCAGCATGAGAAAGAATATCCCTCCACCTCCACAAGAGGCCACTCTACCCCCTTCATTCTGCTATACCCATTAGAGGAGGAACAAGTGTCTAGACGCCTAGTGCGCGCAATAAGACCAGCAGGGCTGAATCCCCAAAACATGGGGACACCGTTGAAATCTGACCCCCACGGCCGGTCCCTCCTCGTCACATGTTCCAACTCTCAAGCTACCTGCTAAGACTCCCCCACCAACGGAGAAGCGTCGACTGCTGGAATAGAAGTACGACATCCTTAATCAGCTGGCACTGATACCAGGAAAACTGTTGATCCTTGATGCCCTGAGTTTGTTACCAGACCTCAGGGAGAACTTATAGAAGCCTTGCTCAGCCCCTAGGAGTTTCAAGCCGAGGTAGATTCCACCGAGATTTACCGGATGGAGACTGGCTCGGATGAATGCAATGCGGTGATTTCCTTCACCAATCAGGATTAAGATTCTATCATGCAAGGATATATAAAACCCCTATATGTGTCTGGCACACTAAATGATGTTGAGATCCGCAAAGTCTTTATTGACAATAGATCTGGAGTTAACCTCCTTCCCCTATGGACACTCCGTAAGTTGGGCTATAGTGAGGGTTATTAATACCCTCAACCACAACTCTTCTAGGTTACGATAAGAGTGAACAGAAGCCAATGGGACAAATTAAGCTAAAAACCCATTTTGACGACCTTGTAACCTACTCGGAATTCCTGGTGGTCTGACAGAACACATCATTCAATGCCCTGCTGGGGAGGCCGTGGCTCTATAAGCACATGGCTGTTCCTTCATCCTACCACTAGTGTATTAAGTACTGCGTCAATGGGAAAAGTGGGTCATTGCACACCGACAGGGCCGCTTTAGAGCTCTCTGAGTCACACTTCATTGAAGATGGGTTTTATGAGAAAAAGAAGTAGAAGCCTTCGGTCGATGGTGTCAAATGGATCCCCGCTCCAAATGGTTTGGAAATGGTTCCTGAGTACCCCCTCAGACAGCTTGGCAGAGACTACGTACTTCCCATCAACCATATTGAGAGAAGGGGTTCAACTCCGGACACACACTCAGCTGTCCTCATGACTTTAGACATAACGAATGAGCGTGAAAATGCGGGAACGTCCGCCAACCCTCAATTTGAGGTAAAATACTTGAGTGAGGATGCCCGCAATTCCTCGCCTTCGGACTCCCAAGAACCCGTGCTGGGAGCTCTCCCCTCGCTGGATTAGGAAGATGAGGATTTGGGAGAAGAAGAGGAGGAAGATCTCAAAGATTCACCTCCCGTATTTGAGGAAGGTATCTCTACCACAGTGGACGAGCTCAGGGAAATAAACCTAGGTACCATGGAAGACCCGAGGCCCACTCTTGTTAGTGCAGCCATGTCCCCCGAGGAGCATGAATTATATAACTCTTTCCTGAAGAAAAACCAGGATGTTTTTTCCTGGAATTACACGGAAATTCCAGGACTCGATCCCGAAGTGGAGACACATCACCTTGGTCTGCCAGAAGACCGATGAGGCTGTAAACATGCCGCCAGAAGGACACACCCCTCCCATGATGCCAAAATAGTGTCTGAAATCAATAATCTCATTAAAGTAGTCTTCATTCGGGAGGTCAAGTACCCCATATGGTTGGCCAACATTGTCCCTATCAATAAAAAGAATGGACAAATCCACGTCTGCATGGATTTCATAGATCTCAATCGGCATTGCCCGGAATATGATTTCCTTGTCCCGATCATCGAGTTATTGATCGATGCAATGGACGGGTATGAGGCTTTATCCTTCATGGATGGATATTCTGGGTTTAATCAAATCAAGATAGATTGAGAAGACGAAGAATCCACTGCCTTCAAGGCCCCTTAAGGAATATTTTGTTACAGGGTTATGCCCTTTGGTCTCAAGAACGCTGGTGCCACATATCAGCATGCCATGCATCATATCTTTAAACCATTCCTGGGGAGATTCATTGAATGATACGTGGATGACTTGGTGGTTAAGTCCAGGTAGTGCTCAGATCACCTGCCAGACCTTGAGACCGTCTTCAAAAAACCTCATTAGCATAGCCTAAAGATGAATCCATTGAAATTCCCCTTCGGGGTTACCTCAGGGAAATTCCTTGGCTTCGTCATACGCCATCGTGGCATCGAAGTCAAACTTGAAAAGACAAAGGCTATCCTCGGCCTGCCACCCCCTGAAATCTCATCGATTTGAGAGAATTACAAGGACACATAGCCTATATCAGGCAGTTCATAGCCAACCTAGCAAGCAAATGTTTTCCCTTTACCAGGTTAATGAAAAAGGGGGTTACGTACCAATGGACAGAAGACTGCTAGGAGGTATTTGATAGCCTAAAGAGGTGCCTATTGAGCTCACCAGTGCTCATGCCCTCGGTTAAAGGAAGACCTCTCATCCTATATGTGACGGCCCTAGAGCGGTCACTAGGAGCCTTCCTCACGCAGAAGAATTACACCGACAGTGAAAACAATCTCTATTACCTCATTCGAATCGTGATCGATGCTGAAACTGGATACTCGAACATCGAGAAGAGTTGTTTGGACTTGGTCTTCGCAGTTCAAAAGTTGAGACATTATCTGCAGCATCATGAAGTCCATTTGGTCTCGTGTAATAACCCTCTCAAGTACATCCTCAGCTGCCCGATGCTGACCGGGCGCCTATCCCGATGGGCAGTCATCCTGTATTAGTTTGACATCCGGTTTGTGCCTCAGAAGGACATCAAAGGCCAGACATTAGCATATTTTCTGGTAGAGCACCCCTCAATAGGGACTACCACACCGGACATCGAGCTACCTGATGAAGACATATTTTCGGTTCAAGAGGAGTTCCCAGCATGGGAAATGTACTTCGACGACGCATCCCGAAGCCCAACCAAGAAGAGGATGGATGATCCCAAATTCAAAAAGGTGGGTTTGGGGATAATACTCATATCCCCGGAAAAGGTAGTCTTTCCATATTTATTCCTCTTTTCAGAAGGATGTATGAATAATGAAGCGGAGTATCAAGCCCTCATTGCGGGCCTGGAGCTCGCCCTCCAGGAACAAGTACATAACCTTAAGGTAAATGGTGACTCGGAACTGGTCATCAAGCAAGTAAGTGGTGACTATGCTATTAAAAAGGAGGAGTTGATTCACATGTTTGACCATGTCCATGGGTAAATGGAAGAATTCTCCACAGAACCAACATTGACCTATATTCCCCGGTCTCATAATTACCAGGCCGACACATTAACTAATGCGGCCACAACCCTAGCCAACCCAGACTAGGATGAAACAGTTATCAGCATTTCTCACCATCAAATGGACTTGCTGTTTGTTCAAGTGAAGATGGAAGAAATCCACGAAGTCAGTCCTATCCCTGAACCATATGCTCTCGACACTGGCTGGATGACCCCCATTGAAAACTACCTTCGACAGGGAGAACTTCTATCAGACAGGGCTAAATGAGGGAAAATACAGACAAGGGAAATCAACTTTGTCCTATATGGAGGCGCGTGTCAGCAAGAGGTCCTCTACAAATGAGGCCTCGACAGAATCCTCCTCAGATGCATTGATGGAGAAGAAATTGCTACCGTCATGATTGAAGTACATTCCGGAGTATGTAGGGCACATCTGCCGGGGTTTAAACTTTCCCATCAGGTTCGAAGACTTGGGTACTATTGGCCCACAATGCCATGAGATTGTGAGAGATTTACCGCAAAGTGCCACTCATTCCAAGTTCATGCCAACTTCATACACCAACCCTCAGAATTACTTCATCAAGAAAAGTACTCCTGGCCATTTTCCGTCTGGGGAATGGATGTCGTGGGACCATATCCTCCCGCTACAGCCAAACAGGTGAAGTATATCCTCACGACAACCGACTTCTTTTCCAAATGGGAAGAAGCTATACCCCTAAAGGAAGTCGGGGCAAGAAACATTGTCAGCTTTGTGAAAACAAATATCATCACCAGATTTGGTGTCCCTCAAACCATACTGATGGATAATGACACCAACTTCTGCTCTGCTGAATTGGAGAAACTGTACCAAGAATATGGTATCAAGGCTTACCACTCATCCCGCTACCACGTAGTGGCCAACGGACAAATAGAGGCTTTCAACAAGACCCTGTCCAACATTCTATAGAAAATAGTGGACAAATACAAGAAGTCATGGCCGAATAAACTCCTCCATGCATTGTGGGCTTGCTGAACCACAGTCTGCACCGCTACTCGGGCTACTCCGTACTCATTAGTATATGGAATAGAAGCAGGTTTTCCCATTGATCTCCAATTTCCCTCACTCCGTGTTACTATTTCTGATCAGTTATCCAATGATGAGAAATCAGAAAAGTAGTTAGGTGAATTGTAATAGCTATACAAGAAGCGGTTTCACCATTTGCACCATATGGAAGTATATCAGAACCAGATCGCATGAGCCTTCAATAAAAAGGTCCGTCTCTATTCTTTATTGGAAGGAGAATTGGTGTTGGTCTTCCGGACCCAATGATACCCGGAAAGAAGCCTCCAAAGATGGATCCAGAGTTGGAGGGACCATATGTTATACACAAGGTCTACTTCAATGGGGAATATTCCCTGATCTCTATGGACGGGCAGTTCACTACCACTCCTACGAATGCGAGATTCCTAAAGAAGTATTTCGCATAATAACTAAAAGCAGTTATCATCCGAGTTGTAGGACGTTAAACTGCCAAGCACCCAATGGTCCAAACTCTATGACCCTAAACTAAGAGTATTCCGTCCTCATTGGAAGAACTAAAAGTAGTTATCATCCGAGCTGCAGGATGTTAAACTGCCAAGCACCCAATGATCCAAACTCTATGACCCTAAACTAAGACTAATCCGTCCTCACTGGCATAACTAAAAGCAGTTATCATCCGAGCTGCAGGACGTTAAATTGCGAAGCACCCAATGGTCTAAACTCTATGACCCTAAACTCATAGTATTTCGTCCTCACCGCATGATGTTAAACTGCACATATTTTAGAGAACTATGTATGACTTGATTTCTGCTCTTGCAGGATACGTAGTGATGCTAGGATCCCCCATCCTAGCCCAGCCACACTAAATAAAGATTAAAAATTCACCTTTCCCCCGTGTATGGACCAGAACTTCATGGGGTGTATCATCTTCCCGAGAACTAAGTACAGCTTGATTCCTACCCTTGCAGGATACGTAGCGACGCTAGGATACCCCATCCTGGCCCAGCCACCTGAATACAAATTAAAAATGCCCTCTTTCCCCCATGTACGGACCATCCCTGCACGTGGTGTATTCTTAATTCTTACCGCATGACGTTAAACTGCACAGATAAATATTAAAAAAGGGAAAAAAATAATATGCCCCTTTCCCCCCGTGTAAGGACCAGACCTGCACGGGGTGTAACCCTTTCAGAGAACTACGTATGGCTTTATTCCTACCTTCACAGGATACGTAGCGACTTCGGGATCCCCTACCCTGGCCCAACCACACCCAAATGGAGTAAAATTAAAAAAGTCCCCTTCCCCCGTGTACGGACCAGCCCATAACGGGGTGTACTTATTTCAGAGAACTACGCATGGCTTTATTCCTGCCTTCACAGGATACATAGTGATGCCGGGGTTCCCCATCCTGGCCCAACCATCCGAAAATAAAAGTTAAAAATGCCCCCTCCCCCCGTGTACGAACCATCCCTACACGGGGTGTATTACTCATCCTTACCACACGACGTTAAAATAACCGGATAAGAAAAAAAGAAAAAAATGCCCCTTCTCCCCTGTGTACAGACTAAACCTGCACAGGGTGTATTGTCTTTCAAAGAATTATGCGAGGCTTGATTTCTGCCCTCATGGGATACGTAGTGACTATAGCGACCTAGCCTTTTCTTACATTACTATTACATCATTTCAAAGATAAACAACATAATAGTATTACACATAGAGGATCCGAAGGTTTAGTGTCTTGGGAAAACTAGGACCATACCTAACAAATACATCATCAACCATAAACATTTATTTAATTTCTTCTTCTCTAGCTTCTAAGTGGCACTTGTCCTCTCCTTAGTACATGTAGCCACCTGAGGATATACATAAAAAAGGGTGAGCTAGAATCCTAGTTAGAGGATAGATAAAAACAATATATCTTGGGGTGAGCATAATCATAACATAGGCAAAAGATCATGAACATGAGAGGAGCATAAATAAAAGACTTGAAATGTGGCAATGCATAAAAATGAAACATCATGTCGTAGTGGTTAACTATCACACATACTTGTAAACCAAGATAGCATACTGTTCACACATCATTTCACATTTACTCATGAGATTCATCACTTTACCCAATGCATTGGAGCGCTGTATAATTCCCGGCACACCCGTCACATTTAAACATTCATATTGCGCTATATAATTCCGTGCGCACCCGTCACATCATAACATTATCATTTATCATGCTTGACACAATGAAAATATAACATAAATTAACATAATGAACCCATGAAAAGGAATTAGTTTCATCTCATAATAACATATTCATAAGCTTTGGGTTCCCAAAAGAAAGAGGGAATAACATACATGTTACAAGAACCGTTCACTTTGAGTGAGAAGTAAAAGGGGTGTTCTTAAAGGAAGAGTTCTTTTGGAAAAAAAATTGTTGGAAATAAAAACCAGTGACAAACATTTATATCCCAGAAAAGTAAATGAAATGATGAAAAAATGATCTTTGAGGAGTAACCATATCAAAAATGGAGTGAAAGAGGGAGAACCCGAAGAAAGAAAATTGGGTTCGAGATTTCCCCTTACCTTGTACCCGAATGCTTCCTTCTCTTTAATGTCATGTATAATGAAATTATATTCATTAATTAGAAATCCAGAACCATGTGTACACTAATAGGGTTAATTCTGGTTTCATTATGTCATATTATGTTTCTTTGGATGACTTATAGAGTTTAAAAACATTGTTCGGGGATGTTCATTTTTATGGTTTTTTCTTGGGTGGTTCACTTGTATTCTTAAATTGATGTTTGGTTAGAACATGAGTAAACACCCAGAAATGATATTAATTTTTATTAATGATATTACAGGAGTTTTAATGATCTTATAATGAATTATATTAGTTCCATGTGGATGAATCATTAGATAATAATTAAGTGATGATTATTTGGGTTAATTTGAGCGGTTTTTGGATCACAACGAACTTGTTTTAATTTTTCACTTAGTAATATGGACATAGGTAATTTCCAGAAATTTAAATAGAACATAATACAAATAAAATATTCTGTTTCGACAATAAAAATGGTTTCATGACCAGATCTGAAGGTAGAAATGGAAGAAGAGAGCATGTCGTTTTTGAAGGTGATAAATTAACACCTCATGAACAACGTTCTCTTTAATAAAATAAAAGGAAGAGGGAAAGGTGGTGGGGTGATATAATATCCCATTAGAATCATAAAATTACATTATATGTATAATACTGGAGTTAAAAAACAATTTGTATGAATATAGGTGGGGAGAGATCAAGAAAGGAACTTGAACTTGAAAGGAAATTAAAGGAGAAGAGGGAGGGAAATTACCTCTTAAATCCTTCTCTTGAGAACCTCCTTAAGGGCCTATGATTGGTCTTTTGATGAGACCAAAAGATCTTAGACATGGGGGAGGGGCCAGGGGAGATTATTGGGGAGATCTTAGACAATGATTGAAGCTTGAGAGGTGTGGTTTGTCAAGAGGAGGCAGATGGATTATTTATACATGAGGAGGGAGGTGTTTTTTGTATAAAATATTAAATAAAAAAATATATCAAAAGTTAGACTTGTAATAGTAGTTTTTTGACATCCTAAATAATATATTAATATAATATAATTATTTTTAGGCTTTAATTCTTCTTTATAATCCAAATTCATTAATTTATTAAAAGGAATGTGAAAGAAAGAGAAAAAGACACTTTAAGAAATCACCTTTTGACTTTAGACTTTGGAAAGTTCTTTTTAGGTTTCAGAATTGAATTTATTGTATTTTAAGTAACCATTTATGAGATTTAATATAATTTGGCCGAAACTAAAGTTCTAGATTGTTTATGTCATAATTAAATCATTAATGATGCAATTTAGTATACACCGATTATGCGAAAAACTGTATTTTTTACTATTCATCCGAAAATTGAAGTATTTCAGAATAAACCCAAAAATTTACCCCTAAAATTTTTCGACGTGTAGAATATAAAAATTATTTCAATTTTTCAAAAATAATTTTCTAAATATTATTAATTTAATATTTAATTAAAATCATAATTTACTTAAAAAAAACTGTTTTTAAAAGTTAAAAATAATTTTATAGTGCTTTAAAAAATTATGTAGGGTCTTATAAAATTATCTAAAACAATAATACATTGATTAAATAATTTATGAATACATTTTATTGAATAAATATTATTTTAAATTAATTAATTAATTATAATTAATTATTTATGACTTACAAAATACCAAAACGTTTACTAAGGTCAAATTGTCACTTTCTAAGATGTATAAATTTTATTTTATTATTCATAGGTAATGTTACTCTTATGTTGGATGATTTACTATTAATAAGGGTCACATAACTATTCATAAGGGTATGTTACTATTCATAAGGGTACGTTACTATTCACTAAAAAATATTTTTGTTTCATTAGACTCAAAAAATCATCTTGAACAGAACCGTGTATGTAGAATTTTCAAAATTCCTAACACAGAAGTGGCCATATTATATTTAATGGTCACTTATCACTTAGTAGTTCATTATGTTGTGTTTTCATGTTAATTTATGACATATTTATAATAAGTGAATTTCCATTGAAAATCTTTGGGTCGTTACATTCTTCCCTCTTAATAAATTTCTCCCCTGAAATTTCACTTTACACAAACTGGTGAGGGTACTTCTCCTTCATTGCATCTTCTGGTTCCCAAGTTACTTCCTCAAACTTATGGTTCCTACCAAACACTTTGACAAGGTGGGTTATCTTGTTGCATAGAACCTTATCACTTCGGTCCAGAATCTTTACTGGCTGCTCCTCATAGGATAGATCATTTTCCAGCTGCACCACCTCTGAGTTTAGTACATGTGAGGGGTCTGGTATGTACTTCCTCAGTAGTGATACATGAAACACATCATGAACCTGAGCCATATTCAGTGAAAGGGCTAGACGATAGGCCACAGATCCTATGCGGTCAAGGATCTCAAATGGGCCAATATACCTTGGGCTTAGCTTCCCTTTCTTCCCAAATCACACGACTCTCTTCCATGGAGATATTCGAAGGAAGAATTTATCTCCAACGTCGAACTCCAAGTCCCTTCGACGGTTGTCAACATAACTCTTTTGCCGACTTTGAGTATCTTTGATGTGTTTCTGGATGACTTGAATCTTCTTGGTCATCTCTTGAACAAGATCGGTCCCAAGTAGATTTCTTTCTCCAACTTCATCCCAACAGGTTGGAGTTCTACATCGCTTCCCATAAAGAGCTTCATACGGAGCCATCTGAATATTTGAGTGGAAGCTATTGTTGTATGAGAACTCAACCAATGTGAGATGATGATCCCATCCACCTTTGAATTCTAGAGAGAAGTCTCTTAGCATATCTTCAAGCTTCTGAATAGTCCTTTCAGACTGGCAATCAGTTTGGGGGTGATAGGCCGTGCTGAAATTTAATTCAGTACTCAAAGAATGTTGAAGGCTCCTCTAGAACATAGATGTGAACCTTGGATCACGGTCAGAGACAATTGAGAGTGGAATAACATGAAGTCTCAAAACTTCCTTCACATATATCCTTGCAAGTTTTTCAAGCGAGAGGTCTTCCCAAATAGCGATAAAATGGGCAGTCTTGGTGAGTCGGTGAACCACAACCCATATCGCATTATTTCCCTTTGACGTCTTCGGGAGGCCTGTGACAAAGTCCATAGTAACATTTTCCCATTTTCACATGGGTATAGGAAATGGATGCATCATACCTTTGGACTTTTGTTGCTCACCTTTAACTTGCTGACATACCATGCACCTTGATATATATTCCGCAATCTCCTTCTTTATGTTATCCCACCAGAAGTGTTCTCGGAGATCACGGTACATCTTGGTACTCCCAGGATGGATAGAGAAAGTTGATCTATGTGCATTATCCAATATATCCTTCTTTATCCTGGGTGATGAAGGCACACAAAGCCGCGTTCCAAACCGAATCACACCATCATCGTCGATATGGAACTCTTACAGCTTCCCTTCCTTTACTGCATCCACCCTCTTTTGTATCTCCATATCATCCCTTTGTGCTTCCTTAATCTTCTCTTGTATGGATGGTTGCGCAATCATTTGGGAGAGGTAGGATGTATCCCCTTCCCTTATGATTTTCAAATTCATTCTTTGCATATCCATGAAGATAGGGTCTTTCTCAATCCGAAACATGGATAGAGTAGCAGGTTCTTTCCTGCTTAGAGCATCTGCTGCCTTGTTCACCTTTCCAGGATGATAGTGAATAGAGCAATCATAATCCTTGATTAGCTTTAACCATCTCATTTGATGCATACTGATCTCCTTTTGTGTGAATATATACTTTAGGCTCTTGTTGTCGGTGTATATGTCACACTTCTCACCATAAAGGTAGTGTCACTAGATTTTCAAGGCAAAAATCACGGCTGCCAGCTCTAGATCATGCATCGGGTAGTTCTGCTCATGGATCTTAAACTGTTGTGAGGCGTAGGCTATCACATTATCATTTTGCATGAGTACAAAACCCAATCCTTTCTTTGAAGCATCACTGTATATCACAAAACTTTCTCCACTTTTCAGTAGTGTGAGTACAAGTGCAGTGATCAGCCTTCTCTTTAGCTCCTTGAAGCTTCCCTCACATTCTTTCGTCCATACATACTTTACCCCTTTCCTTGTTAACTTAGTTAGCGGGCTTGACAATCGGGAGAAGTTTCTCACAAAACGTCGGTAGTACCCATCTAATCCAAGAAAACTATGTATTTCTGTGACACTAGAGGGTCTAGGACATTCCTCAATCGCCTTTGTCTTTGAAGGATCCACAGAAATTCCCTCACTTGTGATCACATGTCCCAAGAACGTGACTTGATTCATCCAAAAGTCACACTTTCTAAACTTGGCGTACAACTTCTCCTTTCTCAATGTCGCCAACACAAGTCTTAGATGTTCTTCATGTTCCTCATTTCTCTTAGAGTAGATGATAATATAATCAATAAAAACTACCACAAATTTGTCAAGGTAATGTCTAAAGACTATATTCATCAAATCCATGAAGATTGCAGGGGCATTAGTAAGTCCGAAGGGAAACACCAAAAACTCATAGTGCCCATACCTTGTACGGAAGGCATTCTTCTGAATATCTTCCTTCTTCACCTTTACCTGATGATATCCAGAATGAAGATCCACCTTTGAGAAGTACTAAGCTCCTCTTAACTGGTCGAAAAAGTCATCAATCCTTGGGAGAGGATACTTATTCTTTAGGGTGATCTTTTTGAGTTCCCGATAATCGATACACATCCGCATTGTTCCATCCTTCTTCTTAACAAAGAGCACCGGCGCACCCCAGGGTGATGCACTAGGGTGTATGAACCCTTTGTCCAGATGCTCCTGCAGTTACTTCTTTAACTCCTCCAGTTCGATAGGAGCCATCCTATAGGGGAACTTTGAGATAGGAGTAGCTCTGGGTATGAGTTCAATTGAGAACTCTACCTCACGATCCTAGGGAATTTCGGGTAACTCTTTGGGAAATACATCGCCGTATTCCCTCACTATGGGAATTTCCTCAAGGTTGGAACTTTCCTCCGACTCAACCATTTGGGTGAGGTATGCTTCTTCATAGGGAATCAACACCCACACCATTGAAGGATTTTTCAAAGGATATTCATGATCTTCCTTGCATTTTTAGAGGATCATGGGATGGTTTAGAATATGAAAAGATATTTCCTTTTCATGACAGTTGATATGTGCTCTATATAATGAGAGCCAATCCATTCCCATTATAGCGTCGAATTCCACCAAGGGGAGTATTATGAGATTTTACAGAAGAATCTTCCCACATACGTCAACAGGAGAAGATTCAAACACTTGGGTTGCAATGGTTGCACCACTTGGTGTTTTTACAGATATCTCTACTTCAGGGTTTTGGGGATTCGATTCTATAATTCTAGAAAACTTGCAAGATATAAAGGAATGCGTAGAACTAGAATCAAATAAGAATTTTTCCATTCTTGAGTGAATAGGAAGTGTACCTTGAATGGATTCATTATCATGCTTCACCTCCGCAGTAGTGATGGCATAAGCCTTCCCTTGTTCCTTTGGCTTTGGTGGCTGCTGACGCTAATTACCCTCGAGAACTTGAGGTTTAGTGCACTGGTTTGCATAGTGCCCTAGCTCTCTGCAGTTGTAGCATTGAACCATGAGTGTTTTTCTCCTTTAATCGACTACATTCTCTTTCCTTTTCGTGTCTTTTCGACACTCTTGAGCATGGTTTACTTCTTTCCCACACTTGAAGCATTTCCCTGTCCCTTTGAGGTAGTTCCCATTGTGCAACTTCCCATATTTTTGGCATGTGGGTCGTTGATTTTTCTTCCCACCTTTATCATTAGATCCACTGACTTGAAACTCCATCATTCATTTCTTATCCCCATAGCCCCGGGACCATTCTCCAAACTCCATCTCTACTTTTAGATCACACCGAACTACTTCTTCATAACTCCCAAAGTCTCGAATTACAAGAGCCTTTCGAAGGTGTGGTTTTAATCCACTAAAGAATCTATCAATTTTTCTATCATTGTTGATAAAAAAACCCGAAGCGTACCTTGAAATCCTTGGGAAATTTGCTTCATAGGTTGTGACAGATTCTCCTTCATTTTTCTTGAGCTCTATGAATTCTCTCTCCATTTTTGTGTGAAGAGTTCTTGGGAAATACTTATTAAGAAACATTATCCTAAAGTCTTCCCATTCCATCTCTTCAATTTCCTCCCTTGTCTTGGTGTTCTTAATCAATGCCCACCATTGATCAGATTCTCCATCTAGATGATAAACGGCTAGAGTCACCTTCTCCATCTCAGAAGAGTGAAGCACAGAAAAGATATTCTCCAAGGAGTTGACCCACTCTTCTACAACTAGTGGGTCGGAAGATCCACAAAATGCCGGTGGTCGTTGCCGCATAAAACATTCAATAGCCAGTTGCTCCCTCTTTGGTGAAGGAGGACGTTCTCGATTATTATGGTTATTATTCATAACCTGAGATAATTGGGTAAGAATCTCCATGAATTTTTGAACTGCACCTCCCAAATCATTGGGGATGTCGTTTGGGCAATCGTTGCATTGACCCTCGCATGAGTTGTTGGCCTGATTTCTCCTGGTTCCCACCATTTTATAAAATAGAAAAGGTTAGAACAAAACATAAGTAAACAAGTCATGAATAAATTATTCATTTAAACAATTAATACCGAAAACATAACATATGGGATCCCTAGGTAAATATTCTTGTGTAGATATTTGTACTTAGTCTCATACTAGAGGTTTTCTCTAGGGTTTACTAATCCTAATTCCCAAATTAACTAAACCTTGCCTCTGATACCAACTATAGCGACCCAAAACTTTCTTACATTACTATTACATCATTTCAAAGATAAACAACATAATAGTATTACACATATAGGATCCAAAGGTTTAGTGTCTTGGGAAAACTAGGACCATACATAACAAATACATCATCAACCATAAACAATTATTTAATTTCTTCTTCTCTAGATTCTAAGTGGCACTTGTCCTCTCCTTAGTACATGTAGCCACCTGAGGATATACATAAAGGGGTGAGCTAGAAGCCCAGTAAGAGGATAGATAAAAACAATATATCATGGGGTGAGCATAATTATAACATAGGCAGAATATCATGAACATGAGAGGAGCATAAATAAAAGACTTGAAATGTGGCAATGCATAAAAATGAAATATCATGTCGTAGTGGTTAACTACCACACATACTTGTGAACTAAGCTAGAATCTTGTTTACACATAATTTCACATTTACTCATGAGATTCATCACTTTACCCAATGCATTGGAGTGCTGTATAATTCCGGGCTCACCCGTCACATTTAAACATTCATATTGCGCTATATAATTCCGGGCGCACCCGTCACATCATAACATTATCATTTATCATGATTGAAAAAATGAACATATAACATAAATTGACATAATGAAACCATGAAAAGTAATGGGTTTCATCTCATAATAACATATTCATAAGCTTTGGGTTCCCAAAAGAAAGAGGGAACAACATACATGTTACAAGAACCGTTCACTTTGAGTGAGAAGTAAAAGGGGTGTTATTAAAGGAAGAGTTCTTTTGGAAAACATTTTGTTGGAAATAAAAACCAGTGAAAAACATTTATATCCCAGAAAAGTAAATTAAATGATGAAAAAATGATCTTTTAGGAGTAACCATATCAAAAATGGAGTGAAAGAGGGAGAATGCGAAGGAAGAAAATTGGGTTCAAGATTTCCCCTTACCTTGTACCGGAATGCTTACTTATCTTTAATGTCCTATATAATGACATTATATTGTTTAATTAGAAATCCAGAAGCCTGTGTACATTAATAGGGTTCATTCTGGTTTCATTATGTCATATTATGTTTCTTTTGATGACTTATAGAGTTTAAAAACATTGTTCGGGATGTTCTTTTTTATGGTTTTTCTTGGGTGGTTCACTTGTATTCTTAAATTGATGTTTGGGAAGAACATGAGTAAACATCCAGAAATGATATTACATGTTATTAATGATATTACAGGAGTTTTAATGATCTTATAATGAATTATATTAGATCAATGTGGATGAATCATTAGATAAGAATTAAGTGATGATTATTTTGGTTAATTTGAGCGGTTTTTGGATCATAACGAACTTGTTTTAACTTTTCACTTAGTAATATGGCCATAGGTTAATTAAAGAACTTTAAATAGAACATAATACATATAAAATATTCTGGTTCAACAATAAAAATGGTTTTATGACCAGATATGAAGGTATAAATGGAAGAAGAGAGCATGTCGTTTTTGAAGGTGATAAATTAACACCTCATGAACAACGTTCTCTTTAATAAAATAAAAGGAAGAGGGAAAGGTGGTGGGGTGATATAATATCCCATTAGAATCATAAAATTATAGTATATGTATAATAATTGAGTTAAAAAGCAATTTTTCTGAATATAGGTGGGGAGAGATCAAGAAAGGAACTTGAACATGAAAGGAAATTAAAGGAGAAGAGGGAGGGAAATTACCTCTTAAATCCTTCTCTTGAGAACCTCCTAAAGGGCCTAAGCTTGGTTTTTTGATGATACCAGAAGCTCTTGGACGTGGGGGAGGGGCTAGGGGAGATTATTGGTTAGATCTTAGAAAATTATTGAAGCTCGAGAGGTGTGGTTTGGCAAGAGGAGTGGGAGGGCTTATTTATACATGAGGAGGGAGGTGTTTTTGGTATAAAATATTAAATAAAAAAATTTATCAAAAGTTAGACTTGTAATAGTAGTTTTTTGACATCATAAATAATATATTAATATAATATAATTATTTTTAGGCTTTAATTATTCTTTATAATCTGAGTTCATTAATTTATTAAAAGGAATGTGAAAGAAAGAGAAAAAGACACATTAAGAAATCACCTTTTGACTTTTGACTTTGGAAAGTTTTTTTAGGTTTGAGAATTGGATTTATTGTATTTTAAGGAAAAATTAATGAGATTTAATATAATTTGGCAGAAACTAAAGTTCTAGAATGTTTATTTCATCATTACATCATTAATGATGCAATTTAGTACACACTGACTATGCGAAAAACTCTATTTTTTACTATTCATCCGAAAATTGAAGTATTTCAGAATAAACCCAAAAATTTACACCTACCATTTTTTGACGTGTAGAATCCAAAAATGATTTCCATTTTTCAAAAATAATTTTCTAAATATTATTAATTTAATATTTAATTAAAATCATAATTTACTTAAAAAAACAGTTTTTAAAAGTTAAAAATGATATTATAATGCTTTCAAAAATTATGTAGGGTCTTATAAAATTATCTAAAACAATAATACATTGATTAAATAATTTATGAATAAATTTTATGGAATAAATATTCTTTTAAATTAATTAATTAATTATAATTAATTATTTATGACTTACAAAATACCAAAACATTTACTAAGGTCAAATTGTCACTTTCTAAGATGTCTAAATTTTATTTTATTATTCATAGGTAATGCTACTATTATGTTGGATTATTTAATATTCATAAGGATCACATAACTATTCATAAGGGTATGTTACTATTCCTAAGGGTCCGTTACTATTCACCAAAAATTATTTTTGTTTCATTAGACTCCAAAAATCATCTTGAATAGAACCGTGTATGTCTCATTTTTAAAATTCCTAACACAGAAGTGGACAACTTATATTTAATGGTAACTTATCACTTAGTAGTTCATTATGTTGTGATTTCATGTTAATTTATGACATATTTATAAGAAGGTAATTTCCATTGAAAATCTTTGGGTTGTTACAGTGACGCCAGGGTTCCCCATCCTGGCTCATCCATTCAATAAAAAAAATGCTCTCTCCCCCCGTGTATAAACCAGATATGCACAGGGTGTATTCTTCATACTCACCGTACGACATTAAAAATGCACGAACTTCATCCTCACCGCACGACGTTAAACTACACAGACTTCAAAGAACTAGGTGAGTCTTGATTCCTGCCCTCACGAGATACGTAATGATGCCAGGGTTCCCCATCCTGGCCCAACCATTCAAAAAAAAAATCTCTCTCCCCCCATGTACGGACCATATCTGCACGGGGTGTATTCTTCGTCCTCACCGCACGATGTTAAAACGACATGAACTTCATCCTCACCACATGATGTTAAAATTTCACGGATTTCGTACTCAGCGCACAATGTTAAACTGCACAGACTTCATAGAACTACTCGAGTCTTGATTCCTACCCTCACAGGATACGTAGTGACGCCAGGGTACCTCACCCTGGCTCAGCCGTCCCCAAATGAAAGTAAAAAATTCCCTTTTCCCCCATATACGGACTAACCCTGAGTGGGGTGTACCTCCTTCAGGGAACTATGCATGGCTTGATTCCTTCCCTCACAGGATGCGTAGTGATGTCAGTGCTTCCCATCCTGGCCCAGCCATTCCTGAATGGAGATTTAAAAAAAATTCTTTCTTCCCCCGTGTACGGACCAGATCTGCACGGGGTGTATTCTTCGTCCTCACCGCACGACGTTAAAACTGCACAGACTTCGTCCTCACCACATGACGTTAAACTTCATAGACTTCTTCCTCACCGTACGTCGTTAAACTGCATGGATTTAGTCGTGACCCACCCAAGATATATGGAGAAATGAGATGAGAATACTCCTTGCGCATTTGGATACATCCTCTCCATACATCAGACTCCACGACCAGGATAATGGCAGATCTTCATAACCATTCATTCCCATCAGAATTGGAAAGTTATCAACCCATGGACACCTTTGTATGACTATGAACACCATGCCATCAGTGACTCTGGATATTGACATCCCCTGTCCCATCTACCAAAGGGAAGATTTCCTCAAGTGATAATCTTTCTACCTCCATACGCTTACCGGCCTCAGAGCCCCCATATCATATCTCCCGATCCAGAAATTTATGGCGCAGTGGTTTACAAGTTCATCTCTGTTTTCACATCCAAATGTTTCCAGGGTATCCCTACCCGGTTAACCTATGTATCCGCCCGTGGTCCACATGAAGACCTGTATCTATGAACATCAAGCCAGGGCTAGGATTCTTTGACTCAACAGACAATTACGGTGAAGATGTTTATTGTATGCTTGAACACCATTATCCCTGCATGCCGAACTATGTAATGTGAGAAATATCAGATTTTCATAATCATTCATGGCCATTGGAAATGGAAAGTCATCGACCTGGGGACTCCTTGGCATGACTATGCATACCATGCCCTCAGCGGCTCTAAATATTGATAGCCCATGGCCCGTCTACCAAAGACAAGATTTCTTTAGGCGGTACTCTTCCTAGCTCTATACACTTACCATCCTTAGAGCCCCCACACCACATCTCCAAATCCGGGAAACCTCAGATTTTCAGTTTAGAACCTTCGTCCCCCACCCTGTTCAAAGTATATCAGAGCATGGTAACTCAGTTATCCTTCGAGTGACTGTATAAATAGTCACCCAATGGTCTGAGCTCTATGAACACTAAACTAGGAGCACCTCATCCTTACCGCACAAAGTTAAAACTGCATGGATTTAAGGTACACCCCCACGTGCAAGATAAATCAGCGCAGGGAGCTCTCTAAGCTCTAACAACAACCAGTAACGAATATACCCGACATTTCCAAATATTTTCTTTCCTAATGACAGACTTCATGGCCTGGACAATCGTGGATCCTCATAACCATTCACGACCATCAGAAGAGGAAATTTATCGACCCATGGAAACCTTTGCATGAATATGAATACCATTCCCTCATCGGCTCTACATATTGATATCCCATGGCCCGTCTACCAAAGGAAAGATTTCCCCAGTCGATACTCTTCCTAGCTCCGTACGCTTACCGGCCTTAGAGACCCATATCATTTCTCCTGATTCAAGAATCCCCGGAAACACGATTTACACTAATATACCCATCTCCACATCTTGGGAATGCCGAGATGTTCAAGACCAATTACATTCTTATCAATAGAATCCTTTGCAACCTCTTCTTTACCACGTGACGTTAAACTGCACAGAAGACGTCCTTACCGCATGACGTTAAACTACACAGAACATCTTGGATGCTTGGCATAAAGATGAAAAGACCAAGCATTAAACACCCAGGGGAATGCCTCAAACTACAAGCATTTTCACTGGTTTAAAAATGCCCCCGTCCTCACTTCATAATGTTAAACTGCACAACATCCTTTAATAATTCTCCTCGTCTTTACCGCATGACATTAAACTGCACGGAATCCGTCCTTGTTGCATGACATTAAAATGCATGGTCAAACCTGTCATGGGTTCAATAAGGAACATAGGCTTGTCTCTATCCCTCAGTGCACGAGTCTTACCTACACAAATCACTGTCTAACACTAGCGTGAGAAGGAATGACTTCACCCATTCTCGGGAAAGTTAGCCTAGATGTTTCTCCCGTATCCAGGAACCCTCTCCTCATAAACCATACTCTGTACTCAGAAAAAGCCGAACTCTCATAAGCCACCCTTGGTGGTCCCGAATCTCAACTTCCCTGAAGTTTATTGGCTATCAATAGAATACAATCATTGACCCAAGGAAAACCTTGCATGACTATGCATACCATGCCCTCATCGGCTCTGCATATTGATCGCCCCTGGCCTTTCTACCATAGGCAAGATTTCCTTAGACAATGCTTCTCTCCGTACACCTCTTGGGTCCTGAGCCCCCATGTCCATCCCAAGATTCAGAAACCCTCTGAGCTATAGTTTACCAGCCTCTTTCACGACACTGCCAAAATATGGTAGAACCTCTCTAACGAGATTACCGAGAACTAGGGGAAGCTGTTCCATTCTAGATAATGTCCTACCTGCATGACTTTAAACAACATCAAGCTCAAACCATACTTTACTCTAGATAAATGCGTAGGATAGTGACCTTTATTCTACACTCCTTATTGATAAAGATGTCCTCAAACCCTTCCAGATGTCACATACCATTTCCGTGCCACAGAGGGTGGTTTTCATAATTCTCCAAGACACCCAAGGTGGTTTCCATAAGCCGAAATTCCATGAAGTACTTAGGCCATCAGAAATGGAGAGTCATTGACTTAAGGACACCTTTGCATGACTATGCTTACCATGCCCTCAGCAGATCTTCATATTGATCTCCCATGGTCCATATACCAAAGGCAAGATTTCCTTATGTGATGCTCTTCCTACCTCTGCACGCCGATACATATCCCATTCCGTGAGACATGCCCTGCATGTCGTTCAAGTCTAAACATTTTCTCCCCATGTGCGTCTGAAGGATATTGGGACATCTTTTAATCAACCGAACCTCATTGGGGCCCTCTCCCCACCATACCTGGTCAACGTTGTTCGACCTAAAACATCATTAATGATAGTCTTGTCGGAGAGACTTTAAACCGCTCACAAAAAGAGGAACAATGCCTGTTAGGCCGAAAACCT
Organism: Viscum album; assembly: GCA_963277665.1. Taxonomy (NCBI): domain Eukaryota; kingdom Viridiplantae; phylum Streptophyta; class Magnoliopsida; order Santalales; family Viscaceae; genus Viscum; species Viscum album. The sequence goes on along the minus strand of OY728137.1, from coordinate 865,119,742 downwards.
GAAAAGGGCGACCGAATCAAATGTCGAGCCATACCCGCTTGATCCACACCGAATGGGCCCAGGAAAAATTAGGGTATTAATAGAAAAGAAAAAAAGTTTGTGGGTGGTTTTTCAATAAAATCCTATAAATAGTTGAACCGTGCTCGCTGAGTCCCTTGGATCAGGAAAAATTCAGAGCATTGTCCAATCACTCATCAATTTTCAGGACCACTCTACATTGGAATAGGCTCCTCTTCGTTCCGATTGGACCCCATTCTGATGGGGGGAATTTGTAGAGTCCTAAAAATTCCACAAAGGGGAAATCTAATTACCCAAAACATGGAAAAGGATTGAAACATTTTTCATACCAGCTCCCAGCAACAGTATGCGTTGGTCTGGTGAACCGCCCTCCCGCAGACGCTGTCATTCGCGAAATGGGGGAGGAGCGCCTATGTGAGTGCGAAGCAGGATGGACTCCGGTATACCGCTGCAAACCTGGACAACTGGCCCATGCCACGTGTGCCATCGTTCGCGAAACGGAGGCGGGATTCGTATGCGGCTACGAACCTCGCGTTCACGGAATAGAGGCGTAGTGGTGCACGACCGCAGAGCAGATCCGCGAAACTCGGTTCCATAAATCCCTGGTTGACCGAGTCTTCCACGGGTAGGGAATCCTTCATGGGATTCCGCAAAAAGTGCTGTGTGCCCATCAATATAGCATGTTCATGACTCTATAAATAGTCACCGAGGGGCAACACAAAAAATAAAGGAGGAAGGACGGGTGAAAACCCATAGGGAGACGCTGGAGAAATTGCTCCCAGCGGTAAAGTTCCGCAACCATCCACAGACTCCATATCTTCTGCAGATGCACTCTTCCGCATAGAGGATAAACCAAACTGCGAACCACATGCAGCCATTTCCTTTGCGGATAGTCCCTCCATGACCATATCGTTCTCGGCCACCCCCTCCATGGACCAACGTCGTTCGCGAAATGGAGGTGGGAACCCCTCCGCGGGTGTGAAGTAGGACGGGCGCCAGCCCCTTTGCAGACGCCCTTTCGCGACCATCTCCTCTGCGAGCACTCCTCCACGACCAGATTCTCCATGGACACCCTTCGCGGACAAAAAAACCATGAACCACACATGGCCTGACTCCTCCGCAGCCATATCCTTCACAAATACCCCCTTTGCGGCCATCTCCTATGCGGCCAGCTCCTCCGCGGCTTGCCCCTTCGCGACTATATCCTCCGTGGGCACTCCTCCGTTGCTGGATCCACCACGGACACCCTTCGTGGACAACAAAATTGTGAACCACACGCGACCTACCTCCTCCATGGCCAGATCCTCCGCAGACACCCTTCACAGACAAAAAAACCGCAAACCACATGCGTCCACCTCCTACACGGCCCTCCCCATGCGGAAAACCCCATGCACCCTTGTGCCGCGAAAAATGGAGAGTCACGCCGCGAAAAATGGAGAGTTGCACCGCGAAATTTTCAGGCCTAGTCAATAGTACTTTACATTGCACCCTTGCGCCGCCCCAAAATCCGTCCTATACATGTCACGAGTCGAGCTACTCCTCACGACTCTCCTGTAACCCCATTACCTAGATCCTTTTGCTAGGTTCACCCATAAAGGGCTGCCCTTGCATAAGTCCCACACCAACCATTTCTTGGTATCTCCTACCTAGTCATCCTGACCACATGGCGTTGAACTGTATGACCCTCTTCCTATCCATATGATGTTAAACTATATTGAAATAGTCTCTACAACATGACATTAAACTGTGGTTCCACAGTCCTCTATACATGACTATAAACTGTAGTACACCCTATGTGCCAAACATGGGACATCTCTTGCTCTAGACAAGATATGCCTTATGATCCAAGCATAATATGCCTAATGCCATAGTCACAGTGGCATAATTTCAAGAATGTTGGAGTCTGTTCAAACATTCCATCACTCCACCCCATGCTTTTCATGTCATTAATTCAGATCTTTACCCACTTACATGTCTGAAGGGACTCCCTAACGGCCTAGTCCCATGCTGCATTGGCTCACCTACCATATTGGGCCAACGCCCCGTAAGACTTTGGACAACACTTCGAGTTAGGTCCTGTGTTTCGAACACGGTCAGTAGTCGACCCTCGTTTGTTTGTTCCCATTTCAGTCTAACGTGATATGGATACTGTGTTTTGAACACAGTCAACAGTTATCCTCCATCACCACGCCACCTTCATTGCGTTCTAAATTTCGTGCATGTGATTCACACTTTTCATCTCCCTTTGTTTGGATTGATTTCAATGTCCTTGGCGTTATCCCGCTTGTGAACTTGCGTATAGGTGTAGGCCTCAATTATATACCTCAACCCATCTATGAGTTGGGATGCCCTCATGCCCAAACATGAGGAAGGCATTATGGGCATCCATCTCGGAGTAAGCCCTAACTTTTTGGGCTGCTTCATTTGTAAACCCCACTCCACTTCCCACGGATGCACCTTTTGCGATGTGATCATCTGGTCCTTGCTGCCTCCTATTTCTCACACTGAGCATGACTCACCTGGGATTAGAGTAAGCATCGACCATGAGATCTTCTCCCGGGCTGCCTCAGAGCTTAAGACCCATCCCCATCTGATCTACATGGACTTTGATTACCCACTACAGGGATACGTAGGAAGCCTACAAGAGGTTCAATCCCGACCACCATCAGACCCCCGAGTCCACATTTACGTCGGTTCTCCGACACTACCATTCGAACTACATGGAATTTGATCCCTGTCTCCTAGGTAGGGTACACAGGAAGCCTCCCCGAGGTTCAAGCCCAAAACCCGGTCGATCCGACCATCTTTACGTCGGTTCGTCGCACCAACCCCGGGCAATCTAGAGAGTGAGCCCCATATCCAACCGAACTACGTGAATTCTGATTCCTCTCACAGGGACACGTAGGAGGCCCGTACCACAGGTTCAATCCAAATGATCAAGTCGTTATCTGTCCCCCTGGATGAAAATAAACTCCAGAGTGCCCGGTTACGTGGTTTTAAACCAGTGCTGTCTTAATGGGCCCCGATTCCTCAGGGTCATTAATCCAACGAGGGATGGTAAACCTCGGGCATAAATGATTCTGAACCCCCTGCGTCCAGCTGACCATTGCCAACCAGGAGTAATCTGTGGATACTATACTTGGGTATAAACGAAAGATTCCTGAAAATATGAATACGTCTTAAATCTATAATAGAGTCCCATAACATGCAATAATTCCCCCCAAAAGGGTGCGATGAGCCCGACTTCCCATCCTCTCGACCAATGTGAGTTCTTAAGTATCGCAGGTCAAACCACCTAGAGAACTCCTGCCTTTGGAAAGCAGGTCCACCTATTGCTGGATATGGAACAATTTGGTGTTTCGTGGTGAAAACGGTACACCTGACATGAGTGATTAAGCATAACCCAATCTTCTCTAATCAACTTTCAGGTAGCGCACATTTGTCCCCCACGACCCCGTCGTGCGTCGCGAGACATGGGTATATATATGACCCATGAATGTATTTTATGATTATTCTCATGAAAATAATAAGATATACATATCCATATAAGGTTATTTCATTCATGGGGTTTATGATTCAAAAGATACTAATGTGGTACAAGTTTTATATTACAATTTTACTGTTTATCAGAATCGTTTATGATTATTATTATTGATAATTTAATAATATGATCTATGTCTAAAGAAAACCATGAATGATATTATAATATATTGATATATATAGAATAAATATATTCTATTAATTTTTCTCATTTATTATACTAGTTATACCAAAAATATTTTTAATGAAACTCAAATTTTATTTCTTTGGATGAAAAAACATTAACTCCTATATCTATTTTCCAAACATTTTTAAATGTGTTTTTTAAAATTATAATATTATTTTTGAATTTTTTTTTCCGTTTTTTACTTTTTACAAATGGATTAAAATTAATATTCATTTTGTTTTCTATATGAGGTACTCTTTTACATTTTTTCAAGAATGTGATAAGGCCTTTTTATTTTAACACATATGGTATGAAAACAATTTTATACCATTTTGACCAATTAATGATTTAAAGAATCCATTACAAATTTACAAGGTTATTTTTAGATAATGTTTTTCCCTATTTAATTTTGGAAATATTTTTTAGTCTCATTTAAAATTACAATGTTTACTTTTTTCAAAAAATATTTTAGTGATATGTTAATGGAATTTTATTTTTGATAAGATAATTATATTGTAAAAATTATATACTTGGGATATAATACATTACTACAATTTTGAAACCTTCTCTATACTGTAAATTTTTAGGTTAATTTGATGGATATGTAACACATTAATATTCCACCAGTTTTGATATACTTAATTGATGAAATGTTTATGAAACCCATTTTATTTTCATAATAAATGATTTGATGATCTGAAAAATGTTTTATGATATTTTGGAACAAAAATGAATAATATTCATTATGTGATGGTGTTTATGTAGAAACAATGGATGTGGTTACATTATTACCAATAATGGAGGTTATGTTATAACCATGGACATTGGTTTGGTTATAAATAAAAATGGTGGTTAGGTTACAACTATAGATTTTGGTCCTGTTATAAATAAGAAAGGGTGATGAAATTGGTAAATATTGATACCCAGTTAGATAAATAGGAAAAGAATTGGCTATGAACCATGTTAACTAATTTATTTTTTCCACTATGATTGTCTTGGGGATGAAACTTTAGTACTACATTTCTTTTGAGAGTTAATCCATTCCACTATAATAGTCATTTCAATTAACCTTGGCAGCATATGAAATGTTATTATATTCTTATAACTATGCAAAAAATTTGTACTGAATGCCAATGTTAATATCTTTTGGAACTTATCCTTTGATTCAACAATGATTCATGTCTTCTTAAATTACATGGTTTGTGGCATGATTAATGATTATGATCTATAATATGTAGGGTATGATATATAAATGTTTTGATCATTTCTATGCTCTCATGTTCATGGTATGATCTAGTGACCATTAATATATCCTTTTTAAACAATTACAAAAAATCTAATGTCCTCTTGTTTTATTTTTATTCTATAGGTTATGATGAATGGTAATGAGTATGATATATATAAGTAGGATTTTAGTTATATGTACCTTAGTGGGAGAGCATGCAAATATTTTTTAAACTTTTATTTAATGTGTGAATGTTTCCAAAGGAACCATACTTATATGATCCTAGCTTGGATAATTATATTTTGTAATGAATATTCATATATTAAGAAGTTTTTTTAATTAATGATTTTTTGGTTGATATCTAAAGGGCATGGTTTAGAAATTTTATTGCCATTTTCTCATACCCTTATTGTCATTTTATAATTTTATCTCCCCTATTTACCCTTACTGAGAATCTCTATTCACGATTTCATTTGATAGATTTTTGAAGATTATGAATAAAATTAATATTTACATTTTTTTCCAAGATGGGTTTTAGTTATGATGAACATAATGTAAGATTATATAGTTCACTTATGAACCATTTGTTGACTTTTCTATGTATTCAAATATAAAATTCTAAAATAATTCTCATAAAGATCATTATATTATGTAATAAATATTCATATATTAAGATTTTTTATCTATATATAAAATTTTTGGGTCAATATAGTTTGTATTAAAGAATGGTTTAGTTAACATTTGAAAACGAGGATGGGAAAATTTTTGTTAGTACCTTATGGGTATGTTTAATTATATGAAAAATATCCTTGAGTTTTGTTTCTCGGTAGAGCACGTGGTTTATAAGAAATTACATACATATATCTATACTTCAAGTTGACATAGAATTGGTGCTATTTTACCAAGGGTTAATAACTCCAAAAAGGGTGAATTAGGATTTCACTTGATTATCACCTGATGCATGATAATAGGCCTTACTCCAGAATTGGTTTGGTAATCCTAGGGGATATGTTTTAGAAATTCACAAACACATTTATAACCATCTTAATTTATTTGAATCGAATATAACCACAAATGACTTATGTTAAACCTACGGTATCCAATATTGAAATTAGGATATCATGATTTAATCATCCTATAAATTATTTTTCATGATTATGTGGATTTTAACTTTTATTATTATTTCTCACACTATTTTTTTTGGTTTTAGAAAATGAATGGATCTCAAAGAATACATGTTATTGAAGATTGAGATAAATAATAAAAATATAGTTCTACAAGGAAAAAAATTGTTTCAGTAGATGTAAAATATATTATTGTAATGTTCAAATAAAATTATCAAGCTATGAATGATGTTGAAATTCCAAATTATAAATGGATGGAACCAAGTTATGTTTTGTCCTTCCCAAGGAAATATTAAAATTATTTTATTAGTTCCCATAATTTAATAATAGTAATTAAATATATCATTAGTATTTAAAATATATTTTCCATTAAATAGTGTTCGAAGTATGTGAAAATCATTTTTACCATTTTTTGTTTTGAAGAAGAAGTGGGTTAATGGTGAAATATTATCAATAATACGAGGAAACAATGTGGAATTGACTCCAAGAAGTTGGATGGGTTTATATCATATTTATTAATAAGTGAATTCCTAAAATTATTATTATAAAATTAGTGAAGGGATCCCTTGAGATAATGTAGATGGTTGATGAATATGTTGGTACCTATAATGAATATTTTACAATACATATGAGGTATGCATATAGTATTCTCATACAACCTAAAAGTATGATTGCCTAATTTCCCAATGTCCAAAAACCAAGTTGCCTAATAGAATTAACTATAAGGGACTTTAATAGCTATGAAGAAATCATTTGATGTTATATAATGGATGAAATGGAGATTGGAGTTACCAATAAATATAATTGGTTTGATTTTAAAATAATGATGGAGTTGAGGTGATACTATAATTGACATGGAGACAAGAATTTGATCTTTCCTTAATTCTTAATGTGTTCTTGGAAACATGGTAGAAATAGAATTAAATTTAATGGTAAATTTTATCTATAGAGTGGAATTTCAATAAACATTCACATCTCAATGTGATGGATTAAGTTTGATAATGCATATAATAGAGAGAAAACTCCACCAAAATCTCCAAAACACACTTTAGTGTCTCAAATGATAGGGTTATAAACATTATGCTAACTATAGTTAGAATTTGAACATTATTGATGATGGTTGATTTTATAAACCTTTTATAATGAGTGAAAATGGTAAATATCATATGACCACTATTTTTTGATAAGGGATATGTAAATAATGTGGTGATACATACACAAACCATACACTCTATAAATCCTAATGTCTTATTTTATTCTAAATTTATCATGTTTTGTTTATATGATGAATTTTAAAATGGTATTAAAATGAGACCCCAAATATTGGGTTATTAATTAGTATTGAAATTCCCTATTGGTATTATAATTACATCTCAAGTCTATGAATCCAAATTTCATAATGTTTGTGTAATGTACTTCTTTCAAATATCATTATTCTCCATATGGTTCAATTTGATGTTATATTAAGCACATATTGACATTCATTACATAAATCCCTAATGAGTTTCCAAGAGATGTAAGTATCCTTTTATATTAAAATACATCATATGTTCATCTATTAGTTAAATAATAAAAAATAAACATGTGATGGAAATCACATCCATTGTATTGGTCTTGATTCCCATTTAAAATGGGTGATTTTATTTGATGGTTAAGGAGAAACACAATACTGATTATATGCATAATTTGCAAGAGTTTTAAGATATATTTCTGAAATAAATTCCTTGTATTCTACCAAATCATGATGTTTAGTTCTCAATAAAGCTCATATTTGGATCTATGAAAATTTTAAATAATCTAATCAATGATTGGGTTGCATGATGTAAAAAAGAAACTCCACAGGAATTAGGAGAAGAGATTTTTTTTGTTCAAGTGTATCGCCATAGGGGTAATATTTTCTATTTCATAATAAGTTATATTGATTGATATGACTTTTCATTGATTATTGGGAGATGACTAGGATCAAAATAAAAAAGTTATCCCCTACCGATTATTGATGACTATTTTGATAGAAAACATGGATATCAATACATTTCCATTATTGAACATCAATTTGGATATCATCAAAAAAGGATTAACATGGAGGATATTCTAAAGACTATAACACAAAAAGTCATTAAAATATTTTAATCTTAGAATATAATTTATTTTGTTTCTAGAAACCTTTACACACAACACTATGTTACGTTTATGCAACACACAACAATAAGTTATCTTGTGCTACACACGCCACCTAGTTTTTCAACCTTTTAATGGAGAACATGAATTAAAACTAAATTCTGAAAAATTTATAAATATTAATTTTCATATTTAAACTCATTTTTTTATTTTGAAAATGAATATTTTTATAGGGTGATTTTTTGATGTTTTTGTGAGAAGTATCCTTCTTTTCTAAATAGTGAATAATATTATATTTTAGTTGAAATCCTCATTTTCATCTAAATAATTATTGATATTATTTTTTATTTTAATTTTTTAGAGTAATAATAGATCTACTATATATCTATAAATTCAATTTAGTTCATTGGAATATTTTTTTTATATAATTTAGGTACAAATACTTAACGAAATTTTGAGTATTTTTATTTAAAAACCATCTTTCTCGTCACGTTTGTGAGATTAGCATTAAACATAATTGCGCTACATCTATGAATTGAATTTGAAAAAATATAGATAAATGGATTTAATAATTATGATATTTATATCATAATAAGATAAACTTAGTTTATTACCAATATGATTATTAAATTTAATTAAAATCAATTACAACAATTAAGAAAAATCAATTTTATCAAGGGACAAAACCTTAATCATATGGGACAAAATGACCTAGAAACTTGTAGAAAACCCATTATATGACAATATTCCGAAGCTAGACCCTCTTGGTTCAAATTTATTGAGTTATTGTGATGCATGATCATCAAATTAACGCATATAATAAGTTATGTAAGGAAGAAGAAAAAAATTTACCTTCAAGAACATTAAAATTTATAAATATTTTGCGTATGAAGAAGGCTATATGTTTTCGGTTAAGAAAAATTAATTATAAACTAAAATGATTTACTTTATGATGATAATTTAAAAAATAAATTATTTATTAATTAATGACATTAAATATTTAAGAATTTGAGTTCATATGTAATTTATTTCATAATTAAATTACATAAAGGATACTAAAAAATTAAAAGTAAATTTTATTTAATCAATTATAATTTAAAATTAATTTTTAAATAAATATAGTATGTAACAAAAATATTAACTCAATAGTATTTGAATTCTAGTACATTTTTGATATTTTTAAATTAAAATAATATATTTAATGTCAATAGTGACATTAATCTTATTCATCAATAAATGATATTATATTAAAGGATTTAAAATAAAAAAAAGACTTTATCTTCCACTTGAATTTAAGTGTTCATAAATATCACTTATTTTCCATTAATTTACCAATTGATCATTTATAGTTATCATATTGGCCCATAGATTGGAGAAAAATATTTTCATATCCCTGGTTAAAGTAGTGTTCTTACGCGCTACATGCAATTATTTTTAATCAATTTCAAAAAAATGGTATTTTTATTTAGTAATTAAGATATAGTTTTTAGAATTATGTGGGTATATATTTTCTAAAAAAAATTAACTAAATTTAATATTAATTGTCACATTCATTTTTTATAAAGTATTTACATTAATTAAAACAAAAAAGATAAAATTGGGAAAGCATAGATGTTAAGGAAAAAAATTATAAAAATGCACTTAATTTTGTTTGGTAGTTATATTTCACGACAATAATTTTCATTTTCTAAATTAATTTTTTATTTTGGAGTCACATGAGGTAAGGTAGACCTCCTTATAGTGTATAACTTTTTTTATTTAGAATAATGACACACACCCTCTATTATAAAAAAGAACTCCCTCTTCTCCTTCCTCACATATCTCATGCCATATTTTCTCATAAATAAATAATCTAAAATAGTCTCCTAAAATCACCCCAGAATTATATAAGAATTCAACTGTGTAAAAATCAATCCAAAGAAGCCCTTGGCTGTAAACCAAAATATGTAACTTGAAAAAGATGTAACACTCATCAATGTAAATATTTGTAATATTTGTTTCTCCACCCTATAATTTCTTATTTTTCAACGCTTATAAAATAAAATAAATATCCTAAATATACAAAAATGTTGTTTTAAAGGTTACTTCTACAACTAAAAACACATCCATCAAATGGGTAATGAACTTACTGTTTATGTACGGAGAACTACCACCATGCGAAAGGATGTCATTCATTTTTCATTTTACACCTCTCATCATTGGTAATTATGATGGACACATTGTTTTTAAATGATATATATTATTTATTTATTTAATTTAATTTTTATAAAACACATTCTATTATTTTTTTCGATTTAGGGTAAATACAATAACATCATTGGTTGACATGTTGACTACTACCTCCTCAATGCGATGTGTTACATTCACAGATTACATGGAATGTATTAATGAAGAATTTAATAAAACATATGAGACATATAAGAAATATATATGATATTCATGAAATAATTAATTTTCTGAAAAAATATTATATCATTTTCTTTATTACCCTTTTCATACACAAATAATGTGATAACGTCATTTGCGAACATGTAGACTACCACCTCCTTGATGAGACGTGATTCGTATTACATCACAATAATTATATGTATAAGTATATATGATTAAATAACAATTTTATGATGACATAATTACCATTATGAAAAAATATAATGAAAAATTACTTATTCTCATATGAATCATTTAAAAATAGGAATGTTACCTAGGAGTACGTGTGGCCGACCTTCTACATGATTACAATGTTGGTTTATTTTTCGTAACCATATATCATGAATTTTTTAAAAAGTTAAATAGATGTATAAATATTATGATTATGTAATGGTTATTTTTCTAGATATTTTTATATAATTACACTTTTTACCATATTTTTCTTACTAATGTCATTTTTGACACACAAACCCAATATGGTTGAAACACCCGACATAAACAAAATTGTTTAAGAAGTTTTATGAAAAATTGTAGTATGTGAAGTAAAAGTAATAATAATAATTAAAATGGTTCTAGAGAAATTAAATAAATAATATACTTTTATTATTCCTGAATATAATGATACACATGTCTAGTGAGAATCAAGGTAAGGGATTTCATCTCACTTTTTGTTTCTCTAAGATAAATTTCATGTCCACCATATAATAATTTTGTGTAGTAAATCTAGTGACCCTTTTTTGATATATGATATCCTGTAAATTTTTTTATTCATGATTTTAAATATTTTCAGTTTGAATTATCTCACATAATGGATTACACTTGAAATTTAAAACATGGTAAAAGTAATAATTATGATATCACTTTATTGTTTCATTGTTATCCTTATCTTGAAAGATTACCTCATTTTGATTATTTTAATTTTACATTCATATTTCTGAAAAATCATCATTTTGATCATACATTTTCCTTATATTAGATAACCATATTCTATGTCAGTGGATATTAGTATTCTCCAACCATATTACATTTTAACATATGGTATTCACATGTATAGTTATTTTATTAACTAATGATTTGTTGAAAATTTCATATCTTTTATTCAAAACAGATAATAAATATAGAATTTTGATTAGGGATTTAAAATGATTATTCAATATATGAGGATTGATTTGGAAATTAAAGTCATGGGTTGGGTAGTGTTTAATTAAAGACATGTGGGTTGGGTGCCAGTTAACGAATGACCCTCTATGCATCGATATCCCCATGAGATGAAATTAGTTGGAGAAAAAAACTTTGTGTTTGATCCCAAGTAAAATAGACTGGAATGATATGTGATGGGGACTAGTTAATATAATCCCATAGATGCATTATTATTCTCATGAGATGAATGACTTAGAAAAATTAGAGTAGTTTAAACAATCTTGAGAGTAGATCACGATGGTATAGTGGTCTATGTGCCAGATACATGATGTCTAATATTAAAGTATTAACTTTATTCAGAATTTTTTTATGTTATTATGTGAAGGATTTTTACTATGAGGATATCTATGGTGGATTTTAATTTTCATGATATTAATTAAATTAGATTTGTTTAATTTATTTACCGTTACCTATTTTTATTCCTTATCTATTCATTTAAATGGATTGTGTTCTCGGTTATTTATCATTCCATGTTCTTTATTATTATAGATTCATTGTTTTTCTACTGTACATACCCTTACTGAGAATTATATCTCACCATTATTTTTATTCAATATCCCTAATTTAAGAAAGATGAATCCATTGAATGATTTTTAAGGATGCAGAGTATTTATATTTAGTATGTTTTTTTATTTTCCAATGTATTATGTTTATCATATATGTAATATGGTTTCCAAAATAGATAAACTAATCATACTTTGGTGATTAAATTATTGTATCTATGCCAGTGAAAGAAATTAATAAAATATCTTCCAGATTTTATGGGGACAGAATTATAGTTGGTATTAGAAAACTTTTAGCTCCATCATTGGAAACAATATTTAGATATAAAAAATTATATAAGATAACCTAAAGATGTACATTAAGGATATGTATATAATAACATCCAGAATATACCATGTATATGACTATGATACTAAAAAAGCCTAAGATGATGGATATGCGTAATATATTCCCGTAGTATTTACATTTTACATGGTATGAGCTAATATTTTAAAATTCATCATTTAGAAGTGGCCTCGAGTATAATGAATATGAATCTCATCGATGCAAGTGATCCAAAGTGTAAAAAAGATTATATCTTTTATGGTATTAAGCCAATATTTTGAATGTAATTAGTCTCCCGAAAATTCTCATCATATGAGGATATAGTATCATGTGTTAATGGGGAAGAGAAATAATTTTATAAATATCATGGATTTTTAGGGAAGAATAAGAAAAATAGGATAACTATGAAAAATATTAATAAAGCGAAGAAGGTAAAGAAGTATTTTCCCATGTGTATTGATTTTGGAAATAATCCACATTGTCTCTAATTAAAAGGAATGGTATTTTTCTAAAATTACGGAGATAAAAGACATTGTTCATGTGATTTCACAGATAATAAAATGTATTTCAATGTATAATTATTCAACTACAAGGATACGATACATTACACAAATCGGTGTCCCAGGTATCAAATTAATCTACCCCAAAGTGGCTAATGGATCATGTCCAATAAATTTATAATACCGCGGATCAAGAGTATTGATTAATGTATTTATGTAGGGATTCAAAATTAATTTGGTATGATTTTTTAATAAATGATCTACTATTTGTATGAATTATGTAATATATGAGGCTTGTACAATAATAATTTTTAATTAATGATTTGAGATCATTTTCTGAATGGTACTAGGAAAATTAATTCTGTAGAGAGATAAGATTTTTCGAAAACACATGTTTAATGGAAATTTAACCCTTAATATGTTGCTGATACTGAGATAATGATGTTAAAAATAAAGTGATGATAAATTTTGATATAGTAAATTGTATATTACCAACAACCAAGGAACTTATTGATGGTTTGTTGAAATATTTATTTATGTCCCCATTTCTAGAGTTTAAAACACTTTTTTATTTGAGGAAAATATCTAAAAACATATATCTTACCAAAGAAATAAGTAATAATACATTGTTCCAATATGGTGTTATGGTAATTCAAGTTATTAAAATATTTCAATATAATACATGATGAGGGTATTCAAATATTTGGTATGTAATTATTAGATAACTACTTCATTTTTTCGATCAATAATATGTTCAATTTGAAAATCTAGAGACCTTTATTCTAAAAGTGTGGGATCATAATATTTTTGAAAATATATGCATTTATCAAATGGTTTGTGTTTCATTTTATAAAAAACATTAGAAATTATTTTAGAATATGTCAATAAATAAAGTAGAAATAGTGCATTGTGAAATAAGAGGATAATATTATGTTTATAGAAACTTATGTCTACTTATATTCATAGAGAGTGAAATAATTTTTCAACTATCTTAAAAAGGGTATTGAAACCAAGAGAATCCCTATTATAATCATTTTTATTATATCAAGGACCTTTATTCACACATCTAGTTTAGTATTTTTTGGTCCACAACTTTATCACGAACCGTTATCTATCATTATCTATCATAACATGGTGGTTATATTTTTATTTCATGTTCATGTTTTCACAAAAAATATCCTATTTTAAATCTTAGTTTTGTGGTGAATTTTTCATTTTAATTTCCCTAATATTCAGAATATGTGTTATTAACTCGGTTTATGATGTATTGTTTTTTCCAATAATAGTATTTTAAAATATCAAACAATAGATTACTAAGAAAAACATTAAATTATGAGGATGAAATTTAATTAATGTAGGGAGAATGTTACACCATAAGACATTACAATATTTTCATTTTGGATGAATTTCTTTCTATATTCCATTATATATAACATCAGTTTATGTTTATGCTACACACAATAGTGAGTTTTTTATTACATAGAAGACAGATCTTTACTACTTTTTAATGGTGAACCTATTTTTAAAATAAATTTTGACACCTATATAAAGCTAGTTTTCAAAATAATTTTTTTTGAATTTGGAATATCAAAATATTATTAGGGATAATATATGGTATTTTTATGAGAAGTTTAATTTTTTTTATTAATAGTGAAAAATATTTCATTTTAGTTGAGAACTTACTTTTCTTCCAAATAATTTTAAATTTCAAATTATATTTAAATTTTTTCAAAGTAGAAATAGTAAAATTAGAAACTTATTAATTCTATTTGGGTCATTAGAACCATTTTTATATTTAATTTTGATATAAAGTCTTATTGATCTTTTGAGTACTTTCACATTAAAACCTCACTTTCTCTCCACGTCTGCATGATTAAAATTAAACATAATTTTTCCAAATATAGGAATTACAGTTGGATAAATGTAAATAAATGGTTTTAATCAGAATTATATTTATATATTTATAATATGATCTTATTTTTTAACCAAATATATAAGTAAAAGTAATTAAAACTAATTACAGTGATTAAGGGAGAATTAATCTTAATACGTGCTAAACCTTGAGCATTAGGGCCAAAATGACCTAGAAAAATGTCCAAAATACATTCAATTCAAATAGTTAGACCCCATAACCTCAATGTTATAATTCTATGAGTTATTCAGACACATGTTGAATAAATTGATCCATATAATATGTTATGTAATGAAAATGGAAAAAAAATTACCTTATGTAACTTTAACAATTAAAAAGATTTTGGGTATGGATGAACCTACTATGTTTAAATTATAAAAATTAATTGGAAATTAATATTACTTTTTTTTATCTTTATAACTTAACAATAATTTTTAGATATGAATTAATTGCATTAACAACTTAAAAAATGCTAATGCATGGATTATTAAGTTAATAATCCAATAACATAAATTATGCTTAAACCATTAAAGTAAATAAAATTTAATGAATTATTATGTTCCATTTTATTTAGATAAATATATCATGTTCCATATATTTTTAATTAATAATATTTTAGTTCCAATAATTTTTTGATGTTTCAAAATTAAAATTAAATAAATAATGTAAAAATAGGCTATAATTTTTTCTATAATAAATGATATTTTATTAAATGACTTAAAATTAATAGAAATATATATTATTCCAATTTAATTTTAACTATTTATAAATGTGAAATATGTTCCATTAATAGATCAATTAATCTTATATAATTAGCATATTGGCCTCTAGATAGTAAAAATATTATTATCATTATCTGAGATAACGATGTTTTTTAAGCATTACTTGCGCTTGTTTTAAAATAGACATCCATAAAACATGGGATTTATATTTGGTAAATTATATATAATATTTATAATTAAATGTTTCTGCATTGTCTAATAAATCTCACCTTAATTTTTTATTAATTGAAAAATTACTTTGGTTAGTAAACTAGTTAATTTAATGTAAACCAAAATGATAAAATTGGGGAAACATATATCTTAAGAAAAAAATATAAAATTCACCAATTTTTCTGTGATAGGGATTTTAATCAAACATAAATCCCATTTCATCCTTTATTTTTACATTTTGGTGGCGCCTGAGGTAAGGGAGACCTCCCAATATTGTATACCTTTTGTTATTTACTGGAATGATACTCCAATTTCATTATAAAATGGAATTCTCTCTTCCCCTTTCAAACACATATAAAGACAAATTTTTTCATCCAAAATAATCCCATATAATATCCAATAATTCCAACACTAAACATATATCCCTATCTTTTTGAAAAAAGTAAACCATGAAATTCCTTTGGTGTAACCCAATACTACAAACCAAAAAAAGAGTTAACATTCATCAATGTGAATTTATGTGTTATTTGTTTCAATAGCCCCTCATTTATTGTTTTTTTATATAATAACAAATGTATCCTAAATATACTAATATTGTTTTTATGTTAAAGGTTTTTACACCAGTTACACACACTTCCACCAAATGGAAAACAAACTTGTTGTCTGAGTACAATGAACTACCACCTCACAAAACGATTCCATTCATTTTTTACCACCTGTCATTGTTGGGAATTATGATATAATTTTTTTATATGATATATAGGTTATTTATTAGGTATTTATGCATATTTAGTTTTTATATAACACATTACATTATGTGTTATATTTTGAGTAAATATGATAACATCATTTGTGGACGTGTGGACTACCACATCCTCAAAGTGGCATGAAAGGTTCACATATTAAAAGGAAGGTATTGAAGATGTTTTTAACTAATAATTTGTGAAACAAATAAAATATATATCATATTATTGCAATATTTACATTTCTATAAATATATTATATTATTATTTGTAACCCTTTTCACACACTAAAAATGTGATAACATTGTTCGTGGACATGTGGACTGCGACCTCCTCGACACAGTGTGATTCTTTTTAAAACAAAAGGATTATATATATTTATATATATGATTAAATGAAATTAAAATTTATGATATAATTATAATTTTTTATTGATATAATTATTCATAAATATTTCAATAATGATCATTGAAAAATGGGATCATTACTCATGCGTACATATAATCTACCGTCTCAATGATTATAATGTTTGTTCATATTTCAGAACCATCTTTCATAAATGGTTTTAAATGTAAATTGTATGTGTAAATATTATTATTATGTAAATATTATTATTATTTAGATGTTTATATAATTACCCCACTGACTATATTTTTCAAACCAATTTCATATTTGACTATAAATCGAATATGGTCAAAACACATGAAGTAAACATAATTGTTTATGTAGCGGTATAAAACATTGTAATAAGTTATGTAAAAGTAATAATTAAAATGAAAATGGTTTTGAAGAAATTAGATAATTAACATAATTTTATTATTTAGGAATATAAACACTTGTGTGACAAGTCAGACATAAGGTAAGTGATTTTCAACTCACTTTTTAAATACATTAGATAAATGTCATATTCACCACCTAGTTCTTTTTTATGGTGTATCAAGTGAACATATTGATATATTATATCATGAATCCGTTTATATTAATGTTATATAAGTTTTACTATTTAATTTTATCACCCAATGGTTTTATCTTGAAAAATACCATGTGGTAAAATTACTATTTACAATATCACATTCTTTTATGATCATTAAATTAACATTTAACAATATCTTATTGATGATCATTTTTATTGGTTATTAAATTTACCTTAAATATCAACACTCTCTGAAAATGGATATTATTATTTCCTAAAACATATACCATTTTGACATATGGTTTACAATTTTATAGTTATTTGATTAATTGGATAAATATTTATAAATCCATATCTTTTATTTAATACTAATATTTGGTAAGGCTCATTGATTATGAATTTAAATTTATTATCTGATATATGATGAATTATTTAGAAGTGAAAGACGTAGTTGTAAGAGTTTTTAATGAAATCCTTATGGGTTGGGGACCTGTTAATGAAGTCTCCTGATGCATCAGTTGTCTCATGAGATGAAATTAGTTGGAGACAAACCATTTGTGTTTTTTACAAGAAGAATAGAGTTGCATGATATGGGTTATGGGATGATTAATTAAATCCCCTTGATACATCAGTAGGTTCATGGGATCAATAATTTGAAAAATAATAGTATTTTAAACTATCTTAAAAATATACATTGATGGTATAATGTTCCACTTTCTAGATACATGAATTTTAATATTAAATAAATTTCTTCATTTATAATTAATTTCAGTTATTTTCTAACATATTTTCAGTAGGAAAAAATATATGGATGCATATAATTTTTAGAAAATTGACTAATTGGTTGGTATTTCACTTAATTTCCTTTCCATATTTTTATGCATTATTCATTTATTTTAATGGTATATGCTCTCAGTTATTTACCATGACATTTTCTATATTCTTATTCATTCATTATTAATTCCAATATACTTATACTTATTGAGAATTTTTGGTCACCCTTATTTTTATATCTTCTCTTAAGGTTATGAATAAGAATACTTTGAATGATTTTTAATGATGTTTCACATTTATTTTTTAGGATTTATTTTATATTTTATAATGTATTATGGGAATAATGTATGTATTCTAGCTTTCCAGAAATACAAAACTGATTGGTCCTTTAGGATTATAATCATGTATATATTCTAATGTAATAAAATAAGGCACCTTCTCTAGGATTCTGAGGTTAGGGGGTTCAAAAGATTTCATTATGTATAAGTAATAGAAACTACAAATATATAGTTATTACATTTGGTCTTATTGATATCCCCAATCTAATTGTATTTAGTGAAGAGATTCTTAGAGACTACCTTGATATATTTATAGAATCCATTATAGCTAGTATTATTATTTATTTTACCAGAAAATATTTTTTTATCATTTTTAATGTAATTTTTTTTAATGATAAGTGATAACCAAACTAACTGAATCCACATTGAAGGAAAAAGGAGGACCAAAAAAAAAAATCCAAGAACCAAAAACCAGAAGTGGGATACATATGAAATCAACCACAGTCCACATCATTTCATGAGAAAGGAGATTTTGTTTTAAAAATTTACAATGTGTGAATTTTGACTATAAAATATTTACTTGTTGTGTCGTATAATCTCATGAGAGGGTATATCTATAGATCCATGAAACACCGATGTTATTTATAATTGTCCTTGACCAACCACATGTGATTATGATCTGTACATTTCATTATTTGGTTTGATATTACTGATGGTTTTTTTATAATATTACATCACTATCTAATCCACTTAATATGTTAACTCATAGGGATCCATGTCCTTTGGAAAAATTAATATGAATAAAATATTATGGAATCAAATAGAAAGTTATTGAACCTAATTTTTCCTAATTAACCCTATAGTGGAGAAGGGATGGTTATCAATAGTGATGAATCGAAAAATGTACATGTAATTTTTTACATGCAGAATTATATTTTGATATATTATTCATTAGGAAAATTGAATGTTCATGAAAAAAACTTTATAATTCATGATTTATAGTTTTATTTGGTAATATTTTCTTTAAATATATATAGGTATTATATTTACAAAGATAGATGTTATATATAATCTGATTATAAAATATTTTAGTCTATAATAACAAAAAAAGTTTTGAATATGTTTCATAGAAGATAGTTGGATCTTGTCAATGATTAAAAATTCACAATACATTATAATCCAATAAAATTTAACAAGGTAAAAAATATTTTATTTGAAATGATCGTACTAAAATATTTTTGATGAGAAAAAAAGGATCTACTGTTTCACGATTTAAAAATGATGGACCCATAAATATTGAAGGATAGGGAGAAATCATATCTTTCTCAAATAAATCTTCTGCCATATATCGATATGGAGATTAAATGGGTATATAAGGAAAACATAGTGGTCTTGAAAAGGGTGAGAAATTTCCTTTAATTTATCTTTGATTGTTGTGGAATGATAAGTTTGAGAAATTATTTATGTGATACATCTATACCAGATTTGTTATAGGCGCTATTAAATGAGGTTCACAGTTCATTATTCTCTATTCCTCATGGATTTACAATGATGTAAATATATCCAAAATATTATTTCTAGTGGGATGACAACAGGAAGATAGGTTTTGCAAAATATATATCATGGGTCTTGGTATGTAAGAATTTTATTTCTTAGAGACCAATGTATTTGGATGGTTTCAATTATTACCCATACAAGAATAGAAATTAAAATAATCACCATGGATTTTGTCATCAGAATCCCCAAAATATCTAATCTTCAAAGTGATATATGGGTTGTTGTATATCATATTATGAAATTAGAAAACATAATTTATATTTTAAAAGATTAATTTTTATATAATCTTCACTTGATATACATTTTGGATTTGGTGAGGTTGTATGGAGTTCCAAAATCTATTGAATCTATTTGGATCCATTATTTACCAACATTTTTTTTTGATTTTTATAGGGTATGGATATATGTTTGATGTTTATCAATATGTACCATCCTTGAATAATGGTCATTTTATGAGAAACATTCAATACCCAATTATGTTTTCTAGTCATTTTATGTATAATAAAAAATTTGTTGGGATCAACACCTTCCTCTAGTTGAGATTTAATAATATAATAGTTTTCACAAAAGAATTTAATTGGGTCCTTATGAATTCCTCTAAAAAAGAAGTTTTTAACTCTCTCATGTTGGGATGATGTTATAAAAATAAATCCATTGGGACCTGAAATTTGTGAGGTAATGTCATAGAAATTATGTTCCGTTCAATATGACCTTTAGGATGGTCAGAGTTAACAGAAAGGTTATGATTATGATTTTAAATGGGGTTAGGAGTTTGAATTTGGTGAGAAGGTTTTCCAAAAAAATATATCCATTAAATGAGGTTATTTTATTTTGGATGAATAGAATGTCCATCCGTTTGTATATAGTACCTTTAATGATTATTGATCGAGTAGGGATGGTTTCTTATAATTTGAAACATCCATCGAACCTCTATCAAGTCCATGATGTGTTCCATGTATCTCCACTAAAGAACTACATAGATTATCATTAACATATAATAAACTCAATGGCCATACCATTGGATCATGAAACTTACTCAATGTAGATAATTAATATGTCTAATTATTTAGAAATAAAATTGATTATTTGATATATATATATATATATAGAATGATTTTTTCAGGTCTGTTACATGTTGGTGACTAGTTAATGCAGGAACTAAGGGTAGGGGACCTGTTAATGTATGTTTTAATTGTTATGGACTATTTATTGTAAAAAATATGATGAATCGATAGTCTAATGGAACAAAACTATTTTGAGACACACCCTCCAAGTTTGTTTCTAAGGAATTTTAAACTATCTTGTGAAATGCCTCAAAAATATAATTATTGTTGCAAAAAAAATCAGTTTGTACTCAGTACATTGAAAACCATATTTTGATAGTTCATAATGGTAAAGGATTCATGTTCCTGTGAAACATGATGTCTCATAATTAAACATTTATTTCATTTTAGTTATTATTATATAGAGGATTTTCATTATGAAAAAATATATGTACTCGTTTCATTATATGTTTTTTGATTAAATAAAATGTGTGTTTTTTACCTTTCAATATTGATTATGAATTCTCGTTTTATATAAATTGAATTTTTTCCCATTATTTACCTTACCATATAGATTATTCCCATTTATTCTCTATTACTTCCATTATATTTTTCCTTTACTGAGTATTTTAGCTCACTCTTATTTTGTTTCCTTTCCCTAGGTTATGACTATTAATTCCTAGATTGAGTTCCATGGATGCTAATAATTTTATTTTCATTTTTATTATATTTCATTTTTTCTTTCCCAATGTAAAAAAGGTATCATATATGAAATAAGGTTTTCTAAAATTGATAAACTAATTGTCCCATTATGATTTGATTCATTGTAATCATGTTAATGTAAAAATGTAGGGATCTAGTTCCTGGCATCTAGGGTCTGAGTGCTTATTATATATATATAATGAATATGTATATTATATTTATATCAAGAGTATCATTTTAGAGATAAAGAAACCATGATCAATGTGAAATGACCCTAACCGACGAACTAATATATACATGAAAAACAACCCAGTTAACACCTAAAATGATAATGATAATGAGGCATTATTATTTCACGGGGAAAAGTATATTATATGTCAATATTGTATGGTATTATTAGTATAGTTATGGTTTCTATATTTAAGTAAACTATATTTTATATTATGTTAAATTATGTTAGTGTTCTTGAGAAGCAATATAGACTTTTTGTAAGGGTTTTTTGTTACAATCACATTTTTACAGATATTTTTCTGTTTAATTTTTATAAATATAAAATTGTATGACCTATCTCACCTAAGTATTATGTATTTCATGATCCATCGTATATTTCTAGGGATATCATATTTTCCTTCCATTTTAAAATATTTATGTACTCAAGACACCAATAAATTTTTTATGGAAGATTCTCTATTATTTTCTCTTTAATCAAGAATTTTTTCTTCTAGGTTCAAATTTTAAATAAAATATAATTAATATTTTTAATAAAATAAATTATAAAATTATTTTTCCCTATTTTTTCTGTACTATATTTCCTTTTAAAGGATTCTTTTTATCATTTTTCTAAAAGGGTTCTTATGAAATATTACAAACAATTTGAATGGAATTTTTTAACACAAACCACATTGATGGCTCACCATGCTATCATGAATAACCATTTCATTAAATATTACTTCTAATTTTACCTTCTTTATTTTTAAAGATATTTTTTCCTATATTTTTTTTAATTTTTTTGGATTTCAAATTAGTGAATTCAAATATTAATGGCATTTTTATCATTATTTTTTAATGATATTTAAAATATACTTATTACAAGAAGATGATCATTAAATGTTTCTTAAGATTTATTAGTGATATGATCCGATGTTACCATATGTTGGTCGGAGTAGTTTAATCAAGAGGGGAGGGGTGAATTGAGTAACTATAAAAATTTCTGTTACAAAAATATTATTTTAAAAGAAATGGTTTTCCCAAAAATAGATATAGCCCAGTTAATTAAGGTTATACTATTATAAGATTTTTCCTATTTAAACAACTTCTTAGAAGATTGATTAATTCTCAGTAATCTTAATATGTATTTTTAATATTACTTTTAAAGTTATCCTACTAAGACAAATCAGTTATAACTTCTTTCCAAGACTAACTATCAAAGTGAAATTAATGTTTTCTGGATTATGCAATAAAGCACTAAAACAGAGAAGACTAAATTTAAATAGCACAGTGGATATGAAACAAGAGGTTCAGTCTCAAGACGAGACTCAATCCACTCCACTTGGTGATCACCCACCACCAAGCAGTTTATATAAATAAACTTTGATCCACACCCTGGATCGGGATTAACAACAGTACACAGACTATCCAGGTCACATAGGAACCTCTTCCACACTTTTCGTGGGTATACAAAAATAATAACCAGGCCACACAGGGACCTCTTCCACAATTGTCGCGGGTAAACAAGAGTATAAATAGTTTGGTGTAAAGATTTAGGAATCCTTCAGTTTAGCACAAGAGTCAGTGTGTGTATGGAATATACAGAGTATACACACTGCTCAAAAGTAAGTAAAAGAATCACCGAGAGAGAGTTGATATGATTTTATAATTCTATAGTGATTTTAAGTGCAGCTCTGGACTCCTTTGATTTAGAAGAAATGCTTTTGAGTCCTTCTTTGGTTATTGTCTTAAAAAAAAGAGGGTCGCGATTCAGCTTGTGTTCTCCATGAGCTTTGAGAATGTGAATATGTTCTCTGGATTCCAGTGTACTTCATATATTCTTCAGTAGAGTCGGATTGCATGTGTGTGAAAATTATTTCTCTGTAAATCTTGCAAAGTTTTCTTCGTGGTCGTGTTCACAATGCTTGTGTTTCATTCAGTATCACGCCCTTCGGTTGTTGGGCACTCTCCACTCTTTATCTTCAAATTCATGTGCTTTAACTGACAGGTTCCATATGTTTCATACCTCATACCTCGTACTATGTCTACAAAGAAACATTAATTATGTCAGTGCATTAAAGGCATCAAATATGACCGTTAAGAATTAAATTGAATGACAAAAAAATAGTTTAAGAAACAGTGTCACAATAAGTTAAGAAAACAGTGTCTCTTTCACGGTGTCTGAGTGTCACAGTGTCTTTTTTACAGTGTCTTGCTCATAGTGACGTGCTCACGGTGTCTTGCTCATGGTGTCTTGCTTACTGTGTCTGGCTTATGGTGTCTTGCTCACAGTGTCTTGCTTACTTTGTCTAGATTCATGGTGTATGGATTCACGGTGTCTATATTCACGATGTCTGGCTTCATGGTGTCTGGCTTCACGGTGTCTAGCTTCACTGTGTCTGGCTTCACGGTGTCTGGATTACTGTTTCAGGCTTCACGGTGCCTTTTACTTAGGAAAATAGCAGTATTCAGACTTAAACAGTAATATGCATGAAATGGATTTATCTTAACTATTATAAAGAATGAGTGAACTTGAAACATAAATACACATGATTGGATATAATTTACCAGAGTTAACTAGGTTGAATGAGATTTGTGATTATTAACGAGATTTGGGATTATTAATGAGACTTGTGATAATTAATTAGATTTGTGATCATTAAAACATGATTAATATATGAGGATTCCAACAATCCCCCTCATTTTGATGATCACAAATCATGCATAGTTTAAGTGTAAATTAGATGCATCTATATAGAAAATAACATAACATAAAAAAATATAACGTATTTCTCCCCCTTTTGGGATTATAAAAAAGTGGAAATAAGAGAGGGTAAACAATGCACATTGAATTAAGAGTAAATAGTTCAGTACAAAATAAATAGAGATACAAAAATAATGACATCTCCATAAAAAATTATTAAGCACTGGCCTTCTTCAAGGATTGGCCTTCTCTCTGCCTTTATCAACAGTAGAAGAGGAAGCCATGGGGACAGTGGCTGTGGTGGAAGAAATTAGAGATGTGGTGGAGAGATATGGTAAAGGGAGAACTTCAAAGACTGAGGGAGCCAATGTAGGAGTAGTGGAAGATCTTTCTAGGTGCTGGTCAAGAATGACAGGTCTGATCAGACTAAGATCTTGGCCAACATACATGGTAGTTGAGGGTAAGGCAGAGGTAAATGTAGGTAGCCCAGGTTTGAGAGGAGAAGCCACTGGAGAAACAATTGCTGTACTCTGGACATGGAGATACGGTCTCAGAAGTTTGATGAAGTCTACAATGATTTCTCCATCGTATTGCATGGCCTTTTCAAAGTCATCTTTGTTTTCCATTAAGTTTTCCAACAATCTGGTAAACTCAGTTAGTTTCTGGACTTGGTTTTTGAAGTCATGGGTTACAGGAGGAACTCTCAAATTCTTTAAAAGGTATTTGAAGTGATTGGTCATATCAGTCTTGGAGAAAATCCAGTTAAAATAGAAATCCACTTTCTTAGAAATATCCTACTAGGAATCATTGAAAATCTTGGAATGAATTTTCACAAGATCAAGAACTCTATCACTGTTCTTGAAAACTTTAGAGAAATAAGTCACATTGAAGCCACTTAAAGCAGTCTGAAGCTCTTCTTGGACTATAGATCTGCGAAAAGAACTGTCCAAGGTAGGTGTAGAGGATTCACCAGAGGGATGAGAAGCTTTCAAAGTTGTGGTCAAAGATTTGAGTTGATTCAGTACCATTTGAAGACAGCCAGTGTACTCATCAGTGAGTTTATTTTGGTTCACCACAAGCTCTCTCATTTCTTTCAACAACTGTTTGTGCCTTTATGCAATCTTTTCATCAAAGGATAATAGGTAAGGGTTAATCTGAGGCACACCATCTCGAGAGATTTGAGAAATAGTGGGTTCAAGAGAGGCAACAACAGGTTCAGATCTGGGATGTAACTCTTTATGCATGTCTTCCACCACACTTCTCTGGGTTGTGATTCATTACTGAGCAAATTATTTTCAACTTGAACTTCTTGAATCTCATGGAGCATCTTAGGTTGTATCTGCCAAATGATCTTCTCCAAAAGCAGCGAGGCATCTCTCTCACTCAGAAGTGTCACAACACGAGGTTTGGAGTTCATAAGTTTCTCAACTCCAGATAAGATAGTATCTCTAAAATACTTCAAATCGTCCTTACTAACAATGGATAGCTGTTCAGGTAGAGGTTCAGGTGCAGAAATTGGTATAGGGGTAGGTTCAGGTTCAGGTTCGTTTTCAGGGGAAAATATAGAAACTGACTTCAACTGAAACAGTGAAGAGAGATCATGCCCGATTGTAGTGATCTGCAGAGACTCACTGTCATCATAAAAACTAGGAAATTTGTACTAAGTTTCCATAGGACTGGACTCAGTTGGATGTGAGGCTTCATCTGAATCAAGATTTTGGGTTTCCTCCCCCTCAACAGGTGCTTCCTTTTTAGGACCTAGAGGCTCAGGAGTTTGTTCTAAATTCACAGGTTCATCTCTAAGTACCTCATTCATCTCTTGTATAGCAAGATGAAAGGCTATCTTCATCCTCTATTCAGCAAAGGGTATTATTTCAGGAACAGGTTGTTCTTCCAGATTTTCTTCTTCCATAACAGAGAGTTCTTCCATATTTTATCCTTTCATAATAGGGAGTACTTCCAGAACATTCTATTCCATGGCTTGCTGCTCAGATTCTATCACACCTGATTCTTTTTCAGCCTTGGGTTGGATTTCTAGATTGACATCATCTCTAGAGCCAGGAAATTCTTCTTCAAGAACAATAGGAGGAACAATATTCTTTTCTTCTTCAACAATATCTTCTTCCCTATGAGGTACTCTAGCTTCTTCTTCCTCTTCTTCTGAATACTCACCAAGTTCATCTGGTTCCAAACCAGGATCAGAAATGTCTTTCGGCCTTGATGGATAATCCACAGGATTAAACTTCTCATAAATCTTATCTTTGTCTGCCACTCACTCCTTTTTCCAAGGGTTCCAATTTATCTTCATTCTCCTAATGGTGGCTTTAGAGAGACAATAATCACAGTCCATAAGCATTTCTTCATTGGGTCCAACTAGTCCTTTGGGAACAACCATGGCTGAAATCAGCCAAGAGTAGAAAAGATAAGTGGATTTGGATGTAACCTTGATCAATTCACACATATGGTTAATGATTTACTTTCATAGGTTGATTTTGTATCAATTCTATATAAGATGAATCAGAAACACATCTTGATACTTTAATACAGCAAAGTCACCTTTCCTTGGGCTAACCAGATTTTGAAAAAACATAAATAGAAGCCTTATTTCCCCATCAAGTTCAGCTGCAATGGCCCTTCTCTTTGTGCCATTCCCGGTTAGGGTTTTCGGAGCATTTTTAAGGTCAAAGAAATCAGTTGTAGGTGGGGGTTCTCTCTAATAATCATCACAAATTCCTTCATGATGTATCCTAAGGAATTCAACCCATAACCTTGATGAGAAGAATCATCTTTGGCCATTAATCGATCTCCTCACAACATAGTTTTCACCAGAGTCAAAAGAAAACTGTTTGTACTGGTAGAACTATGCAAGTAACCTCATATAAATGGGTCTATTATCCTTTGAGAACCATTATAACCAGCCTTGTTCTTTTAACACTTTCAGAACTAGAGATTTTCTAAATAAGAGCCATTTGGGGAAAATTTCTTTTTCAGGAACAACACTTTGATTTACTAGGTTCAGATTCAACGGTCCTTTGGGTGTCAGCTTGGGTGTTATCTTCTTCTTCTTCGGGTGGTGCTTCTCAGATGTGGATGACGATGGTCACTTCATTCTTGGAATCCAATGAAGGTCGAGAGAGAGAGAGAGGGTTTCAAGGTTGAGAGGGTTATAAACAAGTGATTAGGAGAAAGTCTGGATGAAGAACCAAGTGAAACTTTTTGTTTTATCATTTGGGAATTCCAATCGTCACAAAAATAAAAACACGGGAAAGTAAAAGTGGTGAAATAAAAAATACTTCGATATGAGTTTAAAGAAAATCATAACTAATTTTCACGGTGAGACATCAAATGGTTATGATGGTGAGACAACTAGTGGTCATCACGGTGAGACAACAAGTGGTCGTCACGGTGAGACAACAAGTGGTCATCACGGTGAGACAATAAATGTCAGACCGTGAGTATAAAGTGCTAACGGTGAGACTGTAAACATGTGAGACAATAACTTAGAAACCATAATCATGAAACAATAAAGTAAAACATATTAAAATATCGAACAGTAAGACAAGTAAGATATCTATTTGAGATTTATCATGCCAAGGTCATGTATGATGTAGTCTATTCTCCCAGAACTTAATGGTCTAGTGTATATATCAGCAAGTTGATATTCAGTACCAATGAATTCCAAGGAAATATCATCTTTTTGATAATGATCTCTCAAAAAGTGATGTATTACATAAATATGTTTTGTCCTAGAATGTGAAACAGGATTTTTTGAGATATTAATAGAACTTGTGTTGTCACAATTTATTGGTAGATGTCTGAATTGATATCCGTAATCTAGTAATGTGTGTTTTATCCACATAATTTGTGCACAACAACTGCCAGTAGCTATGTATTTAGCTTCTGGAGTAGATAATGAAACAAAATTTTGTTTCTTATTACACCATGATACTAGTGACTTTCCTAAAAGGTGACATGTTCCAGAGGTGTCTTTCTATTTAACTTACATCCACCGAAGTCAGCATCATAATAACTAACTAGTTCAAATGATTGTCCTTTAGGATAGAACAATCCTAGATTGGGTGTATGCTTAAGGTATTTGAAAATTCTATTTACAGCATTTAAATGAGATTATTTAGTATTTTATTGAAAACGTGCATACACACACACACTAAACATAATTTCCGGATGACTAGCAGTTAAGTAGAGTAAACTTTCAATAATTACTCTATAAGTGGTTTGATCAATAGATTTTCCATCTTCATCAAGATCCAACCTACAGGTGGTACTCATGGGAGTGTCAATACTTTTAGTACTATCCAATCCAAAACGTTTTAGAAGATCTCTAGTGTATTTACTTTGATTTAAAACAATTCCATCATTATTTTGAAATATTTGAAATCCAAGAAAGAATTTTAGTTCACCCATTAAGCTCATTTCAAATCCATTTTGCATCATTTTATAAAAATCAATACATAATGAATTTTTTGAAGATCCAAAAATAATATCATCTATATAGATCTGAAAAACTAGAAAATCATTAGAAATTCTTTTCATAAATAGGGTAGGATCAACTATTCTTTTGTAAAATCTTTAGAAATAAGAAAAGTACTTAATCTATCATACCAAGCTCTTGAAGCTTGTTTTAAACCATATAAATCTTTTGATAGTTTGAAAATATGACTGGGAAATTGAGGCTTTGTAAATCCAGGGGGTTTTTCAACAAATACATCCTCAACTATATACCCATTTAAGAATGCACTCTTAACATCAATTTGATATAGTTTGAAATTCAGATGTGCAGTATAGGCAAGTAGGGTTCTGATGGCTTCAAGTATGGCTACTGGAGCAAAGTTCTCCTCATAGTCAATTACTTCTTCTTGACTATAGCCTTGTGCAACTAATGTAGCCTTATTCCTAACTATATTTCCAGCTTCATCTACCTTATTTCTAAACACCCATTTAGTGCCTATGATGAACATGTCCTTGGGTCTTTCAAAAAGTTTCCAAACTTTGTTTATTTCAAACTGATTAAGTTCTTCTTGCATAGCCATTACCCAAAATTCATTAATTATGGCATCATTAATGTTTTTAGGTTCATGTTGTGACAAGAAGGATTGATGTTCAACCTGATTTCTAAGAGAAGATCTAGTTTGTGTTCCTTTCTCTAAGTCTCCTACAACAACATCTAAGGGATGGTTTTTAAGGGTTCTAACATTTCTAGAAAAATATGGACTAGTGATTTCAGGTTCATCAATAGATTTTGGTTCATTATGACTTGATTGAAGAGAATTTCCAGAATTGGAAGGTTTCCTAGATTCTTTCACAGAGGAATTTAAGGATTTTGAGTTGATGTTCAAATTTGATACATCAACCTCTAGATTTTCTAGGATCGTTCTAGGATCATGTGGATCTGTTTAATCAAACTTGATATGAACAGATTCTTCCACACATTTAGTTCTTTTATTGAATACTCTATAAGCTTTAGTTAATATTGAGTAACCTAGTAAAATTAATTCATCAATTTTGGATGAAAATTTGTGAATATTATCCTTAGTGTTGAGAATAAATACTTTGCAACCAAAAACTCTAAAATAATTAACCTTAGGCTTCCTATTCCTCTAGAGTTCATACAGGGTCTTTTTGAGAATTAGTCTAATCAAGACTCTATTGATTATGTAGCATGCTGTATTTATAGCTTCAGCCCAAAAGTAAATAGGTAAGTCATATTCACTAAGAATTGTTCTAGAAATTTCATGCAAGGTTCTATTTCTTCTTTCTACAGTTTCATTTTGCTGAGGTGTTATAGGGGCAGAGAAATTGTGAATATAACCATTTTGTGAGCAAAAGGATTCAAACTCTTGATTTTCAAAATCACGACCATGATCACTTCTTAAAGATCTAATTTTAAGGCCACTAAGGTTTTTCTACAGGCTTGGCATACTTAGTAAAATAAGAGAATGCTTCACATTTGTGAGCCATGAAGATGGTCGAGGTATATCTAGAAAAATAATCTACTAGAACATAAACATAGTGCTTCCCATTTATACTAGAAACTCTAGATGGTCCAAACAAATCCATGTGAACCAATTTGATAGGTTTAGAAGTAGAAACATCTTTCTTTGATTTGAAAGAGATGTTGTGTTGTTTTTCCCTTTTGACAAGGATTACACACTTCATCATTTAGAAACTCAAGTTTGGGTATGTCTTTAACTAGGACTTTTCTAGTTATCTTTCTAAGGGAGTGAACATTACAGTGTCCTAGTATGCTATGCCAGAGCCAAGATTCCTTATGAAATACACTTAAAAATTAATGATTTTGAGAGGCTAAGGAATCTAAATTAACGGAATAAACGTTCTCATTCCTTGATGTAGAAAATACTAATTCATCTTTAGAATTAAAGACATTACAGGAATCATTTTAAAATTTAACATGATATCCATCATCACATAATTGTGAGATACTAAGAAGATTATATTTTAAGCCATTAACAAACAGTACTTTAGAAATTGAAATTGAATCAGAGTTACCAATCTGTCCTAAGACAATGATCTTCCCTTTGGCATTGTCACCAAATGTGACATGTCCTCCATCTAATTTTATTAGATTCTTGAAGAATGAGTAGTCTCCTGTCATGTGCCTTGAACATCCACTATCCAAGTACCATAGATTCTTGCAGGAAATATTTAAGAAGCTTTCCTATAACATGATCAAGTAAAGACAGATTTTGGTACCCATACTTTTTTGAGTCCAGTAACATTAGTAATAAGTGCTTTAGGAACCCATATTTTTCTCATAGGTTTCCTATAAGCATCATGTAAAGTGTTTGAAAAATAAACTGTATTTGGTCCACAATAACTTGAAATAGTAGAGTATGTGTAATGACTTGAGCTGGTTGAGATGTGTCTAGAACTGGGAACAAGATTATATGTCCTATACTTTGAAACAAAATTTGTTCTACCAAGGTTTCTTTTACCAGGTTGATAACCAATGAAAGTATTATATTTAATGGGAAATTTTTTTCTTAGAATTTGTTTAAGGGTATTTTTACCATTAGAAAACTTTTCTAAGTCACTTTTTAATTGCTCATTAGACATTTTTAATTCATTGTTTTCTTTGAGCAATTGAGAATTTTTCTCCTTTTTCGTAGTAAGTTCAGATTGAACAATTGTAGTGAGAGCATGTTGTTTCTTCAATGATTTATATTTATCTTTTAATTCATTTCATGTATCTTCAATCATGTTACAGTATTCAAACATTTCTTTATTAGTAATATTTTCAGAGTAAATTTCCTCTTTAGAATAATATGAATTATGTACAGAAGAGTTCAGTGTTACCTTAGATGTGTTTTTCATAAAACACATATCGGCTTTGTTAGACTGTTCATCATACGATGTCTCTGAGTCGCTTGAACTATCCTTAGAGTCCCTCCAAGTTTCTTTCATTTCCCTTTTGTACTTTTTATCCTTGTCTTCATATTTCTTCTTATACTTGAGCTTTGTAAAGTCAACCTTTATATGTTCTTTGCGCTTACATTCATAGAAAAAAAATTCATCCGTTTTATCACTTGTTTTACAGTCCTTTTTCCAGTTTATCTTTTTGATCATACTTTCCCTTGAAGTTAGGCTTTCTGAAAAAGCTATCCTTTTTGTAAAATCATTTTAATCTCTAGCCCGTTGAACTATCTCCTCATCACTGTCAGGTGATGATTTTTCAGTGGTGGAACTTTCTATAGGAGCTTCCAGTTTCTCTTTGTCTTTGGGCTTCGAGAAGGCGATCTTGAATGCTACAGATTTCCCCTTTGGTTCATCCTCCTCTTCTTTGTTGACTTTCAGCTCTTCCTCATGCATCATCAGTTTCCCAATGATTTATTTTACAGGTATCTTTCTGATGTCACACGATTATCTAATTGAGACAGAGGTTCCCCTCTATCAGTCATGTAAACACCTAAGAATTCTCATGATCTGTTCTTTGGCAGTGACTTCTCTTCCAAGAGAAATCATTGTATTGAAAATCTCATTGAACCTAAGATACATGTCATAAATAGGCTCATCTGGTTTATCTTAAAATTATCATATTTTATAGTTTAACTATTAAGTCTAATTTCATTTACACTAGATGTTCCTTCATGTGAGACAGACAAGGTATCCCAAATTTCATGGGCATTTTCACAAGCAGAAATCCTATTAAATTGTTCATCTCCTAAGGAACAGTACAAAGCATTCATGGATTTGTAATTTTTATTGTAAGAATGTTTTGTAGGTTCATCCCATGTAATTCTATCAGTCACAAGAAGTTTTTATTCATCTATCATTGATGAAAAAATTTCAAAGCTCATACTCTCTAGATGCATTTTCTTTTAAATTTTCCATTGAGCATAGTTGCTTCCATTAAATAATGGTGGTCTAGTGGTTGCAGCACCTTCCAATCTATTATCCATACTAAAAAATTACTTTAAAAGAGCTAGAAATTTAGAATTAACAGAAATTTATAGATCTTTTTAGTACAACTAGAATCACAGTTGAGTAAGATTACACAGTGTCTTAATAAAGTTCCCTTTGATACCAAATGTTGGTTGGAGTAGTTTAATCAAGAGGGGAGGGGTGAATTGAGTAACTATAAAAATTTATTTTAAAAAAATATTATTTTAAAAGAAATGGTTTTTTCAAAAATAGATACAACCCAGTTAATCAAGGTTATACTGTTATAAGAGTTTTCCTATTTAAACAACTTCTTAGAAGATTGATTAATTCTCAGTAATCTTAATATCTATTATTAATATTACTTTTTAAGTTATCCTACTAGAAAAAATTAGTTATATCTTCTTTCTAAGACTAACTATCAAAGTGAAATTATAGTTTTATGGATTATGCAATAAATCAGTAAAACAGAGAAGACTAAATTTAAATAGCACAGCGGATATGAGACAAGTGGTTCTTTCTCAAGCCGAGACCTAATCCACTCCACATGGTGATCACCTTCCACCAAGAAGTTCATATAAATAAACTTTTATCCACACCCTGGATCGGGGTTAACAATAGCACATAGACTGTCCAGGTCAAACATTAACCTCTTCCACATATTTCTTGGGAAAACAAAAATAATAACCAGGACACATAGGGACCTCTTCCACAGTTGTCATGGGTAAACAAGAGTATAAAGAGTTTGGTGTAAGGATTTAGAAATCCTTCAGTTTAGCACAAGTGTCAGTGTGTGTATGGAATATACAGAGTATACATACTACTCAAAATTAAGTAAAAGAATCACTGAGAGAGAGTAGATATGAGTTTATAATGCTCTAGTGATTTGAAGTGCATCTCTTGACTCCTTTGATTTAGCAGAAATACTTATGAGTCCTTCTCTGGTTTTTGTCTTGAAAAACAGAGGTTCGCGATTCAGCTTGTGTTCTCCATGAGCTTTGACAATGTGAAGATGATTTGCAGATTACAGTGTACTTCGTATGTTCTTCAGAAGAGTCAGATTGCATGTATGTGAAAATGATTTCTTTGAAAATCTTTCAAAGTGTTCTTAATGGTCGTTCTCACAACGCTTGTGTTTCATTCAGTATCACGCGCTTTGGTTGTTGGGCACTCTCCACTCTTTATCTTCGAATGCATGTTCTTTAGCCGACATGTTCCATATGTTTCGTACCTCATACCTCGTACTATGTCTAAAAAGATACATTAATTATGTCAGTGCATTAAAGGCATCAAATATGACCATTAAGAATTAAATTTAAAGACGACAAAATATTTTAAGAAACAATGTCACAATAAGTTGAGAAAACAGTGTCTGAGTGTCATGGTCTGAGTGTCACGGTGTCTTCTTTACGGTGTCTTGATCACAGTGACTTGGTCTTGCTCACGGTGACTTGATAACGATGTCTTGCAGACGATGTCTTGCTTATGGTGTATGGCTTATGATGTCTTGCTTACTGTGTCAGGCTTCACAGTGTCTGGCTTCATAGTGTCTGGCTTCGTGGTGTCTGGCTTCACAGTGTCTGGCTTCACGGTGTCTGGCTTCACGGTGTCTGGCTTCACAGTTTCTGGATTACTGTGTCAGGTTTCACGGTGTCTTGTACTTATGCAAATAATAGTATTCAGACTTAAACAATAATATGCATGAAATGGATTGAGCTTAACCATTATAAAGCATGAGTGAACTTGAAACATAAATACACATGATTGGATATAATTTACAGGAGTAAACTAGGTTGAATGAGATTTGTGATTATTAAAGAGATTTGGGATCATTAATGATACTTGTGATAATTAATGAGATTTGTGATCATTAAAACAAGATTAATACTTGAGGAGTCCAACACCATATGTAATTATTATCCTTTTGTGATATTATCTTTATTATGAAATGTGTATGAAACCCTCTCCTTTTTTATGTTATTATTTGATGAAAAAATAAATGTTTTATGATCTTGTGCATCATATATTTATGGTTTTCCAAGTTAGATTGGTGGGCTATGAATTTTAAAACCCTTTAATGCATTGAGCGATTTAGGATATATTATTGAATAAAAATGACTATAATGGGGAGTGAACCTAGTTGAGTAGGGTACTTTATCCATTATGATAGACATGGGAGTGAACACTAACTAAGGAAATGATTGAATAGAGAATGAACACATTCCACTATGATAGTCTTGGATGTGATCCTTGAATATGGAAATTATTATTTTTATTACGTCAGTGCTATAAAATTATTTTTAATTTTTCTGATTTTTATTTATGGATCATTATTGGTTATTGGTTATTATATACTCTTATGTATTATGTACTTCGATGGATAAATCCATATATAGTTTTTATTGATTATTAATTATGAATTTGTGTGAATTATTTTATGATATATAGATCATGTTAATATACAATTAATTTTAAATTAGCATAATTTATTGAAATATATTATATTTACCCTTACCAGGGTAAAGATAACAACCTTTATTATGTAGCCAATCACTATGTCATAAAAAATAGTTTTAGGTATGTTATGACTTAGAATAGTAATAGTTATTAAAAACTAAAAGGGAAATGTATTTGATCATTTATATACCTGTGTTTTACTTATCAAAGCATCCAAAAAAAACAAAAACACTAAGGCCCTCAGTTAGGTATTGTTTTGAAATTTCATCATTATTCATCTAAATTGATGTAATTTTTTAAAAACATTGTCCTGCTCAATGACCAAGACTAAATATATTATTATAAAGTGAGAAGATTACAAAAGTCTAAAGGTGAGAATTTTTTTACAATCCTTTGCAAGGAGAGGAAGGAGGTCATTAGGTAACTCATCAAACCACGTAATGACTTGGTTGATCCCCTTGTTGGAAAGCGCATCGACAACCGTATTATCTTCACGGTAGGCATGGGTGGAAATATATCTTATCTCTAAAAGAGATTTCATGCAGTTCTTCCCTCTTGCAGTAAGAGGCCAACAGAGGTGGAAAACTCTATTCCAAATGGCTTGGACAATGGTGGTGGAGTCGCTTTCGATCTAGATATGATTCCAACCTTTATTTTTGACAAATTGGATGGCGTGGATGAGAGCCATCATTTCAGCTTCAAGGGAGGAAGTTATCCCTCAGCTACCATAGAAGCAACCATGACAATGACCTATAGAGTCTTTGAAAATAGCCCCAAAACCCGCAGGGCCAGGATTTCCTTTGGAAGCCCCATCAACATTGATCTTGATCTATACAGAAATTGGGGCTTTCCAGAAGACTTTGAGAAGACGCTTTGGCTGAGGAAAAATTCCATCGATCTACAGATGCCTAAGGATCACAAAGTCACTAATAGTGTTGTCGCAATTGGATTTCTTGATCGAGGAAACATCTTTGATAGAAATCAGGATTCTCGTGAAACCTGCTAGAAGATTATGTGAGTGATTATTATGAATAGAGGCATTTTTATCATACCA
This sequence comes from Viscum album, assembly GCA_963277665.1. Taxonomy (NCBI): domain Eukaryota; kingdom Viridiplantae; phylum Streptophyta; class Magnoliopsida; order Santalales; family Viscaceae; genus Viscum; species Viscum album. Next base: position 865,082,902 of record OY728137.1, on the reverse strand, counting down.
GATAATGTGAAGGAGCTCCTCCACGATAGAAAAGGAAGAGGTTTTTGATTTGAGGCGAGAGCTTGTGCTCTACACAGTTCTTTAGTTTCAAAAGGATATTGTCATAAGGAGGCCATTTGCAATCAAATATGTCAGCAATAATATTCCACATAGAAAAAGCCTTAGCACAAGATAAAAAGTGATGGTTGATATCTTCTCGGTGTTGGTGACAGAGGGGGAATTTAGAACAGAGGTGAATGCCAAAGGATTGAAGACATGTCTCAGTGGGGATACGCTTGTGCACCAGATGCAAAATAAGTTTGAGTCTGGAAGGTTTAATCCAAGGTTTTTAAAAAAAATTTATCCAGGAAAAATCAGAATCAGAGTTGGAGAAATAGTGTTTATAATTTTTTTTAGAATCAAGCATACCATTGTGCGCCGGTTCCCAAACCAGAAGGTCTTCATTGCTAGATAAAGTGTAGCTATCAACCACTTTCATGATGGTGTCAGGTAGCTCTTATGTTCTAGAATTCATCACATCCTTAATAGTGCAGTTAATGCTATCAGGAGAAGAATTAGGAGGAATCATGGAGATAAGAGGGGAGCCTATCCAGTTATCCAACCAAAAATGGATGGTGGAGTCTAGGATGACTAAAAATCTGGATTTATTCATGATGCGGGAAAACGAGTTTCTTAGAGAGGGCCAGAGAGAAGATTGAACATAGCTGAAATTCCCATTCTTTAATCTTATAAGAAATTTATTTCTAAGAAAAGCAAGGGAGTCAGAGGTGTTATTTATCAGTCTCCAAGTGAGCCTTTCTTAGAGGGCCTCATTGAACAACTTGAGATTTTTAATATCCAGGCCACCCTTATCAAGAGGGGTGCAACAGGTGGACCAGAGAATGGTAACATGTTTACTTTCAATGATGCTGCCGGACCAGACAAAATTTTTAATATAAGTATTAATTTTCTTGAGAAGTCAGAGCGACCACTTATAGATCATGAGGGAATAAATAAATTGATGTAATATATATATATATATGTATTAAAATTATTTTTCACTATAGTTAGTATAAAAGGAAGGGATTATTAATAGATGGAAATGTGGTAAAGGAAATGTTAGTAATATGGATACTCGGGATTTGAATAAATGGATATTAATTTATTTATTTCAGAATATTTAGAAAATTATAAAAGTATATTCCTGGGGACCATGTTAATTTAGTGTCTCTAGAAACTAGGAAAATATTATTCTAATTTGGAGGAATATCATCAAAATCTACCGTAAATATATTCCAGTTTTGGTTCTCCTACTTAAAACCATTCTCCATAACATGTGGAAAAGAATCATAAGAAAACGGTGGGAACATATGTTACGTAATGGTAATTAATAGATATATAGAAGCACAAAATTATTATATGGGTATGATAAAATGATAAGAACATTATAGGATCATACAATTCATAAAAAATATCATAATGAATAGTCATGGAATAACTATTGGATTTTCATAAGACAAGAATCATGTACAATTTAAATAGAATTAGTCATGATATCATAACATAGGCATAAGAAAAAAATGTGCGGTATAAATAATAGATTATAACATTTTGAACATGTGTAAATATAAATAGGTTCACTCATTTTATCAAGTAAATGATATAAGATGCTCACATAAACCTATGGGAATTCAACTAGGTTCAAACAAAACATCATAGAAATTTAATCAGGTTCACACAAATTTTTTCCTCTAATGTCAGGGAACATTTACAAAACATTATAGGGAAATTAATGGGGACTATACCTAATGGTAGAGATACCCCCACTATCCATAGTCATATTACTTTCCTTCAAGTGACCGGTTTCCCTTTCTTCACATAGTAGATCATATCTCCCAATCTTCCCATAGTGGATCGATTTCCCCATTTTCCCACAGTGGATCGAGTTGACCTGTATTCCCAATGTGGACCATGGCACACCTATATCCAATTTTAAATCAGGACATACATGTTTATCAATGTGGATCAAACCCATAAACTTGTTTCCCATCATTATCTCCAGATATATAAATCATTACCCAATTCATTTTAGGGAGATATAGGTCCCATCTATCACATAATAAAAACATAAATATATATTCCATAACATAATAAAACATCCATAATATCATAACCCCTAAAAAAATAAGGGTTTCACAAAAATAATATAATAACTCATGAAATGAAATGGGTATCATAAAAAATTCATCATTTCATTACCAATAGAAAATATATAGGTCACATAATCATTTCACCAAAGAATAACCCCAAAAAATAAGTAGTTTTAAAAATCATATAACCAGGGGTAGAGGAATGGGTTTTAAAAACATTATTCTGTCAAAACATAAATCATTACATAAATAATATAAATGTCTTTCATAGATAAAATCTCCAGTAAATAATGAAGTATAAAAAACTATGTTTTATTATTTAGATAAGGTAGTTGAAGGTTCCCATGGAACTCTTTTTAAAGAAAATTAATTTTGTTTCAAAATCCATTTTATAAAATTAATTTAATTTTTTTATTATAATGAAATATCTACAATTTTAATTAAATGGTTTTTGGTGAAATTATTTTTCTTCTTTGAAAAATAAACTTTTTAAAACATCAATAAAATCGAATAAATTTTTATGGTAAACTATCTTTGAAATCTTATTAATGAATCATGAATATAATTGGGATCCCATTTTCATTTAAAATATAGTTAAAAATAAGAAAAAAGTTGTGACATCATTTTAATTTTTTTTCCAGAAAATGGATTCTGAAAATTAAAGATAGAAATTTAAATAATTGAAATAATTTTATTTTAAAATAACTTTTTGAAAACATATAAAGGAATACTTGAAATAATTTAAATAACTTTTAAACATAAAACAATTTTGAAGGTCTTTTTCTTGAAAAACCTTTCCTAAACTAACTTCTTCAATATGAGGGAATGGATGGAAAGATGACCTGCCCATAATTCTTCAAGGGGAAAGATAGATTAGGACCCCCCAAGTCCCACCTTAAGTAGGCCCCAAAGCGGTGACTAGAACCAAGGGTATATAATATCACCAAAATGGAAGGAATTAACATTTTTATAGAACAAGATCCAAAGATAAGAAGGTAAATACCAGCAACCCCAAGGAATAAAGATAAAAGGAAATCCTAGAATCAATTTTCAAATAAATGTTGAAAACAAACTGATACAATGTACAAGAAAAACATTGAAGGAATGTACAAAAAGAAAAGAGAAGAAGGAATGACAATGGTCCTGACACCCGAGCTACTAAGGTCTGAGATAGTCCTAAAAGTCCTCCTGGAAACCAGAAAGAAGTTTTATATAAGTAGGGTGAGTATACATGTATACTTATTTGGGAAACAAATAGTTATCATCTACATGTGGGGATACATTCTAATGCCCCATGAGAAATAGAGGTAACCAAAACACCAAGCAAGAAAAACCATCCACCCAGCCTCACTATGGAACACTCTCCAAATAACACATGTTAGGTAAAATAATAGTAATAGAACATTGATATTTGGGTACCCCACATCGCTTTACCACTAGTTATTTAGAACATCCTATAGATCAGAACTCCCCCACAAATCCCACCACTGTCCCACTTCCACCCTCAACAACAACAGTATGATCCATCCCATCCAAACATTTATCCCACCCTCAAACAACTAGGCTACCATGACCACAATTAACCATACCCATAGACTCCTAGGCCACATCAACCTTCTCCACGTCTAAATACACCTGGGCAAGAACAACCACTTCCATGCCTAAAGACACCTAGGCCTCATCCTGAATACAGTTATGAAACAAACATGTATTCAAAAACAAGAGAAAACTCCCCACAACACACTCTTCCTGAAGATTCTTGGTCCATAATGACCCACATTCCATCAAAGCCTACCCAAGGAGTCATTGGATACCATGGATATGGAGCATAAAAGAGCTAATAACCATCCAATCATAGGAATATTGGGAAAAAAGCCTCCCCTATGAAATGGGGGTGTTTAGAATGAAGTTCTCAACATTGGTTGGGTGCATATAAGAAAAAAAAAAATAAATTTTATACATATAGGTAATAAAGATATCATCCCAATAGAAGGGTCTTGAAACCAACAATGAGCTCGCACATAACCACTCTTGATGGTACCCCTACATGCACAAGTACACAACAACCACAACCAGAGCACAACCCACTTTTGAAAAATAATTCCCCAATGTATATGTTAATATTATCATCCTCTAGTGATTGTATTTAAATATTTATTACCTACTAAGAAACTAATAGGCCTAACCACAAAAAAAAAACAATAACTAAAAGAAAACAGCCAAGCAGGCATTTATACATTCACTCTCGGTTCTTTGGTAAAATAACAACATCAAAATGGGATCTTTGAGATCCCACTAAGTACTAGAACCAAACAGAGACTCAATATACCTAGTTGAGAATGCTTATCGCCAGCTCTACACATCCTCAGATTCAAAGACAACAACCTCCTGACCATAGATTCTATTCCCATCTATATCAACCCAGAAACAATAAATAGAATAACCACGCATATCACTAGAATAGATTATGGATGTTTTTAGATTTATCCAACACCATTCATTAATTTCCTTTATTCTATTTGGTTAATCATGGTGATCATACATGGGTTCTTATTAAATTATTATCCATTTAATCAAAAAATTTACATGAATAATGAGTTCACATGCTACATTCATTCAATAACAATATTATCCAGAAAATAGAGCTTTATTAGGGAACAGGAAATGACTACCAACGACTATGATTTTCTGTGGAAATGAGCCCATAAAATACAAAACACAAAACGAATGAAAAATTATACAAACAAATCATCATTACCACCCCTTCAATCTTTAAAAGTCTATTTATTATCTTCATTAAAGTTAGTTTTATCTACGTCTCAATGGAATGTCATCATACCCACCTTGCATGATGTGCAGTAAATAGAGACGAAGGAAGAACCCCCACATGGATGATCAAGGATCGAAGTTTTCTCGTTTTACCAAGAACATGGAATGACGCGACTCTTAAGGGATTTAAAACATCATTTATGGGCTTTAAAACAAATTTAAATTACATTAAAAGAGGCATTAATACACTTTTACATTAAAATAGACATTACAAGAGTTAAACTGGTTATTCCTGGAGAAAATCGAAATGACTCAATGATGTGTGAGTCACCGACACCGTTGCACCATCGCCGACTGGTTCCAATGATGACCCATCGGTGGCACTGATGGCCCATCAGTGCCACTGATTCCGATCAGTGCCACCAATGCCTAACAGTGCTAACGATAGCCAATTATTTCCACTGATGGCCGATCAGTGCCACCGATGCCCATTTCTTCCACTAATGGACGATCAGTTCCACTGATGCCTATCAGTGCCACCTATGTCCAATCTGTTCCACCATTTGTTCAACCTAAAATTTTTAAAACTCGTCAATAAGTCACAAATAATCCCCAGAACTAATCGAACATCAAGATTTCACAACGTAATGGACCTGGATGGTTTGGGTCATTACCAAAACACTTTAAAAAAAATATTTAAAAAATATTTGGAAAACATTTCTTTTCTGAAAAAATGTATACTTGTAGAGGAATATTAAAAGAAATTATAGTCATGGAGTTTGGTATGTTCTTACATAGATAACATTCCTTTTAACACCTTAAAATGTTTAGAAAATTTCCCTAATCAAAAAAGGATATTAATATTCCTTTTAAAACCATTTTTTTAAAATGGTCAAACTTGGGTAAAATTTTATTTTAATTATCATGGGATGAAATAAATCATATTTGAAATCATTTTTAGAAAAAATTGTTTTGAAAAAATGTAGATTTATGACTAAATGGAAAAATAAAATCAGAATAAAAAAAATTCTTCATTACCAAATAGTGTAAAAATAGCACCATTCACTGATATAACTTCAAAAATCGCAGTATAGAATAATTAATTATATATCATGGGATATGGATCATACAATTCCATTAATTTAATCATAATCATAAACAATCTCGATAAATGACACGATAATTGCGATAAACTCTTACCAATTTTGTAATGTAAAATAAAAATCCCAATGAGAGAATAAAATTAAGTAAATATTATAATATCATTAAAATAATAATATAAATTATATTAAAAATCAAAGCTAATTACATAAAACTCATATATTAATATAATATCATTAGATAACACTTGTCTCAATGAAATAAGAATGAGAAAAAATTATCTTACTGATGTGGTAACTTTTAAACCATAAACTTTATGAAAGGGAGATCATAAAATGGTTATGTAAGTAACCATAAATTTATTTTTCGGTATCATATAATACAATAAAATTCATTACATAAACAAATAAAATAAAATAATGGTGAATATGGCACGCATCACAAAGTTATAAACAATGAGATGTGAAAAACCCTTACGTTAAATCTTAACATTATTTTTACATTTTCAACCCTAATATATAATAAGAATATGTTTATTATAAATCCAAAAAATAACCATATTCTCAAATATCCTACCATATATAATTTTATTAGGAAATTATGTTACCTATTTATTAACAATTCCATGTTAATGCTACGTTTCGTGTTATATCTATATTGTTTTTCATTTATGGCTTGACTTATAATTCAGGATGATCTTAAACAGATCTTGATATATATATTTATATAAAGTAAACAATTATATAAATATCATATATATTCACTATATAAATATTTATACTAATATATAAAATAAATAAATATGAAATGTAATACCATGTTTAGGGAGACGGTAGGTTGTATGTACGCATAAATGTTGTTTCTATTTTTTATGTCATATTGAAAGAAATAAAGAAAATAAAATAAATGGTAATATATGTATATAGTATCAATAATGTACCATTATTATGTCATATATATCATATATTTTTATAATTACCATCCTTATTAAATTCCAGGTAATGTGTAAATGAATCCCATAAATTTGAGTAGGCCGTATTCCACATGTCCACAAATGATGCTATAATATATACAAAAAATGAAAAAAATGAATTTATGTGTAATATAAAAATTATATAATCATAAATACAACATAAATATTATATATATCATATAAAAATAGTAATTTATTCATAATATCCAATAATGAGAGGTGGTATTGTAATAATGAACGACATCCTTTCTCGGGGCGACTGTCTGCCGTACACCCGAACGATACATTTTTTACCCATTTTATTGAAGTATGTTTATGTGTAGGTAGAAACCTTAAAAAAACTTAGTATATTCTGAAAATAATATTTTTTTTATATAATTGTGAAATAATAATAACTAATGGTTGGAGAGATAAGTAAAAAAGACATGCATTTTGAAGATCATTGCCTTTTTTTGTGGTTAACTCCATTTGGATTTCACCAAAGGGCTTCCTTGGATGGGTTTTCTCCAAAATTGAGGATTCCAATATGATGGTAGGGAATTTGGGGGGGGGGGGATATTGGCTCTGTGTTTGACCAATAAAATGTGGCTTGAGAGGCTTAAATAAATGGGGAAGAGAGTAGGAATTTAATTGTTGGGAAAATGACACATTGGGTATTCTTGAAATGATTTGAGTGCTACCAACATTTTAATTGTTTAAAAAGGGTTATAAAGAGACCATTCTAGATCATTATATTTTTAATGGCATAAATATTCTTATGAAATAATTTTTAGTGATCTATTGAATCATTTTTACACCATATTTTGTAATTATAGTCATTAATTATGAATGTTTTATTTAATAACTATAAATAATTTTAATTTCCATCACTATTATTTTTAGAAAAAATGTAATATTAACATATAAGAAACTATATTTGAGTCTTATAAAAATATATAACTCATTTTTAAAAATTCTAAACACATAAGTGTTAGAAATTAAATAAAAACTCATCCCACATAATGGACAAGACAATGAGTTTTTAATGTTAAATAGTCAAAATGCTTTAAATGTTTTTATATCCAACTACAATGTGAATTTGGTTCAAATGACCTACATTGGATTTATTTTGTTAGAAATTTTCAAATTATACAATAAATCTAAATTAAAATATAATATAACTATATAAATAAATTAGACAAAAAAATAAGTTTCCATTAAAACTAATTGTTTTTCAATATTCATCCAAAAAAAGGAAATATTTGAGAAAAATTCCAAAAATTCACCAAAATTAAAATTTTATATTCCCATTTCAAAAATTTGATTTAGTTTTTTTAAATAAAATTTATAAATATTTCAATAAATATATTTAAAATAGTTTCTCAATTAAAATGTGGTAGAATTATCTTTTATAAAAATACATATTTATTTTCATAAAATTGGATTTATTATTATTACATGTATGAAAAAACATAAGGAGAATTATAAATATTTTAAAAATATATAATATAAATATATTTTATTAAAATACTTAATCAAATGTTTTTTAAATTTATTTATGAATGTAAAAATCATTTAATTACATAAATATTGCTTTCTAGAAAAATATTTTATACACTTTCAATATGGTTTTTCTTCTATTTCTAATTAATTAGACACCCAATAATTCATTCTATGTACATGTATAAACCATGTTTTCATAATTTAATTAATCTTATTTGTATATTCCATTCCAAAATCTTTCTTGAAACTACAATAACATCATCATAATAATATTATTAATACTATAGTGTAGTTCGATAAAACATTGCGTTGAGTGAGACACACATGATTGATAGAATTTTTAATTGTGTTAAAAAAATATAAACATAGTGTAGTGTGTACCACAAGATAATATACGTGTTCCATGTAGTGAAATATTATCTAGGTTTTGTATGAAACACATATAAAACATAGTGATTTCATATAACATAAGTTGTATTTAGTGTTGCGTCAAATGAATAATATATACAGAATTAAATTAAATCAAAAAACATATTTCAAAAAATCTTAGGGTGTATCAATCTACCATCCTTAATACTTGATGTTTTATTTCATAGAAACCCTCATAGTATAAAATAATAAAAAAACATCCTTTAAAATGTGAAACATGGAACCATAACTCTTACCCAAAGTAACTCACAACTAGGATTCCACATAGAATAACAAAGGTGGGAAGTAAAATCAAGGAAATATGAAAAAAATTATAGGGATTGATTAGGATAAGTAATCATAATAAAGTTGGTGATATAGAAAATATTATCAATCACTAAACCATAAATTGATGAATTGTGAAGTATGTCATTAATAATATATAAATAGATGATAATAGGAGAACATTTTATTCCATGACCCACTTCTGAAAGTTGAGAAATTTTTTCCCAAGTAGATATACTGGCATAATTTTTTACCATTCCATATACACAATATCATTGTTAGTTGTTCCCTAAGAAATTCCGACTTCATCACATACTCTATAGAATGAAGGTGAATTTTTAATCAAAAAAAAAAAATCATGATATTCGTAAATATAATGATAAGTCATACAATATATATTTTTTTATCATCACAAAATAATGGTTAATATAGGTTATCCAATATGAATAAATCCTCATATGGTGATATAATGTTTTAGTATATAAAACATTATCAAAATTTTAAAAGAAACCATCCCAAAAATGGTTAACCATATAAGTGTAAAGTCCCAAGAATGATGTACATGGACATTACATTACTTTTGTGGAATACATAATACATGAAAAAAATAGAAGCCTAATGACTGTATTAGTTTAATATCTTTAGAAACTCGAAAAACAACTTCTAACTAGGTGAATGATCTTCAACATCTCCTATAAAGATCTTCCCCTTTTTTCCTTCCTAAAACTTTTCTTTGTATCATAAAGAAAATAATATATAAAAAGGGTGATCACAAATTTCATTATAGAAAAACATGGAGAACATAAAACAAACCATAAACATATGAACATAAAAACATGAACATAATGTTTAAACATCAAAATCATGAGTAATGAAATAAATCATTGCAGTACATAAAACATAGGGAATAAATGAACATTAACCATGATAAAATATAGCATTGGCATAAAACATGGAATTGTGGAAAACAATTACGCACATAATATGATTTCCATATTAGCCAAATAAATTTTACCATGACCATGATAGTGGACATATACCATTACTGAACCAAGTTTACTTGTTTTTTCATCAATGAGTTATTAAACAAAATTTACTTGTCATTCCAACCTTGCATTACTAAACTAGATTTACTTGTGTTCGAGTCATGTCGATCTCAAGAGATATAAATATTTATCCAATGCATTAGATGGAGATATAAGTCCCACCAATATCATAATTAAATTATTATAACATGTCCAAAAAATATAAATAATTCATAATAGAATAACCCATCAAATAAAATGGGTTCATAAACATCATTTCATAATAATAAAATTGATATAAGATAATTGGACATCATAGAAATAATTCCACCATAAAAACAATCAAGTAAAAGTAATAATAGGGATATATAAATGTCCCTACATTATCTTAGATGTAAAATAATTTTGATAGCACACTTGAACATAGTTCTTGATGAAAATATCCTTTATTCTTCAAAAACATTTTATTTTCTCAAAATGCCACAGAATTTTAAAAAAAGAATTTAGTTGAAAATAAACATGAAATAGTGTAGAGTAGGATTCATAGAAATAACGAATTTTGAAAACCGTAAAAATACATTCATGCCTTATAAGTTAAACAAAAACATTCTCCTTGTACTTTTTCCAGAAAAGTAAAAAAAAGTACCTTGTATGGTAAATAAAAAAATGATTCATTCCATAACTTGTAGTAAAATCCAAAAATGTGTTAAAATTACTTTAAACATAAATTGATGAATAGAAAACATTTTATGAAAACATTTTTAGTAAACCTATAAATTGATGATATATATGAACCTATTAAATACTTACGTATTAATAATCTTGGATAAAAATGAGATTACAAAATTACCCCTTTAATAGTCCAATTTCTTTCGTATGTGTCTGAAACTCCTGTATATTTGGTTTAAACAGATTATCACCATATAACATAACCATAAAAAAAGTTATGATAAAATATAAGTTTCACTTAGGACTTTATATTACTCGTTCATCTGTCTATTCCAGTTTAAAGTAATGTTTTGAGTAATAATCCTTTTATTTATCGTACATGTTTGGAATTGTTATTATTGATATTATTAAATAGATCATGATTTACTTAATTCAATAATGTAGAAAATGATTTATATATCACATATATTTATTATATATATATATATATATATAATATAAAGATAAATGAGATGGACTACACCGTTCCTGGAGACGGTAGTCCTTACGCACACATGAACGTTGTTTTTATTTCTTTATTGAATTGAATGGAAGTAAGTAAATGAAAAATATATATATATATATATATATAAAGTATAATTATTAGGTCATATATTTCATGATTGTTTATTATATATACATTATAATCATTCCTGAATGGTTATCATGGAGAATGAATCTCATCGCGTCGGGGAGACAATAAGTCGTACGTACGCATGAGCGATGAAATCGTTCCTATAATTGTTGAATTATATTGAAGTGGATGTTGTATAATATCTTATTAATTATCATCTTATTATTATAATCATATATAGTTATTTTTTCCACCATTATACCCATCCATGTAAGGTGGTGAGGAAAAACATATTATACCATGGTGTGGAGATGGTAAGCCGTACGCATGCACGTGCAATGATGTTCTGTTTTATAGGATGGATAGAAGGAGAAATAGTATTGTTTCATATTTATAACAACATCTCATCATATAAGTGACACTGATGTTATTAGTTTATAATTAGACACCTAAATAAGAGTAACTAGAAGAAGAAATAAATATTAAAAAAATCGGTAGAGGAGATTACCTCTTCCTTGACTTACCTTCTTTAAATTTCCTCTTAGGGTATTAGAGTTGGTCTTTTGAGAATAACCAAACCTCTATTATGTATCTAGTGAATTTGAGAAGATAAATCGTTCGGGTTTTTCTTAACATGAAGGCTCAAAATAGAGTGAATAAGAGAGGGAGAAGGTGCCTTTTTATAATAAAGGAGAGGGGCACTTTTGGAAAGTTCCAAAACATTAGTTTATTATATATTAAATTTATATTTAAAATGGTCCAAATATTATTTAATTATATAATTATATGATTTTGGTTATAATACCCATAATCTAATAATTTATTACAGGTTTTCTATATTTTTTATCCTTATCTTTTTTGTTTTACCCTTATTTTTCCTTTTTAATCTTACCGTGATATCTGTTATTTAAAAATTGTGGGTTAATGTAATTACCATATGAAGTCAAAAACCAAAAAAAGTTATTTATGATATATTTTAACTTATATTATCTATTTTTTTGAACCATTTATTTTTAGGAATTTAATATCATTTAATAAACTATTTTATGTTTTAAGTTATGAATTGTGTCAATTTTGGACACTATTGATACATGTTTTTTTTCAAAATTAATAAAAACCATATTACATCAAAACAAAGGCATTAACACATATATAATATATCAATTTAATCCAAAAAAGTCTTGTATTACATCAAAAAATTCCGATTAAATTTATTTTATTATTTATATATTCATTTATTTGATTTTTTAATTAATGAGGTAATCACAACATCATAATTGTGTCATAAATAAATATATTTATATAATGTCTAAAAATTAAAAATAAAATAACAGAATTTAGGAAATATATTTTTCTTTACAATGACTATTTATAGACATAGTGATCTGTTATATAACCCCATATTAAAATCGATTTAGTTAAAGATATATGTTTATTTTATAATTATCTTTACTTTAAATTAACTATTATAATGTGTCATTTTTACATCCAAGTGAAGCAATGGGGTCCCCAAATCGACCCATGTATTCCCGTGGTTGGATATATCTCATAAAATAGGATTATTGAATGTGTTAGGGAAGTTTAATATTATTTTAATATTATTTTTTACCCTTATTTACCAGATTTACCACTTAACCATGGAAAATAAAATAATTACTGATGTTACTATCCATAATGTCCAAAAATATAAAATCACCTATTTAAAAAATTTGAACATTCTAATTCTAAATATGGAATCCATTTTCCCAAATTCAAAACACAGAATTTTCAATAATTAATTTAAAATTAATCTTATTGTAAAAAATAGGTTTTTGTTTAAAACATTGCAAAATATTGAAATGTTTACAAATAGGAATTCAATGTATAATTAATAAAAATGAATTAAATTTTCTCAAACTGTAAAACTATATTCTATTTATACTTTTAAACCTTTCAATAATATATTTAACTGTATAAATTATTTCGATGAAAAAGTTTTTTTCAATTAAAATTTATCGTATTTTCTGTAACACCTCGACCCCTCTAGACCGGAGCCGGTTCATTACTATGTTCATTGGAATTGTTATAAGGAATGAATGACTGAAGGAATTATCAGTTTAGTAGTATAGAAGAAACTAGATATATATATGTAACTTAAATTACTTTGGGAAAGGTAACAAAATAAAATACATAACAAAAACAAAAAAGCTGCATCCATAGAAACTCAATAAAATATCTTCTCTTCATAAGATAATATTGTTAAAAAAATGAAAGGGGTGAGATATAATACTCATTAATGATTAAAAACAGTTGAATCATGAATCAATATTAACTGAATCATAAACAACTTGGAATAGTCAATATGACATGGTGAAGAAATGAAAAACACTTTCCATTAATAAACCGAGAATGAACCTGCATCCATATTTTTTTCCATAGTGAAAACATCATGGATAGTAATAAATGATAATTGGTAGAGATAATTATTATTAATTTTAACTCATTTATCTTACACATGATACCATTATACTATTGAAATGGTTTAGTTCTGTGGGTAGAAACCTGTCTGATTTCTGGAAACAAACTCTAAGGGTTTATCGCCAACTAATTGTCTCATTGGACCTGTCGATGCATTGATGGGATATAGTGGGACCCACCCACTACTATAAGTATAAATAATTCATTATAAATTGATTTAATACAAGTAAAATTTTCCTTATCAATATCCATAGAGAGTATAGGATACAGATTCATCAATATTTTCATAGTTAAAACGACCATCCAAACAAGCACCGTATGTAAAAGGTTATATGGATTAAGAAAATACTCATAGCCATGAAACCAAAATTTGGATATATAGTATATTTACAATTTAAAATGAAAAATTATTTCAAATGGGCAGTAAATACACCACATAAGATATATTAGTTTCATAATATCAAGAAGGTCTCAATGAAATGGAAATTGAGACAAAGTCCCTTACCATATTATAATCAATTGAATCATATGACCAAAATTTAATAACCATAAAATTAATAATTTAATACCATTAATATAAAGATAATAATTAAATTATATGAAAAATGGAAGTACACATACACGACATACAAGAAATAAGTGGCGAATAATGGAAATCTCACGGAAATGAAAGTTAGATGAGAAACCCCTCATAGACATTTCAATATGGTAACGAGTGATCTTGTGAGGGATTAATGAAAGGTAAATGGGTATAAAATAGTTTATATATCATAAGGGAAGTGTGTGGGATTTGATAAAACATACCCCATCATTAGGAATTAAAAATAAAAGGACACAACATAGGGGGGATTCTTTAATAAAAGTGAGACAGAGGATCCCTTACCAAGAACCTATCATTAGATTTAGGAAAAATAAATGACATAATTATGTGTGAAAAACATAAACCCACACAATAAAAATGTATATAAAAAATAAATCAATTATATGTGATTCACACATATTCTGGGATAATACAAAACTAAGGACATTGATGTTTAACTCAACGAATGGAAATTGAGTTAAGATATCCCGTACCATATGCTTGAACGTGTTATAGATTGTTCTTAATGACCTAATTAATCAGATTTAGATTCAATAATTAATAATTATATAACCTTATAAACATTTAATTGATATTTTATAACCTTATTAGGTTCATTAATGTCTTTTTTATTGTTTTGAGAGGTTTAATTTTATTGTTTTGGAAGCATTTTGTTCGTTGTTTTTTGTAGAGACCCGAAGCTTGACGTACATAGATATTACATTACTTTTGCGGAATACATAATACATAATAAAAACAGACACACAAGGACTGTAATAGTTTAGTGTCTTTGGAAACTTGGAACATAATATTCTAATCATGGTGAAAGATCTTCAACATATCCCATAAAGATCTTCCACTTTTTGTTTCCTTACCTAAAACCTTTCTTTTAATCCTTGGGGAAAAGAAAACATAAAAAGGGTGAGCTCAAATGCTCAGTAAGGGTAAGAATGGATAAAATAAAACATCCCATATACATTTGAACTTGAAAACATGAACATAATGTTTAAACATCAAAATCTTGAGCAACGACTTAAAACATGTAAGTACATAAGGCATAGATCATAATGGAACATAAATTATGATAAAATAGATTGGGAATAAAACATTTAATTGTGGCATCCATTAAGCACATGTAATGATTTCCATAGTAGCCAAGGCATTGCTGCCAAGACCATCTTAGTGGACAAAGTCACTTTCTGAATCGAGTTCACTCCTCGTTCCAGTCCTGTAATACTGAACGTGATTAACTTACCATTCCAGCCATGTATATCTCATGAGATAAAAATCTTTACCCAATGAATTGGAAGGAGATATAGGTCCCACCCATCTCATAATGAAATCATTCTTACTTTTTCCACAAAATAAACATACATCATTCATAATAACCCAACAAATAAAATGGGTTTCATAAACATCATCCCATCATCAAATAATTCATATAAAAGAAATGGATATCATTTAACAATAAGAAAAGTGAAAACATGTAAATCATAGAGACATGATACTTGAAACATACACATGTGAAATAATGTCATCTTAGATGAAAATGGTTTTGATAAAACACTTGAAATGAATTCTTGAGAAAAATATCCTTTTTTTCTTCAAAATCATTTTCTTTTAACAAAATGTCATGCAATTTTAAAAGAAAAGGATTTTGTTGAAAATGGTCATGAAATATTTTGTAGGTAGCTTCATGAAAATAAGGCTTAATAAAACCGTAAAAATCCTTTCATGCCGTATACGTTAAAAAAACATTCTTCTCGTACGTTTGTCAGAAATGTCAAAAAGTACCTTGTAGGGTAAATAAAAGAACGATTCCTTCCATACCATGGGGTAAAAGTAAAAATGGGTAAAAAGGAATTTAAAAATACATGAATACACTTTTATAAAACATGGACATGGATGATATCAATAACCCTAGTAAATACTTACGAATAAGAAATCTCGGATAAAAATGAGATTTGCAAAATTATCCCTTACCTTAGGTTTGATATGCTTCGTACGTATCCTAACCTCCTGTATAATGATTTAAATAATGTCATTTAATTATTACAGAATCGTATTCATTGTTATGATATCATATATGGTTCACTTATGACTTTATATTACCCGTTCTTTTGTAAATTCCATGTTAAAGAGTGTTTTGGGTAAAATCGTTTCATTTGTCTTCCGTGTTTTGACTTGTAATTATTCATATGATTACTTAGATCATGATTAATTAATTACATAATATAAAACATGATTTATATATAATATATATTCATAATCTACATATATATAATAGATCGGTAAATGGAAAGAAATTCACCGTTCATCGAGACAGTAGGCCGTACGTACGCATGAACGTTGTTTTCGTTTCCTCATTGAATTGAATGGAATTAATTGGATGACATAAATATATATATACATAAATCCAGTATAATTATTATGTCATATATTTCATGATTACTTATTATATATACTTTATAATCACTCATGAATGGTTAATCATTGAGAATGAATCTCATCGCATCGTGGAGACGGTATTTCGTACGTACGCACGAGCAATGATATCGTTCCCATGATCGTGGAATTTTATTGGAGTGTATTTATACTATTACAGAATCAATATCACTTTAAAATAATCATATATAGTTATTATTTACACCATTATACCCATCCAAGTAAAGTGGTGGTGGAAAATAGATTACACCACGACGTGGAGACGGTATTCCGTACGTACGCACACACTATCGAGGAAGGTCGCGATTGCGTGTAATGCAAGGAAATTCAGGGATGCGTGTTGTGAAAGCTCCTTTTTGTGTAGTGTAAAACACAATACATTAATTAAAAGGAATACTTTTCATAAAATCTTAGGGTGTTACATTTTTCATGATCAGTTTACTTGTATTCATGAATAGAAGTTCATTTGAAATGTGGTTAAACATACTAAATTGTTAATATATATTATTAGTGAAATTAAATAGATATAAATTATCTTGTAATGATTTTGGTTATATACCATGAGGATGAATCATCCGATAAGTTAATGATAAATGCTGGGATTTAGCTTGGCGGTTTTGTGCACAATGAACTTGTTTTGTATTATTATTCCATATTATGAGTGCGTAAAGATTCCAAAACATTAAAGAAGATAAAATAAATATATTAATATTTGGTTCAACCATTAAAAATTTTTCCTGACCAATCTTGAAGATAGTAATGCAAAATGAAACCCCGTCTTCCTTTAGTGTGATAAATTAACACATCTCGGACAATGTTTTCATTTATAGTATAAAAGGAGGGGAAACACGAGATTATAATGAAATATTACATTAGAACAATTAAAATACATTAAATGTATAGTACTGTAATCATCATGTTATTGGATGCGGTGAGGTGATAAGGGAGAACAAAATAAAGGAACTTGTAAAAGAAATTGAAAAAAAGGAAGAGAGAGACACCTCTTGAGTTCTCATCTTTGAGAAACTCTTTAAGACCTTTGATTTTGGAATTTTGTAAGAACGGAAGGCATTGTACATGGGTAGAGATCTTTGGAAGAGTATTTGTCCGAACTTAGGCAAGGATTGAATCATGAGTGGTGTGGGAGGAAGAGGGGGTGAGGGGTGGGTTATATAGTAGAGGTGGGAAGGGATTTTACATTATTTTAATTATAATTTGAATATTTTTTCTCAACACTATGAATATTCTTGATTCATGTGATCCAAAATAGTAATAATGGAATGTGATTTAGAACCATGTGGGATTACATCATCCTTGCATCACCTATGATTCAGTAAATCATGTATTTAGCAATTATCATAATTTATTGTTTTTTTGACTATTCATAAAAAATTCAAGTATTTTATAAAAATCCAAAAAATTCACCCAAATCATTTTTCGATAGGTAGAATCCAAAAAATAACTCCATTTTTAAAAAAATAATATTTTAAATATGATATTTTTAATTTTTAATTAAAAACATTATTTAATCGAAAAATATAAACACTTAAAATATTCATCTTCATTTTTAAGGTGACTAGATTTATTTATACATTCATGTGAATTGATACCATTCCTAAGAGTAATATTACTATTCATAAGGGTAAGTTACTATTCATAAGGGTAGGTTACTATTCATATGGGTAGGTTACTATTCACCAAAAATTATGTTAATTCTATCAGAATCTAAATATCATCCTGATCTCAACTGTGATTGTCCTTTTTTCCAAATTCAAAACACAAAAGTGGAAAATTTAAGTTTAAATGACAGGTTATGAAAATCTGTTAAATAGATATTTTTTTTCAAAGAAATCCAATGCTTTATGAAAATAAGCTACATAATGAATAGAATGTATTTAAGAGAAACATACCATAAAATGTTTAGGGTGTTACATTTTAACTATTCATAAAAAAATGAACGTTATTAGAAAATTATCAAAAATTTTCCGAAGTAAATTTTCATATCCTGATTCCAAAGAAGAAGTTTATTTTGTAAAATTTAACTTATAAGGATGCAAAAAACAATATTTAAAATGGGTTCTCCCTCAAATGGCTGTAAAACTGTATTTTTTTAAAATACTTCTTTTATCTGAAATTTTTTTTTCACACTCATATCATGTGTAAGATTAATTGTAATGTTATATAAAATTCAAAATGTGGTAAATACTATTCATAATGGCTAGTTTATATCCCATTAAATAATAATATTTTTATAATATATCATTGTTTAGTGAATCTCGGTATTGCGTACAATGCAAGCGATCGAGGAAGGTCACTCTTCTGTGTAATGCACGATAAGTCAATGTTGCTTTTAGTGAAAGCAACATTTGGTTTTTCATATAACATAATCCAAACATATTTCATTTATACATTGAAAACATTCTAAACTCAGTGTTGTGTAAAATAAATTCTGTCAAAAGAACTTGAAATTGTGTGTAACACAAGCCAAGAATAGTGTTCCATATACTACAAAATAATATGGTGTTGCATATAGCACAAGATAATCTTGGTGTAGTGTAATACACAAACATCAAATAATCTATCTGTTATAATCTCAGGGTGTTACATTCTACCCCCCTTAAAATGAATTTCTACCTCAAAATTAATCGGGGTTATAAATTGTTTTCTATAAGAATGTTTCATTCATGGAAACCCACATTGTAGAAAGGGATACAAAGAAATCATTTTAAAAAGAAATGTTAGGAATATAACAATTACCCAAAGTAACTCATCACTAGGTTTCAACATAAAATAACATATATGGGAAGTTGAAACACAGATATGGAAGATAAATATATACACTATGTCTTGGTGGATATTAATAGAGAATAAGGTTTGGAGAAAGTTAACTGCCAGAAATACATAAATATGCAATGATTTAAGGGACCATTTAATTCATCGAATAAGAAAGTACTAGGATAAAATTTCTGGTTTTCAAGATCCTTTTCCTAAATTTGAATAATTTCTTCATTATAACGTAATGCATACTTGATTTCAGTTCTGTTTATCTTTCCCTGTACAATTTACACTTCAACTATTATTTAAAGAAATGATGTTTAATTTTTCATTCTTGAAGTGTTAGTAGATCATGAAATAAAATGATAGGTCATTCCATTTGTCTAAATAAAATGTTTATAACTGGTTATCAAATAAGCATAAGTATACCTATAGTGAGATAATACATTAATCTAAAAATATAAAACAGATAATAACATATACAATCCATAAATGGCTAACATTAAAATCCTTACAAAATATAAAACTTTAAAAATAGGTGAACTAAATAGACATTACATTTGTCTCACATATATCATTCAACAGTTCTTTTTTATAAAATTCCAAACATGTTAATACCTTAATTATGAATTAACTTAGACCCTCAGTGGAAACATGCATTCTATCAAAATTAATTCTTTCCACATGAAAAAATACCAAAAATTCTATATACTCACACTATGATATCACATTGTCCTTTTATCAGTCAGGAGCTCATTAATACCATCACACATCTCATTATCTCTTTATCCCTTCCTTGTGTTCATATAATGTTCTTTCTAAAAATATTTCAATAAATTTTTATGATTACCAGTACCATATAATTATGGAAAACCGTAATAGACCTATATATAGATATTCCAAAATTCTATAATACTATTAATGGGATTATACAACACTATGTTGAAATCCCATTTCATAAACACCTAATCTTTCCACTACTTCATTTCCTTACTCAACATCACCAATAGTGATTGCATGTGACTTCCCTTTTTCATTTTCTTTAAGAGGTTGTTGATGTTGATCATCATTAACCCCTAGATTAGGGCATTGAATGGCATAATTCCCCACTTCCTTGCACTTATATCATTGAAGTGTTGGTGGTGTGTTCTCTATAGTCTTTTATCTATTAACATCATTAAAAACCATTTTACCATTAATTGACCACTTAGAAACTCAATGACCTTCTTTTCTACACTTGAAAAATGTTCTAGTCCCTTAAAGACAATCTCCACCATTCTTCTTTCCACAATTTGATCATAAGGAAACATTCATCTTCTTTTCACCATTTTATTGAGATTTTTCCTTGAACTCTATCATTTGTTTCTTGTCAAAACTGTGAGATGGATATGTAACACGAAATTTTAGTTCTACCTGGATAGAACAGTGCACAATCTCTTCATAGATACTAACATCTCTTATAGCTAATGCCATTCGAAGACATGGTTTTAAGACACTAGAGAATTGATCTACTTTACATTCAGGACGAATGATAAAGCTAAAATCACACCTTGAAAGTCTTGTAAAATTTTCCTCGTATGTACAAATAGATTCATCATCCTTTTTCTTAAGCTCAAAGAACTCATTTTCAATATTAGTTCAAAAAATACGAGGGAATTAATTATTAAATGATAAGTTCTTGAACTCATCTCATTCCATGGATTCAATTTCATCTTTCTACCTTGTGTTATTAATAAGAGTCCATCACAGGCCTGCTTCACCTTCTTAATAATAGAGAGAAAAAATGAACTTTTCATGTTCGGAACAGCTAAGAATGGAAAATATCTTTTTAATGTTACTAATCCCTTTTTCATTAACATTTGGACTAGAGGACCCAATGAAAGAAGGTAGACATTTCCTCATGAAGGACTCAACAGAATTTGGTTCCCTTCTCTGCTTATTTGGGATTCCAGAATGATTCATAGATTTTGTAAGTATAGTAATAAGATTTTTCATTCCATATCCCATAAAATTGGATTGTTCAGTAGGAAAATCATTTTATTTCCCAATGCATTGATCAATAATACGGTTCTATTAGGTTCCATATATTTTTTAAAACCCAAAAAAAAACTGTGTGAAAGGCAAAAATCATACTAGGAAAACAACATTATCATGGTGGAGTACTTTCAATATATAAAATCATAAGTTTAATCCTAGATTATTAATGATCATTTCCATAGGTCTAGGACTAAAATATATAGTTATTTATACCCTTAGGGATAACTTTAAACATACCATAAAAATATCTCTAGGGATCTTATTACAGTTTTCGCATCCTAGTTTCCAAAGGTTGACTAAAATTTCGCTCTGATACCAAATGTGGAGACCCAATTTTGATGCACATGGACATTACATTAATTATTAGGAATAAATTATACATGAAAAAAACATATGCCCAATGACTTCATTAGTTTAGTGTCTTTAGAAACTTGGAAAACAACTTCTAACTAGGTGAAAGATCTTTAACATCTCCCATAATGATCTTCCCCTTTTGTTTTCCTACCTAAAACCATTATTTATATCATGGGGAAAAGAAATATTAAAAAGGGTAAGATCTAATGTTCAATTATGGTAAACATGGATATCATAAAACAAACCATAAACAATTAAATGTAGAAATCATGAACAAAAAGATTAAACATCAAAATCGTGAGTCATGAAAAAAATCTTGGCAGTACGTAAGGCCTGGATCACAATGGAACATTAACCAGGATAAAAATAGCATTGTAATAAAACATGGAATTGTGAAAAAAATGAATAAAAAAATATGATTCCATTGTAACCAATTTATTTCTTCCAACACCATTATAGTGGACATATTCCATTACTAAACTTGGTTTACAATAGTTCTAGCCATGTATTGCTAAACCGAATTTATTTGTCATTCCAGCCCTGTATTACTGAACCATATTTGCTTCCCATTCCAGTAATGTCATTCTCATGAGATATAAATCATTACCTAATGCATTGGAAGGAGATATGGGTCCCACCGATCTCACAATGAAATCATTCTTACATGTCCACAAAACATAAATCAGCTATCACAGAATATCACACGAAATAAAATAAGATTATTAAACATCATTTCACCATTACATAATACATATATGATAAATGTACATCATAAAAATAATTACACCATTAAAATAATAAAATGAATGTAATAATAGGGATATAGACATAACCCTACATTATCTAAGATGGAAAATAATTTTGATAAAACACTTGAACATAGTTCTTGCGGAATATATCCATTCTTCTTCAAAAACTTCTTCTTTTCTCAAAATGACGCGCACTTTTAAAATAAATGAATTTATTTGAAAATAAACTTGAAATAGTGTATAGGAGTGTTCTTGGAAAAAATATTTGTAAAAACTGTAAATATGCATTTATTCCGTATAAGTTAAAAAAACAATCTCCTCGTACTTTTTTCAAAAAGGTCAAAAAAGTACCTCGTAACGTAAAAACGAATGATTTTTTCCATACAATTTAGTAAATGTAAAAAATAGGTAAAAATGACGTTAAAAATACATGTAATAATATTAATCATTTTATGAAAACATTTTTAGAAAATAGGTGCATGGATGAGAAATATAAACCCATTAAATACTTACTTATATGCAATTTTGGATAAAAATGTGATTGCAAAATTATCCCTTACCTTATGTACAATTTCTTCCATATAAGTCAAAAACTCCTGTATAGTGGGTTTAAATAGGTTTTTAACTTGTAAAAAAACCATAATAATATTTATGATATCATATATGATTCACTTAAGACTTTATATTACTCGTTCATTTGTCATTCCATGTGAAAGCAATGTTTTGGCTAATAATCTTTTTATTTATCGTACGTGTTTGGACTTGTTATTAGTGATATTACTACATAGATACTGATTTACTTACTTATATAATGTAAAAAATTATTTATATGTGAAATATATTCATAATATATATATATATATAAATAATATATAGATATAAATAATATATAGATAAATGAAATGGAATACACCATTCACGGAGACGTTAGTCCGTTCGTATGCATGAACACTGTTTTCATTTACTTATTGAATTGAACAGAAGTAATTAAATTACATATATTTATTTAAATAAATCCTGAAGAATTATTAGGTCATATATTTCATGATTATTTATTGTATATACTTTATAATCATTTATGAATGGTTATTTTGGGGAAGGAATATCTTCGCGTCATGGAGACGATAAGACGTACGTACGCACGAGTGATTATATCATTCCCATAATTTTGGAATGGTATTGAAGTTGATAGTGTATAATATTTAATAATTAGTATCATATTATAATAATCATATATAGTTATTATTTCCACCATTATTACGATCCAATTATGGTGGTGGTGATAAACAAATTACACCACAGCGTGGAGATGGTAAGCGGTACTTACGCACGTGCGGTGTTTGCGTTTTTCATAGGATGGATAGAAGGTGAAATAAGGGTTTTTAATATTTATAATAACATATCAGTATAGGAGTGATAATTATGTTATTACTTTATAAATAAACAACTAAAGAATAGGATGTAGAAAATGAATTTTTTTTGAAAGAATCGGTAGAAGAGATTACCTCTTCCTTGACGTGCCTCCTTTAAATTTCCTCCTGGGGTAGTAAAGTTAGTCTTTTGAGAAGACCAGAACCTCTATAATGTAACTATAAATGTTAATAAGAGAAATGGGCAGGGTTTTTCCAATATTGATTTCTCAAAAGGGAGTGAAGTGTAGAGGGAGGAGGTTCCCTTTAATAAGAGGTGAGAGGGGAACTTTAGGAAAGTTCCAAAATATTTATTTATTATAAATTAAATTTCATTTTAAAATGGTCCAAAAGTTATTTAATTAAAATATAGGATCATTATAGTTTGTATACCAATCATCCAATAATTTTTTGACAAGTTTGGAATATTTTTTTATCCTTATCCTTTTGGTTTTACCCTTTTTAATCTTACCGCGATATCATGTTATTTACATAGTATAGGTTAATTGGATTACCATATTTGGTCAAACGACCCAAAAAAGATATTTTTGACATATTTTAACTTATATTAACCATTTTTATGAGTCATAATTCTTTATATATTTTATATCATTTAATAAAATATTTTTTGTTTTATAATAATAATTTTTTCAATTTTGAACACTATTCATACTAGATTTTTTAAAAAATTAATAATAACCTTATTAATTATAAAAACATATATTTAATAATATATAATATGTCAATTTAATCCAAAAATTTCTTGTGTGACTTCAAAATATTCAAATTTAATTTATTTTAATATTTAAATATTCATTTATTTGAATATGTAATTAATTAGGTAATCACTGCAATATAATTGTGTCATAAATAAATATATATATCTAATGTATAAAAATTATAAATAAAATACAATGATTTATGAAATCTTATTAAATTTGTAATAACTATTTACAGATATAGTGGTCTCTTATATAACCTCATATTAAAATTGATTTAGTAAAAGATATATGTTAATGTTATAATTATCTTTACATTAAATTAATTCTTATAAATTGTCATTTTCACTTACAAGTAAATACATGAGTCCCAAAATCGACCCAAGGATGCCCATAGTCTGAAATATCTCATCAAATAATACTAGTTCATGTGTCAGGGTATTTTAATATTATCGTAATATTATTTTTCTACCATTATTTAAAATATTTACCATTTAATTATGGTAAATAAAATAATTACTAAAGTTACTATTCATAATGGAAAAAATTAAAAAGTAACAATTTACATAAATTGATCCTTCTGATTCCAAGTATGTAATCTATTTTACCAAATTAAAAACATAGAATCTGGAGTAATTAATTTAAAATTAATCCCATTGTCGAAAAATGGGGTTTTTTGTATAAAACATTTCAAAATATTGAAATGTTTTTACATATGAATTCATTGTAAAATTAATGATGGTGACATAAATTTTCTTAAAATATAAAAATATATTCTGTTTATTCTTTAAAACCATTCAATAATATATTTTAACAATATAAATTAAGTTGATGAAAAAATTTGTTTCCAATTTAAATTTAGCATATTTTCACTATTCATCAAAATATGAATGTAGTTAGAAAAATACCAAAAATTTATCCGAAGTAAATTTTTATATCCCGCTTCCAAAAAAGAATTTTATTTTCCCAAATTGAAATTATAAAAAGTAAAAAAACTAGATTTAAAATGGACGCGCCATTAAAAGGCGATAAAACTGCATTTTTTTTAAGAAACAATTATTTTATTTGAAAAGATGATTTTGTTGTAATATCATGTGTAAGATTAATTCTAATGTTATATAAAATTAAAACCGTGGTTAATAATATTCATAAAATCTAGTTTTTATCCCATTAAATAATAATATATTCATAATATATCATTGTTTAGTGAAACTCGGTATTGCGTTGAACACAAGCTATCGTGGAAGGTTACTCTTGTGTGTAATGAGAGCCATGTCATTGTTGAATATAGTGAATCATTCCTTTGGTTTTGTGTATAACATAATCCAAACATATTTCATTTATACATTGAAAAAAAATTATACTCAGTGTTGGGTGAAATGAATTCTATCAAATGAACATGAAATTATGTGTAACACAAGCCAAAAATAGTGTTTCATATAATACAAATTAATACGGTGTTTCATATAGTGCAAGAAAATCATGGTGTAGTGTACTACACAAGACATAAAATAATTTATCTCCTAAAATATTGGGGGTGTTACAATAAGCCTTCCAAAAATTGAAAATATAAGACCTTAGAAACATGGTCAATAAATCATATTAGCAATGATCGCTCATATATCTTAATGTACATCTTTCATGACACATTACAAACATGTAAATACCTTCATCAATTATTATTTTAAAGAACTTTAATATACCTAAATTACCATAAATACATTTTGAAGTCATGAACACTACTTTATTTCAATGATTACTATATATATTATTATACCCAATAAGTTGTAAACATATTCAATAATAACATAAACAACTTTGTAAAAAATATGTAATTGGTTAAAAGGTCGTTGATACTATCTAATTTAGTTTATCCATATCAATCATCTCTATATTGAATCTTAACACAATTTTCTCAACATGTTTAGCACATTTATGATTACCCATCCTTAATTAAAATATCCCCATTCAATTGAATCACTTTTCTAAGTAATTATTAATATTAAACATATACTCTTCATTCATTAATGAAAAACGCATTCGGTAAAAACTAATATCTTACATGACCGTATAGCATAATCATTCAACTCCAAAACAAAAACACTTCATTCCTCACACTTCTTTCTCAAATAATTAATTAATTTTCTTCATATTATTCCTTCATACCGCTATTATAAAATATGTTATATAAACCATGTATTATGTTTATTGAACCTAAATTTAATCATTCTTCTTTCATTTAATGTAAAAAATACTGTTAGAACATCCCATAAATTTCATATGTCATCCGTGACCTCTTTATCTTCACCAATATAACCAATACTCATACAATCTTCTAGATTATCTTTATGATATTTCCCCATAGAGAATTTGTTTTTATAAAAAATTTAATATCCACATTTGAAATGTTCAATGTCAACCTAGATCCTTCATGTCCTTACCAATGACTAAAACTAGAAATCATTGTGTGGGGAACACTTATCATGGTCGAAATCTAGATTATCATGAAAATTTTCATTTAGGATGCCTAAATCAATACACTTTTTTTAATATATGAAAACTTAGGTTTATCCTAGGTTATTCATAGTTATATTTTATTTAAATAATTCCGAATTGTTCGAACTGAGTTTTTGAATTTCCAAATAATATCCCCTGGAGTGTCAAACCTAGTGTGCCACAATGCAAGTCATCATCCACCAGTTCCTAATAGAGTCTAATTCAATATGGTGTTTTTTTAAGTTATTACCAAAATGTACTTATGAGATAGAGCCACATCCACTTGTATTATCATGAAGTAGATCTAATTTCATGGAAATCGCTCTCTCAATCCTTCACCAATATTACTAGATGTTTTCATATAATTTAGCTCATACTTATACTTATACTTGGACAGATCACTAGATATATCCTTAGAAATATCCCTAGGGAACGTGCTAAAAAATATTATCCTAGTTTCCAAAGGTTTACTAAAAATCCCTTTGATACCAATAAAATAAACCCTCACTTTTAATAAATTGATATTATATAAATTTTTATAAATATTCAGCAAATTACCAAAGTACATGCCTCGTGTAACACCCCAAGGATTTAAAAATAAATATTGACTGCATTTTATAATCTATAAGTTAAACTAAACTTTTTCTCTTCTATGTTTTAAATTTCAAAAAACGGTCATCTAGAGTTGTGATCAGAAAGTCATTTAGAGTCTGATAGAACAAACTTTATTTTTTGGTGAATAGTAACATACCCTTATGAAAACTAATATGAATAGTAATTTGACCCTTATGAATAGTAAATAATAATATTATTTTATTTTCTTACGGCAATAAGATAATGATATCTTAATTAATTTTTCAATGTGAAATAAAACTAATTGCACCTTTAAAATAGTTATTTTTCAAATTAACTATGAATTTATTTAAAAAATTAAAATAATAATATTTAGAAAATTAATTTTGTAAAATGGAGTTCATTTTTTAATTCTACACATCAAAAAATTGAAGGGGAAATTTTTTGGTATTTTTCTGAAATTCTAGAATTTTTTATGAATAGTGAAATATGATAAAATACCATATATATAAATTATCAGTTAAACTCACTATTTATGACATCATATGTGATTTAAATCCACTTTGTTAGAACTCACATTAACTTATTACTGTTAGGGGTTGCATGAAACAACACTATTGGTTGTCTTGATGGAAATAATAAAATAATGAATTAAATATTAAAAATTTACCCCTCTCCTCCACTATAAAAACCCCTCACCACTCCCTATTCTCTTCACTCCTCTAAGCCTTGAATCTCCTCAAAGTTCTTCCCAAATAACTTTACCTAGTCACTCCCCACGTCCAGGAAGCTCTTGGTCCTTCCAAAAGACCATAATCCCTTCCCTTAAGGAGGTTCTCAAGGAAGTTATTTCAAGAGGTAAAGCACCATTCCTTTTCTTTTAGTTTCCTTGGAATTTATCTTTTTTTGTTATGATTTCCTCACCGTCTCTGTCAAAATGACCATGATAACTCTAGTATCATATATATACAAGATTTATATCATGTGAATGGAAAAACTATCATCAATATTCTTACTCCCTCCCTTTTATTTTTATAAATGAAATCAACGTCCAAGAGGTTCGAATTTATAACCTTCGTGGATGATGAAGTTTCATTCTTCAATATTTCCTTCATTACTGGTCAAGAAACCATATTGATTGTTGAACCAGACTATAATATATGTATTAAAACCTAATTAATATTTAGGAACCAGTATATAAGTATATATTTTTAATTTATGTTACAAAACTAGTTCATAATAATCCAAATACTGCCAAATAATCGAAGTGATTGTCATCTAATGATTAATCCTCATTCCATGTAACCAAATGATATAAATGTAAATGAAAAATTTTGGATGTTCATAAATAATATTTAATTTAAATTCTGGATATTTACACCCATACCATTTCATTACTTAAGAATAAGTGAACCGATTATGAAAAATAAAGAAAACAAACACTCCAGAACGACGAAATTCAATACAATAACTTATCAATAAAGACATAAATGAACTAACCATAATTAGGATAAATTAAATACATTTCTAATATGTTCTGAAAAAATTTATTAATAATTATAATTTCATATTCCATGAGATTAAGTACAAGAGTGGAACACTTTTGGAGTTAAGGTAAGGGTTTTCCACACGAACATCCTTTTTCATTCGGGTTACTTTCATTGTCTAATTACCTCAATGAAATTCTTATATATTGTTATGTAATCCTAATAAATTCAGTGTGAGTATTCTATATATGTTAATAAACCAGAATCCTTCCCTATTTTATGGATTGTGACATGTTTTAAAAGAAAATTTCCAAACTGTTTCCAAAATACTAGGCCGATTCAAGGGAATTTCTCAAATTCATATCTATTTTAAAAGGAAGTCTATAGTCTGTTTTTTGGAATCCATTGCCTTTCTAAAAAAAATAATTTTATTATTAAAATACTATCTTACTTCAATTCTGGTTTTATATAATTATTTTCCAAAAGAACTCTTCTTTTCAAAATAAAAGAGTATTTATCTCATGATTGCTTAATGATTTTATATGAGTATTTTCGTTTGATTCAATGCTCTTGTTGATTATTATCGATTATTTGGTTTAATCATTTATGAAGTCATATACCATATTTGATTTAATCATTTATGAATAACCCTATTATGGATGATATATCCTAAAACCATTCACCATATTACTCGGAATGATTAGTGTTTTATGTTTAATGATTGGGGAAAGATAGTTACATTTCATATGATAGTTTCAATAGGAATTTATATGTTGTTTACGTTTATCCCTACTCATATGAGGAATTAATTGGACTTATTATCTGATGTGTGGGGACCACTATATACCCTCGATGCATCAATAGGTCTCATGAGACAAATAGACGTGGAATTGGCCGAGGCCTTTCCCAATGTGTTATATGGATTTTGGGTGAGGCCTTAATCATTAGACATCTTGGCCAAGGCCTTGAAAAAATGTTTCAGAATGTCCAAAATATGAACTTCCCTCATTATAAAGCTAGTAATTGAAAGTTCATGTGGTTATTCGACTAGTAAAATACTCATGATTATGTTTTATTATGGCATTATTTACTCAGCTCATATTCCTTCCATAATGTGTGCAAGTTTATTATTAAAGGCTTGTGTTTTCGATTATGCACCATGTCTTATGTTTATGATATATTCCACTGTATTTATTACTCTTACTGATCATTTGAGATCACCCCTTTCTTATGTTTCATTTTTTGTAGGACGTGAAGAAGTAAATTATGAATGACTTGCAAGCATAATCTAGGAGACATAATATTGCTAATGGAATAAATTAGTCTTGTATTTCCCTTCATGATGTAATGATAAACTTATTTATGTATCTTGTATCCAAAACCCAATAAACTACATGGTCCTTCGAGATTCTTATTCCTTGTATGTATACCAATGTAATAAAATAAGGCAC
Organism: Viscum album; assembly: GCA_963277665.1. Lineage (NCBI taxonomy): Eukaryota > Viridiplantae > Streptophyta > Magnoliopsida > Santalales > Viscaceae > Viscum > Viscum album. The sequence goes on along the minus strand of OY728137.1, from coordinate 865,051,916 downwards.
CGGCTCTGGGCAACTAGGGTCAGGTCCTTACACTTCGGGACTATAAAAATTTAGTGTCTTTGGAAACTAGGAACCCATTAATCTAATTTTTGGAACTATCTTAAAAATATACAATAAGGATATTATCCTTTTATCACTCAATATTAAACCTAGTATTCATAGCCTCGGTAAAGGGAACATAGGTAATGGGTGAGCATATATGCTCTTTAAGGTTAATCAAGAGAGATATATAGGCATAAAATGATTATAATGGTATGAGGACATGATTATAAAATTATAAGATAATACCCTCATATCAGAGATCATAATAAAGAGTCATTTAATAAATATTGGAATTCCATAATACAGGAATTATGAGGAATTAACAGAGAATAAGACATGGACCATAATATAGGTAACATACACAGAACTGTAGCATAAAAATCAGCTTATAATATTGTTAACATGGGTAAATAGATATAAGATCACTAATTTAGGTAAGGACATAAAATATGACCCTTTCATTAACTTGTGGACATGAAATGAGGTCCACACATCTCATTGTGTCCATGTAATCAAATTCACACATAAAAACTATTCCCTATATGTTAAGGATTATTTCCAAAAAAATAGAAAACATCGTGGGGACTACACCTACTCGGTAGGATACACCACAATCGTTATTCATAATAATTTCCTTATAATGGATCATAATTCTTCTTCTCCCCAGAGTGGATCAGTATTCCTAATATTACTAGACTATATCGGGTTTCCCCATCTTCCCAGAGTTGACTAGGAAACACCTGTTTCCCATTCTAGATCAGGACCCACATATTTCCCATTATTGATCAACCATGTTGAATTTTTTACCATTATTGTATCATGTAGTATAAATATTTACACAATGAATTGGAGGTAGATACATGTCTCAAACAACACATAATAAAATCATACACACATGTTTCATCATGTCATAAAATGTTCATCATATCATGACCCTTAAAAATGGTTGGGTTTCATAAGAATCATATCATAAACCATGAAATGAACTCGGCATCACAGACATTTAATCATATCATTACCTATGGAAAAAATATAAGTCTCATAATAATTTAATCAAAGAATTTCCCATGAAAATAAGTGGGGTTCAAACAAATATAAAACATAGAATAGAAACAGGTGTTATAAACATCATTTTATCCAAACATAAACATTTAAAGAAAGAATATGAATGATATTATTGATCATATACCTAGTAATGATTAAAATATATCAATGTATGTCATCATAAATGGATAATTATTTTTTTGAATATCATGGAACAATTATTAATTAAAATAAAATTTCATTGAAAATATCTTTCATAATACCATTTCAAAAACCCCTTTGATATAAATAAATATGTACAATTTCATTTAAAACATTTAATGAGGAAAATAATTTTTTTTTAATTTCAATGAACTATATGTAAAACATCAAGATTTTGAAAACCATTTTCATAAAAATAGCTTTGAAAATTTTAAAGGAGGCTTAAAGAAATTTTTAAAACCATTTACTTAGATAACAATTTTATAAATTATAAAGAAGGATGGAAAACATTTTTAAAAACTTTTTAAATAAAAATTAATTTAATAATATTAAATAAATATTGAATTCATTGAAATAATTTTCTTTTAAAATATCTTTTTTTAAACATATAAAAGATTCTTTAAAAGGCATTTAGAAGAAATTTGAACCTAAAACTTGTTTGAAACACATTTTAGTTGAAATTCACATTATAAATAATGAATTTAAAGCATATTATGAATAAAAATTCATTATAATAAACCATCTATATTTAATAATAAATATCAAGAAAATTACAATCATGATATATGGAATGTTTGTACATAGATAATATTCTTATTTTCACAATAAAATGTTTAGAAAACTGAATTTTTTCATAAAATACCAGAATATTTATTTTAATTTTTTTAGTGATAAAAAATGGTTAAACATTTCATTAATAATATGAATATAATATTAAAAAATTATATTCTTTTTATAATACACTATTTTTAATGAACAAGACTTTACAACATAAATGATAAATAAAATCATATTTTCCTAAAAAATTATTAATTATTATAAGGTCCAATTAGTGGAAAATTGTACCATACATTGATATATTGGTAATAATCAGTAGAGACAATAATTCATAAGAGATATTTAAATTTGGATTATATGATTCCATCAAAGTAAGTATAATATTAAATAATCCTAGTAAATTATGATATTGTAGTAATAATATCTTACCACTTTGGTTATTTTAAATCATAATAACCATGAGATAAAACCATTAAATAAATATTATAATATAATTAAAAGAATAATATTTATGATATAACATATCTAATGGAATTATATACACCTTTTATATGAATATAGTTTCATGACATAACATGTGTCTCAAAAAGGCTTATTGAGAAAAAATTACTTGACCTATGTGGTAACTTTTGATTTGTAATCCCCATGAAAGGGATATAATAAAGTGTATTTGTAAATACCAATAAATTTAATTATATGTATCATGTAATACATTTATCATCATTATATATACCACCCAAAATAAATTAGTGGTGAACAAAGAATGTATCTCATAGATATAATAAGTGGGATCAGAAATCCCTTACGTTAAGTCTTGAATTTCTTCATACACCTTCAATCCTCCTATATAATAATATTTTTTTTATAAATACAAAAAATTTACATATTCTTAAATATAATACAATTTATGATTTTATTATGATTTTTGTTACCATTTCATTAACAATTACATGTTATAGTTATGTTTTTGGTAATATCTTTTTTTCGTATATGTCTTGAATTGTTATTCATGATCCTCATACATAGATCATGATTTTTTTATTTGATGAATGTAAAACATGAAATAAATATAATATATTTTAATTATATAAATATTTATAATAATATATAAAATATATAAATATGGAATGCAATGAATCGTTCATGCAGATGGTAGGCCATACATATATATTATTGCTGTTTCTTTTTTCTCATTGAATTGATAAAAAAAAATAAAATGAAATATACATATATTAAAATATAAATATTACCATTGCATTATAATAATTATTTCATATTTTTCTTAAACATTTACCAAACTCATCTTTAATACATTACATGTAATGTGTGAACTAATTTCATAACTTTGAGGAGGTGGTAGTCCACATGTCTACAAAAAAAGTTATCATATTTACAAAAAATAAAAATCATGAAGTAACATGTTATATAATAACTAAAGAAGAGTAAATAAATAATATATATCATATAAATCATATTAAAATAACATTTTTCATCTGAATTCACAATCTTGATATGTGGTTATGTACAAACAAATGACATTGTTTCCTGACGCGGTAGTCTTCTATACAAAAAACTGTAAGTTCATTACCCATTTATTTATGTTTGATTAGATGTAGGTTGAACCCATATAATAAAAAAATCATCATATTTATGATATTAATTTATTAAATAAGTATGGAATAATAACAACCAAATTTAGGGAGAATGAAATAAAATAAAAACGCATGTTGAAGAACAGTAAATATTTGTTGGGAAACTCCGTTTTGTTTTCAACTATGTGAGTGCTTGGATGGATTTATGAACAAATTGAGAGTTTTAGGATAAAGGGAGGAAAATTTTATTATAATTTTTATGGGTTTGGTTGTGAAAAATTGATTTAGGGTTTTAAATAGGGGTAGGAGAAAGGTTCTTTTATAAGTGGGGTAAAGAGAACATTTGTTTTTCTTTAAATGATTTCAGTGTTTCCAACATTTTACATTTCTATAAAGGGATTAAAATTAATAATAATAGATCCTTATATATTTAATTATAGAAATATAGATAAAATATATTTTTTATCAATGATTAGGGGCATTTTTTTCCATATTTTCTATGTTTAATCATTAATTAAACTCGTTTTACCTTAATAAATATAAAGTATTTTATTTAACTTCAGTAATATTCATGAAAGAAAACTACTTTAATCATATTATATAAAATAAATTATTCATATTCATAAAATGGAATCCATTTTTCCAAATTCTTAAAATATAATTGGTGAAATAAAAATAAAAATAATCCCACAAATGGGACTGGACAACATGATTTTAAAGAGAAACAGTCGAGTAGATTGAAATGTTTTTATATCTAGTTTTAGGGTAAAATTTGTTTTGATGACCTATAATATATTAATGGATGTATTATTTTTCTCATTATACATTAATAAAAAATAAAAAAAATAGTTAAATAAATATACAAATTAAATGAAAAAATAGTTTTGAATTAAAACTAAATATTTTTCACTATTAATCTAAAAAGTGAAATTCTCAAGAAAAAACACCAAAAACACACCCAAATTTAATTTTTATTTTACAAATTAAGAAATAAAGTTTATTATTCCAAATAATAATAATCAATATGTAAAGATTTAGATTTTAATTTGGTTAACAATTTAAAGACTATAGAATTACCTTTTAGAAAAACAGATCTTTTTATTCATAAACATTGATTCATTCATATTTCATGTAAATAAAACACATAAGAATAATGTTTAATAGTTTAATAAATATAATATAAATATATATATATGATTAAATTCATTCATCAAAAGTCTTTTAATTAATTTATGAAGGTAAAAATCATTTAATTTCAAAAATATAATTTTATAGCAAAAGATTTTCTATATTTTTAAAATAGTTTAAAATTCATTTAACGTTAATTAGTCACCAAATAATTATTATTATATAAATGTGTGAAATTTATTTTTATACTTTAATTATACCTATTTTGAACTTGAATTCCTATTTCTAGGTTGTAACTATAATGTTGGACCATAATAAACTGTTGGCCGCTCTCTGGTGTAAATTGTTTTAATAATCACAAATCATGAAAAATCATGTAAAATAATTTCAATTATAATTTTGAAAGTGTATAATTATGATTATCTTTGACCAAATATATATTTAACACATTCTATATATATCCATGTAGTAATACTTTTAAAAAAGAAAATTTGCTATGTTTGAGTCATTAACACCGATTGGGTAAATGTCTCACCGACAATTGAAATGTCATACCAATAAAGGAAATTACACATTGAAAGAAGAAATTTCACATAAAAAGTCGAATGTATCACTTATAGTACAAACTAAATCACCGATAGATGACTCACTGACGATACAAATGTCACATCGAACAAAGGAATGTCTCACTGATAGACAAAATCAGTCACCGACACATTGAGTCACCAACACATAGAGATAAAGACAGAATGAATTTTCGATAGAATGATTCACCGATACCAATATAAGGACTCTATCACTCCCCAACTTCTGTGTACCCGGTGCCGGTTCCATACAGAGGATCAAATTTGGTTCAGTCTCTGGGAAACCAGCTATTGCTGAAATTTTTCTTCTCCGAAAATATTTTACCTAATTTTTTTTAATAAAAAACGTAGGGTGAGTATACGAATTCCTAGTAAGGGGTTTCAAAATAAATCAATATAACTTTTGAAAACAATTTTTAAAACCATTTCATAAAAAAATCTTTTTAAACAAAAGCTGTAACACATGTACACATCATAAGAGTGCTCAAACAAAACATGCTATCAAAATTTCAAGGATACATGATTCAATTATAGACATGCTCATAATTAAAGGAAATTTCATGCTACAATTCAAGTAAAAAATTAATAACTAAGTGTAATTCATGATCAGAGTTGCACTTAAAATAACACCAATTTCGTCTTTTACTGTTGTGAAACATACACTGGCCATAAAATCTATGAATATTGCATAAATAATATGCCATTTATGTAATCCTTGCAATCTCAAAATCATAAACTCCTTAACAAGAAATATTCTAATAGTCGAATATTCCTCTGGTTAATTAATTTACATAGGTTTTAATGAGGAAAGTGTATATGCCGGACTTTTTCAAGGCCTCGTTCCAAGATGTCTAATGATTAAGGCCTCAACCAAAATCCATAACTCATATTTGGGAAAGGCCTCAACCAATTCTGCTGCTAGTTGTCTCATGAGACCTACCGATGCATCAAGGGGCTATAGTGGGCCCCACCCATCACATACTACATCCAACTTATTCCTCATATATTTAAATCAATGTGAACACCCCACTTTGATTTATTAAATCACTTACCGTATATCAAGCCAAGTGTAAAAATTACTTGGTTTCTTATTTCACCTTTCATTTTATTCAAGGTGTCCCACACCACCTTGAATAATTAAATCCATAAAAAATAATTTACATTTATGCATATATAGTGAGTCTGGCACAAAACTATGAATTATGTGGTCAAGTAATTAATTGGTACATAAGTTAAAAATACTTGTGATGACAATGAACAAAAAAAAGAATACAAACATGATAACATAAAATGAAAAAGTCTATAACCATATTAATCAAGAACATTCATGATAAAATGGAGAGGTATACTAAACATAATAAATAAAGAGGTAAACTCGACTTAATAAATAAATAGGTAAACATAACATTTCATGTGGGGTACCAAACTGACATTATCTCAAACATTTGTTATAAATAAGATTTTGTTTGCTACATTAAATGTTAAAACTCAAAAGTATAAAACTCAACCATAAACATTATCATTTTCTATAATGAGTACATATGAAAATTAAGTCACATGCTTCAAATATATATGTTCATGAACTAATCAAATTGAAATAAAGCATTTGGAAAAGCATGATTAGGGTTTGACGTTGCGTAAAATATTCATTCAATGGGCCGTGTATAAAAAAAGTATTATATTAGTCAAGATTTTTTTTTTGAATACGCATGTTTAGTAATTTCTTCAAAAACCATGGAAATTTATAAATACCAATGGGGATTAAAGTAGAAATTCACACACACATACCCCCATACTAGATTATACATATCAATTATATGCAAGGTTCTCATTCTATGTTAGTTTTTCACTTGTAAATTTATCCAAAACATGGACTTAATCATTAGGGTAAATTTTTTTAATTGTTTTAAAAACCTCATTTATATTATGTGTATCCAAATTTATAATAACATAAATGATTAGATATAAAATTTTCACACACAAAGTGACTCCATTCATTTTAGCTCTTCATTAACTCAACCTTGGAAATCTTTATCCTGGGCATATGATGTTAATGAAAATCTGAGGTTTGTGTATATTATACTTATATATTTTCATATACATGTGTATATTTTTAACTGATTATGTATTTAAGGCATAAGATAAATTTTTATGGGGCGTCCATACTAAGGGTCTATTAATACCATATAGCTTATGATCTTGAAACCCTTAAAGAAAGAATTAACCTTAAACCATAGGGTGATATATTTTATTTTACAAGTGTATATAAATATATACACAAAACTTAAAACCACACAGGAAAGACAAAGTTTAATTCCCTACCTTATCTTGAGGAGGAAGAGGAGCTCAGGTGACGCTGGAAAACTCAGAGGGCTCGTCGAGGTCCGCTGGAGGCTTGGGTGCAAGGAACTGGGAGATTCTTTGGATGCCTTAGATGTTTTTTATAAACTAAACCTATAATATATATATATATATATATATATATATAATACATGTTGAATGGGATTCGAGGCCCAAGTGGCCCAAAAAAAACTGATAGACGACCCTTTTTGAAACCACTTGATCGAGGGATACCAACGACTATCATGGAAAAGAAAAACGACAATAAGTAGGGTATAGGGTGACTGGTTCGGGGAATGCCGAGGGGATCCAAACAACGATTTGAGTAGAAAGATAGGAGGTATTTCAACAGTCACGATCAGATCAAGCTTAGAATCTAGGGTTGGGATGCATCCGTGGTTTCTTAAAGGTAATAGATGGATCAGATTAAACCTAAGTCTGATCGGACGACATGATATTTATGCAACACTTTTTAAAAACTTCGAATAGCCACAATTAGATCCATGGTATATTGAACGGTGCATAAAAATGTGGTGGAAATCCGTGGTTTTTGAAGATCAAAAATGAGATCGTGATCAGCGGTCAAGATCACGCGCGGCACAATCTAATGGCCCAGATCGCGTTTCACCCAAAAATTATCATCCCACATCGTATCGGAGAGCTATTTTCGCCTCAATTATAACCCCTAGCCTCCCATCATCTACTTAGAAAACACACAACACACATGAATGGGGCCCTATACACGGGCTCCCGCCCTGCCCCTATAGGCCTTGGCCTACCCATGCTCTGCCACGGTCTCACCCCCACAGTGGTGTACCTATGCTCTGTGAACGCATGCGCACCTACTCCCGTGCTCTGGTGCACCCCTTGGGGGACCTATTCCTGAGATTGGGCTGGCCCAAGCTTGGGCTGAGGGCTAGGCTCTGCCACCAAGCGTGAGCTGCCTCCCTTGGCCCAGCCATAAAGGGCTGACCCTAGTGGGCCCAAATATTTTACAAAAACTTAACCTTAATAGAATATATATATATGAAGTATTAAGTTAAATAATACTCTATAGAAATTTACTTTTTCAAACATGAATTTTTATTTAATTTTGAGGAATGATTAATGAACTCATAACTATACATTGTATAATAATATTTCTAGATCTATTTATAGCTCCAAATCTTTAACATTAATTGAAATTCGGTATAACCACGTAAAATAATTTTTACTAACAGTAGTCAAAACATAGTTAATCAAGAAAATAGTTTAATTAAAATAAATTAAACATGACCTAAAAACAATGAATGAAAATCTTTACAATATATTTTCTTTAATTAAAACATGTTTTGAATTCCTCATTATATTTCAAAAACACCAACATATAATTCAAAACATTCTTCTATGCCCTTTTAAAGTTCATGGTTAGGAGTAGTTTTATAAATTTTCAATTTATACCGTAATTACATGGTGGACTAGAATATACTTATAAGTTTTCAATTAAATTTCCAATGAGGCCAATGACTATATTTATAGCCGTTAGAGTTCCATGTTTTCCCAAGACAATGATCACATTAGTGTCTTATAAATCCAAGACTTAAGGTTTCTTAAAACTCAAGCTGATTGAAGAAGATGGTTCACATCATAACATTGGTTCTTAGTGTGGCCGCAGTGGCTTCGGCCATTCTTATGTTCATTATGAAAAATTCTAAGGACCCATATTATTTCCTTGGGGTTCTAGTGGTTTCAAGTTGTCTCCCTGTAATTCTGATTGGGTTCTTAATAGGTATTTCTCGTTAGCATGATTACTTTTTTTATTTCGGTGTATTGTAAACACTACAGTGATTTTATTTAAATGAAAAGTCTTGTATCCACTTGTGTGTTTTACTCACTTGCATTATAATATAAATTAGAACCATATTATTACCTTCTCATTAGATACACGTTTTGTTCAGTTATTCAGACAAAATTAATCATAACTTATCAAAACATAAGGTTCGAGTTTTGGGGTGTTACATCATTCCCCCCTACAAGGAATTGAGTCCTCACAATTTGTTCCATAACCATAAAAGAAAGATCTCTAATGTTCTTACCACATCCCCCATCATAGAAGATCCTCAAGTGCGTTCAGTGGAAAACCCAAATTGATGCTCAACTCCTATAGTTCTCTGATCGAGACACACCTCGAACAGAAGGGGTTGAACTCTTGCATCAAACACTCGGGCTTCCAGATGGAGGCTCGAACAGTAGAATGTTTGGAAATGTCCGAATGGACCATCACAAGAAGAACTCGCCGTACTATGTCTCGAATGAGAACATCCTAGTCGTAGATGTTGTTGTACATGCTAAAACTGAAGAGTTGGTACATTTAGGCCGTAAAAAGGTTTCCCTCCAAAGCTGCTTATTGAAAGCATAACCTGGCCATGTAGTTCTGGACTAGGGTAAAACATAGGAAAATTCCTTCATGGTATTTTCCTCTTCGCCTATACTCGCCCAGTTGTGTCGTGGCTATGCGGTAGTAAATAGAAGCATTCCCTTGACAGGTGCAGAGAATGTCCAGACTATTTTTCAATTCATATAGTTGCTTGCACGTTTTTCACAAGTTTCCAAGAGGTAGGTACTCCTCTTCACAAGTTTTGATCGTAATAATCTCCAATACCTCAACAGGAAGAGATAAAATATGGTTTTGTCCTTCCATCGGATTTTTTTATGAAAGTTTACATAGTAATACTCATTCAAAAGTATAACCGATGAAAGGATAACAAAGAAGAGACAACAAGTTATGTATATAACTATTTGTACATAAAATAAAACAGGCACTACTGTAAATTCATGCTATATCCACGGTTTAAAACCGTGGATATAGGTCCTTAGACCATGGCTAAGTTTGGAATGGCTATAGGCATAGACTTATAGCCACAGTTTGGGACCGTGTATATAGTTCTAGAGACATGGTTCAAACCGTGGATCTAGGTATACAGCCACGGTTCAAACCGTGGTAATATCTCTATAGCCACGGTTTAGAACCGTGGCTATACTAGAGGAGGGACACAATTTATTTCCACGGTTAGAAACCCTGGCATTAGACCTATATCCAAGGTTAGAAACCATGCAAATAGACCTATAGCCATGTTTAGAAACTGTGGTATAGGGTCTAAAAAACCATAAAAAATAGCCCACCACCCCCCTGCATAGCCCCCCCTAGAGTAGCCCAACCCCTACAGACCCCTCCCACCTAGACACTAGACACCCCTACCCTAAATAACCCCCCCTAGACCACCCCTACAAATACCCCCTCCTAGACAGACCCTGGACAACCCCCCAGACAGACCTATGACACCCCCCGGACACCCCCCAGATAGACCCAGGATACCCCCCCAGACCCTGGACCCCACCCCAGACCCTGGATATATCCCCTGGACATCCCAGACCTCCACTCCCCTAGATATCCACCACCGCACCCTCCTGGATAGACCCTGGACCCCCCGAGAACCTGGTCACCCCCACACCCCCAGACCCTGGACACCCCCCATACCTCCACTCCCCTAAACAGCCACCCCCACCCTCCTAGACAGACCCTAGAACCCCCCCAAAACCCGGACACCCACCAGACCCCCCAGTCCGCCCCCCCTGCCCGTTTCCCCTCTTTCCTGCCCCGACCAGCCCCCACTTCCACCCCTACCAGCCCCAACTTGCACCCCTCTGCCAGTTTACCCCCTTTCCCATGCCAGTCCCCTCCAAATTAAATTATACACGATATCTACTTACATATTAAGAATTAAAAAAAATACAAATATTAAAAAAAACACATAACTGCACTTACATCTATCTCCCTATAAGACAAACTATCCAAGAAGTCTAGAACTGGCTCAAAAGTACCTACAAACCAAGGTAGAACATAGTAGTGCTCATCCCCTAAAATTATGGTAAAACAAAACATCTTAGAATATTCACAAAGAATATAACTGAATAAACAAGAATAGTGCATCCCCCCTGCTGGACCCCCTGGATAGCAGCCCCCCTGCTGGACCCCCTTGCACCACCCCTGCTGTACACCCCCTTTCTCCCCTATTGGACACCCCCTACACAACAGCCCCCCCTACATCCCCTGCACCCATTGCACACACCCCCTTGTACACCCCTTTCCCCTTGCTAGACCCCCCTGGACAGCATCCCCCCACCCCCTGCTAGACACCCCTAGACAGCAGCCCCAACCCCCCTGGATAGCAGCCCCCCCGCTAGACCCCCTGGATAGGCCCCCCTGGACAGAAGTCCCCCTGCTGGACCCCCCTGACACCCCCTACTGGACAACAGACCCCCACCACATCCCTTGCACGTATCCTAGAGCAGCCCGTGTGCTATCATCATGTTAAAAATAAAATCTCACATGATGTAGGAAGAAATAAATCCATGCTGCCCAAGGCTGCTTCAAAATCCAGAAGTACATGCATCAAGAGTCCATCCAGACATGAAGCTAAATTGGAAAGGAAAAACTGGTTGAGAAAATTTTCTCAACCCAACAACTCACATTTATGGGAAAGGACATCCACATTAATCAATAATTATTTATTATTTTTGTATTATAAGTGTTCCAAACAATGTAGGGAATTGAAGGTGAAGCTAGTTCTCAAGAGGAGAGTAAATGAAGGGAAGTAAGCTGGAATAACTATTCCAGATATGAAAAAAAGTCACCATCTTGGTATGATTTATCAAATGGTATTCCAAATAACACCAAAAGGAAATATTTTCCTTGATGGAGTGAAGATAGTGTGTCTCCTCTATTGATAGATGAGTGGAGAAGACCATTGAGAAGCTGCCAGACATATTTTTTCCATGAAAATCTGGAATTTTGAGAAAGTTCTTGAAAAAATCATTGATGAGGTACGCATTTCTCTCTTCCCAATTAATGACCAAAAAAATTATAACATTAAGTTGGAGAAATTGAATTAATCAATTAAAAGAAGTTAAAGAAATTTGAGATCTCAAGGCTAATTTCTAAAACCTGCAACATGTACTTGAATGTTTTCAACACGTTTATTGAGATGAGTGCAAGATCTCAGGTTGTAATTCCAAAAAGAATGAAGATATCAATTGGTATAATTTGGTTTCAACATGAGGACATCTGAACAACCCTTAAATGAGTCATTGTAATTAGAATCACTTGGTATCATGTTCACACACCTTCCCCCTGCACACCCCACCCCTGCCCCCCATGCACACACCCCCTGCCCCCTACACATCCCACCCATGCCCCCCTACACACCCCACCCCTACCCCCTAAACATCTTGGTATGACTTATAAAATGGTATTCCCAAGAACATCATAAGGAAATATCTGCCTTGATGGAGTGAATATAGTGTGTCTCCTTGATGGGGACATGTGTGGAGAAGACCCTTGAGAAGCTACCAGACTTATTTATTTCATGAAAATATTGAATTTCTATAAAGTGCATGAAAAATCATTGATGAGGTATGAATTTATATCATCCCTGTTAATGAACGAATAATGTCTGATATTAAGAGGGAGAAATTGAATTAATCAATGACAAGAAGTTGGGGAAATTTGAGATCTCAAGGATGACTTCTAAAACCAACTACATGTACTTGAATGTTTTCAACATGTGTATTGAGATGAGTGCAAGATCTTAAGTTGTAATTCCAAAATGAATGAAGATATCAATTGACATCATTTTTTTTTCAACTTGAGGACATCTGAACATCCCCTAAATGAGTCATGGGATTTATAATCAGTTGGTATCATGTTCAATCCCCTACCCCTCCTGCACAAATGACAAGAAGTTGAGGAAATTTGAGATCTCAAGGATGATTTCTAAAACCTGCTACATGTACTTGATTGTTTTCAACATGTGTATTGAGATGAGTGCAAGATCTCATGTTTTAATTACAAAAAGAATAAAGATATCAATTGGAATCATTTGGTTTCAACTTTAGGACATCTGAATAGCCCCTAAATGAGTCATGGGAATTAGAATCAGTTGGTATCATGTTCACACCCCTGCCCCCTGTACACCCCACCCATGCCCCCCTGCACACCATACCCCACCACCCCTGCACATCTTGGTATGATTTATCAAATGGTATTCCAAATAACATTAGAAGGAAAGATATTCCTTGATGGAGTGAACATAGTGTGTCTTCTCGATGGGGAGATGGGAGGAGAAGACCCTTGAGAAGATGTCAGACTTATTTATTCAATTCAAATCTGGAATTTCAGGAAAGTGCTTGAAAAAATCATTGATGAGTTATGAATTTATCTCATCCTTATTAATGACATAATAAAGTCTGAAATTCAGGTGGAGAAATTGTCTTAATCAATGAAAAGAAGTTGAGGAAATTTGAGATCTCAAGGATGATTTTTAAAACCTTCTACCTGTACATGAATGTTTTCAACATGTGTATAGAGATGAGTGCAAGATATCAGGTTGTAATTCCAAAAAGAATAAAGATATAAATTGGTGTCATTTGGTTTCAACTTAAGGACATATGAAAAACCCCTAAATGAGTCATGGTCATTAGAATCAGTTGGTATCATGTTCACAACCCTTCCCCCCATCACAAATGAAAAGAAGTTTAGAAAATTTTAGATCTCAAGGTTGATTTCTCAAACCTGCTACATGCACTTGAATGTTTTCGACATGTGTATTAAGATGATTGCAAGATATCAGGTTATAATTACAAAAATAATGAAGATATCAATTGGCATCATTTGGTTTCAACTTGAGGACATCTGAACAACCCCTAAATGAGTCATGTGAATTAGAATCAGTTGGTGTTATATTCACACCCCTGCCCCCCTGCACACCCCACCCATTCCCCCTGCACACCCCACACTTTTCCCCTGCACATCTTGTTATGATTTATCAAATGGTATTCCAAATTGCATCAGAAGGAAAGATCTGCCCTGATGGAGTGAAGATAGTGTGACTCCTCGATGGGGAGATGAGTGTAGAAGTCCCATGAGAAGCTTCCAGACTTATTTATTCCATTCAAATCTGAAATTTTTGGAAAGTGCTTGAAAAAATCATTTATGAGGTATGCATTTCTCTCATACATGTTAATTACAAAATAATTTCTGATATTAAGGGGGAGAAATTGAATTAATAAATGATAAGAAGTTGAGGAAATTTGAGATCTTAAGGCTGATTTCTAAAACCTGTTACATATACTTGAATGTTTTCAACATATGTATTGAGATGAGTGTAAGATATCAGGTTATAATTCCAAAAATAATGAAGATATCAATTGGAATAATTTGGTTTCAACTTGAGGACATATGAAAACCCCTAAATGAGTCATAAGAATTAGAATCTATTGGTATCATGTTCACAACCCTGCCCCCTGCACACCCTACCCTTGACCCCCATGCACACACCACCTTCCCCCTGCACACCCCACCCCTTCTCCCCAGCACACCCCACCCCTTCCCCTGCACATCTTGGTCTGATTTATCAAGTGGTATTCCAATTAACATAATAATGAAATATATGCCTTGATGGAGTGAAGATAGTGTGTCTCCTCGATGGGGAGATGAGTGGAGAAGACCCTTGAGAAGCTTCCAGACTTATTTATTCCATGAAAATCTGGAATTTTTGGAAAGTGCTTCAAAAGATCATTGATGAGGTATGCATTTCTCTCATCCCTATTAATGACCGAATAAAGTCTGATATTAAGGGGGAGAAATTTAATTAATCAATGAAAAAAAGTTGAGGAAATTTGAGATCTCAAGGATGATTTCTAAAACCTGCTACATGTACATGAAAGTTTTCAACATGTGTATTGAGATGACTCCAAGATGTCAGGTTGTAATTCCAAAAAGAATGAAGATATCAATTGGAATCATTTGGTTTCAACTTTAGGACATCTGAACATCCCCTAAAAGAATTATGGGAATTAGAACCAGTTGGTATCATGCACACACCCCATTCCCTTGCTTGACACCCCACCCCTTCCCCCTTGCACACCCCCCTGCCCCCTGCACACCCCACCCATGCCCCCTCCCCCCACCCTGTGCAGTCTCTAGGGACTAATGATACAGAGATAGTTTACTAAGGATTTTATTAGATTGTTCTCGTTTAAGGTGGAAACATTTTAAATTCCATGACCAGACATAATCATGTGTTCTATCTCCCAAATCCACCACCCTTTCTATGTGTTACAGGAATGTAGGATAGAAATGATTGGATAGACAACAACAAGTGCATTTTTGTTCAGGTCCTGACATCTATGGATGAGAGAGTGATGCTAGAGACCTCCATTTTCCATAAATAAACAATTTGATGGTGGAATACCATTAATCAATATAGAAGACATCTATAGATGAGAGAGTGATGTTAGAGACCTCCATTTTCCTTAAATAAACCATTTGATGGTGGAATACCATTAATCAAGATAGAATATGGGATGATCATTCATAGAATACATTCATGGAGGTTTTCCATAAAAAATAAATTACTAACATGATGAAGATATACTATTACCATGTGTTTATGGAGATGCAGAAGAGACTTAGAAATGTCTTTGTGCAATATTCTTTTTTCATAGAGCTGCCATGATTTGCCCAATTTTTGGCTGCAATCAAGGCCCAAAAGGCTCATATTTTCTAGATATTTCACCATCCAAATATCAAACTATAGGTAAGGATATTTTATATGACATCATACCAAACCAGATCGGGCTACACCAATCCAACAATCTCCCTTGGGGCATCCCTTGTTGCGGGCTAGAATGTTGGGGGTAGCGGGTTGAAATGAAGGTGGAAGGGGAATGGTGTGGGATGGATGTGGCTGGAGTAGGGCCAAATCACGACATTAAAATGGCGTGACCGCGACGTGACCACGACGTAAACACGACCTCACCCCCGGCGTGACCCCGACGTGACAGTGGCGTGACCGCGGCGTGACCGCGGAGTGACCGCGGCGTGAACGCGGCGTGACCGCGGCGTGACCGCGGCGTGACCGCGGCGTGAACGCGGCGTGACCGCGGCGTGACCGCGGCGTGACCGCGGCGTGACCGCGGCGTGACCGCGGCGTGACCGCGGCGTGACCGCGGCGTGACCGCGGCGTGACCGCGGCGTGACCGCGGCGTGACCGCGGCGTGACCGCGGCGTGACCGCGGCGTGACCGCGGCGTGACCGCGGCGTGACCGCGGCGTGACTGCGGCGTTCCAGCGACATCCGCGGGGCAACATCTTCTGGCTAGGAGTGAAGAGAGAAAGAGGAGGTGGGGAAACATTCCGACCCCCCACCCCGCCTGTAGAAATTGTGATTAATCAGTCTCAACATTGATCACAAGACTCATGGAATAATATAACTGCGAACTATCGTGGGGTGTCGTCCTGGAGATGGGACAAATCAAGACATTACCGCGGCGTGACCACAGCGTGACTGCAGTGTGACCGCAGCGTGACCATGGCATGTTGGCCCAATCTAGTGACATCTTGGGGGCATCATCTTCCGGTCAGGAGAAAAGGGAGCAGGAGGAGGCGGGGCAACATTCTGGTCATCGTCTTGCTGGTAGAAATTGTGATTAGTTAATCTCATCATTGATCACAAGAATCATGGAATACTATCAATGCGAACTGCTACAGGTTGTTGTCCTGGAGCAGGGCCAAATCACGGCGTGACTACGGTGTGACCGCAGCGTGACCGCGGTATGTTGGCTCAGTCTAGCAAAATCCACGGGGCTGCAACTTTTGGCCAGGAGCGAAGGGAGCAGAAGGAGGCAGGGCAGAATTCCGGTCATCGCCCCACCGACAGAAATTGTGATTAGTCAGTCTCAACATTGATCATAAGACTCATAGAATACTATCACTGGGAACCGCAGTGGGGTGTCATCCTGGAACAGGGCCAAATCACAAAGTGACCGTGGCGTGACCGCGACATGACAGCAGCGTAACCACAGTGTGACCGCGACATGAACCATGCGTGACTGTGGCATGACTACAGCATGATCACGATATGTTGGCCCGATCTAGCAACATTCGTGGGGAAACATCTTCCGGCCAGGAGTGAAGGGAGCAGGAGGAGGCAGGGAAACATTCTTACTATCGCCCCACTGGAAGAAATCGTGATTAGTCAGTATCAACATTGATCACAAGACTCATGGAATACTATCACTGCAAACCGCCGCGGGGTGTC
Source organism: Viscum album (assembly GCA_963277665.1). Taxonomy (NCBI): domain Eukaryota; kingdom Viridiplantae; phylum Streptophyta; class Magnoliopsida; order Santalales; family Viscaceae; genus Viscum; species Viscum album. Next base: position 865,034,289 of record OY728137.1, on the reverse strand, counting down.
ATCCTGGAATAGGGCCAAATCATGGCGTGACTGCGGTGTGACCACGGCGTGACTGCTGTGTGACCACAACATGTTGTCCTGGTCTAGCGACATCCGCAGGGCAGCATCTGCCATCCTTGAGCGAAGAGAGCAGGAGAAGGCGGGGCAACATTATGATCGTCGCCCCACAGATAGATAATAGAATAGATCAACTATTTAATATTATATAGCAAGGGATCACCAGAGAAGGTTGTAGTGAGCGGCACAATGACACAACATCTAAAGGGCAAGAAAATGATGGAAAGGAATCATACACCCTACACAAACCATTTACAAATTCATTCACTTTTCCTAATCCTAGAAATTTTGTTTATAATATTCAAAGTGTGAAAAGGAAAGTGTCATGGCCAAGGCATATGCCTACTCGGGCAATGACATTTTAGTTAAATGAGTATGATAAGCCGATTTATATTTTTCAAAGAAAACAAAAACCAACATGCCACAAAACAAACACCAATAAGAGGTATATGATATACTCAAACCAAATCTAAACATGATAAAAATAACTATCACTACAATTTGGTTTAAAAGATAGAACACCTCCGTTGGAGGGGTTTTATTATAAAATAATGCAATTTATTTATCACAAAATTCATTTAATTATATTTAAGATTTATTCTAAAACTCATTCAGCACAAATAAAATTAAATAATTTAAGCAACTAGATCAACATAACTATCACTGTGAGTTTTCGCAGACAGAATACCTCTGTTGGAGGGGTTTTATTATAAAAACATGACTTTATTTATCAAATGAAACAATTAAATTAAAGAACACTTATTCAAGATATGCGATTAAATATAATTAAGCATAATTAAGAAATAAACTAAATTCAATTTAAATCATTCTTGAATTAAAGAGGCTAGAAGAGGGATCCTACCTCAAGGTGGAACCAAACCGTCCACTTCAGCTCTTGGAGCTTTCTAACTAAAATTTGATGCTCCCCCACTGGGTATACGTACTTTCACACTCATGCAAGGACACCCATCCCCAATGCACACACCCACATGGCCATGAGAATGTGCAAGGGGATCCTTGCACATATGCTTATATGCATATACCAGTCTCCACTCATTTGTGTATGAATTTATATATATATATATATAAACATGGGAACGCATAGCCCCATATGTTCATAATCACTACCATGATTGACTATACATGTAACAGGGGAACCTACATACATATACTTTCTTACCTATGCACACGCAGGCGAGTCACCCATATCTTGGCTACTCGAAACCAACAAGAAGGGATCAACACACTACACAAAGGATATTTGGAACATTAAAAAACATAAAGGCTGCTACATAACCAGTGAGAAACCGACAAACGAAATTAAATCCTTACCTCGATTGGGAGAATGAAATCCACCCGAACCGACATGAAATGATGCAACGCCCTACTGAAAACATAATATAGATTCAAAAACACTAAAATCCCCAAATACATGAGGTGAGAGACAATAGTAACCATATAATCTTATCTCAGATTAAGGCCGACAGACTGAATCAATATGAACCCCATTTTCCCCCCTTCGCAGAATATAATTACCCTTTGTCCATAGAAAGAAGTAAAAGACCCATGTGGCCAACGAAATAAAGAGAATAAAATAAAAACTGAACTAAAACATACCTGTATCCTGTGACTATACACATCACCGCCCAACATATAAGAACCAAAATGCCCCTTGGGTGACATCATGTTCCTGCAAGCAAGGGGGAAATAGATCCATGTTTTAAAATGATAATATCAAATATTACATTCCAATTAATTAAAAATTATTCTTCTTGTTAATGGTATATAATTAGTTTGGCTCAAGTTTCAGATTAATTTGATTTAGTTCGATATAAGTTTACCCCCCTGCACACACCCATCACACACCCCACACACACCACAACACAACCCCATCACACCCCTCACCCCTCTAATGTACACTTCCTTCCCCCTGCACACACTTCCTCCACACCCTACACACACCCCCTACACACACCCCCTGCACACACACCCTCCACAACCCCCTGCACCCCCACCACCCCCTGCACACCCTCGCAAAACCTTACAAAACCCCAGCACAACCCCAAAAAAACCCATGCACACCCCTTCCAATGTCTAAAATAAACCACAAACCAAAAACTAAATTCAATGTTAAATAGAGCCTAGGAATTTCATTTGTCTAAAATTAAAATCAAGAAGATGAATAAGAGCGGCACCAAGAAATTGGATACTCCTATCTACCTAAAAAAATGATTCATTGTGCATATTTTTTTTTATGACCACATATAAGATGCTTCCTGAAAAACTATAAATTCAGATTCTATATAACTTTAATATGTTAAAGAGGAACCTGGCCACCCAAATCCAGATTCTAGTAGGGTCTAGAAAACCAGAATATGAATTGTTGGAAACACTACAAGAAAGCCATCCCACTTAAGTGAGCTAGATAATTCCTCACTACTGAAGAACCAGGATACCAAGGATCCTTAATTTTGTTTCTCATAGTAATGATACTCATCCATAAAGATCTTCCTTATTCATAAACATTGTAAGAAAAAAATGAATAATCAATATATTGTTATTACAAAACAATTATAACTAAGGGTAACCATCTACTCTAAAAAATTACTAAGGTTGACTTCATCAAGTCTAAAATGAGAAAAAACCCAAAGCCTTTTTGTGTCATTATTGGACTGATTAGTACCAAAAAACTGGTATCCCATCTTGGTAAGAGTATCAAATTTCTCAGAAAAGATCCTATTAGGCTTAGAAAGTCCAAGAAGACCAAGATTGTGTTTGCTAAAAAAATATTAAGAGAACTAACTATTTTAGGGTTATCCTATCCCTGAAAAGTCTAGAACATAATCTTCATTTTAACATGGATTTGATCTAGAGCTCCCTTTCTTCTTGACAAAAGAGTTTTTGTTCCTGGTTGATCTCTTGAAACAAATAGATTTTTCCCATTATTAATTATAATAACACTTTCCTTCCATGAAGTTTTTGTATTGGGATAGCCCAATTCCCTTCCTTGGTCAGATACATCAACGAAAAGTCCATTTGGATTACCTTTAGAATTGAAACTCAAACTAGTATTAATCAGATGAGTGATATAAGAATTAACACCATACAAAAGTATAATTCTAGTATTGATTCCAGGATTGACAACCTAAGTAGATCTTTGTCTTACTATTTCATTAAACTTTGGATCATTTTGAAATTGAGTAACCTTCTGATGTATAAAAATCCCATCATGGGATGCATTGACCTTGTTCCTGTCTCCAGTTGGATTGATTGTATTTCCCTCTTTTAGAATATCTATAGACAGAGGAGTCTGCCCTAACCTGTATATAACTCTCAGACCTACATAATCAATGTTTATGCTAGCAGTTTCCAAATTATCAGAATATAGAAGAGCTTTCCTTGGCTTGTATGCAACACTAAGACCTATAGAATCCATGTTTTTGCTAATAGATTCCAAATTATCTGTGCAAGGGGTGTTACTGCTCTCCTGTAAAGATAAACCAGTCTGAGCAATACTAGTTTGGGAAATAAAAATTGGTTCTTGCATATCAAACATACTTCTGAGTTCCTCATCCTTAAAATATTCAATAATAATCGTAATATCTTGATCAAATTCAATATAGATGTACTCATCTTCCTTATCTATAAATCCAGAACCCTTAGCTTCCCCACTAAAATCCTAGAGAACAACACATGAAATATTATTTCCAGGCTGGGAGGTTTCAACATCAACAAAATTAACAGGGGTGACAATACAATGATCTTCTTGATGAGAATCTACAAGGCACACAATATCATAGGGAATTTCAAGAAAAAATTCATCATCCCCACTATTTGTAACTCCATCATAAGCCATATTACTACTGGAAGGACTGGGTACAGAAAAATTAGAGGTGGGATAAGATAAATCGGAATCCCATTCCTCTTCAGTAACAATAGAGGCTCAAGATTTACCATTGATGTTTTTAACATCAAATGTACTTGATTGTTTTTTCACCCATTTACCAGGTCCATCTTTTCTCAGTGGATCATTTTTTTTCCAGGGCAGTAGCTTTTCCCTTCTTCCTCATATTAACCTCTTTCCATGTATTAACATCAGAAGGGGGATTCACTTGATTCTAAATGACTCTACAGTTAGAGATGTTGTGTCCAATAATTCACCAGTAATCGAAAAATGGGGAATATATTCATAATCTACCGATACTTTAACCTACATTCATTAGCAATGAAATTGATGGAGTCTGACAGCTTGGTATCAAAATCACTATCAACTAAGATTCTGACATATAATTCTAGATCTCCATGAAGAGTACATTGATCCAATTTCAGATGAATTCAAATATAATCAGCAACATCATTTAAGATTTTAGGGTGCCAATACACCCAATTTTGGACATTTAATATAACATATATTTGAGCTGTTGAATTCCTTTGATTGAAAGGATCAAAATTAATATGTCAATCAGAAATCCTCAGCGTTCCAGTCTTCAAATTAACATTTCTAATCTTCCGCACTGATTTGACGTCATCCTTACTCTTCATCAGAATATAGAAGAAACCTCTTTAATTTATTGCCTCCCCAACATTGTGAAATCTTCAATTTTAGAACTTCATTGGGCCATGGTTTGTCTCATTCGGAATACTAAATAAATCCAAGAATTGAGAATTTACACAGATCGATTCCCTGTTGAAGGAATTCTAGATTAGCGATGACTGAGAAACCACTACCATCCAATTTCTTGAAACAAGGAGGTCTGGGGAGGTCATCCTTGATGAAATTAACACCATGAAGTGAGTCTACAAAAGAAATTCATTTTTTTCCAAGTCCTTAAATATCCTATAAGATTTATGTTTTCAATTAGATGTTTCTCAATTTTTGAAGATTCATATACAAGATCCTTGAAATAGAATTCCCACTCTGAGAAAAATGCATCCATGATCAGAAGGAAGGCTAGAGCGAAGAAGAATCATTGCAACGATTCACCAAAAGAATTTAATGGAATTTTCGCAAGGGTCTCCTTTATTGAACATTCCTATTAAGGCAGGGTTTGTTTTTTCATTTAAGTACAATGGAAAGAAGGTTTCATTTTAGTTACTTCATATGGTACATGGGCATGGGGTTTGGCTGGATCAAGCTTATAATTGGACAAGAAATTTCTAGACTCAGATGTTACAGCTCTTGTAACTAGTGTTGCGGCTGCATATCACTCTAAATATACCCTACCAAATTTCATTCGATTATTTAGGGAGAGTATTATTGAGTAAGTATTTAGAGACTTAGCACCAAGTACTGAAATTGCAACCCTCCTTCACCCACACTACCCCCATCCCTACTATCCCAACCACACTGCACCCCCACCCCACTAAACCCTCACTATCCCCTGCCCCCTCCTTCACCCCCACTACCCATACTATTGTCCCCACCCACTGATATGAATAGAACCAATATAAAATAATGGGTCCCTAACCAAACTAACCTAAACTATAAAAAATATTTAATTTCACTGAATGATATCTCTCACTCTTCTTTGTTTTGTAATTTTTTTATAAAAAACCTTTTTTGGGTTAAGTGTTAACGAACACAATAGATTGCCAAAATAGCCATAAATAAATTACAAACATGAACTAATATTCAAATTCTAAAATTAATCATAACAAGTAGTTCATCCACACACCATAGGATTTGATAGGAGATAAGACACGTCTCGATATCTATGTGAGAGAGGAAATCACGTGACACCTAAATCTCTATGTCATCTGTTACTATCACCATTATTCTAGCCCCATTTATATCAATCAAATCACTATTTCCAATATGCATCACCTCATTAAAAATTCCATACCAATGATACTGAACACCACTTCTCCTGACCTAGTTTCAACTGAAATTCAATTTTCATCATTGAATAAGAAAATCCTAAAACAAAAATAGACAAAACATCATCAAATTCCACACAATTATAACACCAAAATGACCTTCACAAATGATAAAATCAACCATGAATACAAACCATGCTGATCCAAATACTCTAACTTAGTAAAACTAATCAAACCAAATTGATTCAGTAAACTAAGAAGAACTAAAATATATGGACTTAAACTAAACCAAATGGAAGTGACCTGATCCAAATCAAACAGAACATATAAATAATACTACTAGAATTGAGAAATCCAACCTAGTTTAAATAAAACCTAATAAAATCTACAAGGCTCTATCTAAATCAATGTAATCCAAACAAATTGATTCACTAAAATAAGAACCTAAAGTTATAGACCTAAAAAAAACAAATAGATTTGGACTAATCCAAAATAAATGGAATTAAACTAACACCACTAAAATCGAGACAACCCAACATGAAATCATATCATCTTAACTTTTGATTTCTAGCATTTGCATATTTAAACTCTATAAGACAATCAATCCCAATGAAAATGAAAAATATCAAAAAAATCATACCTAATGTATTAAGTGAAAACAAATTAACTCCATCAAAGACAAATGTGACAATTAAGAAGACAATATATCAAAATAAATGAATCTTACCCAATGAAAATTGAAGAGGTTGTGGGTTTGAAATCAAAGAAACCCTTCTCCATAGAAAAAATCACAGGGCATGTGAGGAATTAGAACCATCGCAGTTCATATGTATGCTACTGTGCATTGGAGAAAATCAAAGATAATTGAAAGCACAACAACATAAATAGAATAATTATTTGAGGAAATAGAAATCAAACCCTAACACACCCTACCATAGGACACTCACAAGATGTGATTCATGGAACTCCTACCAGTGAGAATTAGAGGGGCACCGAGAATGTGTGAATAATGAAAAAACATTACACATTGGTAAGTCGAGGAGGTGGGTGGCTTGAATGTGGAGGCAGATATGGAGCCACGTCAGATGAAGAGGATCACATGGAGGTTGGGCGGTCATGTTGTTGGAGGAGGATCATCCCGAGGTTGGGTGGTTGCATCATCATCAGAGGATTGTCTCGATGTTGGGTGGTAACATAATCATAGGAGAATATTCCAAAGGTTGGGTGGCCTCATCATTAGAGGAGGATAGTGGGAGGTTGGGCGGCACCATCGGGCGAGGACGAAGGTCATATGACTATCGAACAAAATCAGTGAGGAAGAGTTCTCGAGGAAGTGTCTATGAGGAAGACAAGAAGGGTTTCGAGGTGAGTTGGCGAGCGAGAGAGGAAATCCATGAGGGAGGTTGAAATTCTATGGCAAAAGCCATTTTTTTTAAAACCGTGGTGATATAATAGGATTTAGCCATGATTTTTTTTAAACTATGGATATATAAGTGTGGCTAAATCTTAAAATTCTAGTAGTGAGGGCTAATGGTTTCCCCAATTTCCTAATACATGAATCCCCAAAATTAATTTAAAACTTTCAATTTCCCCTAACCATATAAAACCTGAGAAATCTGGTTCAATATCGTGGGAGCACTTGTGTTGTCTATAGAGTCTGACATGTGGGGTGTACAACTGAGAGACGTCAGCATGTACTTGTTTCCTGTACACAGAACGGGAGGTTTCGTATTCAAGGATTTCAATGTCCATTACCTGACCAAGATGTCCATAAGATAGGACATGACACATATATGCCGCACAGAGGTCTCCCACTGCTATAGCTCTTGGGAAGGCCGTGAGGGATGAGAAGCCTTCCACTGAGGTGAAGCATCTAAAAAGTTCCTCATAGTATTTTCCCCGTCGTGCGTAGGATGGAAACTGGGCCTGCATCATAAAGATGTAATCCAAACCCGCTTTTCGGTGGAGTTAAAGTACTCGTGGAGAATTAGATATGTCATAGTGATGTTTTCATGACATACAGATATAGGCATAGTTTATTAAACATTTATGGCTAGTTATTGAAATTATTTTTTCTAAGGCCTCTATGGAAAGTGAGAGAAGGTTAGTACTTCATTTTTCAACTGAAATTTAGAAAACATCGTTCTTAGTATTGCATAAGTAGATTTTAATTGTTATGTTCTAGTTTTCCAGAGTTATCCAAACCGAATCCTCTGATACCAAATGTCACACCCTAGCTACCGTTTACCTGAAGGAGGTGCCATACAGAGTATCGAATTCAGTTCAGGCTCTGGGAAACCATCTATTGCTAAAATATTTCTTCTGCTGAAATATTTTACATAGAAAATTTTAGTAAAAAACATAGGGTGAGCATACAAATTCCCAGTAAGGGTTTCACCCACAATTCTGCTGCTAGTTGTCTCATGAGACCTACTATTGCATCGAGGGGCTATAGCGGGCCCCACCTATCACATACTATGTCCAATTCATTCCTCATATCTATAAATCAAAGTGCACATCCCTCTTTGATTTATTAAATCACTTATCGCATATCAAACCAAGTGTACAAATTACTTGGTTTCTTATTTCACCATTCATTTTATTCAAGGTGCCCACACCACCTTGAACAATTAAATCCACAAAAAATCATTTAAATTTATGCATATGTAGTGAGTATGCCAAAAAAATATGAATTATGTGGTCAAGTCATTAATTTCTACCTAAGTTAACAGTACTTGTGATGAAAATTAACACAAAAGGAATACAAATATGATCACATAAAATGACAAAGTCTAGTACGATATTAATCAAGAACATTCATGATTAAATAGATAGGTATACTAAACATAATAAATAAAGAAGTAAACTAAACTTAATAAATAAATAGGTAAACTTAACATTTCATGCGGGGTACTAAACTCACATTATATCAAACATTTGCTATAAATAAGCTTTTGTTTGCTACATTAAATGTTAAAACCAAAAAGTATAGAACTCAACCTTAAACATTATCATTTTCAATAAAGAGTGAAGAGTAATGAGTACATATGAAAATGAAGTCACAAGCTTCCAATATCCATGTTCATGAACAAAGCACATTAAAAGAAAGGATTTGGAAAACCATGATTAGGGTTTCACGTTGCGTAAAACATACATTCAATGGGACGTGTATAAAAAATTAGTGTTTTAGTCAAGCCCCAAAAAATTAAATACACATGTTTAGTACTTTATTTGCAATCCGTATAAATTTATAAATAAAAATGGGGATTAAAGTTTTCATTCACACACACATAACCACATACCCGATTATACATGTCAAGTATACACAAGGTTCTCATTCTAAGTTAGTTTTTCACTTGTAAATTTATCAAAAACATGGACTTAATCATTAGGGTATAATTATTGAATTGCTTTAAAAACATAATTTATATTATGCGTATCCATATTAATAAGAACATAAATGATTACATATAAAATTTTCCCACACAAAGTGAGTCCATTAATTTTAGCTCTTCATTAACTCAACCATGGAAATCATTATCCTGGGCATATGATGTTTATGAAAATCCAAGGTTTGTGTATATTATACTTATATATTTTCATAGAAATGTGTATATTTTTAATCGATTACATATTTAAGGCATAAGATAAATTTTCATGAGGCATCCATGCATAGGGTATATTAATACCCTATAACTTAAGATCTTGCAACCCTTAAAGAAAGAATTAACTTTGAAATGTAAGGTGTTGTATTTTATATTCCAAGTGTACATACATATATACACAAAACTTAAATCCACACAAGCAAGACAATGTTTAATCCCCTAACTTATCATGGGGAGGAAGTGGAGCTCATGTGACCCGGGAAAACTCGGAGTGCTCATTGAGGTCCGCTGGAGGCTTGGGTACAAGGAACCGGGAGGTTCTTCGAATTCCTCAGATATTTTTTAATAAACTAAACCTATTCAATATATATATATTTTTAAAACAAGTTTCATGGGACTTGAGGCCCAAGTGGCCCTAAAAAAACTAATAGACAACCCTTTTGGAAACCACGTGAAAAAGGGAGACCAGTGGCTGTCACAGGAGAATAAAAACGGTAAGAAATAGGCTATAGGGTGACTGGTTAGGGGAACACCATGGGGGAAGAAGACAAAAATATGTGTAGAAATCCGGGAGGGATTTCAACAGCCAGGATCAGATCTATCTTGGAATCTAGGGCTGGGATGCGTTCATGGTTTCTTAAAGGTAATGGAAGGCTCAGATTAAATCCGAGTCTAATTAGTTGGAACGAGATTGATGTGGTGTTTTTAAAAAAAATTGAACGACCATGATTAGATATGTGGTTGATCAAACGGTGAAGAAAAATGTGGTGGAAATCCACTGTTGTTGAGGATCGAAAATGAGATCGTGATCGGAGGTCCAGATCATGTGTGATGCAATCCAATGGCCCAGATCCTCTTTCACCCAAAAAATATCATCCCACATTGAATCAGCAATCTATTTTCAACTCCATTATAAGACCGATCCTTGCATCATTTTCTTAGAAAACACACAGCACACACGAATGGGGCCCTATACACCAGCTCCTGCCCTACCCCTATAGGCCTTGGCCTACCCATGCTCTGCTGCGGCCTCACCCCCGCGGTGGTGCTTCTACACTCTATGCACTCATGCACCCCTGCTCCCATGCTCCGGTGCACCCCTCGAGGGATCTATGCCTGAGCTCGAGCTGGCCCCGGCTTGGGCTGGGGGCTAGACTCAGCCACCAAGCATGAGCTTCCTCCCTCGGCCCAACCATAAAGGGCTGGCCCTAGCAAGCACAATTTTTTTTAAAAAAAACATAACCTTAAGAGAATATATATATGAAGTTTTAATGTAAATAATAATCTATAGAAATTTTCTTTTTCAAACATGAATTTTTATTTAAGATTGAGGAAGGATTAATGAACACCAAACTACGCCTTATCAAATAATATTTCTAAAGATATTTATAGAACCAAATCTTTAACATGAATTGAAATTCATTATAACCACATAAAATATTTTGTACTCATATTAGTCAAAACTATGTTAATGAAGAATATAGTTTAATTAAAATAAATTAAACATAACTTAAAAACACTGAATGAAAATAATTACAATATTTTTGAAATAATTGTAAAATGTTTTGAATTCTTTATTACATTTCAAAAACCCCAACGTATAATTCAAAACATTCCTTTGTTCCCTTTTAAAGTTCGTGGTTAGGAGTAGTTTTAAAATTTTTAAATTTATAACTTAATTACATGGAGGAATAGAATATAATTATAAGTTTTCAATTAATTGTCCAACGAGGCCAACAACTATATTTATAGCTGTTAGAGTTCCATGGTTTCCCAAGGAAACGATCACATTAGTTTCTTATAAATCCAAGACATAGGGTGTCCTAAAACACAATTTGATTTAAGAATATGGTTCACGTCATACCATTAGTGCTTAGTGTAGACGCGGTGGCTTAGACCATTATTATGTTCATTATGGAAAATTATAAGAACCCATATTATTTTTATGGGGTTCTCATTGTTTTAAGATGTCTCCCTGTAATTCTGATGGAGTTCTTAATAGGTATTTTTGGTTAGAATGATTACTCTTTTGATCTTGTTGTATTCTAAACGCTATGGTGCTTTTATTTAAATGAAAAGTTTTTTATTCACAGGTGTGTTTTAATTAGTTGCATTCTAATATAAATTAAAAGCATATTATTACCTTCTCATGAGAAACAAGTTTTGTTCAATTTTTCAGACAAATGTAATCATAACTTATCAATACATAAGGTTCGGGTTTTGGGGTGTTACAGACTCACTAATAGGGTATTCACCAAAAGAATATTTAAATTTTCTTTTATTAAAAATTATCCTTAAAGTAATAATTAGGTGTTTTGATGATACTAATTAAATAATTCTTCTGAAGACAACATCAGTGACCTGGTCAAGGGACAGTATCAGGTACCTCCACATGATTGTTATAGGGCTGCATAATATAAAATGAGAAAATCATGAATGATTACATAGAGATATGGACATACAATATAGGACTTTCACGAGCACCAATTCTGAACTTATGAAAAAAATAAAGAATAACGCAAGAGGAATTATCATTCTTTTCTTTCTGACTAAACACATAGGAGAACTTGTTTTTCACCAAAGTTTTAATCATCCTTTTAGAAATCCAATACCAAATTGGACAATCCCATCATCCTTGAAAACCAAAACAAAAAGCTTCATGACACTCAGTTTTCAGGGTCTTCTTCTAAAAGATGACTCAAACATCACATCTACTATATTCAAAGAATTCATTATTGAGAGTAACAAAATAAAAATGTATATTTGTGTGTATCAAAAGATAATATAACTATTCCATGTATTAAATGTTTAATTTTATGTTTCATTAAACTCATGTTAAACGTAGTGATTTCATATAACACAAGCTATCTTTAGTATTGTGATAAATGAAATATATATTAAAGATTAAATTAATAAATCAATATATTAAAAAAATATTATGGTGTTAGAAGTTATAACCCTTTATATAAGCCTACAAATATGAAAAAAACAAATGTTTTTTAAGAAAATGTGTGTTTTCCCCTATGAAAATACATCTTCTTCGGGGCATTATAGTGGATGTGGTTTTGGTAGAGATTCATATAGGGATAATAACCCAGAAAAAATATGGTTGGGTATATCTTGACTATAGTTCTAGTGCATGGTGAATGGGCCCTTAATGCACACATGGTTTTATGCACTAGTGGGACTTGATTTGTTTAAGTAATAGTTTCTTTAAGATTGATTATGATATGTTTTAATTGAGAATGACCTTGGATGAACTAGGAAAAACGTAAAAATTTATTTATTGAAAAAATGATGTCATGATTTAGATATCACATAAATTATTATCATGAATATATTAACTTATATTCTAAATATATTTTCTTATTTTATGCTTATTGGGTTTAGTAAATTGATAGAAGAAGATGCTACCATGTTTAAACATAATATGATAGAAAATTCAATGATTTCCCTCTGATAACCCAAATGTTATAGGAGATGGAATAAAAAATATTATTTATATTCTGATATAACATTCTCAATCCAATAATCATGTTGACTGTCCAAATTGAAAAAATATATAATAATGTAATATTGATATATTAATTAGAAAATTCCTACAATATTTTTGTTTGGGATTTCAATGAACTAATTACTGATAATTGAATTAGTACCATTGAATTGATAGTTTCTATTTTCAAGTTATCAAAACATGAAAATTTCAAATTTATTGTTTTTTATTTGTAAGTTGAATTAGATTAATGGTGGCCATATATCTACAATAAAACTAAATAGGAAGAAATAGACTCCATATATTTGGATATGTGGAGGATACTATTTTCAATGATTTTATTACTTGTATACAAAATTTTCATATAAAGAATGAATTCCTTAATCTCAAATAATAGAATCAAGAATTTAGTTTTACCTATGAGAGAAAAATATGAATTCATAAAATCTTCAATTATTATTTTAATATTAAGGAAATAAATATGATTTATTTTTTATTTAGTGAAATAGAACAAATTACTTATCAAGTTATATCAGGAATCACCATGATTAGTGATAAAGACAAAATTCTATGTACCGTCAAGGTGTAAATGGATATTGGATTCACCCATCAATCAAAAGGTTTTGATATGAAAAGAAATATGGAATTCATGGAGGATCATTATAAAAATACTATTTATCAAAGAAGGTTAGTTTTTATTTATTCTAGATTGGGAAGACCATGGTTTTTATACAAAGGTATTACACATATTTCTATGAATATTCAATAAATTACACAATTAAACACATGAAGACCACAATATTTCATTTCTTTTGAATCCCCAAACATAAGCTTTTGATATGGTGAAATATATTCAATAACTCCAATAAATATCTTCCCCTTTTGTACCCCAAAATAAAATACTTCCTTATAACATAGGGGAATGGAAACATAACATATGGTGATCATAGATGCTAAATGTGGTTAAAAAAAGGGGATATGTTTCCAAATAATATAGATATGGATATTAGAACATGATAATAACATTTGAAAAATATAACCTTCATATCAAGTAACATAATGTAATATACCGACTACGATCTTACTCAACTGATTCCCCTATCCTGGGGCTCTCATGGCCTCATGTGTACCTCCCCTTGTACTATAGCCTATAGAGTTGCAATGAGGGTCTATGGTCTGATGGTGGGGAGACTATAACCTCATATCAGAGGGTCACAAAAAAAATAAAAAATAAACAGACAAAAACATATTCATTATATTACAAATAGAATAGTGAAATCAGATATAATAAATAAACAACTGAGGAACCATAAATAACCAACAACTGTAATAATAATAAAAATACCATAGGATGACTCATATACAAGACAATGTCTTGTCATGATGATATAAAAATAGGGAAACATGGGATACAAGGACATGTATATACAATATGCTATAAAAAATCACAAAAAGTCTAAAAGAGTTCTCTACTGGAATGAGATGCATATTCTCTATCCTCTTCCCCCATTCCTTGTGGTATAAATAAACCATATAAATTCTCTATAGCATGACCATTTACACTATCCATAACTGTAGACATTAAGTATACTTATTTACTAAAGGTTTTTCAGGCATGGTTTGAGATAAAATCCTAGTAGTCCACAACCATTGGTGTATCCAAATAATTTAGCCATTGTACAAAGAATGTAATTTCTAGGTATAAGGAATAATGAAAAAATGAATAATGCATACCATACGGATCTGGTTTCTATAGGAAACAAACAAGGATATACCATCTTCATCATGTTTCAGTGAAGGATTTATATCAGTGACCACATATATATGTAATTAAACACACATATATAGTTATATACTATATTAAAATATATAAAATACTCACATGACTACATAAGTTGGCATATACATTGATACTTTGTGGTAGCTGGACCAACTGTCTAACTGAAGCATTCTTAACTTGTCAAGTGATTTGTAAGATACAACAAAATGGTACAATTCCTAAGTATCATGATGAATGCGAATCATCATTGCATTAACTAAAGATTGGTGGGGTGAAATTTCATTCCCAACACAATATATAGTGGAATTTCAAATGTAATTCTCATTTCCCAGATAAAAGTAAAATTGTGAGAGGAATCAAGCTCAACACCCGATATAAGAGAGATTGAAACATCATGATTCTCAATTTTCTTATCCATTATTTAAAATCCAATGGAAATGGAATAATAAAAATAAAAACAACAACAATAATAATAATATGAGGGATCACCTCTTAATAATTTATAACCATCAATACTAATAAAAGTAAGGATATAATAATTTATATAGTCTAAAAATATAAAACATTCATCACAATGCATGAACTTTCCACCCATCACAATTCAATATAATTAATTCATTTAATAAATTCTGTAAATTCCATTTTATGATATTCAAATTTCTGAGAAAGTGATATGGTCAAATAAAAAACTAGATAAAAGTGGGAAATTTCATATAAAAATCATATTGAACACTTATTCAATGTTTTGTCATTTAAACACTTATATAAATAGGTGAAATTTATGTTGGCACACCCAAAGGGGTGATGGAAAAAGATAAATTCATCCTCTAACTACCTGGAAATCGTCTGTAGGATTAAAAAATAATGCATATGTTTATTTATGTATGAAAATCACATAATAATTTGATTTTTGGAAATTTAAAGCACGAAACACAATGCCAAAAGCTATTAAAACATCAAAAATATAGGGAAATAATTCTAGGTAACATATATTAGGCCCATATGGGAATCCTCATCCAAAAAGATATTCATATTTCATGTAAAATGGATAAAATCTGAGGAACATTTCAAAGCATGGAAAATATTGAGATTTACCATGAAAACAATTCCACAAGATATGGGAAGAGAATTGAATAATTGAATAAATGTTATTATAGAGATTGAATATAGTTGTGAAACTCCTCTAAATTAGATTCTTTTGATGTTTGGATGGAGTTACCTCTATCCCTAGATTAGAAAAAGGGAGAGCTCCATGGGAGAGGGAGGATGAGTGATCTACAGGAAATTAAGGGAGAAAATATAGAGGTGAGGATTTATTTTCATTAACATGAAAATAAAAAACTCACCCTCTAAGATAGTATTTCATGGTTTGGTCGTGTAGTTGTTCAAAATATACACCAACATTGTGCCACACCACATCCAAAAGAGGGATCCCGCATGGGCTAGGTGCATGGTTTTCCTAACTGTGAAGAGACCATATGAAACCCATTGGTATAGAGTCATAAATTTAAGCATGGGTGTGTACATTGGATCACACGGTTTCGAACAACTATTTATCCCCTAATCCCCACTAAAAAACCTTCCACAGTTAGATGTTACCACATGATTTGGGATTAATGGTTTATATAAACCATGAGGCCCAGTCCATTTTACCAAAATCTAGTACTATGGGGTCTGAAAAACCCCTTGACACGCATGAAACCTCGGTGAATTCATTGGGTACCACTGAAAGTGTCAATGAATGCAATGTAAGATTAAATAAAGTGATCTGAAAATTTATGAAAATCTTATTCGTTTTAAACTCCCATATTTAAAGAAACTCATCATGGAAATGGAAATTTGGGGGTGAAGAGGGATCATCTAAGAGAAGATATATTGACTGGTCTCATATATTAGGATCCTACACCATGGTATCATCATGTACCATGTCATTCTTCCATTGCAAACATTATAAAGGAATGAATGCTCCATAAATTATATTCACTCTCCAATCCAAAATTCCCAAGGGATAATTATCAAAAGAATAATCGACCTCTCAGACAACCTCATCATGTTAGAAAATCTATTATAGTACTAGATAATTCTAGTGAAATTGAGATACATTAAAGAAATCATGAAAAGATTGATATCTCCAAGGATGTGATATGTAGTTATCCTATAGTCTAATTCGCTTCATAACTTCAAAGGGAATAAATAATTATAGTGAATGCTTTCCCTACCAATGAATAGGTAGTGGACAAACAAGGGAGAAACCAACAAGAAATACCGATCAACAAACTCGAACTCAAGATTTTGTCAGCATCTACTGGCATATGACTTCTGTTTAGGCTGAGCTGTCAAAATGTTCTTTAGGGTCAAATTGAAATTCTATAAAGTCTCCTAGATAGGACATAGTTCAAAAAATCTACCTCCCCTCTATCTATAAATCACATAAGTGATTTCCATAGCATACCATATATGGTTTTTTAAAGAGACATCAAGATGGAAGCCTAAAAAAATTGTTGTAAGTGAACATAACAAGGTGTATATGTTTCCCACAAAAACAATTAAATATGAGGAAACATGCATAAAGCATTTCTGCTAACATCTAAACCATACACTCTCTCTGTTACATCGTTCTGAGGGTGATTGGTTATTCTTAGAGGATACTTCACACCAAAGGAATTCAACAACCCCTAGCATAACCATGACATGTAATGAGCATCAAATTGAGATATTATTGATTATAGATCTTCATGAATATGTAAAAAAATATCAACTTATAGTGTTCATATCTCGTCTATTATGAATGTCTATGGAATATTTAATAAATGTGTGAAATTCATTAAACAGTATATAAAAAAAATATATCAATCCATGAGTAAATCTCATAAAATCATTTCCTAAATCTATAGATACATTGTCCCATTTCCACTCAAGAATGTAAAACAGCATTAAAAGTCATGTCAGTTGATGTGGTTCATCCTTCACCAGCTAACATGTGCAACACTGAATGGTAAAAATAGTTATATATTGTTTCATAATGGGTAACCAATAATGCTGAAATGAATCTCAATACATATTGGGGATACCGAGATGTACTTCACAAAATGAGGCATGAAATTATCACATTAGCTACTCAATGATGTCTGATAGAACATATACACCCCAATGGAATCGTAATGTCTCATCCCCATCCATGAAATAATAAGAACTAATATCCTCATCCTAAAAACATTCCCTCTAGACTATCCCTCAATATCAGAACTTTGTCTCATTCTCAACTGTTCCACAAAGGTAGAGGTAACATTGAATGATTATAGGATATTACAAACATTGTTTTCTTGAACCTTAATGATCATTTCAGAAAACAAGGCAACACGCTTCCATGGACCACTTGCCTCCTAAACTACCTATTTTGGAGTCTTCTAGCACAATGAATCAACTACAACAATACCTTAATCGTATGAGTAGGTATTGTAGAAATAAAATTATTACATGTACTCAACCAATATACACTTATTGAGATTCAAATATCATTATATAAAGTCATACTTGAGGTTTTAGTAATTTTTAAATAAATAAAAATACTCTCTATGTAGATAATGTATCCAATATAAAAGAACATTTGAAAAATCTTCTTAATCATGGTCATTTTTTTTGTAATTCTTCTCATGAGGCCATAATTGATTAGAGTCATATGCTATGAATAAATTATCCTATATCATAATATCTCCAATACTAATACCTTAGATTCCATATTAATTGTTATCTCAACCATCTTACTCTGAAAGAATAAATATCTGAAATAAATTCATTTTTCCCTTTAATTCTTCAAATGCTGCTTCACAATAACTTTTCCATATGAATTTGACACCTTTTTTCATTAATCCAATAAGATGACCTACTATACAGAAGAAAATCCATAATTATATCTATATAATGACCTATTATCCCCCAAGAAACTTCGTATGTCAAAGAAATTGTTGGGATACTCCAATAGAAATAATTCTCTCACCTTATTAGGGTCTACTAAATCACCTGAGTTTGAGAAAATATGACCCATGATGAGGACTTTATTGATCAAAACGTGTAATTTATTGATCTTATCATAAATATAATGCTCTATTAGTGTATTCATTATAATCTCAATATAATTTGCATGGTCATGTCTAGAACGAGAACATAATATGATGTCTTCAATATAAACTAACATTAATTAATCTAGAATGGGTGGAAAATAAGATTCATTAGAGCCCCGAAAACAATAGGTGAATTCGTGAGACCAAACGACATTACCAAGTACTCATAGATATTGTAACTTATTAAGAAAGATGTGTTAGGTATATATGATTACCTGAAACATACTTGATAAAATAAAAACCTAAAATCAGTCTTTTAGAACACTCTCTATTATCATAGTTGATCAATGAGGATGTCTACATGAGGAAATATAAAATGATTCTTTACTATATGTAGGTTCAATCAATGGTAATACACACAGAGAATGAGGTTACAAACTACCTAAATTCAAAAAAGACTAGTCCACACCATGGAGATGTGTTGGGGAATATAAAAAAATTTCCCTACAGAGTCTATAACTAATTATTGAAATCTTAAAGATCCATATGTGACATACTTTAAGGAGGAATTGACATGGGTGGGACTCCTATAACCTGTCTAATGTAGAATTCTACCTCTTGTAAATGGGTATCCAATAAAATTAATCAGTGAATATGACTTTGATGAAATCCACCCAATGAGGGAAATAATGGATCATAACCCCTACTCCTCCAAGAAAAGTCTAGAAAACTAGGTTGTCACCCTACTCAGCCTTTTCATCTCGGGTTTGGATCGAGTTGAAAGAACATCCCAGTGCCCCTTATAAATGTAACTGCCCTCCTCTGGTAATTTAAATGTCACCCTATGATGATTAATGTCTATATGAGATCAATTAAGAACTATTCAATCCATCTTGAGGATTGAAAAAAACCCTGTTATGTTGAGTATGAAAAGATTCTACATGAAGATATATCCACATATCTCAAGGGGGAATCCTAATGATGGAGAAAAATATTTAATCGTATACCCAAATGGGTATCAAGCATCATGACACCATAGAAGTGTTCTATCTTATGGCTCAAAATCCTTATAATAGCCTCATATATGAAAGAGTGAGATGCACATGTCTCAAATAGAGTGGATAATAATGAAAATTCTAGTAGAATAGTATTAGAAACAGTAGAAGGTGTATTAATCTTATCTTCTAGTATAAGTTACATGACATGTAACTAGACCATACCACGACCCTGAGTAACAACATGAATACCCTAAGTAGTCCCACTCAGCTAGCATTGGAAATCATGAGTCTAAATTCCTCTGCCTTGGCTTGTACCTTGTCCAAACTGGTCAATGCAAATCCATTTTCCGGTCTACAAAGATACTACTAGACTCGCTCCAAAAAATGGGTTTAGTGTATATATCCACTCTCTAGTAACCGATAGAATGTTCCAGTAGAATAATTGTACATGCTATATTCTGTTCTAGCTGCTATTTTCCACTAGATCCTGCATACACTAGGGTTTCTTGTGTCCTGTATTTCAAAAATGGTGACATATGAGGAAACTAACAGCATGAAATAGATGAATGTATATACCCCCGCAGAAATATCGATGTGACTCTTTCTCCTAATAAAAGAATCACTATCAGGTCTAGGTGATGAATAATCCTAGATCGGACTGCCATATTTCATCATATTTTTCTATATAAGGAGGTCCTCCTTGACTATCTCTGAATTATTCATCATCCAAAAGTTGTTGAGAAGAAATTAAAATTCATATACCTTCCCATCCTCGAATTGTCTCACTGCCATAATATCATCACTATATAGAGTCGGAAGGAACCATTTTAACACATTGAAATGAGTAAAGTATTCCATTAACTAACGATGTCCCTATTTTATGTTAAATAATACTCTTACCATATCTACTCTCAAGGTCTATAGAAAGAAGAAAACATAGAATACCATCTTTAAATTTATCAAGATCACATCATGATGTTAATCTATAGGGTAATCATATACCATGATCACTTGGAAGAACCACATATCATATAAGAAGAGAGCCTAAACCAGTTCTCTATATGTGTCTCTAGATGTTCAAAAATAAAAAAATGGACTTGTTCCATGACTGTACATAATGTGGTCTGCCATCCCCAAAAAATCTAGAAGGATTCCAGAACTGAAACTCTTGAGTCAACTCTTCCATTGTCGGTGTAAGTCGATAAACACAATGAGTATATTTCATCATGCGGTAAATTCCCCCTTGAACCTTGGTGTCAGTTCCCATCTCAAGAAAAAATTATTGGGTCGTAGGACTAAATACAATATATTAAACTAGTTTCACATGGACATCCACCTTAGGTGTCTGGTCATCATAACCTTCTTGGAATATGACTTGAGGTTATCACAGTGGCATGATTCAACAATTCGAAATACGCACCTCAAAAATTATTTAATAGTTGAATGAATTACATATAGGGATCATGACAGAAACAAAACCTTTCTATATAAAATATCACACCCCTATCAGTAATTCTAAAAATTGTTCCATGCAGAATTAAAGACCATATCATGCCATATAATATATTATACCCCCAACTAATAACTATTAATTCTAGGTTTGACCTTATGTCTCATATCAGATTGTTGGGGTTTTGATTCATGAAATTTTAACTGAAATCTTTAGAGGAAACAATTTTACAATACAAATAGAGTCCCATTTAGTGGTAATTATTTCACTTTTAAAGGAATAAATTAATTCTCAGTTTCGATCTTCCATGTATGTATAAATATATATCATGTTTATGAACCATTATGTCCAAGAACAACAATATGGTATGGTTGGATAATTAATGTGTCATGACAAATATATTTGGGTAATAATAGT
This sequence comes from Viscum album, assembly GCA_963277665.1. Lineage (NCBI taxonomy): Eukaryota > Viridiplantae > Streptophyta > Magnoliopsida > Santalales > Viscaceae > Viscum > Viscum album. The sequence continues at coordinate 865,012,611 of OY728137.1, read as the reverse complement.
TTCAATTGATTTAGGAACATTAATATTTCTAATTTTATTTTTCATGTATGAAATTTCAACACATTCCAATATATAATAACCAAGGAACTGACCATATAAATAGGAAAATTCCTAAAAAAAGTGTATTTTTGTGAACAAATTCATGGAATATTCGTCCTAATGTACCTATAATGATTCATGAGATTCTAATTCCATTTTTAAATAACCCAATGATAAAATATGGATTATTACATAATTAACAAAAACTACACACACCTGGTGAGTCATCCAAATATTAAATCATAACAACTATAGCAGGCGCAATACAATAATAAAAACATCCCATCCCATATAATTTTGGTTTCCCATGTACATTGGTTAGCTAATCCCTAGAAGAGGCTCAGTTAAAAATAATATTTGATCCAAATATCATATATAATTCCTCAACATAAAGATCAAAATTAAAAATAACTACTTTGATACCACATTCAATTATCTAGAACTTGGTTCCACTCAATCAGTTCTACATGCTGGTGGGTGACATGGCCTCAAATGCACCTCACCGTGTTATAGTGGATTCCAACTAGTGGGAATAATGATGGTAGTTGGGTGGGGAGACTATACCCTCATATCAGAGTTTGATATTAGATAACAAAAAATAAGACATTAAACAAAAGAATCATAACATACCAGATGACACAACTGAATCAAATATAATAAATACGTTAATTAAAGGGGAGTTAAAAACCAAAAACATTAATAATAATGAAAATACCATAGGAAGAATATTATGCATGATTATTTCATTTTATGATGATATGAAAAATTGGATACATGGGATGCATGTGATACATGATACATACATATATAAAATTCTATATAAAAATAAAAAATACCAAAATACAACTCAACTAGTTTAATAATTATACACTCAACCATTTTCTCTAATGGACCATAGAATAAGTAAACAATATAAAATATCTATTGATGTGAGTTTTACCTTGTCTATACCTATATACATGAATTTTACTCGGATACTAATGGAATCCAGAGTAGGGAGTGAGAAAAAAAAACAATTTATAGAAATAATTTATCCAGTATACATTGTAGGAAGTGTATAAGTATAAATAATGATGAAAAATACGAAATAATAAATACCATTTAGCTATAGTTCCTATAATAAAATTGATGGATCTACCTTCTTCAACATATCGTGGAGGAAGAGTGTGATCCGTAACAACATATTTTTTTAATTATATATATATTATTAAACCTTATATATAAATAGGAACTACGTACTTGGGGACATAAGTAGGTGTATACATGGATACTAGGTTCTAGATGAACTGGGGGGTGTAACTCATGCATCTATGACTAGTATAATGATAAATAACCTATACTAATAGGACATAATCCCTTAATTTCGTAATGAATCTATGAAATATTTCCTATCACTAGAGATAGGTGGGGTGAGACAACATGTCATACACTTGATATAAAGAATCATGGAATATCATTACCATTATCAAGATAGGTGGATAATGATGAGATACATCATTCTCAACATCCTGATGTAAGGAAGAAAAAAAATCACTCTCAATAAGTCCCTTATCCGTCATTCAATAACTAATATTAATGGTTTAATAATAACAATAATATAAGGGATCACTACTTAATTATTCATAATTTCCAAGCCAAATTAAACTATGGTATTCACAATTCATATATTCAATATATATAAAAATAATCAATTGGCATGGAAATTCCTCCCATTATCATTCATTACAATTAAAAAATTTAATTAATTTATAACTTCAACTTTATTTCATGTTAATAAAACCACTAAAGAGGTTCTTTGGTCAACTAAATAACAATATAGGATATAGAAATTCAATTTAAAATTCAAAATGAACACTAAGACAAAGTTTTCTAATTTTAACATTTATCTAAAAAGGGGAACATTAAGATAGAACACCAAAATTGTGTAGAGATAAATGCAGTATACATCCTCTAAAAACATGGGATGGGTATGAGGGAGTTTAACAAAATATTTATCCTTATTTAGAAACAAATAACACATTTTATGTTAATGTGCAGAAATGTATGAGAGGAAGTATGGGTGATCTGCTTGAAAATATGGGAGAAAAAAGTGGGGGGTGTGTTAATTTCATTTTGTGAAAAATTAGAAATTAAAACATTAAGAAAGGGTCAAATGGTTTGGATGCACTGTTTACCAAAATATTCACCAATGATGCACCACACCATTTCTTATTGAGGGACCCCACAAGGGATTGACAAACAGTTTTCCAAACAATTCACAAGTCATGCCTTACCTATTGTCTAAAACTACAAATTTTCAGAATGGGGGTTCTCTATGGATCATATAGTATCAGAAAACTATGCAACCCTCTTTCCCCTTTGAAACACCCCCACACAGTTAGAAGTAACCAAGAGATCTTGGTGGCATGGCTTCCACTAACCCTGGATAATGTATACTTCTCCAAATTCTTGGGCCCTAGGAATTGAAAAAGCCCTTTACACCCTTGTTTCCTCCAAGATTCCATTAAGTACCATTACAAGTGCCAAAACAAGGAACATATGATGAGAGAAAATAACTCATACCTTTATAAAATATGGTTTGATACACATACTCTTTTGACTTGGAATGTAGATTAGCATATCATAATAAATGGATCATAATGAAATCAAAGAAACAGACCCAGGAGATCAATAAATTTTCATAACACATAGATTTGTGGAATACACGTAATCATAAAAACCCATTTTCATATTTTTCCAGTATTAATAACAAGGATTTCATATTGGAATGAGTTCTCTCCTCAAACCATCATAATAATCAATTTTAACTCAAAAGACAATCATATTGGAATAATTACCTTAAATAACTGATGTCACTCCATGTTCCAACCTTATCTTACCGAACTGGGATCACTCCCTGGTCTAGTTCAGTCTATCTCATTAGATATAAATCATTATTCAATGAATTGGATAAAATATAGGTCTCACCCCTCACATAAATAATAATATATTTATGTGTACGAAAAGTATATAAACATTCATCAAAAAGTAATCTGATGAAGTTATGTAGGTATCAAAAAAATTTCATTATATCACAACCTATAGAAAAGAGAGGGGTTACGTAATTATTTCATATTTTCATCATAGCATAACCTATAAAATGGAGTGGGTGTCATATGAACTTTATCTTGGTAAAATTTATCTGAAGGGAAACTAATTTCATAAACATAATTTCATGTAAAATGAAAACAATTTAGATAAAGAGTAATAATTATATCCTTATATCAAATGCTGATTATGTCAAGGATAATCTCAACAAATTTATTCCAAGATGGAAAATGATTTTGTTCAATAATTTAAAACATTTCTTGAGGAAAATATCATTTCCTCTTTAAAATACACTTTCTAAAACATAAAACATTATAAAAATAATTTTCTTCAAAAATAACCATTAAATATAATATATTTTCTTTAAAAATAATTTAAACCATCTCTTGAGAAAAATTTTCATGCTCATTTGAAAAACTATTTTCAAAAGATAAAACAATTTGAAAATAATTTACTGTAAATTTTTTTTTTCAATCATATAAAGGATTCATTTCAAATCATTTAAAACATTTACTGTAGAAAATATACTTTCTACATTGGAAAACAAAATTTTTAAAAATAAAACCTTTACAAAATATTTATCATTTATAAATAATTTATTTAAAATCTAAAAATTTCCCAAATATTATTTAAAACATTTTAAATTAATAAAAAATTGAAAAATAAAAATGTAATATTGAAATCATTCAATAGTAATGATATTGTGAAATGCAGTTTATGTCATGTATATTAAAAACAACGATTCTTTTCATTTTCTCAGTAAAATGCAAATGGATATTGTTTAGAAAATGACACATAGAGTCCTTTAAAAAAATTTAAAACATCAAAATGTTTAAATATTTATTCTAATGATCCTTAGTGAATAATAAAACATTTTTGAAAACAGTTATTGAAAACCTGTTTTTGTAAGTAAACATATTTGTCACTAAGAAAATGATTTCAATAAAATGTCATTTTTAAACTCTATAGTACATAAAGAGATTAAAATGATGTTATAACATGTGATTTTATTACATAAACCAAGGTGAATATAATTCATGGGGTTTTTTTGGGAAAGTTCATATTATTTAATTCTTTTATGTATAATCACAAAAAATCTTGATAAAATACTAAATAGTATCATAAAAATCTTACCATTTTGGTAACATTGACATTTAATCCATGTGAAGGAATAAAAATAAATAAATCATAAAATATAATGAATCTAAATAAATAAGTTTTATTACATGTCAAGGGGTAAACATATACACCATGTAAAATAATATATGTTAATAACATAACATAAGTTTGAAATAGATAAATATTGAGACAAAACGCCCTTACTAATTTGTTATATTTTGATATGAAAACCCCATTAAAGTTAGATCCTAATATAGTTATTAATAACCCAATATTTTTCATGATAATTATCATAAAATAAATTCATAGTCAGTATATACCCGACATCAAGGAAATATGTGGTGAATAGGTCTTTTTCATCAATGTAAAGAACATTTGATGAAAATATATTATTAGATGAGTATATTTTGAATTGTGGGGCTCATGAAAAAATTAAATACATAGAAACATTAATTATAATGCGTTGAGGATGATTTATGATATAATATATCATATGTAAGTATACACACCGCAAAAAAGAATCATGTGGTGAATATTGCGTAAGTCTATCAGAAATAAACATGAGACTGGAATACCCCTATGGTAAGTATTGTATTCTATTGTTGTCATTAAAAAATATTGTATAATAAATGTAATTTTAATAAAAATATATTATAAAATAATATTTATATATATCATACCATATATGTTTTTCTAATGACTTATTTGTATAGGTTTATTAACCATTTTATCTGAATTTAATGTTTAGTGTAATAACTACTTTGTTTTTTATGTATTTTTGACTTGATAATATTTTTCTCTTACATAGATCATGATTTCATTATATTCATAATTTAAACCATGATTTAAATTTCATATATATTATGAATATATTAGTTTTGGTAAATCCATAAATTTCAGAGATAGGAAATAAAATACACCGTTCAATGAGATAATATATCATCTGTATGCAAGAATGCTAATTCCTTTTTCTTTTCATATTGAATGGAATACAATTAAATGTATAATTTTTTAAAAATATTTTTTATGTAATACATATAACATATATTATTTAATCTCATTATTTTTACATTCCATTTAAAGGATCAGTGAAACATAATGATTCACATGTAGGTTGTTCGTCGTACAGATGAGTGACATTATAGTACTGCCACAAAATGAAAATCATGAAGGTATTTGTTATATATCAATTAGAGAAGAATAAAGACATCATAAATATCCTAAATATCATTTAAAAACTATAAATCCATCATGAAAACCATTCTTTATAAGTGGTTATAGAAAAATTAACGGCATCGGTTCGTAAGGTGGTGATTCGGTATATACACAAAATATTTTTTTGTTTCCCTTATAATGGAGGTGAAGATGTTTGTAAGTATTTCATATAAAATAACAACATCTTGGTGTATGGTAAATACATATGTTGTTATATAGTCATGATATAATAATAATAAATAATATAGGTGGAGAGTTAATTAAAAATATATGCTCATTAAAGTACATTACCTCATCTTCAGGTATCATCATTTCTATTTCAATAAAAAATCCTAGGATGGATTTTTGAAAAAAATGATTATATGATAAGAGGAAGGAATATGTGAAGTGATTTTGGTAGGTATTTTTGGAACCATTGAGGTGTTAATTTTTACGGAATAAAGGAGAGAGGTGGCCTTTAATATGTGGGGGAGAGGACACACATGGTACCTTTGAAAATAAATTGATTCTCCCACATTTTTGAAAATTTACAAGGCACCAAATTTATCCATTCTCGAACCTTAGATGTGGAATAATATATAATTTCCCATAAATTATTTTTTAGAAATTTTTTTAGGTGATTTATAAACTTTCCTTTTAGTTTACCCTCCCTGTAAACCCCTATTCATCTTAACCGTGATAAATAAATTTTTATTACTTTAAATACTCATTATGGTAAAAAATTATGTTTCTAGTATTAGATACTACAAATTATTATGATTTCAAATATAGAATTCATTATTTCAAATTCCATTAAAATGGAACTCATTGGTTTAATGGATATATTATTTTACTATTTTAATTTTGAAATAAATTTTAATATAAATTAACATTATAAATAAATTAAACTATAGGGATTTTTCAATTTATATTCAATATTATTAACTATTAAGACATGGATCATTTCATAAAATTTCAAAAATTTCACCTTACTATAATTCTAGTATTTTGGTTTATATAATTAATTTATTTTATCATTTTGAATTTCTTTAATAATGAAAAATTAACTTAATTACCATTCAAAAAAATTTAACAAAAATCATTTGTTATAAAAAATAGTGTTTTTGGAACATAAAAAAACATTAAAAAAATTAAGTATTATATTATAAATATTTATTTGTTATGTTAGAAAATAATAATTAATATATAAAAATTATTTTTTACTATTCATAACATTATGTTTACTAGATAGGTCATAATGTCCACCTTAGAATAATAATATTAATAATATATCAAGGGTTTTTAGAAATAAATGTTGTGTGCAACATAAGATAACTGAGTGTTTCAGTTAAAAAATGCTTAAATGGTGTCTCTTTTAACTCAAGATAAACACAATATTATTCTTAATAAAAAATTATGTAAAATATTTAATTTAATTGAAAAAAAGTATTTCCCCATTTCTATGGGTGTTACATTATACCCCCATCAAATTTACATGGTTCAACAATATTGGGCTATGTCCAAGGATATACAATGATAATGTGAATATATCATATTTCCACTAAATTTAAATGTTATTATAATACATAGAGTGAACTCACTATCTCTCTTGGTACACAACCAATCAAAATTTTAATGATCACTACTCTGTCAAATGTAGTGTTCTCAATATTCAATTAATTAATTATTAATTTGATAAATTCAATCAATATATTTTACACCTAAATTGGTGAATCATTATGTTCCAAATCCACCCAATTTATAAATACCACATTAACATATATTTATTGTGACATCACTTTTTATGTTTTACATTTATGATATCCATTTTTCCAACCATCACAAAATTTCATAATTCATCAGAAAACATTCATCTTTTTGAAACCCAAAAAACATGAGAATGTCATAAGCATCATGACAATTAAAAATTTAACAATTTATAGAAATTTAATGAATCTTAAAAAGTCTTCCGAAATAGCCTTTCTTGTTTAAATGTATTATCTTGTTAAAACCCTTGTGTAAGAAAAATCCTTCGCAAATCACCTTCATTAATTAAGAGACTTTATAGCATTATTAAGGCCTCTATTTGTTGTATTAGGAATTTATATGCCTATTTGTAGATGTTTCCTCCATTTCCTAGAACTTATATGATCATCAATGCATTTATATATAATAGTTTAATATTTTTCATGAAACTCACTATCATCAAGAAACTTCAAGGAAATTTTCTAAATTATGAAAAATCTAATAATCACATAATTTATCATCTTTGCATATCACCTCATCCATTTTTTAAGAACCCAAAATACATTATAAATAGCCTTAGTTTATTGAAATACCATTCCTTTACAAAATAATAAATACTTAATTAATTCCATTTCTTTTTCATATTTATATTCGACATCCCTAGAAATCCAACGTCTATGAATCAATAATCCTCCAAATTTGGGAAAAAGGGGAATGATTTCACATTGAATATGTAATTATTTATATCCATTATGGAGCATCCATTACATTGTATTAGATCAATCTTACTATATCTTTTAAATTATATATCTATAACTCCATGACTAATCTTGGGAAGATTAATTTTGAATAGACACAATCGACCTAAAAACACAATAATGTTATATTGATGGATTTCTTTCCCAAAAATATGTCATGTTGAAAATAAAATTTATATTAAAAAAATATAGAAGTGTTTTACAAAACATTGAGCTAAAGTATATATCCCAATCATAGACAATTGAATATGGTACTCCAAGCAACCATAACACTTTCTTAATAAAAATCCAATAATACATATTCCAAGAGAAATATTCTCTAATATAGATAAAGTGTGATGAATTGTATTGATTATAAAATTACAATCATGTAGAATTATTAAAATTAGTTTTTTGGCGGATTATGAGGAAAAAATTTATGGTTATGTATTTTTTTTTCATTTATGGATAACGACGGTAACATTATTTTAGACCACTGTCCAAAATCATTAACATGATGACTTAATAGACATTGCTAAATAGGCTCAAAAATATCTTTATTTATATTTTCCCACCATAATTAATAATTCATATACAGCAGTGGTAGTCTATAAACCATATTCACCCTTCATTTTTGGGTTTAATACCCATGAAATTACCATATAAAAAACGTTTTTATTCGTCTTCTGGGTTACCATTTTTCCTTAAATATTTAACATACCTTAATGAATACCAATACAAATAATTATATATCCAAAAAAATTAATTCCTTCTCTAAACCAATGGATTTTATTTCAAAGAATGTCTAAAAAAGTATACTTAATCATGAGAAACAATTATGATGTAAAACATCGTAAGGGGTTTTAGAGAAATTGAACATAAAAACTATGATGGAAGCCATAATTTTTAATAGAGACATATATGATTCCAAAAATAAAATATTCCATGTATTACTCTTAAAAATAATGTACCATTATAAAAATAATGATTCAACATAATCCATGAATCCAAATAGATAAATATAAAAATCCTTCCAATTAAATTATTGACAGGGAATGGGTCATTTCAAGGTCAAGAATTTAATTCTTTGGTTGAGGAATTGTGTGGGATAATTCATGTATTCCCCATGCTTATTACATTGAACACCTTGAAAAATATTTCTCTCTATGACTATATTTTCCATATATATATATATATAACATCTCCCCCTTCATTTAAAATATTCTTTTAGGTTCTTATTACCACCTTCGTTATATGTAAGAAACATAATATTCCATCCTGTATGATCATTACCATGTGAACATTAATAAAATTTTTTCTATATTTTATAATATTCTATAATAATCTAACCAAAGATTAAAAATTTAATAATATATGGTGATAAATTCTTAGTAATAACTACATTATCCATATGTCGAGTCATCTTCCAATTTGGGAACTCATAGTCACTAAAATTTCCATTATATTTAGTGATAACATTATTTATTATGTTTCCATCCATCGAATAAAACCAAAACTATTCTGTGAGAAACACTAATACTAGTGGTAAAACTAAAGAATAATGAAAAATCAATTATGTTATTTCTATATAATAACACATTATTTACAATTTATTAACACCTAGGCTTAATCTTTGTCACTCATATTAATCATCTATTTAAATCCTTCATGATGGTTCATAATGAGTCTGTCAATTTCCAAAGCAAATCACTAGGGTGTGTCAAACCTAGTGAGTACCAAGGCCCATTGTCATGCTTCAGGTAATGATTGAGTCTATCTCAATGTGTCATTTTAAGGTTATTACCCATTGGTACCTCTTTCAAAGAGACACATCCACATGTAGTATCTAGATAGAGTTTTATTTTCTTGAAAACAACTTTTTCAATCCTTTTAAAAAATTATTGGTCATTTTCAAATACCTTGAATCATTGTTAAACTTATTCTTTTATATATCCCATGAAATATCCTTTTAAATATCACAATGTTGATCAATACTGTTTTCTCATCCAAGTTTCTAAAGGTTAACTAAAAATTTCCTTTGATTCCAACTATAGTGACCCATACTTATTATATATAGATATTGAGTGTTTTTAGATAAATGTTTGATAAATTACATAAACACAATTATGAGGACCAATATCATTAAGTTACCTTGGGAAATAAGAACATAATATTCTATTCAAGTAAGGTATATTCAATGTATCTCATACATATCTTCCCCTTTAGTACTACTACTTAAAATGTTTCTTCAAAATATGGTGGAATGGAAGAATAAGAAATATAGAGCCCATATGGTAAATAATAGTAAAAAATGAGATACATAAACATAAAATGAAAACAACGGTATGATAAAATGGGAATAACATTTGAAATCCATACCCTATATTTCAAATATCATAATATAATGTCATGGAAAAAATATTGGGAGTTAATAACACATTAATTATATGTAAATCAATGAGCATGGTCAATGAGAGCATAACTTTGGCCTATAACATAGATTTGTGGAATACACATAAGCATATAAAATCATTTCCATATAAGTCCATGAGAACATACAAGGATATCGTATTGGAATGTTTCACTCCCCAATCCATCATAGTAGATAATGATCACTCTTAATATGATCATAGTGGACAATGTCCCTTATGAAACATAGTTCAGTCCTCATTCCTACCATTTCTTAATGAGCCAGGTTCACTCCCCTTTATATTCCTATCTATCTCTTAAGATATAAATCTTTTCCCAATGAATTATAGATAGATTTAGGACCCGCCCATCACATAGTGAAGTGAAAATTTAAGTTTTCTACAAGATCATAAAAATTCAACGTATCATAACACCTGAAATAACATTGGTATTATAAACATATCACCATATAATAACCTATATAAAAGTGACATGTCTCTTCATCTTTTTATATTTTCATCATATAAAAACTCATCAAAATGTATCAGGTTTCATAAGAACATTATCATTGTATAACCCATGGAATAGAAATGGATTTCATAAACATAATTTCATTACAAAAACAAACCACTCAGAGAAACAATAAGAATGAAATCCTTTAAATATATCCTTATTAAGTAATATGTAACATCATTAGATGTCAACATAATGAAAAATTATTTTTTTCAATAATTAAAACATTAATTAGGTAAATCATCATTTCTTATTTTAAAAAAACATTTTAAACATAAAAAATTGAAATTCATTTTCCAAGAAAATTCCATTGAAAAATTATATATAAGTATTTATAAATCAAATAAAACATTTATTCATAAAAATATCCTGTCTTCATTGAAAAAATAATTTTAGAAAAAAAAAATAATTTGAAAATCATTTTTATGAAAATTCCCTTAAAAACATATAAAGAAACCTTATAAGTCATTTAAAATATTTAGTAGTAAAGTATCTTCACTAATTTGAAAAAAATTATTTAAAACCATAAACCTTTTCAAAATCCTTTTCAAATAGAAATAAATTATTCAAAAAATAAAAATACCCAAATTATTAAGGAAAATAATTTATTTGAATATATATTTGAAATCATGTAAGGTAATATTTAAATCATTGAGCTGCCAAGATAATGAGAAATATTGTTAATGTATTTCATGTTAAAAACAAACATTCTTTTCATTTTTTAGTAAAATAAAAATGAGTATGGTTTGGGAATCATCATAAATTCTTTTTTCAATATATTTTTTATAAATACACTATGGGTAAAATATTTCTTCAAAATTATTTGACAATAAAATAAATTAAATCGTTTTTAGAAAACCCTGTTTTGAAGAAAAATCATTTTCGACTGAGATTTTATTAAAACAATTATTTTTTGAACTCATTAGTATATAGAGACAAATAAATAATGGTAAAATATTTATTATCATGAAATAAATATAGGATAATAAAATCACGAGTTTTATAGAGATATATCATATGATTTCATAATTGGATTCATAATCATAAACAATACTTATAAACTATAAGATTGTAACAAAAAACTATTTCTATTATTTGTAACTACGAAAAAGAATCCACATAAATGAATAACATAAAATGTATCCTAAAATTTCATGAGGATAAATAAATTCATGATATTACATGTCAATAGGGATATATAGACACATCTTATAAGAATATATTTGTGTAATATAATTTATCACTAAAAGAATGAAAATTGATACAAAAATCACCTACTGATTTTTAAAATTATTAACTGTTATCCCAATAAAAGAGAGATAGTAACATTGATATTTAAAAAACAAAAATATTCCTGATAAGTATAAAAAAATAAATTAATGAGTTTTATATATACCACTTCACATAAATATGTGGTGTATAGGTCTTGTGCTAGACAAAAATAATGGTGAGATGAAAATCCATTTTTACTTGGGTAACTTTTGAATCATAATCCCCACGGTAGAATATTTTCTATGGAAAAATTAATTATATAGATATTATTTCTATTATTGATATGTAATATGATAGGTAAGAATATAAATAACATAAAATAAACAAGTGGTGAATATGGAATATTTCTCTCAGAAAAAATGTGAGACTAGAAATTCGGCTACCTTAAGACTTTCCTTCTAACATAGTCATTAGAAAATCCTACATAATAAATTTATATTTACTATAAATCAATTAAAACATTTTATTTATCTATATATCATACCATATATTATTTTCTTATGACATTTTTCCAATTTATTAACACTATTACTTAAATTTTATGTCTGAGGTAATAACAACATTGTTATTCAAGTATGTTTTGACTTGTTATTATTTTAGTCCTGTTAATTATATATTGATTTGATCATCTAAAAAATGTATAACATGATAAAAATATCATATAAATTCAACATATATGTATTTAGAGTAACCCATAAAATTAATTGATCAAAAAATGAAATACTCCATTCATTGAGATGGATGGTTATACATACGCAAGAACACTATTTCAATTTTTATATAATATTGGAAGAAATGTACATGAGAAATATATTTAATAAATTTAATAAATTTTTTATTTTATATGTATTAATTTTTTTATTAAACCCATAATTAATACAGTCCATGAAAATCATGAAGGAATCACATCACACCGTGAGGTGGTAGTTCATTATATACACTAGCATGATTATCGTATTACAACACAATAAAAAGCATGAATTTATCTGTGATATAAAAATTATAGAAGATTAATAAAATATTTAATTTCTAAAATATAATAAATTTCATATCTAAACTATAAATAAATCCTTATAACAACCCTTTAGACATGGTAATGGATTAACAAACAACATTAGATCAAGAGAAAATAGTCTGACGAACACATGAACTATGATTTCATAACCCATTTGTGGGAAGTGGAGATGGTTGTAGTAAATTCCCATAATTCAATATCTTATTATGTGTAATATATATATGTTATTATATATTCAAGGTATAATAAAAGTTTAATGACGTGGTAAAGAGACAAAATAAATACTCTCTTTGAACCACATTACCTATTTTCGGGTACACTTCTTATTTTTTCACTAAATAATTCCTAGGATTGATTTAATAAAAATATAAGTCTTCTAGGAAGATATTAATGAATTTGAGTACTAATTTTGGTATTTATTTTCTTAAATAAAGAAGTTTGAAGTTTTTTTGAAGAGATGAGAGGGGAGGGATTTTATAAATGGGGGAGAGGAGACACTTGCTATATTTGAAAATAAATATGTGCTCCAATATTTTTCATATGTCACAATGGAAAAAATTATTTCATTACCAAAAAATATGTTTCATAGTCAAATTAATTAAACCAATGGGTTTTTCACGAATTTATATTTGATATTTTCTCTTATCATTTTTACTTTAACCCCTCGAAACCCATTTTTACCTTAACCGTGGAAATTTTTTTAATTGTGTTCGCTATTTATCTTCATTAAAAATTAATTTAACCTTATTAAAAATTTAAATTATTCTAATTCTAAATATTTAATCTATTTTTTCTAATTAAATTAACATAATATTAAAAATTTAATTTTAATAAAATCCCACAAATGTGATGATAAAGAGGGTTTTTAAATTGAAAATGTTCCAAAGTTTATAAATATTTTTATCAAAATTCAATATTAAATTGATTTACATAACTCCAATTGTATTAATGTATGTATAATTTAATTAAAATTACATTAAAATAATATACCAATAATATTTTTAAGTTATATATTAATTAAATGGAAATGATGTTTAAAAAAAAATCTGTTTTCTTACCATTTATCAAAAAATGCAACGATTCATTTTTTTTCCAAAAGTGAACTCAAAGATAATTTTAACATATTTATTTTAAAAATAATAATAATTTGACAAAATTAATTTTATAAAATTGTATTAAAAAATTAATATTTTGTAAAAAATAAAAATCATTTTTTTAGAAAATTGAAATTTTGAAAAATACCAATACATTACCAAAATTAAGTATTTTAATAGAAATATGTTTTATATTTTTAAAAAAATTATCCTAAATATTTAAAATATGTTTAGTTTTTTATTATTGATGAGTTTAATGTCCTGGGTATATATTTATGTTATAATAAAAATGTGAATAATACATCTCAATTGTGTTAAAACATTATCCCATGTGCAATGCAAGCGGACGTAGTGCTGTGTGCAGCACATGCTTATCATGGTGTTGGGTTTAACACAAGATGAACTCAATATTTCATTTAATAAAATAAAATATATATAAGATTATATTTTATTGAAAATTATATTTTAGAAAATATCATGGTGTTACACAAGAAGTGTGGAAAATCATGGAGGAAATTATCTAATGGCGACCTGTAAAATTTTTCTGTGTGGGAAAGAAGACCAACAGTTAATCTATTTCTAGTGCTATTAAAACATGATTTATATTGATTCGATTAAAGATATATCTCTACCAAATTCACCTACCACACACCATTTATATAATTTTAAGTTGTATAGATATTATGATAACCATTACGTGAAATTGAGGATTGGATTCAAAGATATAAATTTGTAACCAATTAAGATAGAATATAAATTTAAATATCATGTAATTAATATTTTTTATGGGTTGTGATTAATATATGGTGAAAGGTGAAATTATTATGAACTAGAAAATTGAACATTTATTAATTGATTCTAGATTTACCCACTAATTTATATCTAAATGGTTTACTAAGGTTATGAAGTTACCACCCCAATGATTCAATAATGAAATTGTAGTAAAAAATTATTATGGTACAATAATATCATCTCACATTGATCAATATTTCAAAATTGTTTTTTCTAGGAATGTTCTTCTTAAAAATATTATTTTTCTTCCTCTAATCTTAATTTATTTTATTTTGGATATGGATTAGATTTCTTCATATAAATACCATATCAAATTACAAGGAATTGATGTCAGATATGCTAATCCCAACCATCCTATGATTATTGATTGGTTTGAGGATAACTATTAAACGTCAATAGAAGTTAAATCTGTTTAAAAAGAATTTATTCATATAAAAAGTGTATATTTATCTTAGATGGTTGGGGTAAAACAAACAAAATTTATAGTATTCCATTTGTACAAGAGTTTGTTATTTTTATTCTAGATGATCTTCATAGTGTTTCTAATAACTATGAAGTGTTTTTTAATAGAACTCACAACTATCTCTAGAAATACGTCTTAGAATAAAAATATAATATCCCTAATTTGGATACAATAATTGAATAACCAACTTCATAATAATCATGACAAGGGATTCACACATCCATAATCATCACATTGGGGTCCACCTATACTATTTATTATGAAGGAATATTTATTAATGGGGATTATCCTTGATTATCTGGAACCTAACATGATTATGATCAATAATAAGTATCTTCTACCCTCTATTGATGATTGGTTTTATTAATTATAAGGAGATAAATATTTTCACAACATTTATATTTAATTATGTTATATTTAGTTAAGGCTCATTAGTGATGACAATCCCAAGACACCATTTTGTTCAGCATATGAAGACTATGAATTTATCATTATATCATTTTTTATTTCTAAAACCACCATTATCATTATGGATTCAATGAATATAGTCTTTATATAATACCTTGATTATTTTATAGTTGTATTTTATAAGATATTCTTCTATATTTCATGGTCAATGATGAGTGTGAAAATTACTTGAGGATTGTATTGAAGACCCTAATGTAGTATATTTTGTATCAATGATATACCAATTTTTAATTTTGGATATTTTTTTTGTTTATCAGTCTTATAATATTGATAAATATTATATCAATTTATCCATCAATGATTGATGTTATTTATCATTATCCCATAGAAACCACTATGTCTAAAATTTGTAGTTTTCAAGGATATTCATGATATTATTGATTATTTGTGAATCATTTATCATGGATATCTAATTCATTCACCGCATAATCATAGAAAATATTTATATTCCATTAAACTATTTAGTGTGACCAAATTTCCATGTTATTGAATACATGGTTGTTTTTTACAACTATACACACAATAAATTATAGTAGAGAATGTTTTGTGTTTTATAGTGATGAACAAATGAAAGGTTTAAGATGTGTTCTAAAAAATGATATGTTGATAGTTTATTCCCCTGACTCATTAATTGTTCATGAGATAAACCCTCTTAGTCTTAATTTATATATATGATAGATATTATGTTCATTAATGATATGAAGGTCTTAAATTTGTGAAGACTGGTATGAAATATAAATAGATTATATATGATTAATGTATATTTCCTCCCACAAAGAGTTTAGTATACACCAAAGTAGAGGGTTTTTGATCTAGAAGAATATTTATGTTGGGAGAATGTAAAGATATATATTGGGGAATATGTACCTCATTTCATGTATGTAAGTAAGATTATGATGATAAAATTAAGTCTAAGGGGATGTTACAACCATTACCTATACAATAATAGGAAATGGGAAAACATCACAATGGATTTGGTTATGAGACAACCTAAAAATCAAGGAGATATAATACTCTTTGTATTGTATTTGATCACCTTATAAAGTAATAAAACTTTAATTCTATTAGATAATATTTATATCTTTATCATATTTTCAAGAGATATGTTATGGAGCTTGTAATATTACATGGGGTATGACATTATATTGTATCTGGTTGGTATATGAGGTTTACCACAATGTTTTAAAGAAGAATTCAGGATTATTTCGATACAAGGTTTTCATTTAATACTTCTTATCATCCTCAAATAGATTAAAAGTCTAAGAGGACAATTTAAAACTTAGAGAATATGTTGATACCCTATTTAATAGATATAAAATATTTTATTGATTAACACCATTCTCTAATTTTGTTTTATAAAAACAATTTCTTTCACTCAAGAATTTAGACCGATCCTTATGATTCCATATATGGAAATACATATATAACATTGGTGTATTTGGAGGGTTTTAAATAATTAAAGCTATTAGTACCTAGGTTAGATAAATAAATGGTACAAAAGTATAAAACTATTCATTACTATATCATGGAATCTCATAGTCAACATAAGGGATGGGATGAAAATCATCAAGAAGATCTATAATTAAACATTGGTGAGATATTTTTCATATAAATTTGACTATAAAATAATATTCAATTGTTTTTTAAGAGTGAAATGTTTACCCCGAGGTACACTTTTCCCTTCAAGATTCTTTATCATTTAGGTATTGTAGCTTATTTCTTGGAACTCCCAAAAACCCTCTCCTAGGTTCACCATGTGTTCATGTATTTCTATATAGGAAGTACATATATGATACTTAAAATGATCTGAACATAAAGGTTATACCACAAAGAAATGATATTTATTTTGAAGAACATCCATTATATATCTTGGATCAAAGAGATAATTTTATTTTAAATAATACAACTTTTCTGGTTAATGTTCTGTGGAGGAATAATTTATTTGAGGAAGATATAGGGGAAACTAAGGATGTGTTATAGCAGATATATTCAAATTAGTTTATAAAAAAGTTATGTTGTTTTCTTGGATACATTCATTTAATTGGGGATATAATGTAAAAAATAATATTTTATAGGAATTTCCATGGAAAAAACCCTTATGTATTTGATAACATATCTTACATGAAACCCTGAGTCCATATGAACCGCAATATTGTAAACAGCCACAACCTAGATACTTAATTTTAATATATGAATATTAATAACCACATATTAAAAAAAATCAATAATTTTTTATTAATGAAAAATTATTGAATAACTTGTAATAAATATATAAATTTTTTTAGTGAGGTCATTTTAGGATTCAAAATGTGTTTTTGTAAAAAATGTGTTTTATCAAAAAAATTCATAAGATAATTATCATTAATTTAAAAATAAATTTAGAAATATTATATTTTGAAATTAATACCATATTTTTATCCTTAGTTAAATATAAACTTTGGTTGAATTTTTCCATATTTTTCAAAAAACAAATATTTATTTTTAAATAGTGAAAAATAACAATCTCTGTAAAAATTTTAGTTTATATTAAAATATATTAATACATATTTTTTATGTTTTTTCATAAATTATCCTAATAAGATATTAATTGGAAATATTTTATTTAAATTCATATGAATCCTCTTTATAATTGATTTTGATAAAAGTAATTTTTTTTGGAAAAAATTGTATTTTTAGAGAACTATTTTTATGCCCACAATGTGTTTTCATATTAAACCTAAAATAATATAAAATAATATATATTTTTTATTTAATTAATATAATATATATAAAATATAATTTTTTATCATTTGTTATATTTATTTTCCATAGTATGATGGTTATATTTTAACCCATAAATTTGAAATTATTATATTTTAATGATATTTCATCCTTTTATTTCATTAATTTTGAATCCTTGGTAATTTTTAGTAATCTTCCAAAAACATTTTTCTTAAACCATCGAAATATACTTTTTAATTATATGATTGTCACTCCCGTCACTTATAAAATGTAAACTCTTATCCCCCCTTATTAAATTTTTTTTAACATTATAACTATATAAATATATACTCATAAAACACTTTAGAATCATTTACATCAACCCATATAATCTATTATTTTCCTAAGGACAATCCAGAAGTGATTAACGAGAAATCCAAAGGAGGTTATTCAATGGAGAGGTCTGTATGTTAACAAAGCCCTTTCAATTTCATTTTATCATCTACTTTCTATAAACATGTTGTATCTGTGAAAAAGTGATAAAATTATATGATAAATATACTTAGTTTTTGTTATGATGATCTAATGACCATTTAAAAACTCTTCTCAATTTATTGGGTCATGAAATTGTTTTCTCATGAATATGTGTGGACTATCACCTCTAAGTAGTGATATAACTCATTTTACACAACTATAAATCAAGATAGATAATTGTGATATATTTAGTTATTATATATGATATTTATTTTATGTTAATAAATCTTTAATGGAGATTAATTTTTTAATTTTTTTTCATTCCATCCATCAAAAAATGGAAGCGTCACTTGTGCGCACATATGTCCTATAATCATTAGGTAGTGATATAATTCATTTTTCATCAATGATCTATATGTAATGAAATAAATGTTTAGATAATTAATATATATGTTATTTAAAACATGATTAATATTCTATAGGTAAATGAATCATTAACATAGAGAAATTATTATAACCATCAAACCAAAACAAATATGAAAAATGATGTAGTTTACACCTGAAATAATGATGATAATAGAATGATGTTAATGAATGTGTGTCAATATTTTATAAGGATACCATATATTTTATTATATATATTATTATGGATATATAATTGATATATAATTTATTTATTTTTTATATATAATGTTAGAGTGCATATAGTGTAAGAAAAACATGGGGTATTGGGTTAATGTTACAATGTCATTTTTATCAAGATTGCGTATGCTTTAATTTCAAGATTTTGAAGTCATATGATATATAAAAATCATGTATTATTTAATTTATTTTAATCTAGATATATATATATATATATATATCATATTCCTCTTTTTAAGTACAAAACATACTTAACGAATAATTTTATGGATAACTAATCACATTTTCTCTTCTATCATGAATTGTTTCTTCCACATACATATTATCATTAAAATATTTTTATAAATTATATTATGATTATAAAAAGATTTATTAGTTTTTTTACAATATTATAATTCGTATAATTTTTTTAAATAGATAATCATTTCATTTTACAAATAAGGTTCTTCTAGTTTTTATTGACAATTTTAAAGAATTATTTTTTTTAATAAATACGAAATCATTAATAATACTAAAAATAATCTATATAATTTTATTTGTAAAATCATATATATTTTCCCTTTTACCTTTATATGAAAACATTTTCGTTTTTCTTTTGGAAATTTTCTGATTCTAAATAATTGATTTTATATAAAGACCTATTATTATAAATCAATTTTCTAGAGATATTTTAATGGAATTTTTATCCAGAATAATTTAAATTAATGTCACTTATGATTTATTAAGTTTATGATAAAATTATACCATAGTTATTCTATCCCTGGATTGTTTTTGATTATGATGATCAAATTTTTATGAACCTTTTCTCCATTAAATTTGTTATGATTTGACAATATGTTGGATGATTTATTATATTATGGAACACATTTTATGATTTTCGTTATATGATTGATGGGACCAAAATTATATAGAACTCTAATTAAGTTTGTAAACAATGATTTCTCGTGATATAGTATGGATCTAAATTGAGGCTGAACATAGTTTAAAAATGAATTTTTCAAATAAGCTGGTTTAGATAGTGAACCTTTAATAAGGAAATGAAGGAATGATGAGTGTTACCTCTCCACTATGATAGTCTTTGTTGTGATCCTTGACCAAGGAAATTATTTTCTATGCTTATATGCATTCCAAAAAGTTACGTCTTATTCTTATTATATGTTTTAATAGCTCATTATTTATTATATTTGTTTCTAAAATATTTTTATTATATATTTCTATTAATAAAACAATATTACATGTTTCATGATTATTATATATGAATTGATAGGTATGATTTTTAAAATTTAAATCATGTTATCATAAAAGCATATTTATCTTATGATCATTTATTTATATCTATTATATTTACCCTTTCTATGCATCTGATCCAACAATTTCTTATGTTTCTATTTACTAGATTTTGTTGTATCCTTTTATGTATGTAATGTCAAAGTAGTGATCTAGTTGTGATGAACATAATGAAAAATGATGTAGATCTTTTATGTACTAATTGATTACATATTTGTGTTTCAAAAGACCCTAAAACTCAATTATCCTTAGTTTTGTGTTATTGGTGAATGCATTGAATAATCATATAAAATGATGTAATATTATTTTATGAATTATATGGTAATCTATAATGAAAATGAAAACCTTACATCGATAACAGATATGGGGTTAATTCCTTGGGGTATACTCATATTCCCACTATGATGGAGATCTAGTGAAGAGTACACACCAAGATACATATTTCCCTAATAGTACAATGATTCTTATGTCTTTTTCCGAACACTATTTGGAATAATAAAAATGGTTCTCAAATAAAGAATAATTTATACACTGAACTGTTTAGATGGTATGTGAGTATGATATACTGCATAATACCAAATGTAGGATCGAAAAAATAGAGATACTGAATGTAGTATCTAGTGATACTCAATATACAAGAGTGGGGGGGGGGGGGGGGTTAATTGTACACTTTAAAAAATTACTTTGGAAATTTTAATGATTGTTATGTTTAACAAGGTTAAAGAAGGTAATTCACAAAACCTCTAGATCTACACAGTTGCTTGATTCTGGAAATATGATTTCGAGAAAGTGAATCCAGAAAGATGGTTCCAGAAAATGAAACTTAATGAAATTTTACAACGATAAAGATTATTCCTTAAAGGGTATAGAATCTTATTAAATTATATTACAAGTATAAAGAAGTATAATATAGTTATACTTTCCTCAACAAATAAAATGCATCATAAAACTTGTAACAAAACAATTAACAGTAGTAAATCTTTTAACCTAAATAGAAGGGTATCCAACAACTTTGGATAAAGGTCCCTTGATTTATACTTTCAAGAACATCTGTCTTACCCAAACTAGGGTAAGCCCTCGATACAAAGATTGGATTCTATCTTGTTATCCCCACATGCCCTCAACTTCAAGGGAGAGATGTTTTACTTTCTAAGTCTAGTCGTGAGATCGTTGATTTTACTATCTTCCTTATAAAAATCTTCCATAACTTCATGTTGAAACTCATCACGATCTCTCAAATCTTCAACTATTTTGTTTGACCCACTAATTACTTTCTTACATGATTTTTTGCGGGCATCATAGTTAATGAAAATGTTCTTGAAATCAGCCTCAATCTTTACACACTTGTCCATCACCATGGAAACTGAATCCGTTTTTCGATTCATACTATGTTGGAGAATCTGACATCTAAAGTCAATGCTTGGAAAGATTAGAATGGTGTCAACCAACTTCTTCAATGATTGAATGATGAAATCATGTCCTAGGGCTGATGATTCTGAATCTGAGACTTTGATTGAAGAGGGTTCTTTCTCTAGCTCAACAAGATTCCTCTTCGAAGATCCACAAACATATTTATTCTTCACAACTGATTTAGTAGGTGTATCATCAATAACATGTTTCCCCTTATCAGTTCTCAAAACAAATTCTTCATCTGGAGGCTCTTGTTCACTTTCATACAGCTAAACAATTCTATCTTCTTCTATCTTCCCCTTCTCAGCTCCTGCCTCAGCATCTTCAGGGTGAATGAAATAATGATTATAACTTTCTTCCTCAGAAATATTATTAACTTCATATTAATATTTTTCATCTAAAACAGGAGTAGAATGTTTTGAGGATTCGGCTGGTGAAGTTCATATTGACAATTTTTTGGATGCACTTTACTACTCAAGAAAGTCCTCCACCTGTTTAATCAAATATTTTGTATCAGCACTGCTTTCAACTTCATCTTCTACTCCTTTGACAACTTCTTTTTCTTCAACAACCTTCTCTTGGGATTTTTCCAAAGTCATGAACTTCTTCACCAGAGTCTCAGGTAAGGGTTCTACCAAAAATGATTCTGGTACCGAAATATTCTTAGATGCAATTTTAGTATCCCTTAGAAAAGATTGCACAATTTTAGTCTCAGACATCTTCTCCTTTAACTTCTTTTCCTTAGCTTGCTTCTCAATCTAATATGCTATCTTCTCTTTTAAAGCCTTAGATTATGCGGGATCTAATCCAAACTGTGGCTCTCCTTCCTTCCGATTTTTCTTGTCTTCCCTCCACTTGGATACAACCTCATCTGGATAGGCTTTTTATTTCTTAGGCTTTGGAGGTGCGGATTGAACTTCCTTAGCTTTAGGTGTTTTATCTTCCTCTTATACTTTTTTCAACTTTCTCTTCTTTCCAGCCTTTTTCGATGGTTCAGGATGTTCTTGTTCATTCAGAATAGATTCAAAATATTCTACTAGTAGATCATATAATTCTCCTGAGTCCTTAGAAAGACCAATATTCATCCTTTTCAGGGTATCATCACTGAATAGCATAACTTTGAAATTTATAGGCTTTGAACTGAAAGGAATATTGAAAGATTCAAGGTAACGAATGATAATCTTGGAAAGAATAGCTAGATACATTATAATCTGAGCTTTCAAGTTTCCATTATTTATATTCTCAATCCTAAGGAGAATATGCTTCATCAAGTTTATATACCTCAGATTCACCAGAAAATTTATAATGTACATGTCGCTTTTTTTCATGGTGTCGTTATCACTTTTTCTCGGAATGATAAAACATTGAACCCACAATTCAGGAATCCAATTATTTTTAGAGAGATGAGAAATCATTAGAGTCTTGAAATCTGAAAGTCCATGACACTACATAGCTTTGTCTTTGAAAAAACTTTCTTTTACATCTGTAAATTTATGGGAACATAACTCGGCTTCCCCATCAAATGGAACTCCAAGAAAACAAGCTGCCTTTGTATATAATAGAGCATAGATCTTACCATAGCTTTTAAAGGAAAACCTATCTCTACCTTCTTCTTTAAAGAAACTAACTGATCCATAGTACTCAAAAGGAAGATCCGGATACGCCAAATGTTGAGCCCCTGGCTTTGATATACAAACACTCTCCCATTCATTGAGTCTGATATTCTTCGAGATTATAGAATCATACTTGTTGAAGAAATTCGGATGCACCAACCTCTCTCTATAAATCTGCCACTCCAAAATTGAATTGATAGTTGACATATCTTGAGAAGGAACTTCACCAGAAATTCAGATTTGAGCAGGATTTGAGAGGTTCAGAATGGGATTTTTAAAGGGGGTAGAGCTTCAACATGAAAAGTCTTGAGATCGATGTGGGATAATATTTGGGGTGTCCTTTATATAGGCATTGAAAGTTATTATTAATCTTCCAAAATCGATCCAATGACTAAAAATATTTTGATTAGATCTAATGGTTGAAATGATAATTGCAAGGAAAATTTGGTTGGATCCGATCTTTTGAGGTTTTTAAAGAAAAAAAACATTTGTTTTTAAGGAAACTAGAATTTGAAAAATTTAAAACACAAAATACAAATACCAGCAAGTAAAAGATTACTATGAAAACTTAAGATAGAAAACATACCTTAAGGATTTCTAGGAAAATTATTTGTAATAGGTAATAATCATCTTGAAGATATTTAGTTTTCAAAAAAAATGACTATGAAAACCTTCATTATGAAAATTGAAAGTATGAAAATATTCACTACGAAAATTGTCATTATGAAAAATTTTCATTATGAAATATTTGAGAAATCTCAATACGAAAGTTATGAAAAAACTTTAAAAACTTGAAATACTACATTACGAATGACTTGAAAAACTACATTACGAAAAACATGAAAAACTACATTACGAACAACTTCAAAAACTAACAAGAAAATGTACGCCCCCTATGAAAAGGTGTTTATTAATATAAAGATATTTATTTCAACAGGAAGTTAATAAGGAGGATTATCTTATGGTTATCATTCCTAACTTTTTTTTAATGTATTCAAGTCTATCAGAGGGTATATATTTTGTGAAAATATCAGCATGTTGATCTTGAGTTCTGATAAACTGAAGAATGATATCTCCTTTTTGT
The DNA here is from genome assembly GCA_963277665.1 of Viscum album. NCBI lineage: Eukaryota > Viridiplantae > Streptophyta > Magnoliopsida > Santalales > Viscaceae > Viscum > Viscum album. The sequence goes on along the minus strand of OY728137.1, from coordinate 864,987,453 downwards.
GTGTGATCCCTAAGAAAGTGACGCCTAATATCTATGTGTTTTGCACGAGAGTGATGTGTAGGGTTTTTACTAAGGACAATAGAACCTGTATTATCACTCAAAATTTGTGTTTTGATAAAACTCATAACATAGTCTGTGAGTGTGTGTTGCATCCACAACACTTGAGCATAACAACTTCTGGCTGCTACATATTCAGCTTCAGTAGTGGAAAGTGCTACTGAGTGTTTCTTCTTGCATGACCAAGAAACTAAATAATCTCTTAAGAAATGCAAAGTTCCAGATGTACTTTTTCTATCTATTCTACATCCACCAAAGTCATCTTCTGAAAAAAATTTCGAAACAAAATCATTTACAGAAGTATAGAAGAGTCATAAATCCATTGTTCCCTTTAAGTAGTGAAAAATTATTTTCACTGCCTTAAAATGAGATTCCTTAGGATTGTATTGATATCTTACACATAAGCATTCTGAAAATATTAAGTCTGGATGACTAGCTGTCATGTAAAGTAAACTTCCTATCATACCTCTGAAAGATGTTTGATATACTGGTTTCCCTGCTTCATCAAGATCAAGTGTATTTGAGGTACTGATATGAGTGCTTATACTCTTAGTGTTGTAATATCCATACTTTTTAAGAATGTGTTTAATAAAATTATGTTGGGATATATATATATATTCCTTCTAGTTTTTTAGAAATTTGAAAACCAATGAGAAAAGTTAACTCACTCAAAATATTCATTTCAAACTCAGATTTCTTTAGATCCTCAATAGAATCCGTTAAAGATTGCTGAGTTGAACCAAATATAATGTCATCAACATAAATTTGAACAATAAAAACATTTTTCTTATATTTCCTTATAAAGAGGGATGGATCTGCATTTCCTTTAAAATAATTATTTTGAAGAAAACATCCTGTAAGTCTGTCATACTAGGCTCGAGGGGCTTGTCAAGACCCACCCCCCAGGCCCATATCGTGACTACCCCAAGCCCGCCTTCAATAGGCCAGGGGCTGACTACTAGCACCAAAGGTGTAATTCCCTAAAAACTGGGAAAAGCATTGCCTTTATAAAAAGTAACACACACTAGAAGAGTACAAGAATAAGAACACACTAAGTAAAGTAGTATAACAAGTGTGCATAAAGTACAAATGGGCCGGAAATACAAGCTCAACAAAAAGGTACCGCTACAACTAAAGAAAGTACAATTGAAAAAGACAAAAAGCTGAATGGTGAAAGAAGCTCCTGGATCATCCTATGGGTTCCTACCTAAAGGGTAGGTATATATGTCCTCCTCAGCACTCCACGTCTATCGGTCCGCTCCATGTGCCGTCACGCCGAGTGGTCCACCTCCGGGTACCGTCCAGTCCTGGCGCTCTCAGCCTCCATCAGCGATGTCCGTCGTCGACATCCAACACAACGAGGTGCGGGAACAGACCATGCAGGGGTGAGTATAACGATACTTAGTAGGGACCCCGAGACCCTCAAGGTCTCAAAAATTCCAACACAGATAAACCAAAAAGTATGATTTCAACAGATAACCATTTCTTAGGTATATTCCCATACTTATACCTAAGTTATCAAGTAACCCATCTCAATCATGACGAAAGCACAATGGTCATTGACTTAGCTCAAACTTGGATTTTTATTCACGAATTCGAAACCACGGTATTTGAAGAACTCCTCCTCTGTCGAGTACAGTAGGCCTTCCGCCACAACCAAGAACTTTCCACTAACCTTGGACTGCTGAAGTACTCCACTTGTCGAGTACTGTGGGAATTCTTCTATAACCATGCACTTCCCACCATGGGTCTACCGCTACAACCAAGCGCTCCCCCTCATAGCCAATAGAGGTACTTATTCTGTCGAGTATCGAGGGTCTACCGCTATAACCAAGCACTCCTTTTCCGTGGGTCTGCATCTAAAACCAAGCGCCCCCCACTGGGCCATCCAAATCACTTAGAGTCGATCGATCAGAAGTCATCAAGTCTCAGCCAGCTACTAGGTCTCTGCAATCTGCTCGCTCATCACCGGGAGGGTCCGCTCCATGAGCCTCAAGACGATACTACAAGTGTCAGTAAGTCTCACATAGAAGTATCACAAAGGACCGCCTCCTCATAGGGGTCTCAACGCAACAGACGACACGTCAATCGGACGCCCGGTCTGTGAGTTATTGGCCTTTCCGTTCAAGGGGCCCGGTTGGTTTTTAATCTAAACCAACCCAACCATACTTCAAACTCATCCGAATCTCTCATGGAGTATGCCAAACGAACGGTCTCATCAAAAGGAAACCAACGTAGTTGACGACACATCAATCAGACGTCCGGTCCTTAAGTTATAAGCGTTTCCGCTTCGAGGGCCCGGTTGGTTTCAGTTTCAAACCAACCCTTCCGTTTTTCCAAATTCATCCAAAACTCACTTAGAGTGTCTCAAAAGTACCACCGTGTTGCGAGAATCCCAGTTCCACAGACGGCGGGTCGATTGGACGCGTGGTATAGAAGTTATTCACGTTTAAGCGAAACGGGCCCGACCTTCAAGCCCGGTAGTCTGGCGGGTCGGCCCGTCCTAGCCCGGTGAGTCTGACCCGACTAAGGGGTCGGCCCGGCCTGATAATGCGCGGCCCGGTCCGGTTGGCCCGACCTGGACCGGCCTGGTGGGGCGCGGCCGGACCCGGTGGTGCGCGGCCCGGCCCGGCCCGGCGGGGCGAGGCCCAGCCTGGGGAGGCGCGGTCTGGCGTGGCGCGGCGCGGGGAGGCGTGACCCGACCCGGCGTGGCACGACGCGGTCCGTCCAGGCAGGCCGTGGCTCAGCCCGGATAGTAGAGCTTTGGGGGGGGGGGGGGACTTCCTGAACTGGCATCTCCGAGCGGCGCCACCCTCCTGTTAGGCCGGCCGAAGCCGGCCGGTCTTCCCGACACGAGCATCCCGCACAGGCAGGCCGCTGTTACCCCAGTGCTGCACCCTCTTGGCTCCGCAGGGTCTTCCCAGCCCGGTCGGCCACCTGCCGACTGATTCGTCCGCCGAGAGTCCTGCAGAACGTGGGCTATGGTCCTCCGCAGCGCGGCGCCATTGGGTGCCGTGGTTCCACAAGCCCGGCTAGCTTCGGCTGAGCGGCCCGCGGATGCGGGCCGAGGTTCCTCTCTACTCGGCCGGCATACGACGACTGCTTCCTCCCATCGCCGCCACCCCTTCCATCACTGCCTCCATCGAAATAAAACGAGGTTCAATAGAGGGTCTTCGGGTCATGTTCGTTCGGCCCGTGCTCTTCGCATTAGGCGGTATCATATGTCCGAATATTAAACACGATTTCAACAAAAAACGAAGAAAAATTTTATTCAATTAAAATTGAAACAAACCCCTTACCTTGAAATAAGGTTCGTTCGTAGACGGAGTCGCGGGGAGGCGGAGTGAACTTGTTGATGTCGGGGAAGAAGGGGCCGAGGATGGCATGTCGTCGGCATTCTATATGGGTGGCTCCTTCTCCTTTGGCTTGGCCGAAGATCCAAGGAGATGATCGTTGTTCTTCGGCAGTTCTTCTTCGAAAGAATAACTCTATTCTTCTATTTCTCAAGAGCTCTCTCAAAATTCTCTCAACACCACGAGTGCCAAAATAAAATAATAGCTAAGGCTATTATTTTTTTCATCCATGAATTTTCAAAATTCAAACACTTTAATTAATTAATTGTAGGGCTCAATTAATTAATCAAAAGTGTTGGAAAAAATTAATGGGAGAGAGGGAGGTTAAGAGATCACATTAATTAAGGGGAGATTTGTCAAATTAATTAAGGTAAGATTAATGGGGAGTTTAAGGGAGTTAATGGGAGGTGAAAGGATTGGGGTTCATGTAGGCCCCACCTCACATTATCCTCTCATGGGAGGTTTTGTGGGTGTGGGACCCAACAATAACTTCCCCTTGTAGGATATAACTAACATCATTAAATGAAATTGTGTACTACAATTTTATTTATTTTATTCTAAAACCCCAAAAAACTATCAACCCGCATAAAACGCAACTATAGTAAAGGTCCCCTTAAGCGAATACCGGCACTGCGAGTTCATCGGTGTCCTTGGATTTTAGTTCTGAGCACCGGTTCAAAAGATAGAAATACGCACACGTACGTTAACTGAACGTACCTTAACAAAAATTCAGAAATTTATTTCGGGTATACCGGGCATCGGAATCAAGTTCCTTCAGAAACAGCAGACTCGTAAAATTCCAAATAAATTAAGAAAAAATTTCCCTTGAAATTTCAGGGTCTTTACATTACCCCCACCTCAGGGATTTACATCCCCGTAAAGCTACAACACAAACTAGGGAAGCAAAGGTGGTTTCTATGCACACATTTTGAGCTTCCTGCTCTAATGTGCTCTTCTAGAAGCTAAATGCCTGAAATCCTACTGAGAGCATCCACTACCACGTTCCATTTTGCAAGAGTATAGACTATCTCAAAGTCATAGTCTTGGAGGAACTCAAGCCATCACCACTGTCTCAGGTTCTGGTCCTTATGATAGAAGATACACCTGAGACTATTGAGATTAGAGTAAACCGTAAACCATTTTCTCAATGAACTATGGGCGTGACTAGCCAATTGTAAGAACTTGACATTACCCTTCCTCGTCTATGTTCTACAAGATTTTCTAAGATTTCTCCTTTGCCGAAAAGAGAAATATGGTCTCATCCCATGGATGAACCATGTCCTTTAACTAATATAGTCAATCCTGACATGAACAATACTAATTCATGCCATGGACGATGTCGTAAGGCCTCGACGCTACTACTAAGAGATCCAACCGTTACTCTAACCTCCAAGGGTTGAGTCACAATGTTGGCATCAGTGTGTGGTTACTAGGTCTCCTCCAGTAGAAATATTGAAAGTGAGGGTAAAGTCAACAGTTTTAACTAGAACCTCTTAGTATTAACCGCACAAAAGGCAGGAAATAAAAGGTCACAAAGAAAAGTGTCTTTTATTACTGTATCTCAAAGTAAAAAGACACATAAAAACTCCAAACAACTTCATCAAGGAAGCTAGAAGCACCAAGAACAAAGGCCTCCATGCCTGGAACTAGTCCCTCTCCTGTCCACCTAATTCCGAAGATCTATAGTTGTATGATTCAGCTGCATGAAGCTATGCTCTCCCATGTCCACCCATTCCCTGCGGTCGGGGTGGACCTCCTGGTGGTGGTGGTGGCAACACCTCGAAGCATCGTCCACCACCAGCTGCACGACCAGCTCCTCTGCATCGGTCTCCTGATCCTTGCGGTTCGCCTCGATTGAACCTCTACCTCTGCCTGTGAGGTCTTTCATATTTCTGCTGATCGTCTGCATGGCAGGTCAGACAGTCACATGGCATGTGACCAAGCCTGCCACAGGAGGAAACACTTTCCGCTCATGGTAAGTCTTTCTGCGTCCTGGGTGCCTCGCACACACGATCCTGAGTCATGTGGTCGACCACCTGTGGGTCTGGTCCTCTTGGACCCCTGCGTCATCTGTCTACCGCCAGCTGCATAAGACTCCGCTGCATGTCGACTAGTGGTGGGTTCCACTGCTGGAGATTGCTCAGCAAGGAAACTCTCCACTTGGAGGGATCGCTCCAACACCCATGTCTGCGTCGTGATTCGGTGGGAGACAAATGAAGCTCTAATATCTCGATTGAGTCCCTGATCAAAGGTCCGAGCCCTGAAGAACGAGTCTCGTACCATATCAGTGGTGTTGCGCGAGAGGTTGGTGAACCTCATTGAGTACTACACCACCGTCATGCTACCCTTCTGTAGATGTAGTAGCTCCTGTATACGCACTTCTCGAAGGGTGGCTAGTAGAAACTCCGCCCGGAATAGTCTCTCAAAGTCTGCCCATAGAAGCGACACCTTGTCATGCATCTCGAGCATCAGGCTCCACCATATGTCTGCTGCTTCCTGAAGGAGGCTGCCAGTAAGGATTACCATGAAGTTGGCTGGTGTACCTACCAGCCTAAAAACTCTCACCACATCCTCCAACCAATCCTCAGCTGCCTATGGGTTCTTCTCTCCCCTAAACCTAGGTGGCCTCTGGCGCTGGAACTCGTGCAGCGCGCTCAAGTGGCGTTCACTCTCTGCTGCTGGGGATGGTGGCATCAGTGGCACAACGGGTGGTAGTACTTCTGGTGCCTCCGCTCGGGCCTCAACTGGAAGAGGGCCCTGTACTGAGGCCTCGTCGCTTGGAGGGCTGTCAGTATGTACAACACTCGGGGTTCTAACTAGTCATCTGCGGGGAGGCATCCTGAAAGAACATATGCGACATGGCTCAAAAGACTATTACTGGTGAGATGACCTGGTTTGAGCTGACTTAAAGGAATATTTTTAAAAGACACACACAATCAGTGTTTTCGTGCACTAATCCAGAAATCAGAAGTTAGGGTCCTTGTGTATGGATACGTCGCCCGCCCGCACTAACACTAGACTCCCTGAACTAAAAACCATACTTAGTACCCTAAACACAATTGCTTCACAGAACGAAAACATCAGAGTCCTAGTTTTGTGGTAGAACCGACGTCCTCAGATACCAATTTGTCATGAACCATCCCCTGGGGCCCGTATCTTGACTACCCCATGCCTGCCCTCCATAGGCCAGGGGCTGGAGACTAGCACCAAAGGAATAATTCCCTAAAAACAGGGAAGACATTGCCTTTATAAAACGTAACACACACTACCAGAGTACAAGCGGAAGCAAACACCAAGTAATGTAGTATAACAAGTGTGCTGAAAGTACAAAGGGGCCGAAAATACAAGCCCAATAAAAAGGTACAAATACAACTGAAGAAAGTACAACTGAAAAAGACAAACTGCTGAATAGTGAAAGCAGCTCCTGGATCGTCCTCCTGGTTCCGACCTAAAGGGTAGGTACAGATGTCCTCCTTAGCACTCTGTGTCTATTAGTCCACTCCATGTGCAGTTATGCCGAGTGGTCCAGCTCTTGGTACTATCCAGTCCTGGTGCTCAAGGCCTCCGTCAGCGCTGTCCGTCGTCAGCATCCAACACAACGAGATGCGGGCATAGCCCGTGCAGGGGTGAGTATAATGATACTCAGTAGGGACCCCGAGACCCTCAAGGTCTCACAAAATCCAACAAAAATAAACCAAAAAGTATGATTTCAATGGATAACCATTACATAGGTACATGCACATACATATACGTAAGTTATCAAGTAACCCATCTGAATCATGAGGAAGACACAAATGTTATTGGCTCAGCTCAAACTAGGATTTTTATTCACGATGTCGAAACCACGGCTGCTAGAGAACTCCTCCTCTATCGAGTATAGTGGGAATACAACTACAATGATGTGCTTCCCACTAACCTTGGACTGCTGAAGTACTCCACATGTCGAGTGCTGTGGGCATGCTGCTATAACCAAGGGCTTCCCACCATGGGTTGGACGCTACAACCATGCGCTCCCCCCATAGCCTACAGAGGTACTCCTTCTGTCGAGTACCACAGATCTTCCGCTACAACCAAGTGCTCCTTCATTGTGGGTCTGCTGCTACAACCAAGCGCTCCCCACTGGGCCATCCGAATCACTCCGATTCGATCGATCAACCGTCATCAAATCGCAGCCAGCTACTAGGTCTCTGCAATCTGCTCGCTCTTCACCAGGAGGGTCTGCTCCATGAGCCTCAATCCGATACTCCAAGTGTCACGATTTCTCACGTAGAAGTATCACAAAGGACCGCCTCGTCATAGGGGTCTCAACACAACAAACAACACATCAATCGGACGCCCAGTCTGTGAGTTATTGGCTTTTACGTTCTAGGGGCCCGGTTGGTTTTTATGCTAAAACCAACCCGACCATACTCCAATATAATCTGAATATCTTGTGGAGTATGCCAAAAGAACCATCTCATCAAAAGGAAACAAACATAGTTGACGGTACATCAATCGGACGTCCGGTCCCTAAGTTATAAGTGTTTCCGCTTTGAGGGCCCGGTTGGTTTCTGTTTCGAACCAACCCGACCATTTTTCCAAATTAATCCAAAACACACATAGAATATCGAAAAACGACCACCTCATTTTGAGAATCCTAGTGCCTTAGATGACACGTCGATCAGATGCGCGGTCTAGAAGTTATTCATGTTTAAGCGAAAGGGGCCCGACCGTCAAGCCCGGTAGCCTAGCGGGTCAGCCCGTCCTTGCTCGGCGGGTCTGACCCGGCTAAGGGGTCAGCCCGACCCGATAATGCGCGTCCTGGTCCGGTGGGCGTGGCTCGGCCCGACCCGGCAGGTAGCGGCCCGACCCGACTGGCCGAGCGCTGCGGGGGGGAGGGGGGTGGGTTAGGTGGGGTGGCTCCCCGACTTCTTGAACCGATACCGTCGCCCTCCTATTCGGCCACCCGAATCCGGCAGGTCTTCCAGGCACGAGTGTCCAGCACGGGCAGGCCGATGTTCCCCCAACGCGGGGCCCTCCTAGCACTTCGGGGTCTTCCCAGCCCTGCCGGCCGCCTGCCGGCCTGTTCGTCCGCCGAGCGGTGCGCAGAACGCTGGCCACAGTTCTCCGCAGCGCGGTGCCATGGGGTGCCGCCGTTCAACCAGCCTGGACGGAATCAGCCGACCGGTTATTCTTCAGCCGATCGGCCCTCGGTTGCGGGCCGTGGTTCGTCTCCATGCATCCGGCATACAGCTGCTGCTTCCTCCGGTCGCCGCAACCTCTTTCGTCACGGCCTCCATCGAAATAAAACGAGGATCAACGGAGGGTCGTCAGGCCATGTTCGTTCATCCTGCGCCCTCCGCATTAGGAGGTATCATATGTCTAAAGATTAAACATGGTTTTAATGATGAACAAAGAACAATTTTATTCAATTAAAATTGAAACAAACCCTCTACCTCGAAATAAGGTTCTTTTATAGACGGAGTCGCGGGGAGGCGGCGTCAACTCATTGACGTCGTGGAAGAAGGGGCTGAGGATGGCGTGTCATCGGCATTCCTTGTGGGTGGATCCTTCTCCTTTTTCTTAGATGAATATCAAAGTAGATGATCATCCTTCTTCAGCAGTTCTTCGTCAAAAGAATAAATCTATTCTTTTATTTGTTAAGAGCTCTCCCAAAATTCTCTCAACACCACGAGTGCCAAACTAAAATAATAGCTAAGGCTATTATTTTATTCACCCATGAATTTTCAAAATTCAAACACTTTCATTAATTAATTATAGGGTAAAATTCATTAATCAAATGTGTTGGAAAAAATTAATGGGAGAGAGGGAGGTGAAAAGATCACATTAATTAAGGGGAGAGTTATCAAATTAATTAAGGGGGGATAAATGGGGAGTTTAAGAAAGTTGAGGGGAGGTGAAAGGTTAGGGGTCCGTGTGGCCCCCACGTCACATTATCCTCTCATGGGAGGTTATGTGGGTGTGGGACCCACCTATAACTTCCCCTTGTAGGATATAACAAACATATTTAATTAAAATTGTGCACTAAAATATAATTTATTTTATTCTAAAACCCCAAAAAATCTCTCAACCCGCATAACACGCAACTGCGGTAAAGGTCCCCTTAAGCGAATAACGGCACTGCGACTTCATCGGTGTCCTTTGATTTCCATTCCGAGCACCGATTCAAAAGATAGAAAAACCAGGACGTATGTTTACTGAACGTAACCGAACAAAACTTCAGAAATTGATTCCGGGCATACCGGGGATCAGAATCAAGTGCCGTCAGAAACCGCAGACTCGTAAAATTCCAAACAAATTAAGAAAAAATTTCCCTTGAAATTTCCAGGTCTTTACAGGACTTGATTAAGTCCATAAAAAGCTTTAGTAAGTCTAAAAACATGATCAGGATGTTTTGTATCTTCAAAACCAAGAGGTTTTTCAACAAAAAATTCCTCTTTAACATAACCATTAAGGAAAGCACATTTCACATCCATTTAAAAAAGTTTAAAATTAGAGAATAATGCAAAGGCAAGTAAGATACGAATAGATTCTTGTCTAGATACTAGATCATAGGTTTCTTCAAAGTCTATTCCCTCTTGTTGATTATAGCCTTTAGCAACTAATCTAGATTTATTTCTTACTATGATTCCATTTTCATCACATTTATTTCCAAATACCCATTTTACACCAATCAAAGAAGTTTCCTTTGGTCTTTCAACCAATGTCGAGACTTTATTCCTTTCAAATTCATTTAGTTCATCTTTCATAGCTTTTATCCAATCATCATAACCTAAAGCTTCATCAATTTTTTTGGTTCTAATTGTGAAAGTAATTATATATGTTCTAATTAATTTATTAAGGAACTTCTAGTCATTACATGTTGATTCACATCACCAATGATACCATCACTAGGATGATTCTTTAAAAACAACTAATTTGGGTTTTATAAAACCTATTCATCAACATAGGGTAGGAAATATTCTGGGGTAAATGATTCAGAAAAATTTTCTTGGGCATTTTTCTTATCAGAAGGATCTTCTAACAAAGGATGATAATAATTTTTTGAAAACACATCAGAAGATGTAGGTTAGGGTTGTTTAAAAACAATAGGATCAGTTTCATCAAATTTCACATGTACTGTCTCTTCAACAGTACATGTGTTTTTATTGAAAACTCAATAAGCCTTAGATATTGCGGAGTAGCCTAAGAAAATTCTTTCATCATATTTTTGTGTGAATTTGTGTAGATTATATTTATTATTCAGAATGAATACCTTGAAAACAAAAACCTTGAAGTAGGAGAGTCTAGGTTTTCTACCATTCCATAACTCATGTGGAGTTTTATTAAGAAAAGGTCTAATTAAAACTCGATTTATAGTATAACAATCAGTACATAAAACTTCAGCCAAAAAATGTTTTTTTATAGAATATTCACTCAACATGGTTCTTGTTATCTCTAGAAGAATTAGATTTATTATTTCAAAAACACCATTCTTTTGAGGAGTTCTTGGTAATGAGAAATTGTGAGTAATGCCTTTTCTACTATAAAAACTTTCAAAATCATAATTTTGAAATTCTCCTATATGATCACTATAAATAGTTTTCAATGGATGGTTTTTCTCATTCTAAAATTGGGCTGTAAAAATTTTAAAATACGAGAAGGCTTCAGAATTCTTTGTTAGAAAATAGACCTACATAAATCTAGTGTAGTCATCAACTAAAACAAATACATAATACTTTCCACCAATGCTTCCATTATGTGTTAGTCCAAAAAGATCCATATGTACTAACTGTAATGCATCATTAGATGATACTTCAACTATTGATTTAAAACTTGATTTATGTTTCCTTACATATTGACAAGGGTCACAAACTTTTGAAGAAACAAATCTATGATTCGATAGATCCTTAACTAGTCTTTTCTTAGAAAGTTTTCATAGGTTCTTAAGATTACAGTGTTCTAACCTTCTATGCCCCCAAAAATAATGATATTCCATTGCACTAAGGAAAGGTATATCTTAGCTCCTAAGGTCTTATAAGTTTAGTGTGTAAACATTCTCTTTCTTATGGGTATAAATAATAAACTCTTCCTTGGAATTGTGTACTAAGCACTTGTCATTAGTAAAATTCACAAGGTAACCTTCATCACATAATTAGATTATGCTAATGAGGTTGTGTTTAAGACCATTAACAAATAAAACATTTGAAATCATTGTTTCTCCAAGAAGAACAATGTTACCTATACCAATAATTTCTCCCTGAGCATTATCTTCGAAAGATATTTTTCCTCCTTTCGTATTGATATTCTTTTCAAATTAGTTTTTGTTACCAATCATATGTCGGAAAAATCCACTATCCATGTACAAATTATTGTTGTTGGTACTCTCTATATTTTTCTAAAAACAAAAAAATAGACTTTTGGAACCCAAAATTTCTTGGATTCGGATATTTCAGAAAGAAAAATTTTAGGCACCCACATTTTTTTATAAAAATAAGCTTTATGAAATCCTAAAGAATGAGTTTTGTTTAGAGAATTTTTTTCCCAATGCCCACCACACTGACACTTAGTACAGAATGAAGCACTTTGAGGAACAAAATAATTATTACTAAATATTTTATTGGAACTAGTATAACAAAAACCAGAATTATTTCTTAGAGGTCGGATTTGAGAGTACATATTATCAAAATTTTCCTTACCTAATGTAAAGTTTGACAAACACTTTCTCAAAGAAAAAATTTCAGATTTCAGTTTGATAACCAATTTCTTGTCTTCTAAAACATTTGATTTTGGACTAGAGTTATGCTCGAAAATATTTTTCTTAAAAATTACGTTTTCTAGATCTTTAAAAAGTTTATTCTTCTCAGAATTTACTTCCTCAAGATTTTTTGAAATACATTCAAAACCAAAAATTTTCTTATCAATATCTTTAGAAAGATATGATATTTTCTTAGTAAGAATAGTATTCCTAGAATTTTCCTTACCATGATTTCTCAAGAGTTTTGAATTTTCAATATCAATAAGCTTAGAAAACCTAGAATATTCTTCATAGGTAGGTAAAGTATTATCTTCATCAGAAGAAGATTCTTCATCCTAAGAGTTATAGTATTTACTGTCACTATAGTTTGCATTTAAATAAAAATTGGTCATTGATTCAGCATTGTGTACCTTAGCCATTAAGTAATGATTGTCAATAGGTAGTTTGGCTGTTAGACCAACATTCTTCTATTGTGTTGATTCGTAATCTGACGATTCTTCTGAAGAGACTCCACCACTAGCACTCCAGGTGTCATTCGCTTTCAAGACTTCCTTAGCTTTAGCTTTGTAGTAATTCTTTCTATTTCTCTCTTAATTCTTTTCCTTTCTTTCTTTTCTCTTCACAATCGAACAATTAGGTCTTATATGTCTAGCTCTCTTGAATTCATAAAATGTAACTTCTGAATCTTTATAATATTTTCTTTCCTTCTTCTTATATTTGGATTGTAAGTTCTTCTGTACAAAAAATCTTTTTCACCCTTCGAGCAAGATTTTCTAACTTAGTTTCTGAAGATTAACTTCCACTAGATTTAGATTTAATAAAAACTTTCTTAGATTTTGATCAAATAACTTTCTTAGGAGTCTTGGATTTCGTATGATTTGAAGTTGAAGTAAAATAAACACTTCCATTACCATTCTTCTTCTTTACATTATCAGCATCCCTCTTCATTCTGGTCTCATGTTGAAGAAGAGTTCCAAAAAGTTCATCAAGAGAAATATGAGTAACCTTTCTGTTTTCATCAATAGCAGTTCTCTTGTATTCCTACTCATTGGGAATAATGTCTATGATCTTATCGACAAGAGATTCATCTTCTAACCCTTTCTCACCCATATATTTTAAACTATTCACAATATTCATGAATCTTTGTTGCACCTTATATATGGGTTCTCCATAAGAAAAGTTAAAGCCATAGTATTCAGCTTTGAGTATGGCTCTTCTAGTTTCAATACCATTGGAAGTTCCAAAGTGAGTAATTAAAGTTTCTTCCAAATACAATTTTCTGCTTCACAAGATGAAATTTGGCTAAATATATTTCTAGTCATAGAACAAAGAAAAGTATTATGTACCTTATAATTCAGTTGATACTAATGATTTTCTTGATTAGTGAAGGTAATAACTTCCTTTTCAGGAATTTTATATCCTATAGTAAGCATAACAAAATTATCAACTCCAATATTGATAATAAAAGTCTTCATACGATCTCTCCAATATTCATAATCATTCCCATAAAAAATAGGCGGTCTTGTTGGATTGAGATTGTCTATAGAACCAACATGGATTCCTTCTATCTTTATGAAAAATATTTCCACAAAAATTTGTTAATAGAAAAATTTGTAAACAAGGAAAATATTCCTCATCATGAAAAATATAGAACACTAGGAACTCTAAGAAAAAATGAATCCAAACTTTATGAGTCCGAAATTTTTTGAACAACAATGAGATGAATTCTATTCTGAATCTAATCGTGAGATTAATTCATATTGAACCAATCCTTTGATACCAATTATTGAGATGGTATGTGAGTATGATATACTCTATAATACCAAATGTAGGATCGAAATAATAGAGATACTAAATGTAGTATCTATTGATAATCACTGTACAAGAGGGGGGGGGGGGTGGATTTTACAATTAAAAAAAACCCATTTGAACTTTTAAAGATGGTTATGTTTAACAAGGTTAAACAAGGTAATTCACAAAACCTCTAGTTATACACACTTCCTCGATTCTGTAAATATGATTTAGATAAAGTCAATGCAGAAAGGTGGTTCTGGAAAATGAAACCTAATGAAAGTTTACAATGATACAAATTCTACCTTAAAGCATATAGAATCATACTAAATCAGAGTACGATTTTAAAGAAGTATAAGATAGTTATACTTTCCTCTACAAATAAAATGTAGTGGAAAACTTATAAAAAACAAGTAACAATATTAAATCTTTTAACCTAAAGAGAAGGGTATCCAACAACCTTAGATAAATGTCCCTTGATTTATAATTTCATGAAAGTATGTCTTACCCACACCAGGGTAAGGCCTCGATATGAATATCGGAGTTTGTCTTGAAATCCCTGCAAGCCCTCAACTTCAAGGTAGTGGGAACCTCTGTCTTCCTATTCCCGGAAGCCCTCGATTGTACATAGCAACAACCGAAGTCGCAAAAAGAAAATACGAACACAATAGTATGAACAAAGTAATAAAGCCTCTCTCTCTATAAATTACTTCATTAGCATGTAATATCTAGATCGATCTACTTATTATGAGATCTTTCAAATGAGATCCTATTTATAGGCACAACACCAACAGTTAACTCCCTCCTCCAACAATCATATTTTTCCTTGAATTTCGGAGGGACCTGTATACAAGTCACTCAAACAACGGTCAGTAAGTAACTGAATGCATGACATCATTTTAAAATAAGAACCAAGTGTAAGAAAAAATATGGTTACATAACCAAAATCAAATATTCATAATGTAAGAAAATAAATGTTCGGAGTCTAATCAAAAACGAATTTGTAGTCTTATAATAAAAGGATATTCAGATTCTATTTTTTAAAGAATTGGAAACCTAAACTCTATAGAATTCCGGAGACTGAATTTCAAGGAAATTCGGAATCTGGATTCATAGGAATTTGGAACCTAAACTTTCACTGTTTGGAGTTAGAGTTCTTGAGAATTTGGAGTGAGAACTTTCAAAGTTAGGAGTCAGAATTCATTATTATTCGGAGTAAGAACTTTCAATGTTCGGAGTTAAAATTAATTAGAATTAGGATTCAGAACAAAGGACCTGAAAACAGAATACTCTACATCCAAGTATTATATGATTCTGATATTTTTTTACATGAAACCGAATTTTACATTTAAATAGAATAATGATCAATAAAAAAATTAGTATGGATAAATTTCCTTAGGAAATGGAAATTTTTCTTATGAAAGTAAATCATAAGGTAAAATGTGATTTGCCTTGAGATAAGGTGTTTGTGATTTTCAAAATGAGAATGAATGGTAAAGTCATAAGAAGACCTTATCGACTCAACAATATCCCCTAATCTTGAAGGAATGGAAAATTAATAAGGAAAACCTTATTGACTCTACATAAACTATTTATAAAATAATTTATTCATGCCAATTTTCATTTAGACACTTACTCATTCTTGTATTGATTAATAATTTTACTCCTGAATATTTTATTTAAGTGATTTTTCGTACATTATTTATAATTTCTTTTGAAATTATTTAAATACAGTTTTTTATTAAAAATATTGGAATGCATTTCCATGCCATGTTTTCTTTAAAATTAATAATGTTTTTTATATCAAAATATTAGGAAGTCTCATGGTTGGATTCTACAGGGCCATTATTGTCCACAACCAACAGTTGGATTTAGTAATTTATAGTATTTCATTATCTTTATCTAAGAAAAAGGTAATTAACTTCTTTAAGGAGGTGTATTTTCATCATATAATGACATTTAGAGTTGGTTTTTATTGGAAATGAATATGATCCATTTATTATGAGGATAACTGGGTAGTCATGTCATTTTCTATTTTTGTGACATCTTGGATTATAGTTTTATCTTGGGTTTTGTGCATTATTTTTTAATGTTACATTTATCTTATAATTTTTTTGATTATTTATTAATTTAGTACTCAAGTTTACTAAAATTATATTATTTGGTTATTATTTAGGATAAATCATTCTCATCATTCATTTTCGATGCCTGGGTTATAGACATCGTCTTGTAAGGATCACTTTTTTTTTCTAGTTTATGTGAGTACTGACTTAGGGTCTGATATATAATATCAAACCATATAGTTACTAACATTTGATTTTTATCCTAGAAGAATGTCAGATTAAATAAATCTGATTTTTGGGTTATCAACTTCATCATGTATACTATGAAGATTTTAATTTTAATTATTTATCAAATTATTTTTGTTAAATTTTGTTCTTATTTTTTAGGCATTAATTAATGATGTGGAATTTCTTTATTTACAGATCTAATTTTATTCGATATTATATTATTTTAAGTAAACTAGTTTTTGTTTTTAATAAAGCATAAGATAATGATAAGTAACATTTCATCACCATGGTAGTCTTATAGAACATTAAAAGTTTACTTTTGTTCTTACTATATGAATAATTCATCTTGAATATTAATTTAATTGATTAAGAGATATTATTTAAAGTAAATTTATCAAATCATGACTGATGTATTAAATTGATACAATAAAATAAAAACAAAACATTTTAGTATAGTATCTTGGGTTCTCTATCGTGGTAGTAAAATAATTCTTCAAATTGAGGAAAATAATACTAAAATAAAAAATTTATCCTTTTTAATCTCATTTATATTTATCTGATAGATATCATTATTCTTGAAAAAATTATGTTTTTTCCATTAACATTCTCATGATCGTTTTATCTCTAACTTCCAATTATTCCTTGGGTATTTTGTTTTTTATGAATATAATTTTACATTCTTCATATTATCTTTTTATTTGGGATCTAAATGTTGTGTTATTCTTAGTGACTATCTTATTTCTTTTATATCCTTTAAAAAATGGATTTTTACTATCCCTTTTAATGTTGTGAATTTTCATAAATATATATTAAAAAAACTAATTTTTTTCCTTTCCGGATCATCTGTTTTTTCTTTCATTCATTGGAATTGTTGTTATAAAATCTATTATAAATATTTTATGAGACAAGATATAAGTTTTCCATAAATTATTACATTATTGTCAATAATTTTATACCATGTTATTTCAAGTGTATATTATCTCCAACAGCCTATACGACAAGAAAAAACTAGCCAACATGAAAAAGGAAATAATATATTTTTTTAAATATAGTATTTATGACCTAGAAATTTAATTGGAAGGTATGAATTCAAGAATCTAAATTATGAAATATATTTTTATTGGTCACATTCAATAAATAATTTTATTTATTATTAGGAAATATGAAATCACTTAATAGCGAATTCATTTAATCCTTCAAATATGATTTTTCTTGAAAAGGAGATTTAGTTTCTATTTACATAGATTATTATAATTTATTTCTTCCAAATTTATAAAATTTAATTTAAAAAATGATATAAATTTTTATAAAATAAAAATCAAATAATATTATGGTGATGTTTTAGGGATTTTTTTTGAAAAGATTAAATTTTCATAAAATAATGAAAAATTACATTTTATATAAATCTCTATTTTACATTCTAGAATTTAAAAATAAATATTATTTACCATTTTTAAAATATTATTATTTCATTTTTATTGAATATACTTCATTTAATTTCATTGTATTCATTATTATTCTTATTTTTGGACTAAAAAGTTTTCTATTCATAAAATGCATTTCTCTAAAAAATATTTTCATCATGTTTTGTGGGATTATTTCAAATGAAATTGATGCCACATAAATTTATTTAATTCTAATAATCTGATTCCATAATTGGAATCATCATGTGTAAATTTGATTAATTTTTCTTTTTTCTTTCTGTCTTTATGAATAGTTTCCTTAGTAAAAATGTTATTGTTGCTGTAAGGGTAGTACACATTTAACAATGATAAAACTATGAAATATGTCATCACAGTCATCCATAAATATTCCTATATTTATTTGGATGAGTTAAATTATAATAAAACATCCAATAATTGAAAATATTTCACTTTTATTTCTCTTTTTGTTAAAGTGATATATATTATTTTACGTAACAGGAAACTCAAAAATGAGACTTCAATGTTTTAAATAAATATCATAGTTTAAGGAATGGAAAAAAATTTATGAATGGTTATAAAATAATATAATTGAATGTTGATGATTTTTTATGATGTTAATTAATCTTTAAATTTTAGTCATGAAATAATTTCCATAAATTCTTATGAAACCCTGACGTAGTGCTTGTACAAGCACAAGAAAAATAAATTAAATAATTTAAATAAATTGAAAGTAATATTTTTGTTGTAAATTATATTTTTAAACAATTTTTTTGATAAACATGGTGTATTTTTTGTTTAAAATTATATTTATAACTATATTATTTTATTAACATTTTTTTATGGAAAATGATAGAAATAGTACAAAAATGCACTAAATTATATTTTATATTTATTAATATATCATTAATTTCTTTAAATGAAATAAATATATAAATTTTTTACATTTTTATTTAATAATGTTTATGATTTAAGCTATTTTCTATTTATAGGAAACTTTCTATTTTTTATTTTAAATTTCTCAGCCCATATAGAGTAATAAATATTGTTATCACAGTAATCATTAATAGGGTTAATAAGAGGTTATAACTAAAAGATAAGGGTTAAAATATAACCTATACATATCTAAATTTTATTTTATGAGAGTGTATATAAATATATATACAAAATTTATTCAAAATATATTTTATCTTCATAACACTTAATCCTGAAACCAAATTTCTATTAACTTAATACATTAAGTCATCCAAAGGGTTGACCTCTCCTATCATATAAAAGGACAGAACCCATACTCTCATACAAAACATCATGAGACATTTATCTATAGTAAATTTATAAAAAACCATTCATATCATTCTTATATAAATTTTAGAGGTGATTTCAATCTCAGAATACTATCCCTAAGGATCTTAAGGAGAGATCAAAAAGAGGCTCTTCAAAAAAGTTTTAATCATCTTATAATATTATTTTCATTTTATATATTCTTCTATATCAGTCAATTATATCTATTACATTAAAATATAATAAAATTAGTATCTATAATATAATGAGATTATTATAATACAATCACAAACTTAAATTTGTAATTTTCTAGTGCAAGGAAAAAGAGACTCATCATTCCTGCGTATCTACATACTACTTCCTCAAAAACTCATGTATTTCATTTATCATGAACACATTTCATGGATTAAAGTTACAATTTATTTAATATATATATATATATATATATATTATATTAATGAAATAATTTTGATTCATGAAAGATAATATATCCTTTATAATCATATTGTTCTAATTATTAAAAAATGAATCCTCCCATGTTTATATATACGGACTATTGTCTCTACGTACCAATGTACTTTCTATTTCCATGCATATTCTCATGTTCGTTCACGAGGAAGTATTTAAGTAATATATTTCACTTTTTAACATTATAATTCTTCTGTAATTAAAATATTTTATTTTATTTCTTTATTTTTCATCCAATTAAAATTAAAAAACATTTCCCTTATGCATGTGAAGGCAACAACCTTTCTAGTTGATGTATATTGTTTCTCATGAACCCTATTCATGGATTGATATAAAATTTTATTTTGTATATAAAAATGAAAATTATTTTATAATTATTTTTCGAGATATTAGGGATCAATGATCCCTTTGATCATGGTTAACCTACCAATGTTATTTTAGGATTACAATTTGAACATCCTCAAATTTTTTTACTTGAACATAATCAATATACTAACTCTATATGACATGGAAATAAATGAAATAAAGGATATTATGATAAGTTAATAATAATTTAAATGGTTTATTATAATTTTTAAAATTAAATAAATTAAATTATACTATATTTAAATAATTTACATGTAATTTTAGAGGAAAATGTATGGTTTTTTTGTTGAATCATAATTTTATGATTTTAAAAAAAAAAATATTTGATCTTTCCTCCGTATCCATATTCATAAAAATTAATAATTTATATAATTTATATATTGTAAATATTAATACAATTAATTTAAACTAGGTTTTAATTTCTTTATTAGGTTTTCAAAACATAAATTTTAAAATATTTCTGTATGTTTTATTTTTTTTCATTTTTACAAAAGTTTTATTGGAGATTAATTTTTAACATATATGGCATGGGAAAAATTTTCAACCATTATAGAAATTATTATATATGAATAATCCTATTATAAATCTTTTTTTAAAAATATTATTTTATTTCACGCACATATATGAATATTCATATGAATAGTTTTCAAATAAAATGTTATTTTATCATTATTTTTACATAAATCCCTATTGTGATTATGAATATGTGTCAAACAAAATATATTATGTAGTTTTTTTTATGTAAATGAATAATTTTATATGTTTTATTAATTTTATAGTACGTATTAATTTTTTAAAATGATGGGAACACCTAATATTGATCCCTAATTTATTTAGTCTTGATTCTATTATCGAAAGAATTTTTTTTGAATTGAAAAAGTATGTTATTCAATTTATAAGCATTCATAAAAGGGGTTTTTTATGGGTTATATATATTTAATTTATGAATAAAACTACTTCACATTAATATAAATTCAAATGTTTTTATAGAAATATATTGACTTCATCTGTTAATATAATGATATTTGGTTTAAATTAAATATTATTCTGTTTTTATGGAAACTGTTTGTTTTTAATATACTATTTTTCATATATTATTATGTTTTATATGAAGACATTATGATTTTTCTTTTCCTTTTATCTTTTGTTTTATTTTTTTAAGAATAATAAATTGGATGTAATACAAATTTTATGTGTATATAGAGTTATTTTATATCAATGTTTGTTATATCAATAAAAAACTATCTTCTATGATTTATTATTTTGATATATTCTAAGGAGTTTCATTTACATTTTTTAAAATGTATCTTACTATAAATTTTATTTTCATCCCATGTCTTCAAATTATTTTTCAGAGATGTTTAGGATGGGTAGAAATGTAAATAAATTTATATTTCATTATATAAAAGTTACCTTGAAACTAGTAAGTGTTTCTTTATAAAGAACTTATTGTGTTGAAATAATGGATACTATGTTGAAATTTATACCATGATATGTAAGAGGTATTTCTAATTATCAATAACTCTAAACCAAAAAAGGACATAAATAATCAATGAATATTTTGTCTTCTTTAAAAATTAAATTGTGTGTTGAATAAGTATTTGTTACATAAGATATACTTCCTGTGTAATCCTTCCTAGTATTTACTACATGAACTTATATAACTCATGAAAATGGGTAGTATCAAGGGATAAAATTCATATAGTTTCTCTATATGAAGAGTCATCTTATCACTTATCGATGCTTAACTCATCATTATAGAAATTTATGTTGGTCCTATAAACATGGGTCCCTAGATGATGTCCACATCACTATCATGGTAAACCATGAGTTCCACTCAAATAGATATAGGAAAAAATAATATTGTATAAATATTTTACAATAAATATCAATATGAAGCCATTACACATCTAAAATGGATTTTCAATTTATAAATATTACAAAACCTAAAAACACATAATTTTTTAATTGCATTTTTGAAAATATCTTATAGTAAAAATATAAAACCATTATATTTTTATAAGATATATTCTATTTTTAAAATTATTTTATTTATTGTTCTATATTCTACATCAAGATAATCATCCTCTACCTGAAACACCATCTTAGAAATCAGTATATAAAACATTATTCTTTACTTTCTTTACACACAAATTTGAGTTATTTTGATAGATTTCATTTCACACAGCATAAAGTTTAAGTGAACAACGAGATATTATTATGTCAACTTATAACATATACATTATAATGATATGTATGAATAGAATAAATATAATTATGATTTTATTTTACACACACACACATATATATAATTAATTCATTAGTGATAAATAAATTATAAATGAAAATAACACACATTTAATATAAAAGGATGTGTTTTTGTGAAAAACTATTTAAATGAAAATAAGTGATATTATGAAATTATAAAATCACATTTTATGTAATTTACTACTGAAAAATATATATAATATATTCAACATAATGATTAAAAATCATAATATATGTTTATAGACATGATATAAGAACAAATTCAATTTTCTGATTAAATAGTTATTTTTCCACATAATATGGTGTTTACACCTTCTTATGGTGCACCGGTTTTTAATATATTTTTAACCCCTTTTTATATTTTATTTTAAAAAATAATGGGTGGGTTTTCGATACTTTTATGATAACTTTGATGTTTTGATAAATAATAAAAATATACAAAATTTTAATTGAAATTTTTTTTTCATAAAAATAATTTATATGGTCAAATTATATTATTGAATGATTTTAAATTATAAATAGATTTTATTTTTACCATTTAATATAATATGATCTATTGGAATTAATATTACCATTAATTTAAGTGTAAAGACCTTTCTATATTTTGCAATGTTTTAACATATAAACCCAGTTATCTCATTCTGACAATGAGATTAACATTAAAATAATTATTGAAACATATCTTTAGTGAATTTCCAAAAATGGATTCCATATTTGGAATCAATGGTTCTAAATTATGTAAATAGATTTATTTTATTTTTTTACATTATGAATAGAAACTTCTATAACTTTTATTAATACCTTAAAAAGGTGAATCGAGAAATTAAGGGTAAAAATAATATTATAAAATTATTCTAACACATGACCTAATAGAATTGGATGAACGTTTCTTTTACCTAAATATTTTTTTTTGAAATTTCAGCTTTTGGAATCCACTAGCACGATATTATGACATTTAAAATACAATATTTAAAGAAAAGTTAAATAATTCTCACTCAAATTTTAATAACTATTTCATTGGTAATATAAGGTTCTAAAGATAAAAAAATCAACTATAAATAATAATTTTAAATATAATTTATTTTTATTTTATCATTGTAATTTATTTTTAATTTATGTAGAATAAATAATTACCTTAATGGTTTATACATTGATGATACAAAATATATTTAATTGATAAAATATCAATAAAATAATTAATATTAAAATTAAAATCACTATTAAAGACCAAAATACATGACCAAATCTTATTGTTTGAGTAAATCATGACCATAATCATCCAAGGGTTGTGTTATTGACTATTTTGAGCTATATTGGAATGATTATGATACAATATTTTATTAAATGTATTGTTAAAGTTGTCACATTCATGTTTTAATAAAAATAATATTTTAAATATAAAATTTCCCAAAATAGATTTTAAACTATGAGTTTTCATATGAAATACATAGGATTTATCTTCACCATAGTATTTTATTTTTAATTTTTATTCAATAAATCTGTATATTAAATAATTACACAACACTGATGTTGTAATATTTTATTAACATAGATAAAAAATAAACGTTTCTAAAAATATTAAAAAAAATAAAATATGGTACAATTATTATATCCAATTAATTTTATATCATATCCTTACCCCTGTGAACATAATGAAATATTTGGTTCTAGTTTAACATATTATATGGATATTTTAAAAAAAATCCATGAAATGAATAGTTTCAAAATTTACTGTATTTATATTATGTCAAAATGATGTTTCATTAAATTATTTAAAAAATATATAATATTTTTAAAAATATATAATAATTTTTAAATGTTCAGAAATATTATAAATTATTCATTTATAGTCCAATTTACATCAAATTAAGAAATATTTCTCCCTTTTTTTATTTAAATATTTGTTACCTTAGTTAAAAATTAAAGAAAATATTTAATTATTAATTAAAATGATAAGGTTTAAATTCCTAGAATGAATGGTATAAAATATATTGGATGAAGATATTTCAACCTTATCTTAAATTATCTTATAGAATATTAAATTTTTTGGTTCTTTCATGTGGCTGGATTTTATTATAAATTAATATTTTCAGAGATTCCAAATGCGCCCCTCACCTTAATTATAAAATGGAACATCCTCCCCCACAAATTAACTTAAATTTTATCCCTCCAGATCATTTATCCTATTCCCATAGCCATTATAAACTTCCTTATTTACATTATAGAATTTATAGTATTCTCCAAAAACCAACTCTAGTGCCATTAATGGAATATCTTGAGGGGCCTCGTCAAAGAATAGGTAATCTCATCTAATGATTCTCTCAAAGATTTTTATTTTTCTACATCTACCTCATGAGTTGTTTGCATCCTAAATTAATAAATACAATATCAATTATATTATAAAACATGTTATTATGGTTATGGAGAAACCATATTCCAATTTTTTACAATCCTATGAAAAACAAAATCACCATGCATGTGTATGTACAACTTACCATCTCCATGTCATGGTGTAATATATTTTTCATAATCATGTACAAGGATGGTTATAATAATGGAAATATTAAATATTATCTTTTATTATTACAACAAGATACTTATTCTGAAATAAAATATATAACATCCACTTCCATACCCTTAAATAATTAAGGGAATGGTATTGTTGCTCGTGTGTGCGCACGACCTACCAATTCCATGATGTGATGTGATTAATTATACATGATATTCCTTAATAAAGGATTATATAAATTTATTTAATGAAAATATATGATATATATTATATTAATATCATTATGTAAATGAAATAAATATATCCTAAGAATATTAATAATAATTTATTCTTCAAAAAATTGTAGGAAAATAAAGAAGTTAATAACCAAAAGATAAGTAATATTGTTATTAACAAAAAGGTAATAATATTATCACTTATGATTTCATAAAAATGATTATGATTTTTGAATAAGATAATTAAATTATTTAATCCCTTATATAGTATTTTGAAGCATGTTGGAAGGAACCTAGACCTAAGGTAAAGGATAATGTCACAATCTCATTATAATTTGAGATTTCTTATTTGTAAGTATTTAATAGGGATTATTTTTCATCCACATCCATGTTTTATAAAAATGATTTCATAAAATGTTTTGCTGTTATCATATGTATGTATAAAGTCATATTTACCCATTTTGGACTTTTCCTACATAGTTGAAATGATTTTTTCATTTATTTTTTTTAAAATGAAGTACTTTTGTTCATTTATGGAAAAAATTATGAGAAAAATTATTTTTTAATTTATATAGTGTGAATTGATTTTTACACATACATAATTACTTATTTCCAAGAAGCATCCGTTAAAATATATGATGTTTATTTTTAAAAAAATATCTTTCTTTTAAAATTTCAAGGGTTTTAAAGAAAACTAATATTTTTCGATGATGAAATGATATTTTCTTCAAGAATTAATTTCAACTGTTCAATCAAAATATTTTTTCCATCTAAGATGTAATTAATTGACAGAGTAGTGTTTCAAGTATACTATCACTGTTATTCTAATGGTTTTGTAGTTTCTATGATTGAATTATATTTATGAAATCCATTTTTTTACATGGATTATGTTTAGAGGAAATGATTTTTAAGAAACCCATTTTACCGCTTGGATTATCATCTATAGAATGAATTATATTTTTGTGTCACACATAAGAATGATTTAATTATAAATAAAGGTTGGACCTATTTATTTATCTAATTAATTGGGTAATGATTTATATCTCATGGATTATATATTATGGGAATGGTAAATGTTCTTTGATCTATAATATTTTTCTACAATGGAAATAAGAAATGATTCAATAATATAGGGTTGTAATGACTTGTAAACCATGTTCGGTAATATAGGGATGAAACGACAAGTAAACCCGATTCAGTAATACATGGTTCGAATGTAGAGTGAAGTCGGTTCCATAAAGTAAATTCTCTGATGTGATGGACATTGAAATGATCCTTTACTAATATGAGATTATTTTTATTCTTGCATGCAAACAAAAAATTCAATGACTTATGTTATGAATTTTGGGATTATGTTAATTGATTCTTTTGGATCTTTTATAATGTATTCCATGACATGATATAATGATCTATGATATGTAAGATATTATTTTCAATTGTTATGTTATTATGTAATGTGATTATGTTAGGATTGATATCTCCCTTTTTTATAGTTACTGATAATTTAAGCTCACCATTTTTTTTTCATTTCTACTGGATATAAAGAAGGGTATTATATAAGATGTGTCAAAAGGGGGTTC
This sequence comes from Viscum album, assembly GCA_963277665.1. NCBI lineage: Eukaryota > Viridiplantae > Streptophyta > Magnoliopsida > Santalales > Viscaceae > Viscum > Viscum album. The sequence goes on along the minus strand of OY728137.1, from coordinate 864,961,116 downwards.
TTATTTTTAAGAAATATATTGGAGATATGTAAATGTTTTTTGAACCAATATTTTATTTATTCCTAGTTTCCAAAGACACTAAAAGAATACAAGTTTTTGAATCTATTTGTTTCATGTATTATGTATTTAGAAAAACTAATGTAAGGTACATATATTTCAATCTTAGGTCATTAGGGTTGGTATCAGAGAAAAGGTTTAGTTACCATTTGGAAAATATATGAAGAAAACATTAGTGAGATCCCTATAGATATTTCTTTGGATATATCATGGGATGTCTGGATGATAAGTCTAATTATATGTTACATTCCTATAAATTTGGTATTTATCATGAATAAACTAGGATTAAACCATAGATATCATGTACTGAAATATTATAAGGAATTTCCCTTAGTTATGTGATTTTAATCAATGATAATTGTTTCTCACACTTTACTTTCTGGTCTTATTCATTAGCAGGAACCAGATAGAACATGTGAAACTTTTATTTTTTCAGATGTGGAAAGTATGTGAATTATGAAAAATCATTTTCTTAGGTGTAAATCCCATGATAAAAATCATGAAGGTGGTATCAATATTAGTTATACTGCTGATGATAAAGATATCGTAAACAACATGTGAAAGGTGTGGGATGGTCTAGCCTAATAATTTACATTAAACTAATGAATATTGGTTATATTATAGTTTAGAAACCATATTGCTTAATTCATATTTAAGGAAAGACTAATACGATGGATCCTGAGTAATTTTTTAAGAGTAATGTTGGATTATTAAGGTGTATATATTTCTAGATTTAAATATTTATATTCGAAACATGAAATATATAATTATTTATTGTATAAAATTTTAATTAATGACTAAAAAGGATGGGTTGAATATTTATAAATACCTAGAATGTTGAATAAAGATAAGGTGACATATTTGGAAGAAACATGATTAATGGAATGATAACCCACAATATGTCCCTTATGTTATGATAATGATATGTTGGATGTGAATATGTAAAGTTGATATTATTATTTTATTGGGAACTAATTGTGGATTCATGGTCAAGTGGGTTATCCTATCATGGATAAAGTATAAAACATTCTTTAAATTATGGAATATATCCAATATGATTTAGAATAAGTGATCATGCATTTTTTTCCAATTAGGATATATCATAATTTAGGTTATTACCATGAATCAAGGGAATACCTCTTGAATGTGTTCACATGATTGGAATGTGACTAATAAGAGATGCCTTATGATATATATGGGTGATAAATGTTAAGCTATGTTAATTCACCTCTTTCTAATGTTTTTTTAGAATTTATAATAATTATAAGGTTATCAATTTAGGGAATGATTACAATAAAAATCAGACGACATTTTTTTGAAATCTCTCCATAGTTGTAATTATTCATATTTGATAACTTGTAATGACCATTTATTAGACTTATGGAATTAAACATCATGTAATTCGTAGATCAGATGATCTGATAATGCTTTAGGAATAAAAATCTCAACTTCAATTCATAGAATAAGGGATAAAGTGTAATATGATGATGTCATAAGTAAAGATTAATATTATACTTAATCAAGTAATTATTTCTTCGCATTATTTAAATCTATTGAAAGGATATTAATACCAACAATGTTATCATAGTAGCATTTTTTTGATGAGTTATATTGACCATAAATAACTGAATATTTATTGAATTTTTATTTCCAAATTTATTCTAACTTTATTTTTTATCTCTCTCCATCAGAACTTGATAGTTAAATTCCTATTCTATATCCATGTTATCACTTTCCTTCTACGTTCTCATATGTTCAAACCATATAATGAGTGATTTGGGTAACCATTATCATTCTCACATTATTTTTTAAAATGTTGATTTATTATTCATTTTTTTGATGTGGGTTTCTATGAATAAATCTTTTAATTATAAATTATTTTATAACTAATATAAATTTTGAGAGTGAAATTCATTTTAAGGGGGGTAGAATGTAACACCTTGAGATTTTTGTCATATATATTGTTTTTTTAAATTATTTGATGTCATCTGTTGTATGTTACTCCAAGATAATTTTTCTCTGTAGGAAATGTCATATTAGATTGTGGTATATGGAACACTTTTCTTGGATTTTGTTACACATATGTTCAGGTTCTTTTAAAAGATTTTATTTCGTACAAGTTCAAGTTTAAGTGAAAAAATAAATATTATTACTTTACCATATAACTTACCCATTATTATTAATGGTCTGAAAATTATTAATTTAATTATGAGATTAAATTTTACACATGTATATATAATTAATTCTTTGGTGAGAAATTAATTATATATGATAATAAAACCATTTATAAATAAAAGGATGTGTTTTTCTAGAAATCTATTTAAACTAAAATAATTTAGTTCATAAAAATAAAATTACTCTTTGTTTATTTTATTAATTAAATATATATGTAATATATTCAATCTAATGATTAAAACTCATATTATATTTTTTTAAAGACATGATAGAATAACCAATTCAAATTTTTGAATAAAATAAGTATTTTTCAGAAAAATGTATTTTTATCAACATTTGATGATACACCAATTCCAAATGTAGTTAGTAACACATTTTTTTGTTATATTTTAAAAAGTAAACTTCTTCTTTAGAATCGAGATGTAAAAATTTACTTTTGATGAATTATTGATATTTTTATGATAAGTTTCAAGATTTTATGAACAATAAAAATTTACATAATTTTAAATGAAAACATGTTTTTTATAAAAATATTTTATATGGATAAATTATTTTATTTAATGGTTTTAAATTATAAATGGATCATATTGTTATTAGTTAATATAATTTAGGGCATTTTCATAATTATTTCCATGAATTTAGAGGTAAACAAATTTCAATATTTTTAAATGCTTTATCTTTTAAGACCCATTATCTCATTTTGACAATGAGATTAACATTAAATTAAATAAAGAAAACTTCTGCATTTTTAATTTTAAAAATTAATTCCATATATTTAATTACTGTGTCTAAATTATGTTAGTATATTTCTATTATTTTTTTGGGTATTATGAATTTTAACTTTAGTTAAAAAATTTAATATGGTAAAAAGGTAAATCAGGTAATTATGGGTAAAAATAATATTATACAATTAACTTATCACTTTTACTAATATAATATGATAAGTTTTTTTGACCTATGGAATCCTTCAATCTAAATTTCATCCTTTCAAAGCCACATGTATGCGATTAAGAAATTTAAAATATTTTATTTAAAGAATAGTTAAATAAGTATCACTCAAATTTTAACAACTATATCAATTTTAATATAAGATCGTAGAGAAACAAAATTATACTATAAATACTCCTTTTAAATATATTTTTTTTCTTTATCATGGTAATTTATTTTTAACTATTAAGATATAAATAATTACCTTAAAGTCTAATACATTGATGAGGATGAAATTTTTTTATTGATGACAAATCAATAAAATAATTATTATTAAAATCATAATAATTATTAAAAGACCAAAAAATTAGTAAATATATCATTTTATGAGTTTATATTGACCATAAAAATCCTATGGTTGATTTAATGATCATTTAGTGTCACATGGGAATGATTATGAAACATATAATATTTAATTTAATGGAATGTTAATATTGCCACCTTAATGTTTAAATAAATATAATATTTTTAATGAATTATTTTCTAGAATATCTATTTAAAAATGGGTAATGTTATGAAATATAGGGTATTTATATTCATTATATTATTTTATATTTAATTTTTATTCAAAAATAAATATATTAAATAATTTCACTTAACTGATGTTGTAATTATTTTATAACAAATAAATGTTATTAATAATATTATAATTAAATATAATTTTATAAAACTCATGTATTAGATGAATTTTATATCTAAACATTACCCCTTACTAATATAATAAATTATTTGGTTTGAGGTTAACATATTATCTTGATATTTTTAAAACTTCCATGAAATTAATAGTGTCAAAATTGACACTATTGATATATTTTTCAAAATAGTGTTTTATTAAATTAATTAAAAATCATAGAATATTTTTAAAAATATATAATAATTATTAAATGTTCTAAAATTTAATATAGTATTCATTTATATTATTATTGACACTAAATAATTAAGTATTTCATTTTTATAGGGATATATTTGTTAGCTTAGTTAAAAGTTATAAAAATAACTAAGTGTTAATTAAAATGATAATGTTTAAATTTAATGAATTTTTTTTCAAAATTTATTTGAATATATGATTAAAACTTTATCTAATATTATATTCTATAATATGACATTTTATGGTTTTTTGTATGTGGTTTTATTTTATTATAAATTTAAACTTTGGAAGGGTCCAAATGTGCCCCTCACCTCAATTATAAAAGGGATCATCCTCCCTCACAAATTCACATCACATTGAGCCGTAAATATCAGATATTCACTAAAAATTTACCTTCTAAAATCATTCTTCACATTCTAGAGGTTTTGGTATTCTCAAAAGACCAAATCTAGTGCTTTTCAGATGATATCTAGAGGGAGTTCGTCAAAGAAGCGTAATGTCCTCTACTGATTCTCTCAAAAATATTTATTCTTCTACATCCTCTTCAAGATTTGTTTCCATTATAAATTTATAAATATAGTATAAATTATATTTTGAGATGTTTTAATGGTTATGGAAAAAACATATTCCACCTTCTATCCTTCTATTGAAAAATGAATTCACCACGCCTCCATACGTTTGACTTACCATCTCCACATCGGGGTGTAACTTATTTTTCACCACCGCCTTACATGGATGGGTATAATAATAGAAATAAAAACTATATATATGATTATTATTTCATGATATGTAAAATTAAATAAAAAATATAACATCCACTTCCATACCATTTCAATATTAAGTGAATGATATCGTCGCTCGTGTGTACGTATGGCCTACCATCACCTTGATGCGATGATTTATCCTACATGATATTCATTAAAGTGTGATTATATAAATGTATAGAATAAAACAACATGATATTTAACATATTAATATCATTCTAAAAATGATATAATTATAAACTTAGAAGAGGAAAAATAACTTATTCGTTAAAACGTGAGTAAGAAAATAAATCAGTTAATACATGAAAGACGAGTTATAATGTTATTAACAAATTGGTAATGTTATGATCACTTATGATATCATAAAAATTAATATGATTCATGAATAAGTTCAAGACATTATTTAAACCCCTATACCAATGTTTCAATCAAATATAAAGAAACAAATACCTAAGGTAACGTATAATTTCTCACTCTTGTTACTATCTTAGATTTATTTATATGTAATAATTTATATGGGATTATTTATCATCCATGTACATGTTTTATAAAAATCCTTTCAATTTTTTTAAAAATCTAATGTGGATGTATAAATTATTTGTACACATTTTTAAATTTTTACTACATGGTTGAAAAGGATTTCTATTTCATTTTCCAAACAATGTTCTTTCTGAATTTTTCAAAAAACGAACGACCAATTTTTTTTCGAACTTATGAAACCTAAATGGATTTTTAAACTTTAATAATGCATTATTTCCATGAATCATACCATAAATGATTTCATGGTGTTTTTAGTGAATTTGTTTTATAAAAATAACTTTATTTTATGAAAAGAAACAATTTTCAAAGAAGAAAGGATAATTTTCTCAAGAATTAATTTCAAGGGTTCTATAAAAATTATTTTCCATATAATATGGATTTATTTAAAAGGGTTATGTTTCAAGTATATTATACCTATTGTTCTTATGGGTTTATTATGTTTATTATTGAATTATATTTGTAAAATCCAATTGTTTTAAAAGGATTTATGTTATGCTTAAATGATGTTTAAAAATCCCATTTTATACCTTGAGTTATGCTTCGAAGAATGATTTTTCTTTTTGGAAAACGTAAGAATGATTTCATTATGAGATTGGTGGGACCTATATCACCCTCTAATTCATTAAGTAACAATCTATATCTCATTATATAGATAGGAATGAAACTGTAAATAATCTTGTATCAGTAATACAGGGCCCGAACGGTATGTAAAACTGGTTCAGTAATATAGGGATCGAACAATAAGTAAACCTGGTTCAATAATATTGGGCTGGAATGTCAAGTAATCTCAGTTCAATAATATATTTATTGAATGAGAAGTGAACATTATTTCTCAATGGACTTTCTATGTAATGATGGTCTTGGAAATGGTCCATGAATAAAATTAAATGATTTTCAATTCTTATATGTATGCTAGAAATTCCATGTTTTGTGTTATGAGTTCTGGGAATATGTTCATTGATTATTTATGATATTTTATGATTTATTCCATGAAATATTATCATTATATATGATATGTTGGATAAAATTTTCAATTGTTATGTTGTTATGTATTATGATAATAAAATGATGGATATCTCCCTTGTTTACCATTATTGAGCATCTGAGCTCACCATTTTATGTTCCATTTACCAGTGATATGAAGATGAGTATTTAGTAAGATACTTCAAAAGTGGTATTAATTATTTAGAAAAAAGAATGAGATAATGTAGATGTTTTATGAACCAGTTTTTTATATATTCCTAGTTTCAAAAGACACTATTGTAATACAGTCTTTGGTCATCTGTTTGCATCTTGTATTATGTATTCTAAAAAAGTAATGTAATTTCCATCAACCTCATTCCTAGTTTATTAGAAGAAACAGAAAAAATCTAATATCATTATTATTTATGCACACATATCATATTTTACATTTATATGATGACTATTCCAGTGTAACTATGTCCTAAATTCATTATATAATAAACATGAGTTTGTTACAAAACCATTAGTGTCTTTTCATTGAAGTGTGTTATAAATCACACTCATTTATCTGGTTACATTGAACAAATTGCTAAAATCTTGTAAATATTGAACCATTTTACTAGTTTTCCATGAAAAATCCTATATATACATTCCAAATAATATAATAAAAAAATCGTTCTGGTAGAACATTGATATGTCTCAACCCACCTAAGACCCATCATGTGGAAAAAAGGAAATGTATTCTTCTCTATTATTACATTAAATATACCCGAGTTTCATGAATAAAAATATAAAATATATAACTAAACTAAATGATCTATAAGAGTAAAACATTAATAAAAATTCCCACTCCAAAACATAAACTAAATATATTCGATAAAATATAGAAATATAACTATATGATTGAAAATGAATATATACAAGTAGTTTCATATCATTATATAAAATCTTCCATATTACAAATCTTAGAAAATTTATAAAATATATCAATAAAATAAAATAATAAAATTACTAAAAATTTGATAATCAAATCATCAATTATAATAATACATCAAACAATTTCAACATGTATCTTCTCTAAAATAACCAAAAATATATATATGACTATAAAAATATCATATAATATGATATATAAATATCTAACCATGAATATATAACAACATATTTTCCCATTTAAGGTTTTATATATTAAACCATAAGGATATCCTAATTACCGAACAACACTAAATACAACTTCATCTCACAAGATCACTACACAATACCACAAAAAATAATATAGGTCAAACTATTTACTAAGACAACATCTCATAATAAGTGTAAATTGATAATTATGTATTTTTTGTGGTATTTTAATTAATATATAACTATTTTCACATTAAACAAAATGCTCTAAATAAAAATTATTGTAAAGGTAGTCACTCCCAAACAAAGCATTTATGACTTGTAACACCCAGAGATTTTGTGAAATATGTTTTTTATATCAATTTAATCTTCTAATATTTTGAATTAAAAAAAAAACTAAAAATTGAAGGTTTTATATATTAAATCACTATGTAAAACATTCCTTTTACATTGAACTGACTCTCCTTGTGTTACATGCAACACCGGCTTAGCGTACATTACACCCAACACCGAGTTTCTACGAAGCATCATTTTCTTATGATATTTATTTAAATGATATAATTGTAACCTAACCATTAAAATAGTAATATGAATACTAATAGATAATTTTCAAATATTTTATATAATGTTTTTTTATATAAAACCAATTTATAATTAAAAATATAATATTTGGAAATGTCTTTATATGTTTAAAATTACTATAATCTCAAATGAACTCATTTACATGTACTTTAGTAAAAAATATTAAAATTATTTTTAGGGATAATTAAAACTATAATTATATAAAATAATCTTCATGTTTTAATTTAGAATGTATAATCCATCTTTTGGTGGAATTTGGGATTTTCCAGTGAAACATCATTTTTTGATGAATTTTAAAAAAATACAAAATTTTAATTCAAAAATTATTTTTCATAGATTTTATTTATAGTGATAAATTTTCTTGTAAATTGGTGTAAATGTTTCATTAGATAATATTTTTTTTCAAATCATAAAATTTGGGTCATTGGAATCTATTACACATTGAAATTGAATAAAAAACATAAAAACTATTGAACGATTTTACTTATAAAACTCGCATTGTTAACCCAACTGCGGGAATGAATTTAAATTAATTTATTCCACTTCTATGATTGATATTTTAAAAATATGCTTCCATATTTGGAATTAAAAGAATTTATAATTTAAAATAAGTTCAAATTAGTTTTTTATAGAAAATATTTTTTAAAATCAATTAAAATTAATTACAATGAATAAGGTAATATTAAGCTTAATAAGTGACTAAATATTAATCTTATAGTCATTAATGACCAAAATACATGTTCAGGAACAATTTTATAGACTCATTTTGAACCTATCCTCCCTTTTATGGAATTGTTTCCATTATTGGATCCACATGACATCGGAAAAACATGGGTGGAATTCCTTTTCAAAAAAATTACAGGAGTGCCACTCCACCTCCAATATAAATAGGTCTCCTCCCCGCCAATTTCCTCACACCTCTAAAGAAAAATTGGATCAACAAACCATTAGTAAAATACTTACTCAAAATCCCGCCCCTCATCCTAAAAGCCCCCCCATTGTAAAAAATCAATCTAGTGAATCCCTTTGATGAAAACCTTAACGAGTTACCAAAATATGTGTTAAAATTCTTCCTCGTGTTATTTTATATTATTTAAAATATCCACCCGTAAACAAATTTTATTATATGATTTTAAAACAAAACCAATATCCAAAATATACCAGAATGTATTTATAATAAGTTTCTTACCTACACTTACACACAATTCCATCTAATGGAAAATGAACATATTGTTTACGTCTAAGGGGAATTACCACCCCATGAAACAATGATTGTTCATTTTTGTACCACCTATCATGTCAGAAATTATGTTAAAAAATATGTTTATATATTTTATATATTATATATATTATGTCTTTAAGCTACTATAATCCTATTAAAACACATATCTGTATATCTTTCATTTTGAGTAAACACAATAATTTCATTTGAGAATGTGTAGACTACCACCCCCTCAATGTGATGTGATTCATTCACAGGCTATATGGATTGTGCTAAATATTTTTTTAAAATTATATTTCTTATATAAAATAATAATTCTTCTGGAATTATAATATGTATATATATATATATACATATATGATTTTTTTTTATTTCTTTGAACAAGACAATAAAAATAGAAACATTGTACATGGGTACGTACCCCATACTGTCTCTATGAATGGGTTATTCTATTTCATAATAATATTCTATTCATTAATTAAATACAAATATATTGAATATAAAATATATATATCATTGTTTAAATCATTTAAATCAGTATATATGTATAAGTAAAACAAATATAAGAAATTAAGACATGTAAAAAGAACAAAGAGTATATTTCCCAAAGTAAAAGCATAACATAAAACTATTAACAAGAATGAAAAATAAAGTCATAATAAAACCTCATAAAGAATTAGATATTATAATATTGTTATGTGATATATTTATAATAAAATTTTATTTATTATACTGGATTTTTGTACAGCTACAACAAGAGTCAAGACACAAGGTATGTGAATTTCCTCTCACTCTTAAATTCTGTGAGATACAGGATTTATTTACCATAAATTAATTTTGTCTAGTGTGTATACTACCTATGGTTATATTCTTTAATTATTATTAATAAAATTATGTTAATTTACATATACTCTCTAGGATATTTATTTCTTATGGTTTATGTTTCAAAAGTTACCAAATCGGTAAAGTAATTTTGTCTCAATTTTTTTTATTTGAGACACTAGTCATGTTATGCACCAATATTTTTCCATGAGGTGTATATATTTCATTTTAAATTTCATATTCCACATATATTTATTTTCATCATATTTTAAGCATCATTTAATTTCATTTTTCTTATGTGGCAAGTATAGTGCAAATTTTCCATGTGGTAAGAGTTTATTGAAACAAACTCATCGCTTATTGAGATTGTTTATGTATACACTTCTGTTGATGAAATATTATGATCCACATATCAAATACCATTATTAAAATTTTTATCCTCTAGTTAGTAATAATATATTACTGTACTGGTATAATTTTTATACTCTTTGGAACATAAGATCGTTATAAAGTGTTTTTAAGAATACACAACATTACCCTCTCTTCGGTTGGAAATTTTTGTTTCCTCCAAACCATATTTTCTATAATATTCTAATATTATCATAAATTCATTAAAATAAATTATTCTTTTTTATATTTTACCAAAGTTTTCAAAGGAATCTTTTAGTATCTCTATTAAAAAGATAATTTTCTCTCATTTTACCATAAAAAAGGAATATTCTTCTATCCTTGAATGAGATGTATAGATTTATCCAACATCATTTATATGATTCTTTCTTTGCATTATTAAATGGTTAAATTTTAGGATATATTTTCAAAATTTATTTTCAAATAATGGGTTTTCAATTTTTTTCATTATTTCATTATATAATATCAATGTACTTTTCAATGAATTTTTTTATCAAATGTTTTGTAATAATCATTTATAATTTCTTCATGAAAATTTTTATCAAAATGTTTTAAAGATTCCTTTATACTTTTTTAATGAAATATGTTTTCATAGTGTATTCAGATATTCCATGATATATTTTCATGGAAAATTTGTTTCAATATGTTTTCATGATACATTTATATGTTTTCAAGGAAATTTTTTTACAAATGTAATCAATATTTTTTTTACACATTAAAATAATTTTTTTCTACTTTTTTCCAAGAATGTTTTATTATTTTTGAGGTAAAATGGTTTTCAAAATGATTTGAAGCATTAATTTAAAATTTTTAAATTAAATTCAAATAATTGTATTTTTTAAAAAAGCATGATCATTTTATTAGTTTCAAGGAAAATGGTTTTAAAATTATTTCAAGATATCTGCATACGTTTTTATAGAAAAAGGTTTCCACATGGTTTACAGGATTTCATTATAATATTTCAAGGAAAATTTCATAAAGATAGTTTCCAAAAGGGTTTCATGTTTTAAAGAGCCTTTTATCAAAGAAGAATGGTTATTTTCCTCAAGAAATGTTTTCAAAATATATTTCTATGTTATTTTCCATCGATGATAATGACTGTTGATGTTATTCATGCCCTTTTAAGAAATGATCAAAAGGTTTCATTCATAATATTTCTCTAGAATGGTTTATATTTAGATAGAATGATTCTTATGGAACCCATTTCTCTTCCACTAGTTATATGATTATGAAACCAACATCCTTTCATGGGTTATTCTTTTTTAAAATGATTATAAATCCAGTATCATTTCATATGTTTTAACATGATTTTCTGTTTATGACACCCATTTCATTTCATGGATTTTTATATGGTTGTTTATTAATTTTTGGCATATGTATGTATGATTTCATTATGATATGTGTAGGAATTATATCTACTACCACTATATTGGGTAAATATTTATATCTCATGAGATAGAAATGGATGGAACAAGAAATAATATCAGTACACTATTATAGGGCTGGAATGAGGAGTGGAATCGGTTTAGTAATACATGGATGAAATGGGGTTTGAACCCCAATCAGCAAATTCTTTTTAAACTAATAATTATTATATGTGTTTCCTTTACACCTTTAAAAATCATTATATATTCTCCAATATCTTTTATAATCTTTGAATTATTACTTTTTTCTTCTTTCATGGAATATGATATTTATTTCATTACAATTCATGTCTTATGAACAAGAAGGATTTATGTCATGATTCTAAATTTTATGATCATATGATATGTTTGGTATTATCTTTCAATGTTGTGATCAAATAATTACACCCTTATACTCGTTATTCTGATACCATGTCTCCCTTTTTTACCCTTACTGAGCATATGAGATCACCCTTTTTATTTTTCTTACCCCATGTTATGAAGATATGTATTAAGTATGATGTGTATAAGATATGTGATAGTAATGAAAAACAAAGTGGGAGACAATGTAACTCACTTACGTATTAGTGATTTTGTTTCAATGTTTCTAATAGAACTATAATAATGTGGTCTTTGGGAATATATTCTTTTAATATTTTATATATTCTGAAAAAGTGGTGTAATATTAATTTATGAAAGGTGTGGTTCTCTAAAGTTGGTATCATGGAAATGTTTTAGTTATCCTTTTCAAGATAGGATGAAAAAAACATAGTGATAACTCTAAGGAAGTGCCTATAGATATGTATAAGGATAATTAAATGTATAGAAAAAATCCATGAATTTTAGTAAATTATTGTGTGAGTGTTTTTCTAGAAATACATCCATGTCTCGATACTACAAGTGGATGTATATCTGGTACATATTTTCCTAGGAGTAACAACTCTAACAAGATGTTCTAGGCCTTACATGGGGTAATATGGTACATGAAAATATTCCATGATTCACACCTATTTTGACACTACCAAGGAATATTATTTTGAAATTCAAAAAGTCTTCATTAACCATTAGAAAGAATTAATATAACATAACTGTGAATAAAATAGTGTAACTCTAAGGTGTAATAGAAAAAGGAATGTGCCATAATTTTGACATCCTATGACTAATTCTCTTCAAGACTATTTGGTTTTATTCAATGGAAAGTAATGATAAAAATATGCTTCTGGTTGTAGTCAATGGTGAGAACTGAAAGAAACTGGAATAACATTGAATGTGATGGATGGTTTTCTAATGATCTGTCATGTGGTATGATCACTATAATGAATGGTTTTGTGATCAAGACTAATTAGTTTTCAATGAACATTATTAACAATTTGTATCTTAAACATCTCTCAAACTAAGGAAGAGAACATAGGATTTCACTAAATGTTAGAGTAATAAAGACCATGCAGGAAAGAATACTAGGATTCCTTTGTCTCAAGAATATGGAAAGAATCGTCTTAGTGAATGTCTTTTAAGAACCGGAAGATGTTTTGGATCTAGAAAAGAAGGACCTACAGAAAGTGACTACAAGGGAAAAATGAAGAGTTTTGTTCATGAAATGGATAAAAATATTGTCCTCCCCAAGGCATCATTGAAGGATATGTGTTTTAAGTGTGGAATAAATGGTTATTATGAAAGTTAATTTCTTAAGAGGAAAACTCCTTAAAAGAATAAGCAAGGTGCGGTGAGTAAAGTTTAACATTTTGATGATGATGAGGCTACATATTAAATGTGAAAGGAATTATGTATTATGTAATATGATGAGGAAATATTCTTATATATTATGAATAAAGTTGAATAATTGATGCTAATTTTAATTTTGAATTCACGAATTATGTTATATGAATGGAGAAATAAACAAGGATTGTCCATACTTTATTTTTTTCTAAGGATTTAAAAGACTGTGTTGACTTTTTTAGATTAACTAGAAAAGTGACTTAATGAAAAGGTGATATTTTGACTATAGGAAGATAACCCCTAATATTTTACTTATATTAGGATACTGTTGTTTGGATAAAGATATATGGGATATGAATAAGTAAATTTGAAGATATTGATTACCTTTGAACTAATGAATGCCATGATGGAATATTGTTTATGATATTATGGATGAATTTTACAATTTCATGGATTTATGGATTATATCCAGTAATATATGGAATAAATAAGCATCAATGATTTATAAAAGTGATTATGAAACTTTAGGTTGTTTCTGTATTCCAATATAATATACCATAAGGGTATTCCAATTTATTAAATGTGGAAACCAAGATATACATTGTGATATATGGGGGATCAATGATAATATGATTTCATGTGTTTTTTATAATGTTTTTTATATTCACTTTTCAAAGGGTTACAAGGATAACCATTCATGAATAGTTTAGTTAAACTTTGGAGGAAGTATTTATGTAGTTATATTATTATGATATCATTGGCTAAAAGTATATTTAGTGTCTAAACTTATTTGATGGGTGTACGTAATATTTATTTGGGAAATTATATTAGTGTGGTTTTAGATAAGGAAATCATCTATATCAGGTGAAAACCATTCAATTTTAACAATTCCATAAATCATGGACCCAAGACTGATGGACGAAAAGTGGTTCACACCTACCACTGGCCTACGCGATGTCATGGTTAATATATAATTATTTTTGATGAATTATTATTTATGATAAAATATTAATGTTACTTTTTCTTTTTACATATTAATATATTATGCATATTTATTTTTAAGTCTATTTATAGATAAAAAATTATACTTTTCAATGAATTATGTGCATTAATATATACTAAAATTTTATTTTGTTGATTTAGTAATCAAAGTTATTTTATGGACATCCATTTCATGAAGTAATTGATAAATTAGAAATAGTTTTAATGACAACAAAAGAGTGAAATTTTATTTATAAAAATATACCTAGTATGTATATTTCCAATATTATTGGACAATATAATAATTACACAAAGATAGTATAATGACCAAAAAATGGTTTCCTAATACAATAATTCTTATTGAACTGATGAAATTATAAACATTATAAAATTTATGACTTTGGGGCACTAAAATTTTATTTTATCATTGACTTGTTTGTGAATGATGAACTCAATCAATCCCTAAAAATATTTACATTTTTACACTATGTTAATTCTTCACTCCCAACCTATGTTCTCCCATTTGGAAACCCAGTTATATGTTCTTTATTTGAAACCCTTATGGTTCCAAAATTCCATTTTAAGGGATGTTTTAGTTATCATTATTATATCGGGGTTTGTAGGAATTAAACATTCAAGTATTAATTAGTTGATAACCTAGATGTCTTTGGGGGACAAAATTCATTTTACGGCGGTATAATGTAACACCCGAGATTTTGTGAAATATATTTTTCAATATAATTTAATTTTTTAATAGTTTTCATTTCACATAACACATAAAAAAGGGTTTATATGTTATAAATCAATAATTAAAACATCAATTTAATAATGAACTGACTTGTATTGTGCTACATGAAACACTGAACTTTCATAGGTTAAACACAACAATGAGTTTCTACAATAAATATTTTATTATTACAATTATTCAAATGAGATAATTGTAACCTTACTATTAAACATAGTAATATGAATAGTAAAAACGTATTTTTAAATATTATATATGAATGATTTTATATAAATAGAACATATTGATTATGAAAAATATAATTTTTTGGAAATTATTTATATGTTTAATAATAATATAACCTCAGATTATGATAAATAAAAAATTATTTTCTAATTTATAATTTCTGAATTATCATAGGGTTAATTTTTGGGATTTTTTAGAGGAACTTCACTTTTGATAAATATTGAAAAGACATAATTTTAATTCAAAATTATGTTTTAATGTATTTTATTTAAAAGGTTAATTTTATTTTAAATAGGTTTGAATGTTTGTTTTGATAATTTTTTATCAATTAATAAAATATGGTTCATTTTATTCAACTTCACTTTGAAATTTAATATAAAATCAAAGAAATTTTCTGAATATTTTTTACTTTAAAAACCTCATTTTCAACTCGACTATGAGAATAAAATTAAATTAATTTTTTCCACTTCTATGACTGAAATAAGTAAAAATAGATTGCATATTTTTAATTGAAATAACATATAATTTATAATAAGGTAAAATCAGCTTTTGAAAAAAATCTCAAAGTAATTAAAATTTATTACAATGACTAAGGTAAAATTATGATTAGTAAGGGATTGAACTTTAATATTAAGGGGCCAAAGGAAAATACAGTTGTAAAAGATATATTTTATGGAAGTATTTCTACCCTATACTCTACTTTATTAAATTTGTTCTGTTATTATATCCACTTTACTTGGGAAAATTTTTGGTGGAACTCCTTTCCCCAAAATATACAAGAGTGCCACACCTCCACTTCTATAAAATGGCCACTTTTCCTCCCACTTCCTCACACCTATCATCTTACTTTGGATCAACCAATATCTACCCAAATAGAACCTAAAAATTCATCCCCTCATCCTAGAATCCTCCCCTAGGGATGAAATAAATTTAATGATTCCCTTTGTTGAAAACAACAAAAATTAACCCAAATAAGAGTAACATTCTACCTTGAGTTCGTTTATATTATTTCAATTCTTCACCCCTCCAAAATTCTTATTACATGATTTTATAACAATAATATTATCCTCAAAACACAATATTACTATTATACTGATATTTATACCTACACACACACACACATCTATTTAATAAATAACTAACATACTGTTTAAGTGTATGGCGCACTGCCACCTCACGAAACAATGATTGTTCATTTCTTCTTTACCATATCTGATGGTGGACATTATGTAAATATCCAACCATAAAAATAAATCATTCTTCAAAAATTTTGTGATAATTTATTTTATTCCATTTCCAAAGATCATTTAGATTTATTGTTTTTGATAATTATGACATACTCTGTCGTAGAAAACCCATACAGTACAAGGGTATACTTATAATCAATATCTATTTTCCCACCAAAGGAATACCTTTTCAAATAAAACATGGTTTCATTTCTTATCACATATTCAATATAGTCATCATGACACCTTCCATGTCCTTAAAAAACATTAAACCCTATGAGTAACATTCTGAAACTTGGGTTGAGCCCAAAAATACCAGTAATGGACTTAAGGAAAATGACCATTAGTCCAGTGAAAACCTATAAATTATTTCATTAAAATAAAAAATATCCTCTTACCAAGAATAAGATTTCATCAATTCAAAAATATATTTATCTTAACCTTTTTTAATACTATTATTTTCATGAAAACTCATATGAAAATATGTAATATATAATTAGGTAACTTGTGACGTAATTATATGAAATTTGAATAACCATATGGTTAACTTCCATGCTTGTCACTCATAAAAATGGAATTGCAATATATATAACACCCATACATGTCACTATTACATAAGGAATAACCATATGACTTATATCCATAACCAATGTATTGGAGGTTATAATGTAACCTCCCTTACTTGGTTTTTTAGTTAACCAACCATCAAATGTTCATGTACCATATAATAATCATAACACATAAAAGATTGAAATTTTCAGAATTACACTTTTAAAATGTCACTTGAAATCACAAGAAATCATTTCAAGTCCATTAAATAATCAAACCATTTAATAAAAATCAACAATACAATAAAAATTAATGGGAATAATAAATTTACTCTTATTTTAAAAATATTGAGGCTTATAGTGGAATACAAATATCAAATAATAGTCACTGTGGATGAGAATCTGTTGTCATCGTATACATAAAAAAATACTCTTTTTTAAATTTGTAAAGAAAGTAAAATGATATATATATATTCAATAAAAATATTCCTTTTTTTAAAACTTTCTGTATATTTAATAATTCAAAGGGTTTTGTTATACACATCATAAAAATGATGGTGTATAACATCAAAATATTCTAGAATAATAATATATTGAGATAAAGTCCCTTACCTCAAGTGTGATTCATCTAGTAAGTTCTTTATCAACCTAAATAATAAATTTATTTTTATTATTAACATAATTTATAATAGTTTTAATGACTATTATTCCTTTTATATCGCATATTAACATGTTATGACAATTATATAACTAGTTATGTTCACGTCAAATGTTTTGATGATATTCGGTAAATGAGTCCAAAATGAAATTTGTATGATGTCAATAGTAATAGAGGTCATAATTCAATCATATCAAGAGAAATATTAATTACATAATATTAAAATTCAATCTCTTATTATATTTTTAAATCCATCCATTAAATATTTGTGTGAAAAATGAAAAATATTATAATCATTGATACAGTAGGATGTACGTATGCATGAATAACATTTACATTTTTCAACGATCCTTATGGAAAAAAGATAATTTTTTTATAACTATAATAACATTTGTAATACCACATTAAACATATAAATATACTTATATATATTATCCACATGATTGGTGATTAAAAATTAATCACATTGCTTAATCGAGGTGATAGTGCATATATAGTCACAAACAAGGTTATCATTTTTATGTGCAAAGAAATAATGTATTTAATTCATATATTATAATATTATAATCATAAATATCTCATAAATATCATATTAAAAAATAATTACATCGTTATTAACATTCTTGAGAGGCGGTAATTGGAAATAAATTATATTAGTCCGTGGAGCTGATAGTTCACATGTACGCACAAAAAAAATAATTGTTTTCTATTTGATTGATTTGGATATGGATAAGGATAATTATAAAAATATAGTTATTCCTAAATATATAAAATATAGTGGATTTATTATTTTATAATGGTTTAAGGATATTTTAATTATTAGGATTATGAATTAAAATAGAACTACTTGATTAAAAACGGTACATTTCCTTTGGATGATCACATTTGATTAACACTATAAAACCAATAAAGAGGGTGATATACTTAAAATAAGGAATAAAATATATGAGTATCTATTATAAAAAGTTGTTTTTCTGATCATGGATGAACCAAAATAGTTTTGAAGTGTGTTGAAATGATTGGATGTAGTGCCCTTTTTGAAGAGATGGGAGGGGCACTCATGGAATTTTTCAAAATATTAAATTAATATAAATTTAATTTCTATTCCGAACTACTAAAAAGTGATTTATTTATCATATATTATGATTATGGGTCTCAATTAAATCGTCCAATTAAAGTTATAAATGTTTTTAATATTTTTTAATCCTTATCTTTTTTTGACCCTTTTAACTCTTATTGTTTTATTAAGTAATTTGCATGTTAATGGTAAATATATTTACCATAACATGACAAACATTAAATAAAAGAGTAATATATGATATTTTAGGATGTATTTAAACTATTTGGATGAATATTTGTTTTTTATAAATTTTTTAAAATTTAATAAAATATTTAATATTTTGAAATACCATTATCGTCAATTTTTCACTATTCATTTCCTTTTTAAAAATAACCTTACATCATGATATAGCTGAAAATAATTTTTTAAAACATCATTAACAATTCAAATATATCAATAAAATTCATGGATTGCATAAATGATATAGAGAAATATTTATTTATTTTATTTATTATATAATTAATTTGATTATTTCATTCATTAAGCAATTACTACATCATCATTATTTCACCATTTAATTAAAATATATAGTTATTAAAAAATATATCAAAATTAACATGATTTAGGAAATAATTTTATATTTATAATTTTTTTATAGTCAGAGAGATCCCCGTATAACCCCATAATAAAAATAAAATTTGAAAATAAAAGGGTAACAAAAATGACTTTTCACTGAATATAATATTATGAATGAATTAATTTCATCCAAGTTGTTACATGTGGTCATAAAATCGGTTAAATTATTTTATTGGTCAATATAAATTCATTCAATTAAATTCGGACAAGTTTTAGAGTAATTTTTTTATTTTTAGAACATAATTTTTACCTTTAATTACTCAATTTAACTTTAACCGTGGTAATAAAAATTATTACTAAATTTACAATTCATAATGTACAAAACTAAAATATACCTATTTAGATAATTTTAACTTTATAATTCCATATATGGAATCCATGTTTTTAATTTCAAAATGTATAATTTTCCAAAATTAATTATAATTTAATCTTTTGACATAATAATAAAATAGAGGTTGAATGTGATAATGTTCAAAAGTTCATATAGTTTTTATATAAAATTTCAATGTGAAATTAATTATAATGAAAAAAATTGGATTAAAAAATAAAAACATTATCTAATTATACTTTAAAACCATTAAAAATATTTTTTTAACTCTATAAATAAATTTGATGAAGAAGCAGTTGTCAATCAAAATACAAATATTTTTTCTTTATTCTTCAAAAACGAATCTTAATATAAAATACAACAAATTTATTCAAAATATATTTTTATGTATTTATTCAAAATAAGAATATGATTTTCCCAAATAGAACTTATAAAGGTGAAGAAAAACAAAATTTAGAATGTGTTCGCCATCAAAAGGTGATGAAACTCCATTTTTTAAAAAACACACTTTTTATGCATAAAATTGAATTTTTTTATATCTTCTCTAGAGAAAACAGAATATGAATGTAAAAAATTTAATTAAATATATTTCATATATACTTTATTAATATAATCCAAGAAGAAAATTTTAAGAACTTATTGGTATATAACACACTTTTTCACATTCAAATATTTTTCTTTTAGAAAAACATTTCATTTTATTTTAAAAATGGTGTTACATTTATTTATAATTAATTTTTCACCTAGTAATTAATTATATATACATGTGTAAACAATATTTTCATAATTTAGTAAATGTTATTCATTCATGCTATTCTAATAGTTATGTTTTAATGTAATTTTTTAATATTATTTTGTTATTCTCTTATGTTCGATGTGGCATATCATGTACGCTCTCAAACATTATGTTTCTTTTAAAACAAATTGGATGTTACATCCCCCATGAAAATTGTTTCCTCAAAATTTGAATTTAAAATCTGTAACTATGGTATAAATTTATAAAATAAATTCATTAGAACCCCACATAAAAAAATCATTAATAAAACTACCAATTTAAAAGAAAGAAATTGGTGTGTGAAGATCACGTGAGTTAACCCATACTAGGGATACATTTATGAAAACATGTATATTGAAAAAAAATGTAATTATCATGTTCTGGTAGTGGGAGATAAATGAATTTATCAAGAAAAAGGTAACAATTAAAAAACCATAAATTTCACATGGGTTAAACAATCTTTGATTTTGTATTATGAAATGTAAAAAAGATAATTTTTTTTCTTATAATCCATTTGATTTAGTTGTGGAATTAATTTTCATCCTATCCTAAGTACATAAAAAACATTACTAAAAAGTAGTGTTGTAACCTTTAGTCAATTTTCCCCATAAACACATCTTTTTCTCTAAATGACTGGTTTTCAAGATGAATTTTTCAGGCTAGATAACTAAATTCAATATCCTAAAAAATCATATAATCCAAAAAAGATTAACTATATATTTATTCCAAATTTATTCATTATCTGAAACCCATGTAGATTTTTATGATAATATACTTCCCCAAAAAGAATAATTCTTTATATAATGAAAAACTACTTTAATCTCGAAAATTAAATAGTGTTACCCAAAGTTTAACATAGAAAATTTAACAAAAGGACAATAATCATAATACCATAAAATATTATAACTAATTTTTAAACCCACAAAATAGAAATATTTAATCATATAAACATCAAAATAAGTTCTAACACTAATATCCAAATAACAACAATTAGACTCGAAGTATCATACCCAAAAAATTGTTATAATCACATATTCTCCAAAATAGGTAAATAATTTCATTAAATAACCTGAATTAAAATATTATCTCAATATTGACCTAGATTTTTCCCATATATAACTCATATTTTATTCCTAAAATAAAATACTATAGTATTCATTTTACCTTAATCTGATAAATTTCCAAAAACAACGAACATCATCTAAAACAACATTAATCACTTAACCAGCAAATTATTTTTCAATCCAAATATTTTCTACTTGATAAAACATATTTTACCAAAATATAATTATTCATATTCAATCAAATTGTTTAAATTAAAGGAAATCTCATACTATCCAGAGACACCACGTAGGAAAGTGGTAGGCGATTCACCTTTGTTTCCCTTTGGTTATGGGTTCAAAACTCATGGCCTTTCCATACACACTAGGTTGCCACTGATCATTAATGTTTTTGAAATGTCCTAAACCAATATGGTCTATTAAATTATGACAATTAAGTGTTTGAAGTGTTCTAAGAGGTCATGATGCATCTTTCCATCTATTTTATGGTTTTCGAGTTTTACAACATAATGTTAAGACCATTGAGTCATGACTGAAAAGTCAGAATGGTGACTCTCAACTATGAGTCTCTGATTTTAGGTTGCAACGATAGGTCTTAAAAATTGAGTCATTCAATGGTATCTTTCTGAATGTTGAGTCATCCGATAGTGACTCGTCCACAGATAGGTCATCCAACGGTGAGTGACCTAAGGATGACTTATCCACTGGTAGTAAATCCAATAATGAGTCACCCAACAATGACTCATCCACTAGTACCTCTTCTAATAAAGGTTCACCCAATAGGGGATCACCCAATAGTATCTCATCACCAGTAGCTCACACCAGTGACACATCCATCAGTAGTGCTTTTCCAGCAGTTTTTCAAAATTCCAGAAATTTCCAGTTTTTTCACTCTCTCCCCCTTATCATTTTATTTGATGAAAAATGAATTTAATATATTTTGTAATGGTTTTTTATAGCTTTCCAAAATCATTCCTATATTCTAAAACCATGAATCTCCCCTTGACATCTGAACCATGTGGTCTTGGTTAAGATCTTCCTTAAATGGATTTTAAATCCTGCTTCTCTCATGGATACAATATCTAGCATATCTATAGATGAGATCTTATATTCATTGTTGGTATTTCATTTCTATTGGTGCACCAGAAAACCTTATTCCCCAAGGATCCATGTGGTTTTGTGCTATCCTTTGGATCACATTTTCCATGGTGCCTTTTCTTGATGCATGCATACCCCCTATTTTTACCCAATAATGAAGTACTTATTGTATGTTCTTTGTGGTTTGTATTTGTTCTTCTCTATTTTATTTGTGTATCATGTTGGGTGGGTGTATGAATGTCTCTATGTTAATAAAATAGAATACCAAATAAACAAAGATAATTTAATTGGTTTAAGATCAACATGTGGGGATGGGAAAATTTACTGATGCTATGCATTGTAATCTTTTATTGTTGATTATTTTATGCGCTATATTCCTACTAAAAAACATGTTCAATGGTGATCTTTATTTTCACAATGTGTAATGATTTTGGAATGCATGGTGTTTTGTTTTCATGAAAATAATTGTTTTGAAATTGGTTATCAACATACAATCATCTAATAAATTGATTCACCAAGATCAAACTATTTCTATGATAACCCCAAGAGTTAAAAAGGTGAAATAAAGAATCGAAACTTATTAAATATGAATATGTTTTGGGTTCTTTGTGAAATAGAACAGTTTTCGACATGGTTGTGTGATGTGGTGTGGTTTGTGTGGTGTAATAGAATCCCAAGTTATAATATTGTTTGATTTTGGAATGGATGATCACTAATGTGAAGCAAGGATGCCATCCGGATGTTTTATGTTTATGTTTCTGGATGAGATGGGTGTGGTGTGGTTATACAGTAGGGATACTGAGAATGGTTGTGGTGAGATGTGTTAATGGGTGTGTCTTTGAGATGGGGGTTTGTTGTGGTTGAGATGATGGATTGGGAGGAATGATTTTTAATAACGATGATGGATGTGGTTTTGATGGGAAATTCTCCGAGATTTATCCATGAGTAGCATGTATAAATTTCACCTCGTTTCTTGATATCATTTTATGTTATAATATTAATGTGTTCTAAACAGAGAGTTATGTGAAGAACATTAGTTTATGTGGCTCTTCACATTCTCAGATGACTTTTTTTATGTTTCCTATTATGGATTGTGTTAATTAGTTTCATATGTAGTTATTTAATGAATAAATGATTTTTTTATAAATAATGAGAATATTATAGATGAATTTTTTAGGTATGTAATTTAATTCTGTGGCTTGTTATGTGGTTGTTCATTTATAAGTAGAAACATAGGTTGTGTAATGAGTTGGTTGTTGGTTTAAATCACATAGAGTGTTCTTGTGTGTTTGATAATATATATATACACATGTATTTTGTTGTGATTTCTATATGCATGACACACAAGTGGAGCACTATGTTTTAAACACCACAATTTTCTAGAGGGAGGGTGTTTTTCCCAACAATCTTGGTGGGATGATGGTTGGTTGGCCACAAGCTCTTCGTTTCTACTTCTTCCATGCACTGATATCCCAATTTTTATCGGGTGGGTTGTTGTTTTTGAGGTCTAGGTTTGTGCATGGTATTTTTGTTTCCCAGGTAACTTTAGGATGAGATGAGATGTGTTGTGCTGCTTATGTGTCTTTGTGAAGGGACGTAATTTGGTATGTGGGCCATGTTTCTTCAGGCGAGATGTATTTTTAAGGGCTATATGTGAGTGGGAATGATGTTATGTAGAATGTAGCCCTGGTGTCTGTAGGTGAGATATGGTTGTGGGGCCAAGGTTTGTGTCAGTGGGTTTTGACATGCCTCTTTCAGAAGATATTAGAGTTGAATGATGTTTTCTATTAGGGTGTGAGAGTTCTTAATCAATGGTAAAGTGTTTTGGGGTACCCTATCACTGATATTTTTACTATATTACATTACATAACCATTGTCACTTAGTGAGAATGCCATGGTGTGGTGGGGATGGCTAGAATACCTTTTTAGGTGTTGTTGGTTCTTCTGTTTTCTGACAAGATAATTATTATGCTTCCTCAATAGTGGAACATGAGAATTTGGTTTTTCTAAATGTGTATACTTGTATGTGCAACCTACATATATGAAACTATTTTAGGATTCTATGAGGACTATGTGAACGATGCTAGGAATTATTATCTCGGACTTTGGGATAGTTTCTATGATACTTCATATATTTAAATTTGGTACTTACATTGGAGTTTAATTTTTATTTGAGACAGTTTTATTTTAATCATGCATGTCATATAGATTTTTAATTTCTTTTACATATTGTACTTGGAGTTGTTTTGGTATTTACCATCATATCTCCCGATTTTGTTTTCTTTAAAAGTGGAAATGCCACCCACTTTGTGAGATTTTATTCCCTTGGGGTTGGTTGCCACATCGAGGCCTACAGGAGGCCAGACACATGTGTCAAATGTAGTTCAGGATCATCAATCCAATCTAGTTAATTAAAAGAGGGTTGATATCTTAGAGTAAGATGACTAGTGGATGAGAAAATTATGTGCCTTATATCGATAGGATTTGGGAATGTATAAAGGAAATGTTTCGAACATGTAGATGGAGAGCTAGCCCGAGGATCTTGAGATCATCTATAGTTTTGTATGGGCTCTGACAGAGTACTATATTCCTTTTTGAATGAGACATATGTTGAGAGCTACGTGTCATTGGTGGATGGTGTACCTGGGGGAGTGGAAGGAGGCTGATTTTATATGAGTCGATTTAGAGGAGGAGTTTTGAGCATAATTCCATTAATCAACCATGAAGAATGAGAAGAGGTAAGAGTTAATCTCCCTCCAATAAGAGAGTATGTCAGTATAATAGATGGGGATCAATTTCAAGGATCTCTTTCTTGATGAGGAGTCACATGTAAGGTTTATAGAGAAGGACCTTCATCCATCTATCTAGTACGTGGTTACATCCTTAAGGTTGCCGACGTATTTGGAGGCCTAGAGGAAGTATGATGTGATTGATCAGATGCACTTGCGAGGAGGTCTACTGCAAGTATGGATCTATAAGGGTTATTCAAGAAGTATTTTTACTAGTTGTATGTATCAAGTTCCAAGTCCTTTATGGTATTGACTAGAGGGGAGTTGTCCTTAGTGGCTTCTGATTCAAACATCCGGTCCCCGTGCCATTCCCAGGGGCTTGGAGCCAGTTCGTTTCATCTCTGGAGATCATTTGCATCATTAAAACTGGTTTCTAATGGTCATTAAAGCTCAATATGGTGGATGTCGATATGTTCTTCAGGATCCTCAATAGTAGTTTCTGGTTAGGCAGTTTTAGCAGTAGGGACAACATGCTCATGATCTACTAAGGGGAGATGAAGTATATAGAGGCATACTTCACTGTGTTCCTCAAGGATCTAGACCTGGGCATGTCTGTAGAGGCGGTCACCAAAAGTGGTATGAGGAGTTGGGTGTGGTTAGTTACACATAGTAGAAGTAGAAGTTATAGTAGGTCCAGAGATCATTTTAGGTACACTCAACATGTTTAGTAAAATTTCTTGTGCATTTTTTGATTCATAGCTTCACACTCTTTTATGGAACCCAGTATAGCCCTTTCTCTAGGACTAGATGTAGAAAGGATTAATATTCCCCTGGAGTTGAGAATGTATGTAGGAGGCTACACCATCTAATTTCATGTATTCTATGGATGTAGATTGATGTTTGGACCACATAGGTCAAATATGGATAACTTCTTACTGTAGATGCAACAATAAAATTTCAATCTAAAAAATGACTGGTTTCATTCCATGAATTCCATTATCGACTACTTCTATAGATGATTTTTATTTTCATATATGGATGGTCAGTGTGTATATGTCATTTTCAAGAGGAGTTTTTAGGTTGGCAGTCTATATGTAGAGTCTCTTCTTTCATTGTTGTACGAGCTGTTAGTGGAATCAAAGGATTCTGATATAGTGGTGGTTCCCATTGTTTTTGGGTAGTTTCTAGGTGATTTTCCAGAGGATGTTGTGACTATATCCCCACAACATGACATTGATTTCGGGATAGACTTGTAGCATAGTGATTATCCAATTTCAATGGATCCTTACTGGATGGATCCTTTTGAGAATCGAGAGTTGAGGAAACAGATTGATGAACTTAGGATGAATGGAATTACCTAGCCTAGTTTCTCATTGAAAGGTTCTCTAGTGTTGTTATCAAAGAAGGTGGGTGGTATTATGAGGTTGTTTATAGACTACTGAAAGTTGAATCAAGTGACTGTCAAGAACCATTACCATTTCCCCTAGATAGACGATATTTTCGACCATCAGAGAGGACCATGTTGGTTTTTTAAGATGGATATATTGTTTGGATATCACAAGCTGAGTGTGAAGGATGGTGACATCCCAATGACTACTTTCAGATGTAGGTATGGACACTTCGAGTTTGTAGTCATGTAGTTCGGTGTTATGAAGGCACCATCCATGTTCATGGGGATTATAAACATGGTCTATTGTGAGTTCCTAGACTACTTCATCATCGTATTCATTGATTACATCATGATCTACTCAATGATAGAGGATGAGCATTGCAAGCATCTCAGGAATATCATGAGGTTCCTTCAATACCCCCATATCTATGTAACGTTTTCCAAGTGCATGTTTTGGAAATGAGAGGTTCATTTCCTTTGACATGTGGTGTCACAACAAGGTGTAGTAGTGGATTCGTCTATGGTGTAGGAAGTTGTTCCTTGGAAATCATACCCGAATTTTTTAGTGGTTTAGAGTTTTCATGGACTTGTGGTCTATTAACAGATATTTGTACCTGATTCCTCTAAATTTATAGCTCATTCAACAGCTCTTACAATAAAGGATCGTGATTTTTTGTGGTGCTAAATTTTCCGATAAACATTTAGCTATCTGAAATGGAAGGTGGTCAGTGCTCCGGTGCTATTGTTTCTTTAGGATGGTGTGATACTCGAGGTGTTATGTGATTCTTTCTATCTGGGATTCGAATTCATGCTGATGTAGTTGTGGGGATTTATCTATTATGGTCACATGTATTTACATCCCCACAAACATAAATGTGTCACCCATGATATAGAACATGAAGTGGTCATGTTGTCACTAAATATTTGGAGGCATTACCTAATGGGGGATCTCCTTGTGGTCTTCCCAGATCATAACTACTTGATGATTATCTTTTCCTAGCGCGATCTCAACTTGTAAAAACTGAGGTGGATGGAGTTTCTTAAAGACTATGATTTCAATATCTTTTATACCATAGGGTCTAGAAATGTCATGTAAAATTCCTTGAGAAGGAATTCATAGAATGAGGTTGTTAAGAAATCATCAGACACATGGAAATCAATGGAGGAGTTATCAGCCATTCAATTTGATGAAGGAGTAGATAGTGGAAAGGGATGTTTTTTTCGATGTTAGGGTAGTATTATCTAATTTAGGAGGTGGATGTGTCTCATTGGGGAGAATCAAAGGTATAAGTGACAGTAAATCATGTTTTACATGGTGATGCTCCCGAGGGATGGTTAGATGATTTTCAAAATCAGATGTTGTTAAATGAAAGAATGTTTGTTCCTATGGCAATGCTTGAGGGATTCCTCTATGAGTTTTATACCTCAGCCTTATTGGTACACTCAAGAGTTTCCAATATGTACCATGGATGGAGGATGCATTTCATGTGGATTGGTATAAAATAGATCGTTGTGGAGCATGTGGCGATGTGCATAGTGTTTCAACATGAGAAGACTGAGCACCGTGTTCCCAGTGTATGATTTCATCCCATAAATATTCTTTAGTCGAAGAGGGATGGGATATCAATGGATTTATTCATAGGGTTACAAAGAGATCAGAGAGGCTTTGATAGTATCTGGATAGTAGAGGATCAGTTGTTAAAATCAGATCACTTCTTAGTAATCAAACATTTGAGTGAATTAGATGCCTTTCCAAATAGGTATATGGATGAGGTTTTGAAGATTCATGGTGTTACAATTTCTATTGTCTTGGATCAGGATACACATTTTACCACAAGTTTTTGGAAGGAATTGAAGAAATCTTTTGAAACTCAGTTATGCCTTTGTAATGACTTCCACCCTTAGATATATAAAAAGACATAATGAACAATGCAAACACTTTATGATATGTTGTGGGAATTCATCATGGACATTGGAGAATCTAGGGTAAGACACATTCCCATATTGGTGTAATATTATAAAATATATATCAATCATCCATTTGAATTCATCCAATTGAATCATTGTACATAAGACCATTTCATTCACCTTTTTTCTGGATAGATCTTGGGAAGTCAACATTTCATGGAACTACGATAGTGTAGATCATGACAGAGAATATTTCCACTCATTAGTGAGAGGGTGATGGCAGAAAATGAATAGAATAAGTCATAGGTTGATCATAAGAGGAGACCCTTGGAGTTTGAGTTTTGGGATCATGTGTTCTTGATGGTTTCCCCTCAACGTGTACAGTGGAGGTTTGGTAGAAGGAGTATGCTTTATCCCAGGTTCATCAGACCCTTTGTGGTGTTGGGGAAAGATGGAAAGGTGGAATACTAGTTATAACTACAACTGTAGTTGGAGAGGACCCCCAATGTCTCTCGCATCTCTCAACCTCATCAGTATATTTATAATGATACCCATTTCATTGACTAGGGAGAGTTCGATATCAAATATGATGAGATTTTCGTGTAGTGGATAGGAGATATGTAGTGTTCTCATGAGAAGATGCTACCCAGGAGGTCCATTCCTTTTGTTCTCATGCTGTGGGGGAATAGCGGTAGAGAAAAGAGTAATTAGAAGTGAGAATCGCAAATTCATTTCCAGTACCTAGAGTTGTTTTTTGTTTTTTCCAATTCTGTTTTTCCTTGTGATGTAATGTTTGATCATTTTTTGTTATGAGATGAGATTTTTCCTTGTTTGGTGATTTCTCATAATGTACAGACATGTGAAAAGGGTAGAACCTAACTATTAATTGATATGCATTAATATATATGTGATTAAACTAGAGCGGCCTAGCTAATGCCACCTAACATAGAAAATATCATGACATGGGTGTTGGAATTCTCTGATTTTCATAATCGTTCAGCATTGTTTTTGTTCTTGTGTGGTGTTCCTTGTATTTGTTTGGTTTAGCAAATCTCATAGGAGGTGTTGTTGAATGAGGAATTTTCCACTCCAGTTTTCGATCACCACATGGTTGTTTTTCATTGAATGTGATGTCGGTAGGAGTGTTTCATGCATATCGAGATCCTTGAGAGGTATCTCATAGGGTGGATTTTCAAACCCATCTTTTCCTTCAAGGTTTTGTTTTCCTTTCTATGGGAAGAGATTAGTTTGAGAGGTATCTATTGTAATAGACCAGACCTATCTAGTCCATTGCTTTGTGAAAAGTCATCGTTTTAATTATTCTGGAAGGTCACTATAGCTCTATTAAATTTTTTTCATGTTTTCAAGTTTTCCAATAGTGATTCAGGATTAGTGATTTAGTATTTTTAGGTTAGAATGGGGAATTACTCTAGTGAATTGCATCGATGAGTCTTTATTAGTAGGTCACAAAGGTATATTTCTAGTGGTGAATTGTTCGATGGTAACTCACCCAACCGTGAGTCATTTGACAGTGACTCATCCACTGATATCTTGTCCAAAAGTGAGTCACACAATGGTTACTCATCCACCCATAGCTCATCAAATGGTGAGTCAGTCAACTAGGAATCATCTTCCAGTAGATCTTCACCAGTAGCTCAAACTGTTGACTCCTCTACCGGTCACTCTTTTCCTGCAGTTTGTCAAAATTCCAAAATTGACCTATTTTTTCAGTTTTCCCCATTAAAATTTTATTTGAAATAATATGAATTTATTAAAACATTTAATGTTTTTTGGATCCATTTCAAATTGTATATATCTTGTAAAAACCTAATGAATCCCTTGACTTCCAAACCACTTGGTCTTGGTCAACATCTACATTTAATGGATTTAAAAAACCATTTCTCCCATTGATATGGGATCTGGCTTTTATAAATATGATATATTCCATTACTTATGTGTTTTACCATTCTCTTGGTTCTCCCCAAACCGTTAATCCACAAGGTTCCATGTGTTTGTGTTGTATCCTTTGAATCATGTTTCCCCATAGAGTCTTTTTCTAGGGAATGTGCACACCCTATTTTGGTGCAATAAAGAAGTATTGATTGTCTATTATTCTATGTAATTATCACTTTATTAATTTTATTTGTGTATCATGTAGTGTGGGTGTATGAATGTCTATATGTGAAGATAGAAAAATACCAAATAAATAAAGATTATTTAATTGGTATGAGATCAACATGTTGGGCCAGTAAATGTTACTAATGATCTCCTTTTTCATTTGTTGATGTTGTGAATTGAATGGGTTATATGAAAACTAAAATTCATGGCCATCAGAGGACTTTGTTTTTACATGGATTAATGATTCTATAATGCATGTTGTTCGGTTTTTTCCCAAACAATTATTACAAAACTAGATAACCACATACAATCATAAAACAAATGGATTCTCCACGATTAAACTATTTTTATAATTATAATGGGATTTAAATAGTATAATTAATGAACAAATCCTTGTTAAATATGAATATGTTTTTTTTTGTGGTGGTATGGTCATGGGTATGGTTGTTTGATGTGGGTGGTTCAGTTGGGGTAATAGAATCTTAGGACGATAGATTGATTGATTGTGGAATGGATGGATAGTGTTTTGTAGAAGGGGTTCCATCATGTTGTGTTATGTTTATGTTTCTAGATGTGATGGGTGAAGTGTGGTAATGTAGTAAGGATTCATAAAAATGATGTCATGATATGTGTTTCACGGTGAATATTTGAGTTGGGGTTTTTTGTGGTTGAGATGACGGATTGGGCATAATGACATTGATGAATGATGATGGTAGTGGTTGGTATGGGTGATTCCCCTAGAGTTTCTCTATGAGTATCATGCATAAAGAATCACCCCATTTTTTGGGTTAAATGTACGATATGTAATGAATGGGTGTTAAATAGAGAGTGGAATTTGAATCTACATTAGTTTACATGGTTCTTCTCATTCTAATAGTACTTTTTTGTGTTTCCTATTGTGGATTTTTAGTAGTTTACCGGTTAGTGAAGGAATGAAATAATGAATTATTAATAATGAATTATAATTGAATAAATGAATTGACAGGGGGTATAATTTATGTTTTTTATTTGTTGTGTTCTTGTGAATTTTGATGTAGAAGGAGAGGTGGTATCATGAGTTTGTTTTTTTGAAACCTCAATGGTTAGTCTTGAGTGTTTAGTATTATATATATATATACATTTATTTCCTTTTTGATTTCCATATTCACCACACCATAGTTATAAGCTACATTTCAAACACCCACATTTTCATCAGTGATGGTGTCCTTCAAAACTAACCCGGTGGGAAGATAGATGGATGAAAACTTGCTCTTCCCTTCTACTTCTTCTCAGTGATGATAGAACAAGCTTCTCCGAGTAGGATGTGGTTCATGAGGCCGAGGTGTGTGTGGGAGAGTTGTATTTCCCCGGGGTATTTGAGATAAGATGAGATGTTTTGTACTTACCATGTGCCTTTTTTGTGGGAAGGGATGTGGTATGTGGCCAAAGTGTCTATGGGAGAGGTGCAGTTTTGAGGCCCAAGTGTGTGTGGGTGGGTTGTGACGTGGTTCTTTCATAAGATGTGGGAGCACAATGATATTTTCCATTGGGGTGTGAGAGCATCTAATCACAGGGAAAGTGGTGCGAGTACCATATCATTAATGTTATTACTATATTACATTACATGACCTATGTTACATGGTGAGCATACCTTAGTGAGGTGGGGATGGCTAAAATACCTTGTTAGATGTTATTGGTTCGTCAGTTTTCTCATAGGATAATTAGTATGATTCCTTCACTTGTGCATGATTGAATTGGATTTTCTTAATGATTATACATTTATTCTCACCCTACATATATAAAACTAATTTCATGATTCTAGGAAGACTATGATTACCATGTTGGGAATTAATATCTCTGCCTTTTGGACAATTGAGGTGTCTCTTCTTATCCTTAATTTTTGTACTTACATTGGAGTTTATTAGTATTCATAACATTTTCATTTTGAACATGCATTTAGGATAGATTTTTTCATTATTTTATATATAGTACTTGGAGTTGTTTTGAGATGGAAAATATTATATCCTGATCATGTTTTCTTTAAAAATGGAAATACCATCCAATTTGTGAGATTATATAGAATTGGTGTTGGTCGCCTCCCTAGGGCCAACTGGAGGCAGGATGTCGGGGTCATTATCTCTCTTCCTCCATTTCCATATTATGAGGGGAATGTTTTGAGGGAGGAGGTGAATGCGGTTAACCTTTTTTAAAACTATATAATTACCAAAAATAATTCCTAAAAAATAACCATAACATGTTTTACCCTCAATGTTAATTTCGTGCCTTTCATTTTTCATCTCAAAATGTATTTACCATTAATTTCCTCCAAAATTATTATCTCAAAATATAACATTATTCACATAAAAATTTCCTAATGTAAATCCTCCTAAGGTTTTCTACTAAATTAATATTATAAACACATCATGATATCCATTTCTTTAGAAAAGACGTCTGAATCTCTGAAGTTATCAAAACCCTTCTATGGTACAAACTATAAGGACCGGACCTTAAACATAAGTTATTCTAGTGATTTTTTGACTCTAATTTATTTATATTCATACCCGATGAACTTTTAGGTATATAGTTTTTGAGAATTTTAACAGTATCTTAAATAGAAAACCTGTACATTACAGATGGATATTTATACTCAGTATCAATTTGTTCCACCAAAGGATTCCCTATTAAAATAAAACATGGTTTTATTTTTTTTCACATCTTCAATAATATCTTGATGAAATATTCTATGTCTATTAAAAATATTATTACCTATGAAAAAATATTTAAAACATTGATTGAGAACAAAATTAATATTATCAGACATAAAGAAATAAATCTTTTAGTCTAATGAAAACCCGTAAAACATTTCCATAAAATAAGACATACCATTTTAACCTGGAAAAGATTTTGTCACTTCAACAAGATAATTATCATACCCTTTTAAAAAAAATGATTTTCATAAAAACTCCTATGAAAACATATAATATATAATTACATAACTTGGGACATAATTATAGAAAAGTTGAATATCCATATAGTCAAATTCCATACAGGTCACACTTATAAATAGAATAGCCATAATGTCTAGGTCCATAAATTTCACTCGTACAAATATAATTTCCATATGTATGACTTCCAAACCCAATGCATTAGAGGTTATAAAATGACCACCCATTCTTGGTTTATCTTGTAACCACCTGTAAAATTCCCAAGTAAGAATATATAATCATAAATAAATATTGAAATTTTAATCATTTTAATTTTGAAATTTCATTTGAAATCATATGAAATAAATTATATATATTGAAATAATTAAACAATTTTCAGAATCATTTTCAAATTCAAAATACCAATGAAAGGGATAAAAATATTTATTCTTTTTCCTTTGACAACTTTAATAATTATAGAGTAATATTCATATCAAATAATGGTTACAGGAGAAGAGAACTCATTTTTATTTTATATTTTAAAAAAACAATACTTTTTTCATTTGTAAAGAATGTAAAATGCTATGTATAGAAGGAATAAAAATATTAATTTTTTAAATTCTTTTAATATAATTTAAAATTCATAGAGTTTTTATACACTGAAAAATTGGTGGTCTATAATATCAAAATAATCTCGAATGAAAAGAGGTTCATACGAAATCCCTTATCTCAAGTTTGATTCGACAAGAATGTCCGTTATCATCCTGAATAATAAAAAAATGTTAATTTTTAACATAAATTAGAAACATTTTATGGTTTATTATTCAATTTATTTCACTTATTAATATTTTATAACAACTACATGATATTCTATGTTCACGTTGGCTGTTTTATAACATTCGGTACATGAGTCCAGAATGAAATTGGTGTGATGTCAGTAGTCAAAGTGGTAATAATTAAATCATATCCAGAAAAATATTCATGAAATGAAAATACATTCAATACTTAAATTATAATTTTAAATCCATCCATTAAATATGTATAAGAAAAAATTAGCAAAGATACAATCATGGAGACAGTTATCCATATGTTCACATTAGTAACATTTTCATTTTTCAATAACCATTATGAAAAAGCGGTAAATATTATTTAATGTCTCAAAAACTATAATAAGATAGTTAATATAATATTAATCATTGAAATATACTTATATATACTATCCATCTGAATTTTTTTTAAAAACGAATAACATCCCTTCGTGGAGGTTATAGTTCACATGTATACATGAAAAATGTTATCATTTTTATGTGCATGGAATGTAATAACATAATAGATATTTTATTATATTATAAAGATAGATATATCATTAATATAATATATAATCATCAATTATGTAATTATAACTTTTATTGAGATTCGTGAATGGAAAATGAATTATATCAGTTCGTAGAGGTGACCGTTCACCTATACGCATGAACGATTAATTATTTCTCAATTTGATGAAACTTGAGACCAATATGTGTCATGATACAAGTATAATTACATATCATTATATTTTTAATAATGTACTAATTATTTTATCACTATATAAGTAGATTATATTGAAGTGTAAGTAGAAATAAAACATAAATACTTTATTAAAAATGATACTTTCATTTGCAGGATCACCCTTGATTAACGCCTTAAAACCTGTAAAGTAGTTTTTATGCCTAAACTAAGGCATGTAAGATGTGGGGAGGAATTATATGAAATGATATTAGTAGATCATGGATGATCAAGAATGTTTATGATGTGTGATGAAATGATAGGAAGTAGTTCATTTTTCTAAGAGAGGGGAGGGGACCTCATGGAATTCTTCAAAATATTAAATTAATATAAATTAATTATCTATTAAAATTGGGTCCAAAGTGATTTATTTCGAATATATTATTGTTATTGGAGAAATCCAGTCATCTAATGAAATTTAGATAAGTTTTTAATATTTTTTAAATCTGTATCTTTCTGTTTTAACCCTTTTAACTCCTACCATTTTATTAAGTAATTTACAATTTGAGGGTCATTATATTTACCATAACATACAGAACGACCAATAAAAGTGTAATTTATAAAATTTTAGGACATATTCAAATTAATTTTCTGAATAATTTTTTTTTCAAATTTTAGAACAGTTAATAGAATATTTATATTTTAAAATACAATTAGTGTTAATTTCGAAACTATTCATTTGTTGACTGTTTAAAAATTTCATAACGTCATGATATAGTCGAACCAAATATTTTAACTCATTAATAACATGTAAAAATAATCCATAAAATTCTTTTTATGTCATAAATTATGAAGAATTATATTTATTTCAATATTTATAATAACTTTAATTTAATACATTTGTTAATTAATCAATTACTTCACGATCATTTTGTCACCATTTATTTTAATTATATATTTAATAAAAATTATCATCAAATTAACTGGATGTATTTAATAATTTTATACTTATGTAGACTCTTTATTTTTGAATATAGCCCTTCTATAATCCCATATTAACAATATATTACTTTTTAAAATCAAAAGTGTATCAAAAATGAATTTTCATTGATTATTATATTATAAATGCATTAAAGTCGTCTGACTGACTTCAAGTGGTCCTAAAATCCATACAAGGATGTAATTGATAACAATAAACTCTTTCAATTAAATTATTACAATTTTTAGAGTAATTTTATATTTTATAATATAAATTTTACCTTTAATTAACTATTTTACCCTTAACAGTGGCAATAAAAATTATTACTAATGTTACTATTCATAATTTTAAAAAATAATAGGGAAACATTTAAAAAATTTGAACCTTATTATTTCTAAAATATAATCCATTTCTATAAATTCAAATCTGAAAATTTGAATAAATTAGTTACAAATTAATCTCATTAATGGAATTACCAAACTGGTTTTTAATATTAAAATAACCAAAAGTTCATATAGTTTTGGTATCAAATTTAAAAGTTAAATTTATTCCAATAACCTACATTAGTTGAATTGATATAAATATTATCTAATTTTAAAATATAACCATTCAAAAAATTTATTTGAAATTATAAATAAATTTTATGAAAAAGTGGTTTTCAATTAAAATGCATTATTGTTTTCACTGTTAATAAAAAAATTAATCTTATCAGAAAAATAAAAAATATTATTAAAGTAAATATTGATCTAAAGATCCCAAAAAAATATTATTTTATCAAATATAACTTAAAAAGGTGAAATAAATATATTTATAATGGGTTTCCATCAAATGGTGGTAAAAGTGACTTTTTTCAAAAATATTATTTTTATTCTTAAGATTGATTTTTTTATATCATGTCTTGAAAAAACAAAATATGAATATAAAATATTAAATTAAATATATTTCATATATCATTTGTTAATATAGAAATAAAATATTTATTTATTAACTTCTTGGTATAAAAAACAAAGTTTAACATTTAAATATTTTTTAAGAAAAAATAGTTCCTTCCATTTTAAATAGGGTTTTAAAATTATTTATAATTAATTTTTCACCATATAATTATTTATATAAACATGTGTAAACCAATATTAGTATTTATTTTAATAATTTTCATTTTTTTCTAACTACTATGATTTAACAATAAAATATAAATATTGTTTAGTAGTTTACTTAAGCTGGATGTGGCTAATCGTGTACATTATCAGTCATTGCATTTCCTTTTAAAAACTCAGGGTGTTATACCTTATTTTAGAAACACTATTTATATATGTTATATATTATATTTATTATTTAGATATCCTTGTTTAATAATTTTACA
Organism: Viscum album; assembly: GCA_963277665.1. NCBI lineage: Eukaryota > Viridiplantae > Streptophyta > Magnoliopsida > Santalales > Viscaceae > Viscum > Viscum album. The sequence goes on along the minus strand of OY728137.1, from coordinate 864,923,274 downwards.
AAACATATCTTTATACATTTCATTTTCTGTAAACACAATAATTTCGTTTGAGGAAATGTAGACTAACACAGACTCAAAGTGATGTGATTTGTTCCCAAACTACATGGAATGTATTATAGATTTTTTTGGTCAATTTATATAATATATATGTAATAATAATTATAAAAAATATTATATATATATATATATACATATATTTCATTTTCTTTTGTTCTTTTAATATGACAATAAAAGTGTAAATATCATTCATTCGTATGTATGGCTTACAATTTTCCTAAACTGTGTATTCGATTTCATAAATATATGTTCAATAGATTATAATATGACACATATAATGAATATAAATTATATTTTATGATGTTTTAAAATCTTTGACTCTTGATAAAATTATAAGGAATAAATATATTACAATTTAAGACACATGCAATGAACAATAAGGTATTACATGTAGTGAAACCTTAATGTAGAATTATTAACAAGAGATGAATATAAACACTTAATAAAACCATAAAAGTTATTAGAGAAGATAATTTTTATCTTTGGTAGATGTATAATAGACTTATATTTATTAGACAAGATGTTTTTATGACTATGATGAGTGTCAAGGCACATGGTAAGGGAGTTTCATTTAATTTTTTATTTCCATGAGATACATGGTTTATTCCCCACCCATTCCTTTTTTTGTGGTGTATTATTCTCATGGATGTATTATATTATTATTATACTTATAATTATTTTTATTTTAATATTATTTCTATGATTATTAATTCATGTGGTTTAGGTTCCAAATTTTTCGAAATTGGTAAAGTAATTTTTTCCCAACTGTCCTTCATTGAGACACATTCCATGTTATACACCTATATTATTTCATGAGGTGAATAAACTACCTTCTAAATTTTTTATCATGAATATAATTATTTTCGTGATATTTTATGATTTATGTAATTTTTTTTCTTATGTGGGTATTATGGTTCAAAGTTACCATGTGGTAAGAGTTTACAAAAAACAATCTATTCAATTTTTGAGAATGTTTATGTTTATGATTTCTTTGATGAAATACTATGATCCATCATTCATCAGAATATAGAAGAATCCTATTCCATTAATTGCCTCCCCAAAAATGTTAAATCCTCAATTTTAGATCTTCATTGGTCCATGGTTTGTCTCATTTGGAATACAAAATACATCCAAGAATTGAGAATTTACACAGATTGATTCTCTATGGAAGGGATTCTGGATTAACGATGACTGAGAAACCACCACCATCCAATTTCATGAAACAAGGAGGTCTAGGGAGGTCATCCTTGATGACATTAACACTATTAAGCACATCCACAATGGAAATTCCTTTGTTTTTATAAGTCCTTAAATCTCTTGTAAGATTTAGGTTTTCAAATAGATGTTTCTCAATTTCTAAAGATTCACATACCAGATCCTTGAAATAGCATTCCCTCTCTGAGAAAAATGAATCCATGATCAGAACGAAGGCTAGAGAGAAGAAGAATCATTGCAGTGATTCACTAGAAGACTTAAAAGGAATTATCGCAAGGGTCTCCTTTATTGGACATGCCTGTTATGGTGGGGTTTGTTTATTCATTTAAGGACGATAGAGTGCAGGTTGAATTTTAGTTACTTCATATGGTACATGGGAATGATGTTTGGCAGGATCAAGCTTATAATTGGACAAGACAGTTCTAGAATCAGATGTTACAGCTCTTGTAACTAGTGTTATGGCTGCATATCACTCTAGATCTACCCTACCAAATGTCATTCGGTTCTTTAGGGAGAGTATTTTTGAGAAAGTATTTGGCGACTTTGCCCTAAATACGAACTTGAAACCCTCTTTCACCCACCCCATCACCCACCCTCCCCCTTCCAACCCTCTTACACCCCACTACCCCACCCCTACTATTCCCACCCCGCCGCACCCCCACCCCACTAAACCCACCCTATCCCCTGCCCCCTCCTTCACCCCCACTACCCCACTACTGTCCCCACCCCACTGATATGAATAGAACCGATATAAAATAACTAATGGGTCCCTAACCAAATTAACCTAAAGTATAAAAAAATATATTTAATTTCACTGAATGATAACTCTAACTCTTCTTTGTTTTTTTAATTTTTATAAAAAACTTTTTTTGGGTTAGGTGTGAACGAACACAATAGATTACCAAAATAGCCACACATAAATTAAAAATAGGAACTAAAATTAAAATTATAAAATTAATCATAAATAGTAGTCTAGCCACGCACCATAGGATTTGGGAGGAGATAAGACACGTCTCGATATCTCTGTGAGAGCTGAAATAACGTGACACCTAAAGCTCTATGTCATCAGTTACTATCACCATTATTCTAGCCCCATTTATTTCAATCAAATAACTGCTTCAAATATGCATCAACTCATTAAAAATTCTATACCAATGATACTGAACATCACTGCTCCTAACCCAGTTTCACCTGAAATCCCATTTTGATCATTGCATCAAGAAAATCCCAAACCAATAATAGACAAACCATCATCAAATTCCACATGATTATAACCTCGAAAATGACCTTCACCAATGATAACATGAACCAAGAATACAAACCATGCTGATCCAAATACTATAACTTAATAAAACTAATCAAACCAAATTGATTCACTAAACTAATAAGAACCAAAATATATGGACTTAAACTAAACCAAATAGAAGTGACCTAATCCAAATCAAATAGAACATATAACTAATAATACTAGAAATGAGAAAACTAACCTAGTTTAAATAAAAACTAATAAAATCTACAAGGCTCTAACTAAATCAATGTAATCCAAAGAAATTGATTCACTAAAATTAGAACCTAAAGATATATACCTAAACTAAACTAAATATATTTGGACTAATCCAAAATAAATGGAATTAAACTAACACCACTAGAGTCGAGACAACCCAACATAAAATAATATCATCATAACATCTGATTTCTAGAATTTTCTTATTTAAACTCTATAAGACAATCAAACCCAATGAAAATCAGAAAAAAAAATCATACTTAATGCAGTAAGTGAAAACAAAAAAACTCTATCAAAGACAAATGAGACAATTAAGAAGATAATAAATCGAAACCAATGAATCTGACCCAATGAAAATTGAAGAGGATGTGGATTTGAAATCAAAGAAACCTTTCTCCATGGAAAAAATCACATGGCATGTGAGTAATTAGAACCATATTGGTTCATATGTATGCCTCTGTGCATTGGAGAAAATCAAATATAATTGAAACCACAACAACATAAATAGAATAATTATTTGAGGAAATAGAAAACAAACCCTAACACACCCTACCACAGGCCAGTCACAATCTGTGAGTCATGGACCGCCCACCAGTGAGAATTAGAGGGGTGCCTAGAATGTGTGAATACTAAAAAAACATTACACATTGGTGAGTTGAGGAGGAGGGTGGCCCGAAGGTAGAGGAAAATCTGGAGCCACATTGGAAGAAGAGTATCATGGGGAGGTTGGGTGGTCGTGTTGTTGGAGGAGGATCATCTCGAGGATGGGTGGTTGCATCATCGTCGGAGGATTGTCTCGAGGTTGGGTGGTCGCATCATCAGAATAGAATCCTCCAGAGGTTGGGTGGCCGCATCGTCAGAGGAGGATATTGGAAGGTTGGGTGGCACCATCGGGCGAGGACGGAGGTTAGACGACGATCGAATGAAAGCCGTGAAGAAGATTTCATGAGGAAGATTCTACGAGGAATATGAGTAGGGTTTCAAGGCGAGTTGGCAAGCGAGAGGGGAAATCCGCAAGGGATGTTGAAATTCCATGACTAAAACCATTGTTTTTTAAAAACCGTGGTGATATAATAGGATTTAGCCATGATTTTTTTAAACCGTGGGTACATAAGTGTGGCTAAATCTTAAAATTCTAGTAGTGAGGGATAATGGTTTCCCCAATTTCATAACACACGAATCCCCAAAACTAATTAGACCCTTTCAATTTCCCTGAACCATATGCAACCCGAGAAATCTGGTTTGATATCATGGGAGCACTTATGTTGTCTCCAGATTCTGACATGTGGGGTGTACAACTGAGAGACGTCCGCATGTACTTGTTTTTTGTACATAGGATGAGAGGTTTTGTATTCAAGAATTTCAAAGTCCATTACCTGACCAAGATGGCCATAAGACAATACTTGACACATATATGCCACGCGAAGGTCTCCCACTGCTACAGCTTCTTGGAAGTCCATGAGGGATGGGAAGCCTTATGCTGTGGTGAAGCATCTAAAAAGTCCCTCATAGTATTTTCCCCGTCGTGTGTAGGATGGAAACTGGGCCTACATCATAAAGATGTAATCCAGACCCGATTTTCAGTGGAGTTTAAGTACTCAGGAAGAATTGGATATGTCATAGATATGTTTGCATGAAATACAGATATGGGCATATTTTATAAAATTTTCATGGATAGCTATGGAAATTATGGTTTCCAAGGACACCTTAGGAAGAGACAGAATGTTAGTACCCTCATTTTTCATCTGAAATTAGGAAAAAATCATTCTTAGTATTTATTAAGTAAATTTTTATTGTTCAGTTCTGGTTTTCTAGAGTTATCAAAATCGAATCCTTTGATTCCAACTGTCACACCCAGCTTCCATGTACCTGGAGCCATTGCCATACAGAGGATCAAATTTGGTTCAGGCTCTAGGAAATCAGCTACTGCTAAAATGTTTATTATGCTAAAATATTTTACCGGGAAAATTTTAGTCAAAAGTATTGGGTGAGCATATGAATTACCAGTAATGGGTTTCAAAATAAATCAATATAACTTTTGAAAAAAATATTTAAATCCATTTTAGAAAAAAATATTTTTAAATAAAAGCTGTAACACATGCACACATCATAAGAGTGCTCAAACAAAACATGCTGTTGTAATTAAAAGAATATATGATTCAATTAAAGACATTCTCATAATTCAAGGATATTTCATTCTATAATGCAAGTAAAAAATTAATAACTAAGTATAACGCATGATCAGAGTTTCACTTAAAATAACACCAATTTCATCTTTTACTATTGTGAAACATACACTGGCCATAAAATATCTAAATATTGAAAAAATAATATGCCGTACTTATACTCCTTGCATTCTCAAAATCATGTGCTCTTTAACCAGGAATATTCTACTAGTCGAATATTCCTCTGGTTAATTAATTTACATAGGTCTTAATAAGGAATGTGCATATGCCAGACTGTGTCAATGCCTCGTGCCAAGACGTCTAACGATTAAGGCCTCAACCAAAATCCATAACTCATAATTAGGAAAGGCCTCGGCCAATTCCACTTGTAGTTGTCTCATGAGACCTACTGATGCATAGAGGGGATAGAGAGGGCCCCACATGTCAAATAGTGCATCCAATTCATTCCTCATATCTCTAAATCAAAGTGCACACCCCAATTTTATTTATTGAATCACTTATCGCATATCAAACCAAGTGTACAAATAACTTAGTTTTTTATTTCACCTTTCATTTTATTCAAGGTGTCCCACACCACCTTGAACAATTAAATCCATAAACTATCATTCAAATTTATGCATATGTAGTGAGTCTGGCAAAAAACTATGAATTATGTGGTCAAGTCATTAATTGTTACCTAAGTTAACAGTACATGTGAGGATAATTAACACAAAAGGAATACAAATGCGATCACATAAAATGACAAAGTCTAGTACTATATTAATCAAGAACATTAATGATTAAATAGAGAGGTAGACTAAACATAATAAATAAATAAGTAAACTCAACTTAATACATAAAGAGGTAAACTTAACATTTCACATGGGGTACTAAACTCACATTACCTCAAAAATTTGTTATAAACAAGATTTTGTTTTCTACATTAAATGTTAAAACCTAAAAGTATAAAACTCAACCTTAAACATTATCATTTTCTATAAAGGGTGAAGATTAATGAGTACATATAAAAATGAAGTCACAAGATTCCAATATCTATGTTTTTGAACTAAGCACGTTAAAATAATGCATTTGGAAAACCATGATTAGGGTTTCAAGTTGCGTAAAACATACATTAAATGGGCCATATATAAAAAATTGTGTTATAGTAAAGCCCAAAACATTTGAATACTCATGTTTAGTACTTTCTTCAAAATCCATAGAAATTTATAAATAAAAATGGGTATTAAAGTTGGAATTCACACACACATACCCACACACATGATTATACATGTCAAGTATACACAAGGTTCTCATTATAAGTTAGTTTTTCACTTGTAAATTTATCAAAAACATGGAATTAATCATTAGAGTTAAATTATTGAATTGTTTTAAAAACCTCATTTATATTATTCATATCCATATTTATAATAACGTAAATGATTACATATAAAATTTTCCCACACAAAGTAACTCCATGCATTTTAGCTCTTCATTAACTCAACCATGTAATTCTTTATCCTGGGCGTATGATGTTTATAAAAATATGAGGTTTGTTTATATTATACTTATATATTTTCATATACATGTGTATATTTTTAACCTATTACATATTTATGGCATATGATAAATTTGCATTGGGTGTCCATAAAAAGGGTCTATTAATACCCTATAGCTTAAGATCTTGAAACCCTTAAACAAAGAATTAACCTCGAACCGTAAGGTGCTGTATTTTATATTAAAAGTGTATATACATATATAAACAAAATTTAAAACCATAAAAGCAAGAAAAATGTTAACCACATGCCTTATATTGGGGAGGAATTGGAGCACATGTGACCCTGGAAAACTCGGAGGGCTCGTTGAGGTCCACTGGAGGCTTGGGTGAAAGGAACCGGGAGGTTCTTCAGATGCCTCAGATGTTTTTTTATAAAGTAAACCTATTAAATATATATACTTTTTTTAATACAAGTTTCATGCGATCCGAGGCCCAAGTGGCCCTAAAAAACTAATAGACAGCCCTTGTGGAAACCGCGTGAAAGAGGGAGACCAGTGGTTGTCACGGGAGAATAAAAACGATAAGAAATAGGGTATAGGGTGACCAGTTCGGGGAACAAAATGGGGGAAGAAGACAACAATTTGAGTAGAAATCCGGGTGGGATTTAAACAGCCAGGATCAGATCTATCTTGGAATATAGGGATGGTATGCATCTGTGGTTTCTTAAAGGTAATGGGTGGCTCATATTAAATCCGAGTCTGATCGGATGGCACAAGATTGATGTGGTGTTTTTTAAAAACATCGAATGGCCACGATTAGATCCATGGTTGATTGAACAGCGCAGAAAAATGCCCTGGAAATCCAATGTTGCTAAGGATTGAAAATGAGATCGTGATCGGTAGTCCAGATCACGCACGATGCGATCCAATGGCCCAGATCGTGTTTCACCCAAAAAATCTCGTCCTACGTCGAATCGGTGAGCTATTTTCGCCTCCCTTATAAGCCCGGGACTCCCATAGTCTACTCAGAAAACACACAACACACACTAAGGGGGCCCTATACATGGGCTCTTTCCCTGCCCCTGCAAGCCTTGTCCTACCCATGATCCGCCTAGGCCTTTCCCCCACGGTGGTTCTTCTAATCTTCGTGCACTCATGCGCCCCTACTCTAGTGCTCCGGTGCGCCCCTCGGGGGACCTATGTCTGAGCCCGAGCTGGCCCAGGCTTGGGATGAGGGCTAGGCTCAGCCATAAAGCATGAGATTCCTCCCTTGGCCCAGCCATAATGTGCTGGTCCTAGCGGGCACAAATTTTTTACAAGAACTTAACCTTAAGATAATATATATATATATATGAAGTGTTAATGTAAATAATACTCTATTGAAATTTTCTTTTTCAAACATGAATTTTTATTTAATCTTGAGGATGGATTAATGAACACCTAACTATGCCTTGTCTAATAATATTTCTAGAACTATTTATAGTACCAAAGCATTAACATGAATTGAAATTAGGTATAAACACGTAAAATATTTTATACTGATAGTATTCAAAACTAAGTTAATAAAAAATATAGTTTAATAAAAAGAAACTAAACATAAATTAATAGAACTAAATGAAAATATTTACAATATATTTTCATTAATTGCAACATGTTTTGAATTCCTTATTACATTTCATAAGCACCAACGTATAATTCAAAACATTCTTCTATACCCGTTTAAAGTTCATGGTTAGGATTAGTTTTATAAATTTTCAATTTATAACCTAATTACATGGTGGAGTAGAATATAATTATAAGTTTTCAATTAATTGTCTAATGTGGCCAAAAACTATATTTATAGCCGTTAGAGTTCCATGGTTTCCCAAGGCAACAGCCACATTAGTACCTTATAAATCCAAGACTCAGGGTGTCCTAAAACTCAAGTTGATTGAAGAATATGGTTCACATCATACCATTGGTTCTTACTGTGGCCACAGTGTATTTGGCCATTCATATGTTCATTATGGAAAATTCTAAGGGCCCATATTATTTCCTTGGGGTTCTCGTTGTTTTAAGTTTTCTCCCTGTAATTCTAATGGGCTTCTTAATAGGTATTTTTTTGGTTAGAATGATTACTCTTTTGGTCTCGGTGTATTGTAAACGCTATGGTGCATTTATTTAAATGAAAATTCTTGTATTCACTTGTGTGTTTTACTCAGTTGCATTGTAATATAAATTAAAAAAATATTATTACCTTCTCATGAGAAATAAGTTGTGTCCAATTATTCAGACAAAAGTAATCATAACTTATCAATACATAAGGTTTGGGTTTTGGGGTGTTACAGACTCACTAATAGGGTATTCATCAATAGAATATTTAAATATTCTTATATTAGAAATTATATTTAAAGTCATATTTAGGTGTTTTCATGATATTAATTAAATAATTCTTCTGAAGAAAACATTAATGACCAGGTCAAGGGATAGTACAGGTACCTCCACGTGATTGTTGTAGGGCCACATAATATAAACTGAGAAAAGCATGAAAGCTTACATAGGGATATAAACATATAGTAGAGGAAATTCATGAGCACCAATCTTGAACTTATGAACAAAAGGAATAATAACACAAGAGGAATTATCATTCTTTTTTAGCTGACAAAACACATAGGAGAACTTGTTTTTCACCAAAGCTTAAATCATCCTTGTATAAAACCAATACCAAGTTGGAAAATCCCATAATCCTTGAAAACCAAAACACAAAGCTTCAAGACACTTGGTTTTTAGGGTCTGCATCCAAAAGATGACTCAAACATCACATCTACTATATTCAAAGAATTCATTATTGTGTGTAACAAAATAAAAATGTAGTTTTATGTGTATCAAAAGATAATATAACTGTTAAAAGTAGTAAATGTTTAATTTGGTGTTGCATTAAACTTATTTTAAACATAGTTATTTCATATAACACAAAATATATTTAGTTTTGTGATAAATAAAATATATATAAAATATTAAATTAATTCAATTAATATATTAAAAAAATATTATATTGTTAGAAGTCATAACCCTTTATATAATCCTACATATATGAAAAAAACAAATGACTTTTAATAAAAAGTGTGTTTTCCCCTATGAAAATAAATCCTTTTCAGGGAATTATATGTGGATAGGGTTTTTGTAGAGATTCATATAGGGATAATAATCCCGAAAAAAGATGGTTGGGTATATCTTGACTATAATTATAGTGCATGGTGAATGGGACCTTAATGCACACATGGTTTTATGCACTAGTGGGACTTGATTTGTTTAATTAATAGTTTCTTTAAGATCCATTATGATATGTTTTAATTGAGAATAACCTTAGAGGAACTAGGATAAACCTAAAAATTCATTTATTGACAAAATGATGTCATGGTTTAGACATCACATAAATTATTATCATGAATATATTACTCTATATTATGAATATTTTTTATCATTTTATACTTCTTGGGTTCATAAAATTGATATAAGTAGATTAAACCATGTTTAAACATAATATGATAGAAAATTCAATTATTTCCCCCTGATAACCGAAATGTTACGGTAGATGGAATGAAAAATATTATTTATATTCTAATATAACATTCTCAATCCAATAATCATGTTGACTGTCCAAATTGAAAAAATAGAGAATAATGTAATGTTGATCTATTACTTAGGAAATTCCCACAATATTTTTGTTGGCCTTTCAATGAAAAAATTACTGATAATTGAATTAGTACCATTGAATGGATAGTTTCTATTTTCAAGTTATCAAAACATTAAAATTTCAAATTTATTGTTTTTTATTTGGAAGTTGAATTAGATCAATGGTGGCCACATATCTACAATAAAACTAAATGGGAAGAAATAGACTCTATATATATGGATATTTTTAGGATACTATTTTTCAATTATTTTATTACTTGTATACAACATTTTCATATAGAGAATGAATTCCTTGATCTCAAATAATGAAATCAAGACTTTTTTTACCTATGAGAGAAAAATATGAATTCATAAAATCGTCAATTATTATTTTTCTACTAACGAAATAAATATGATTTATTTTTTATTTTGTGAAATAGAACAGATTCTTTATCGGGTTCTATCATGAAGCACCATTATTAGTGATGATGACATAATTCTATGTACCGTCAAGGTGTAAATGGATATTGGATTCACCCATCAATCATATGGTTTTGATATGAAAAGAAATATGGAATTCATGAAGGATTATAATAAAAATAATATTTATCATAAAAGGTTTGTTTTTATTTATTCTATATTGGGAAGACCATGGTTTTTATACATAGGTATTACACATATTTTGATAAATATTCAATAAATTACACAACTATACACATGAGGACCACAATATTTTCATTTATTTTGAATCCCCAAACATAATATTTGATATGGTGAAATATATTCAATGAATCCAATAACTATCTTCCCCTTTTGTACCCCTATATAAAATATTACCTTATTTCATGGGGGAAAGGAAACATAACATATGGTGATCATAGAATCTAAATGAGTTTAAAAAAAGGGGATATATTTTAAAAAAAATATACATATGTATATTAGAACATGAGCCTATCATTTGAAAAACATAACCATCATATCAAATATCATAATGTAATATACCAACTAGAGTCCTACTCAACTGATTCCCCTGTGCTGGGGCACTCATGGCCTCATGTTTACCTCCCCATGTATTATAGCCTGTAGATTTGCAATGAGGGTCCATGGTCCAATGCTGGGGAGACTAGAACCTCATATCAGAGTGTCACAAAATAAAATAAAAAATAAATAGACTGCAACGTATTCATTATATTACAAATGGAATAGTGAAATCAGATATAATAAATAAAAAACTGAGGAACCATAAATAACCAACAACTGTAATAATAATAAAAATACCATAGGATGACTCATATACATGATAATGTCTTGTCATGATGATATAAAAATAGGGAAACATGGTATACATGGACATGTATATACAATATGCTATAAAAAATCACAAAAAGTCCAAAAGACTTCTTTACTGGCATGAGATGCATATTCTCAATCCTCTTCCCCCATTCCTTATGGTATAAATATACCATATAAATTTTCTATAGCATGACCATTTACATTATCCAAAAATATAAACATTAAGTATACTTATTTACTAAAGGTGTCTCAGGTATAGTTTGAGATAAAATCCTAGTAGTCCACAACCATTGGTGTATCCAATTAATTTATCCATTGTACATAGAATTTAATGTCTAGGTATAAAGAATAACAAAAAAATGAATATTGCATACCATAGGGATATGGTTTCTATAGGAAACAAACATGGATATACCATCTTCATCATGTTTCAGTGGAGGATTTTGATCAGTTACCATATATATATGTATTTAAACACACATATATAGTTATATACTGTATAAAAATATATAAACTACTCACATGACTACATAATTTGGCATTTTCATTGATACTTGGTGGTAGTTGGACCTACTGTCTAACTGAAGCATTCTTAACTTGTCAAGTGATCTATAAGATACAACAAAATGGTACAGTCCCTAATTATCATGATGAATTTGATGCATCATTTCATTAAATAAAGATAGGTGGGGTGACATTTCAATCCCAACACAATATACAGTGGAATTTCAAGTGTAATTTCCATTGCCCAGATAAAAGTAAAACAATGAGAGGAATCATGCTCAACACCCGATATAAGAGAGCTTGAAACATCATGATCCTAAATTTTCTTATCCATTATTGAAAATCCAATAAAAATGGAATAATAAAAACAACAACAACAACAACAACAATAATATGAGGGATCACCTCTTAAGAATATATAACCACCAATACCAATACAAATAAGGATGTCATAATTTAGATAGTCCATAAATATACAACATGAATCACAATTCATGGACTTTACACCCATTACCATTCAATATAATCAATCCATTTAATTAATTCTGTAAATTCCATTTTATGAGAGTCAAATTGCTGAGAAATTGATATGGTCAAATGAAAAACTAGATAAAAGTGGGAAATTTCATTTAAAAATCATATTGAACAATTATTCAATGTTTGGTAATTTAAACATTTATATAAATAGATGGAATTTATGTTGGCACACCCAAAGGGGTGATGATAAATGATAAATTCATCCTATAAATACCTGTAAATCCTCTATAGGATTAAATAATCATGCATATGTTTATTTAGGAATGAAAGTCACATATTAATTTGATGTTTGGAAATTTAAATCATGACACACAATGCCAAAAGCTATTAAAACAGAAAAACTATAGGGGAATAATTCCAAGAAACCTATATTAGTACTATATGAGAATCCTCAACCAATTAGATATTTATATTTTATGTAAAATGGATAAAATCTGAGAAATATTCCAACGCGTGGAAAATATTGAGATTGACCATGAACTAAAATTTCACAAGATATGGGAAGAGAATTGAATAATTGAATAAATGTTATTATATAGATTTACTATAGCTGTGAAAAACCTCTGAATAAGATTCCTTTGATTTTTGGATGGTGTTACCTCTACCCTAGATTAGAAAAAGGGGGAGCTCCATGGGAGAGGGAGGATGAGTGATCCACAAGAATTGAATTGGAAAAATATAGAGGTGAGGATTTATTTTCATTAACATGAAGATAATAAATTCACCCTCTAAGATAGTATTTCATGGTTTGGTCGTGTAGTTGTTCAAACTGTACACTAACATTGTGCCACACCACTTCCAAAAGAGGGATCCCGCATGGGCTAGGTTCTTGTTTTTTCTAACCATGAAGAGACCGTATGAAACCCATTGTCAGATAGTCATAAATTTCATCATGGGTTTTCACATTGGATCCCATGGTTTCAAACAACTATATAGCCCCTAATACCCTCTGAAACTCCTTCCAATGTTAGATGTTACCACGCGATTTGGGAATCATGTTTTATACAAACCATGAGGCCCAATACATTTCACCAATATCTAGTGCTATGGGGTCTGGACAATCCCTTGACACCCATACGACCTAGGTGAATTCATTGGGTACCACTGAAAGTGCCAATGAATGCAATGTAAGATTAAATGAAGCTATCTGAAAATTTATGAAAATATTAGTCGTTAAAAACTCCCCTATTTAAAGAAACTAATCTTGGAAATGGACATTTGAGGGTGCAGGGGGATCATCTATGAGAAGATATATTGACTGGTCTCATATATTAGCATCCTACACCATGGTATCACCATGTACCATGTCATGCTTCCATTGCAACCATTATAAAGGGACTAATGTACCGTAAATTATATTCACTCTCCAATCCAAAATCCCCAAGGGATAATTATCAAAAGAATAATCAACCTCTCATTCAACCTCATCATGTTAGAAAAAGTGTTATAGGACTAGATAATTCTAGAGAAATTGAGATACATTATATAAATCATGAAAATATTGATATCTCCAAGGATGTGATATGTAGTAATCATATAGTCTAATTTACATCATAACCTCAAAGGGAATAAATAATTATGGTGAATTCTTTCCCTACCAATGAATATGTGGTGTCCAAACAAGGGAGAAACCCACAAGAAATACCGATTAACAAACTCAAACTCAAGAGTTTGTCAGCATCTATTGGCATATGAGTTCTCTTTAGACTGAGCTGTCAAAATGCACTTTAGTGTCAAATTGGCATTCTATAAAGTCTGTAAGATAGGACATAGTTCAAAAAAAATCTACCTCCTCTCTATCTATAAATCACATAAGTGATTTTCATAGCCTACCATATACGGTTTGGTAAAGAGACATAAATATGGTAGCTTAAAAAATTATTGTAAGTGAACATAACAAGGTGTATATGTTTCCCACAAAAACAATTAAATCTGAGGAAACATGCATTGATAATTTATGATAAAACCTAAACTTTACACTCTCTCTGTTACATCATTCTGAGGGTGATATGTCATTTTTATAAGAACCTTCACACAAAAGGACTTCTACAACCCTTAGAAGAACCATGACATGAAATGAGCATCCAATTCAGATATTATTGATTATGGATCTCCATGAATACGTAAGAAATTTTCAACTTATAGTCTTCATACCTCGTATATTAAGAATGTATATGGAATTTGTAATAAATGTGTGAAATTCATTAAACAATCAGTAAAAACAAAAAATGTATCATTCCATGAGTAAATATCAGAAAATCAGTCCCTAAGTCCATAGAGACATTATCCCATTTCCACTCAAGAATGTAAAACAACATTAAAAGTTATGTCAGTTGATTTGGTTCAGCCTTCACCAGCTAACATGTGCAACACTGAATGGTAAAACTAGTTATCTCTTATTTCATAATGGGAAACCAATAATGCTAAAATGAATCTCAATACATCTTGGGGAGACTACAATGTACGTCTCAAAACGAGGGATGAAGTTATCACATCAGCTACTCAATGATGTCTTCTAGAACATATACACACCAATGGAACCGTAATGTCTCATCCTCATCTATGAAATAATAAGAACTGGTATCCTCATCCTAATAACATTCCCTATAGACTATCCCTCAGTATTAGAAAATTGTCTCATTATCAACTGTTCCACAAAGGTATAGGTAACAATGAATGATTATAGGATATTACAGACATGGTTTTCTTGAACCTTAATGATCATTTCAGAAAACAAGGTAACACGCTTCCATGGACCACTTTCCTACTAAAATACATATTTTGGAGTCTTCTAGCTTAATTAATCAACTACAACAATAGACTAATTGTGTGAGTTGGTATTATAGAAATAAAATTACTACATGTACTCACCCAATATACACTTATTGAGATTCAAATATCATTATATAAAGTCATACATGAGGTTTTTTTAATCTGTAAATACAAAAAAACCCTCTCCATTTAGATAATGTATCCAATATAAAAGAAGATTTGAAATATCCTTTTACTCATGGTCATTTTTTTTAATTCTTCTCATAAGGCCATAATTGATGAGAATCATATGTTATGAATCAATTATACTATATCATAATATATCCCATACTAATACCTTAGTTTGTATATTAATCGTTATATCAACCATCTTACTATGAAAGAATAAATATCTTAAATAAATTAAATTTTCCATTTAAATCTTCAAATGCTTCTTTACAAGAATTTTACCATATGGATTTGACACCTTTTTCAATAATCCAATAATATGGACTAAAATATGGAAGAAAACCCATAATTATGTGTCTATAATTCCCTGTTATCCCCCATGAAACTTTTTATGTCAAATAAACTATTGGGATACTCCAATAAAAATAATGCTCTCACCTTATTAGGGTTTACTAAATCACCTGAGTTCGAGAAAATATGACCCATGATGAGGAATTTATTGATCCAAAAGTTTAATTTATTGATCTTATCATAAATATAATGCTCTATTAGTGTATTCATCCTAATATTAATGTTATTTGCATGGTCATGTTAGGAATGAGAACATAATATGATGTCTTCGATACAAACTCCAATTAATTAATCTGGAATGGGTTGAAAACAAGATTCATTAGAGCCCAGAAAACAATAAGTGCATTCATGAGACTGAATGACATTACCAAGTACTCATAGAGACTGTAACTTATTTAGAAAAATGTCTCAGATATATATGATGACCTGAAATGTACTTGATAATAGAAAAACCTGAAATAAATCTTTTAAAATGCTCTCTATTATCATAGTTGATCAATGAAGATGTCTACACGAGGTAATATATAATGATTCTTTACTATATGTAAGTTAAATCGATGGTAATCCACACAAAGAATTAGCTTAGAAACTATCTAAATTCAAAAAGGACTAGTCAACACCATGGAGATGTGTTGGGGAATATAAAAAAATTACCCTACAGATTCTTTAACTATTTTTTGAAATCTATAAGCTCCATATGTGACATACTTTAAGGAAAAATTGTCATGGGTGGGACTCCTATAACCTGTCTAATGTAGAATTCTACCTCTTTTAAATGGTTATCCGATAAGATTAATTAGTGAATATGTCTTTGAAGCAATCCACCCAATGACGGAAATAATGGATCATAACCCCTAGTCATCCATGAAAAGTCTAGAAAAATGGGTTGTCACCCTACCCATCCTTTTTATCTTAGGTACGACTAGAGTTGAAAGAACATCCCAGTCCCCCTTATAAATGTAATTTCCCCCTATGTTAATGTAAATTTCACCCTATGATGATTAATTTCTATATGAGATCAATAAAAAACTATTCAATCCATCTTGAGGATTGCAAAAAACCCTTTTATGTTGAGGATGAAAAGATTCTACATGAGAAGATATCCACCAATCTCAGGGGGGAAATCCTAATGATGGAGAAAAATATATAATCTAATACCCAAATGGGTATCGAGCATCACGAAACCATAGATGTTTTCTATCTTATGGCCCAAAATCTTGATAATAGCCTCATATATGAAAGAGTGAGATACACATGTCTCAAATGGAGTGGATACTAATGAAAATGCTAGTAGAATAGGGTTAGAAATAGTAGAAGGTACATTACTCTGATCTTCCAGTATAGGTTACATGACATGTAACTAGCCCATACCACGACCCTGAGTAACAACATGAATACCCTGAGTAGTCCCACTTAGCTAGCATTGGACATCAAGAGTCTAAATTCCTCTACCTTGACCGGTACCTTGTCCTAACTAGTAAATGAAACTCCATTTTCTGGTCTACAAAGATACTACTAGACTCACTCTAAAACATGGGTTTAGTGTATATCCCCACTCTCTAGTAATTTATAGAATGTTACAAAAGAATAATTATACATCCTATATTATGTTCTAGACAATATTTTCCACTAGATCCTGCATACAGTACGGTTTCTTGTGTCTCGTATTTCAAAAATGCCGACATATGAAGAAAATAACAGCACAAAATAGATGAATACATATACCCCCCCATGAAATATCGATGTGACTCTTTATCCTAATAAAATAATCACTTCCAGGTCTAGGTGATCAATAACCCTAGACCGCACTACCATATTTTAACATATTTTTCTATATAAGGAGGTCCTCCTTGACTATCTCTAAATTATTTATCAGCCAAAAGTTGTTGACCAGAAATTAAAATTCATATACCATCCCATCCATGTATTTTCTCACTGCCATAATGTCATCACTATATAGAGTCGTAAGGAAAAACTGTAACACATTGAAATGAGTAAAGTATTCCATTTACTAATGGTGTCCCTATTTTATGTTAAATAATATTGTTACCATATCTACTCTTATGGTCTATAGAAAGTAGAAAACATTGAATAACATCTATAAATTCATCAAGATCACATCATGATGTTACTCTACAGGGTAATTATTTCACATGATCACTTGGAAGAACCATATATCATATAAGGAAAGAGCCTATCCCAGTTCTCTATATGTGTCTCTAGATGTTCAAAAATAAAAATATTGGCCTTGATCCATGACTATAAATCATGTGGTCCACCATCCCTAAAAAATCTAGAAGGATTCTAGAACTGAAACTCTTGATTCAACTCTTCCATAGTCGGTGTTGGTCGATAAACACATTGAGTTGATTTCATCATGTGGAAAATTTACCCTTGAACCTTGGTGTGAGTTCCCATCTCCAGAACAAATTGTTGGGTCTTAGTAATCAATACAATAGATAAAACCAGTGTCACATGGACCTCTACCTTAGGTGTGTGGTCATCATAACCTTCTTGGAATACAACTTGAGGTTATCGCAGTGGCATGATTCTACAATTCCAAATACACACCTAAAAAATTATTTAACAGTTGAATGAATTACATATAGGGATCATGACAGAAACAAAACCTTACTATATAAAATATCAAACACCTATAAATAATTCTAAAAATTGTTCCTTGCAGAATTAAAGACCATATCATGCCATATAATATATTATACCCCCAACTAATAACTAATAAGGCTAGGTTTGATCTTATATCTCATATCAGATTGTTGGGTTTTTTTATGAAATGTCAACTGAAATATTTAGAGGAAACACTTTTACAATACAAATAGAGTCCCATTTAGTAGTAACTATTTCACTTTAAAAGGAATAAATTCATTTTCAGTTTCTATCTTCCATGTATGTATAAATATATATCATGTTTATAAACCATTATGTCCAGAAACCACAATATGCTATGATTGGATAATTAATGTGTCATGATAAATATATTTGGGGAATAACTGTTTAAATTAATTTAGGAACATTAATATTTCCAATTTTATTTTTCACGTAGGAAATTTCAGCACATTACAATATATAATAACTAAGGAACTGACCATATAAATAAGAAAATGCAAGAAAAAAGTGGATTTTCATGAAAAAATGTATGTCATATACATCCTAATGTACCTATAATGATTCCAGAGGTTCTAATTCCATTATTAAATAACCTAATGATAAAATATGAATTATTACATAATTAAAAAAAACTACACACATCATGTGAGTCATCCAACTATTAAATCATAACAACTATAGCGGGCACAATACAATAATAGAAACATCCCATACCATATAATTTTATTTTCCCGAGTACGTTGGTTAGCTAATACCTAGAAGAGTAGGAGTTAAAAATCACATTTGATCCAAGTATCATATATAATTCTTGAACAAAAAATTCAAAATTAAAAATAACTACTTTGATACCACTTCCAATTGTCTAGACCTGGGTTCCACTCAATCAGTTCTATATGCTGGTGGTCACATGGACTCAAATTCACCTCATCGTATTATATTGGATTCCAACTAGTGGGAAGGATGAAGTTTGTTGGATGGGGAGACTATACCCTCATATAATATTTTAATATTTGATAACAATAAATAATACATTAAACAAAAGAATCATAAAATAACGGATGACACAACTGAATGAAATATAATAAATACCTTAATTAGAGGGGAGTAAAAAACCAAAAACAGTAATAATAATCAAAATTCCATAGTATGAATAATATACATGATTATTTCATGGTATGATGATATGAAAAATTGGATACATGGGATGCATGTGATATATGATACATACATATATAACAATATATATAAAAATAAAAAATACCAAAAAACAACTCAACTAGTATAACAATTATACACTCAGTCCTTTTCCCTAATGGACTATAAAATAAGTAAACAATATAAAATATCTATTAATGTGAGTTTTACCTTATCTATACCTATATAGATGAATTTTACTCAACTACTAATGGAATCCATAGTAGGGAGTGAACAAAAAACAACTTATAGAATTAATTTGTCCATTTTACATTGTTGGAAGTGTATAAGTATAAATAATGATGAAAAATACTGAATAATAAATACCATTTAGCGGTAGTTCTGATAAAAAAATAGATGGATCTTCCTTCTTCAACATATCGTGGAGGAATAGTGTGATCAGTAACAACATATTTTTGTAATTATATTTATAGTATTAAACCTTATATAAAAATAGGAACTAAGTACATGAGGAAATAAGTAGGTGTATACATGGATACTAGGTTCTAGATGAACTGGGGGTTGTAACTCATGCATCTATAACTAGTATAATGAGAAATAACCTATACTAATAGGACATAATCCCTTATTTTCGTAATGAATCAATGAAATAATTCATATCACTAGAGATAGGTGGGGTATGAAAGCATGTCAGACACTTTATATAAAGAATCGTGGAATATCATTCCCATCAATGAGATAAGTGCATAATGATGAGAGGCATCATTCTCAACATCCCGATGTAAGGGAGAAAAAAATTCACTCTCAATAAGTCCCTTATCCATCATTAAATAACTAATAGAAATGGATTAATAATATTAATTATATAAGGGATCACTACTTAATAATTCATAATTTCCAAGCCAAATTAAACTGTGGTATTCACAATTCATATATTCAATATATATAACAATCATCAATTGGCATGGAAATTCCTCCCATTATCATTCATCACAATTAAAACATTTAATTAATTTATAACTTCAATTTTATTTCATGGTAATAAAACTACTAAATAGGTTCTTTGGTCAACTAAATAACAATATAGGATATAGAAATTCAATTTAAAATTCAAAATGAACACTAAGATTTTTTTTGATAATTATAACATTTATCTAAAAAGGGGAACATTAAGATAGAAAACCAAAATTGTGTGCAGATAAATGCAGTATACACCCTCTAACAACATGGGATGGGTATGAGTGAGTTTAACAAAATATGTATCCTTATTTGGAAAGAAATAACACATTTTATGGTAATGTGAATAAATGTACAGAATTATGGGTAATATAAAAAACATTGAAAACAATAATACTTTTTTGAAATAATTCTAGACAACCTACCATAAGGTTCTACAATATTTCCCTTATAATATCTACTTCATGTTTTTAGTTGAATGGGTGAAATTGGAGAAATGGTACAACACCTTGAAAATTTAGTGAATTAGGTCGTACCAAAATTGAACAAGAGATGGTAAGAGAAATAGACAATGGAATATGGAGGATTTGAGAACATCCCTCTAGCTATATAACGCTTCTAGTGGAAATATGTTTGGATTTAGTATGAATGATTTCCATTGATAAAAAGATTAGAAAAATGGTGGGATCCACATGAGAGGGAGGAGGGGTGATCTACTTGAAATTATAGGAGAAAAAAGTGGGGGGGGGGGGGGTGGGGGGTTAATTTCATTTCTTGAAAAATTAGAAATTAAAACATTAAGAAAAGGTCACACGGTTTGAATGCATTGTTTACCAAACTTTTCTCCAATTATGAACCACACCATTTCTTATCGAGGGACCCCACAAGGGATAAAAAAATAGTTTTCCAAACAATTCACATGTTTTTCCTAAAATATTGTCTAAAATTAGGAATTTTAAGAATGGGGGTTCTCTAGGAATCCCATAGTATCATAAAACTATGCAACCCTATTTCCCCTTTGAAACACCCACACAGTTAGAAGTAACTAAGAAATCCTGGTGGCATGGGTTCCAGTAACCCTAGATAATGTATACTTCTCAAAATTCTAGGGCCCTAGGCACTAAAAATCACTTTATTCCCTTTTCCCTCTTAGATTATATTAGGTACCATTACAAGGGCCAAAACAAGGAACATATGATGAGAAAAAATAACTCATACCTTTATAAAACATAGATTGATACAAAAACTCTTTTGACCTGGAATATAGATTAGCATATCATAATACATGGATCATAATGAAATCAAAGAAACAGATCCATGAGAGCAATAAATTTTCAAAAAACATAGATTTGTGGAATACACGTAATAATAAAATCCCATTTTAATATTATTCATGTCTCATTAACAAGGATTTCATATTGGAATGAGTTCGCTCCTCAAACCATCATAATAATCAATTATAACTAGAAAGGCAATCATATTGGAATAATTACCTCAAATAACGGATGTCAATCCATGTTCCAACCTTTTCTTACCAAACTAGGATCACTCCCTGTTCCAGTTTAGTCTATCTCATTAGATATAAATCATTATTCAATTAATTGGATAAAATATAGTTCTCACCCCCCATATAAATAATACCATATTTATGTGTACCAAAAGAATATAAACTTTCATCATAAATTAATCTCATGGTGTTATGCAGGTATCAAAAACATTTCATTATATCACAACCTATAAAAAAGAGAGGGGTTACGTAATTATTTCATATTTTCATCATAGAATAACCTTTAAAATAGAGTGGGTGTCATATGAACTTTATCTCGGTAAAATTTATCATAAGGGAAACTAATTTAATTAACATAATTTCATGGTAAATGAAAAAAAATTATATAAAGAGTAAGAATTATATCCTTATATCATATGCTGATTAAGTCATGAATAATCTCCACAAATTTCATCGAAGATGGAAACTGATTTTGTTGAATAATTTAAAACATTTCTTGAGTAAAATATCATTTCCACTTTGAAAACCACTATTTAAAACATTAAACATTATAAAAATAATTTTCTTCCAAAATACCCATTAAATATATTATATTATTTAAAACATTTTACATTAATAAAAAATTGAAATATACTAATGTAATACTAAAATCATTGAATAGTAATGATATTGTGAAATGCAGTTTATGTCGTGTATATTAAAAACAATGATTCTTTTCATTTTATTTGTAAAATGAAAATTTATATTTTTTAGAAAATGAAACATAAAGTCCTTTAAAAAGATTTAATATATAAAAATGGTTAAAAATTTATTTTAATGATCCATAGAGAATAATAAAATGTATTTGAGAACATTTTCTGAAAACCTATTTTTGGAAGTAAACATATTTGTCATTGAGAAACTGATTTTAATAAAAAGTCATATTTAAAATCTATAGTTCATAAAGAGATTAAAATGATGTTGTAACATGCGATTTTATTACATAACCCACGTTGAATATAATTCATGGGTTTTTTTTGGAAAGGTCATATTATTTCATTCATCTATTTATAATCATAAACAATCTTGATAAAATATTAGATAGTATCATAAAACTCTTACCATTTTGGTAAACTTGGAATTTAATCCTTGTGAAGGAATAAAAATAAATAAAACATAAAATATAATGAATACAAATAAATAAATTTTATTGCATGTCAAGGGGTATAGATATACACCATGTAAAAGAATATAGGTTCATAACACAATATATATTTGAAATAGAAAAATATTATGACAAAACGCCCTTACCAATTTGTTAATTTTTGAAATTAAAACACCATTAAAGTTCGATTCTAATATAGATATTCATAACCCAATATTTTTCATTATAATTATCATAAAATAAATTCTTGGTCATTATATATCCGATATCAATGAAATATGTGGTGAATAGGTCTTATTCCTCAATGTAAATAAAATTTTGATGAAAATATCTTATTAGATGTGTATCTTTTGAATTGTGGGGATCACGAAAGAATTAAATCCATAGAAACATTAATTATAATGCGTTAAGGATGATTTATGATATATTATATCATATGTAAGTATATACACCAAAAAAAAAGAATCATGTGGGGAATATTGCATATGTCTCTCAGAAATAAACATGAGACTGGAATTCCCCTACGGTAATTATTGTATTCTGTTATTGGCATTAAAAAATAATGTATAATCAATGTAAGTTTAATAAAAATATATTATAAAATAATATTTATACATAACATACCATATTTTTTTTTCTAATGACTTATTTTTACATGTTTATTAACCATTTTATCTGAATTTCATGTTTAGTGCAATAACTGCTTTGTTTTTTTATATATTTTTGACTTGATAATATTTTACTCTTACATCAATCATGATTTAGTTATATCCATAATTTAAACCATGATATAAATATAATATATATTATGAATATATTAGTTTAGGTTAATCCATAAATTTCAGAGATAGGAAATAAAATACACCGTTCAATGAGACAGTATGCCATCTGTATGAAAGAATTCTAATTCCTTTTTCTTTTCATATTGAATGGAATAAAATTAAATGTATAATTTTTTAAAAATAATTGTTATGTAATATATATAACATATCTTATTTAATCTCATTATTAATAAAATCCATGTAAAGCATCAGTGAAACATAAAGCTTTGCATGTTGGTTGTTCGTCGTACCGACGAGTGACATTATAGTACTGCCACAAAATGGAAATCATGATGTTATATTTTATTTATCAATTAGGGAAGAATAATGACATCATAAATATCCTAAATATCATTTAGAAACTATAAATCCATCATGAAAACCATTCTTTATAAGTGGTAAAAGAAAAATTAATGGCATCTATTCGCAAGGTGGTGATTCGGTCTATACACAAAATATTATTTTGTTTCCCTTATAATGGAGGTGGATATGTTTTTAGGTATTTAACATAAAATAACCACATCTTGGTGTATGTTAAATACTGATATTATTATATAGTCATGATATAATAATAATAAATATTAGAAGTGGAGAATTAATTATAAAGATATGCTCGTTAAAGTTCATCAAGTCATCCTTGGGTGTCGTCATTTCCATTTCAATAAAAAAATACTAGGTTGGATTTTTGAAAAAAATAGATTATAGGATAAGAGGAAGGAATATGTGAAGTGATTTGGGTAGGTATTTTTTGAACCATTGAGGTGTGAATATTTAAGGAATAGAGGGGATTGGTGGCCTTCAATATGTGGGATAGAGGACACACATGGTACCTTTAAAAAGAAATTGATTCTCCCACATTTTTCAAAATTTACAAGGCACCAAATTATTCCATTCTTGAACCATAGATGTGGAATGATATAAAAATTCCCATAAATTATTTTTTAGACAAGTTTTTAGGTGATTTATAAGCTTTTCCTTTTAGTTTACCCTCCCTTTAAAACCATATTCACCTTAACCATGATAAATAAATTTTTGCTACATTAAATAATCATTATGGTAAAAAATTAAGTTTCTCATATTAGATACTACAAATTATTATGATTTAAAATGTGGAATTCATTTTTTAAAATTCCATTAAAATGGATCTCATTGGTTTAATTAATATATTATTTTACTAATTTAATTTTGAAATTTTTTTAATATAAATTAACATTATAAATAAATTATACTATAGGGATTTTTCAATTTATATTCAATAATATTAACTATTAAGAAATGGATAATTTCAGAAAATTTCACAAATTTCACCTTACTCTAATTCTAGTATTTTGGTTTATATAATTAATTTATTTTATCATTTTCAATTTCTATAATAATGAAAAACTAACTTAATTATCATTCACAATATTTATTAAAAATCATTTGTTATAGAAAATAGTGTTTTTGAAACATAAAAAAACATTAAAGAAAATTAAGTATTATATTATCAATTTTTATTTGTTATGTTAACAAATAATAATTAATATATAAAAAGTATTTGTTATTATTCATATCTTTATGTTAACTAGACAGGCCGTAATGTCCGCCTTAGAATAATAATATTAATATTATATCAAGGTTTTTTAGAAATAAATATCATCTGCAACACAAGATAACTGAGCGTTGCATGTAAAAAAATGCTTACATGGTGTCTATTTTAACTCAAGATAAACACAATATTATGCTTAACGAAAAAATATGTAAAAGATTTAATTTAATTGAAAAAATATATTTCCCTAATTCTATGGGTGTTACATTATAGCCCCATTAAAATACATTTCACCCTCAAAATTTGTAACATTGGTACCAAAAGGTGGGGTTAATTATTCCTTATTATGTATTAAAGTTCCCACATATCATCATTGAAATGGTGGTATAACCAAAAGACTTGACCATGTGCATGGTATCATTTTGAAAGTCTTTCTCTTTTTGATCTTTAATTTGTACAAGTAGTTCATTATAAGAAATCTCATTCTCCAGTGGTACGACCTCTAAGTCGAGTAATTGTTATAGATCAGGTAGCTACGTACTCAGAAGTGGTACATAGACTAGATAGTGAACCTTATATTGGTTTCATGGTTGTTCTGAATTATAATTTTACATCCCAAAATGATCAAGTTTTTTATTGGAACCTATATACTTTAGAATTATTTTCCCCTTATTTCATACAAATTGAAATTTATAGAAAATAAGTATTCTCATATTCTCATTCTAGATCACAATGAAAATAATAATCATAAAATTCTACTAACGTTTTTTAAAATCAGAAATGTTTCATTATAGATTGAACATAATATGACATATCATCATTTTTCTATGGTCCCAATAGATTTATTTATAAAAAAATTTCCCTGTACATTAGAGTTGTAAAATTAATTCCATAATGGTTTTCATGAGGATCCATGTGCATACTTGAGGAAAATAAATTAATTCACGGGACCAAATCTAGAGGAATGCATGATCCCAATAAGCTTTTAAATACATTAAATATTATCATAGAATATCTTCTAGGGTTCGAATTCATATAAAAAACTGGATATTTATAAAAGGATGATACGTGTTTTTCCAAAATGGTTAAATACCTTAAGGGGTGAATTGGGGTATGAAATATTATTAGTAATACCCATTTTGGATCTTGTGTCAATGTTAAAAAAAACACTCATCTCTCCATTTATAATAGAAATGAACGATTATAAATGTAATCGTGTAATAGACACATTAATTTTACATGGTTCAACAACATTGGGATACTTCTAAGGATATACATTGATAATGTGACTATATTCTATTTCCACTAAATTTCAATGTTATTATAATACATATAGTGAACTCACTATCACTCTTGGTACACAACCAATCAAAATTATAATGATCACTACTCTTTCAAATGTAGTGCGATCAATATTCAATTAAATAATTATTTATTTTATAAATTCAATAAATATATTTTACACCTAAATTGGTGAATCATTATGTTCCAAATTCATACACTTTATGAATACCAAATTAACATAGATTTATTGTGAAATCACTTTTTATGTTTTAAATTTATGATATCCAAATTTCCAACCATCACAAAATTTCACAATTCATCAAAAAACATTCATCTTTTTTGAAAACCAAAAAACATGAGAATGTCATAACCGTCATGATGCTTAAAATTTTAACAATTCATAGATATTTAATGAAGCTTAAAAAGTCTTCGCAAATAGCCTTTCTTCTGAAAATGTATTATCTTATTAAAACAATTGTGTAAGAAAAATCCTTCGCTAATCACCTTCATTAATTTAGAGACTTTAGAGCATTAATACAGCTTCTGTTTTTTTATCTTAGGAATTTATATGCCTATTTATAGATGTTTCCTCCATTTCCTGAAACTTAAATGATCATCTATGAATTTACATAGAACAATTTAATATTTTTCATGAAACTAACTATCATCAAGAAACTTCAAAGAAATTTTCTCAATTATGAAAAATCTCATAATCACATATTTTATCATCTTTGCGTGTCACCTCATCCATTTTTTAGGAAACCCAAATCCATCATGAATAGCCTCAGTTTATTGAAATACCAAACCTTCAAAAAATAATAAATACTTAATTATTTCAATTCCTTTTACATATTTGTATTCGGAATCCCTGGAAATCCAACGTCTATGAAGCTTTAATCCTCCAAATTTGGGAAAAGGGGAATGATTTCACATTGAATATGTAATTCTTTATATCCTTTATGGATAATCCATTACATTGTATTAGATAAATCTCACCATATCTTTTAAATTATATATCTATAACTCCATGACTAATCTTGGGAAGCTTATTTTTCAATAGACACAATCGACCTAAAAATACAATAATGTTACATTGATAGATTTCTTTCCCGAAAATATGTCATGCTGAAAATCAAATTTATATTAAAAAAATACAGAAGAGTTTTACAAAACATTGAGCTAAAGTATATATCCCAATTATAGACAATTGAATATAGTACTCCATGCAACCATACCATTTTCTTGATAAAAATCAAATAATACATATTCCTAGAGAAATATTCTCTAATATAGATAAAGTGTGTTGAATTGTATTGATGATAAAATTAAAATCATTTAAAATTATTCCAATTAGTTTTTTGGGGGATTATGACGAAAAATTCTATGGTTATGTATTTTTTTCAATCATTTATGGATAATGGAAGTTACATTATTTTAGACCACTGTCAAAAATCATTGACATGATGAAAAAATAGACATTGATAAATAGGATAAAAAATATCTTTATTTATATTTTCCCACAAAAATTAATAATTAATATACACTAGTGGTAATCTATACATCCCAGTCACCCTTCATTTTTGGGTTCAATCCCCATGAAATTACCATATAGAAAACGTTTTTGTTCATCTTGTGGGTTACCAATTTTCGTTAAATATTTAATAAACTTTAATGGATACTAATACCATTAATCATATATCCCAAAAAATGAATTCCATCTCTAAAAAAATGGTTTTTATTTCAACAAATGTCTGAAAAATTATACATAATCATGAGAAACAATTATTATGTAAAACATCGTAAGGGGTTTTAGAGAAATTGAACATAAAAACTATGATGGACGAAATAATTTTTAATGGAGACATATATGATTCAAAAAATAAAATATGCCATATATTACTCTGAAAACTAATGTACCATTTTTAAAATAATTATTCAACATAATCCATGAATCCAAATAAATAAATATAAAAATCCTTCCAATTAAATTATTGACAGGGAATAGGTCCTTTCAAGTTCTAGAATTTAATTCTTTGGTTAAGGAATTGTGTGTTATAATTCATGTATTCCCCATGCTTATTACATTGAACACCTTGAAAACTATTTCACCCCATGACCATATTTTCTATATATATATATATAACATCTCCCCCTTCATTTGAAATATTCTTCTAGGATCTTATTCCCACCTTCGTGACATGTAAGAAACATAATATTCTATCCTGTATGATCATTACCATGTGAAGATTAATAAAATTTCTTCTATATTTTATAGTATTCTCACCAAAGATCAAACATTTATCATATATGGTGATAAATTATTAGTAATAACTACATTATCCATATGTCGAGTAATCTTCCAATTTGGTCACTCATAGTCACTAAAATTTCCATTATATTTAGTGATAACATTATTTATTATGTTTCCATCCATCGAATAAAACCAAAATAATTCTGTGAGAAACAATAAAATTAGTGGTAAAACTAAACAATAATGAAAAATCAATTATGTTATTTCTAAATAATAACACATTATTTACAATTTATAACCCCCTAGGCTTAATCTTGGTCATTCATATTAATCATCTCTTTAAATCCTTCACGATGGTTCATAATGAGTTTCTGAATTTCCAAACCAAATCACTAGGGTGTGTCAAACCCCGCGTGTACTGAGGCCCATTGACATGCATCTGGTAATGATTGAGTCTATGTCAATGTGTCATTTTAAGGTTGTTACCCATTGGTACCACTTTCGAAGAGACACATCCACATGTAGTATCAATATAGAGTTTTATTTTATTGAAAACAACTTTTTCAATCCTTTTCCTAAATTATAGGACATTTTCAAATATAGTGACCCAGATTTCTTATATATTGATATTAAGTCTTTTTAGATAAATGTTTGATAAATTACATAAACACAATTATGAGGACCATTAGAATTTAGTTCCCTTGGGAAATAAGAACATAACATTATAATCAATTGAGGTATATTCAATGTATCTCATAAATATATTCCCCTTTAGTACTACTACTAAAAATGTTTCTTCAAAATATGGTGGAATGGAAGCATAATAAATATAGAGCTCTTATGGCCAGTAATAGTAAAAAATGAGATACATAAACATAAAATGAAAATATCAGTATGATAAAATGGGAATAAAATTTTAAATCCATACCCTATATTTCAAATGTCATAATATAATGTCATGGAAAAAATATTGGCTGTTCATAACACATGAATTATATATAAATCAATGAGCTTGGTCAATGAGAGCATAACTTTGGCCTATGACATAGATTTTTGGAATACACATAATCATATAAAATCATTTCCATATAAGTCCATGAGAATATAAAAGGATATCACTTTGGAATGTTTTCACTCCCCAATCTATCATTTTAGATAATGATCCCTCCTAATATGATCATGGTGGACAATGTACCTTATGAAACATAGTTCAGTCCTCATTCCTACCATGTCTTAATGAGCCAGGTTCACTCCAATTCAGATTCCTATCTATCTCATGAGATATAAATCTTTACCCAATTAATTATAGATAGATTTAGGATCCAACCATCACATAGTGAAGTGCAAATTCAAATTTCCCACAAGATCATAAAAATTCAATGTATCATAACACCTGAAATGACATGGGTATTATAAACATATCATCAAATAATAACCTATATAAAAGTGAAATTTCTCATCATCAAAGTATATATTCATCATATCATAACTCATCAAAATGTATCAGGTTTTATAAGAACATTATCATTGTATAACCCATGGAATAGAAATGGATTTCATAAACATAATTTCATTATAAACACAAACCATTCAGAGAAACAATAAGAATGAAATCCTTTAAATATATCCTTATTAAGGAATAAGTAATATCATTAGATGTCAACATAATGAAAAATTATTTTGTTCAATAATTAAAACAATAATTAAGTAAACATCATTTATTATTTGGAAAAAAAATTAAACATAAAAAATTAAAATTCTTGTTCCATGCAAATTCCCTTGAATAATTATATATAAGTATTTATAAATAAAATAAAAAATTTCTTCATAAAATATCATTTATTCATTAAAAAAATAATTGTCACGACTCCCTCCCACCAGAAATTCCCCTCCTGTGCTGGCAATGGTGAAAGGGAGATAATGACCCCCGAGTCCTGCCTCCAGTAGGCCCCGGGTTGGTGACTAGCACCATGGGTATGAGTTTTCACAAATATGGGAGGCATTACCCTTTTATTATTTTAATATCGGGAAATTAGACAAGTCAACCACCAAAAAAGGAAAAGAACAAGTGTATAGAAATAAACCCAAACTAAGCCCACATGCATTTTTAAACAATTTTATAACAAGGTTCAAGTACAAGAAAGCTCAAAGTACAATACCAAAAGAAAACAAGAGTACACCAACTGCAACAACTCCAACTGTCCAACTAGTAGGGTCCCGCACGACCCTGGTAGTCCTCCTGGAAACCTGAAAGTAAACGTAGGGTGAGCATACAAGTATACTCCGTAGGGAAACCTAAAGACCTCGTGCACAAGTTGGGAGACATCCTAATGTCCTGTGAGAACAATAGAAGAAACCTAGCAAGGAATTCTATCCACCCAACCTCACCAGCCTCACCCACCAAAAACATAATCACAACAAGTAGTAGTATATAAGAACAAGAGTATTGGGTACCCCATACCATTTCCCTTTAGTTAGCTGCTCTTCCTAACGGTGAACGTCCTGACGCTGCCACAATCTCCCCGCCCACACACACCTGGGCCTCACAACCACATATCCCGCCCACACACACCTCGGTCTCACAACCACGTATCCCGCTAGCACACACCTGGGCCTCACAACCACGTATCCCGCCTGCACACACCTAGGCCTCATCCCGAAGATTCTAGGGAAACAGTAAATCCAGACCAAAGAGTCTTGGGCTAGAACCACCCCAATCTAAACCTACCTGAAGGGTCTTATGTGTAAGGTCGCCTCAAGCCATCACAGCCTAGGAGAGAAGGAGCAGGATGGATCTAGAAACTAAGGGTAAAACACCCTCTCCCATAAAATGGGAGTGTTCGGCTCTATGTTCTCAACATGGGTGTGGTGCGATAAAACACAAAAGACACAGATATATATATATGTATACCAAACACACAGCCCAACCTATGGATTATAAATAGAGAAACTGAGCATGTGCCTCGGCACTGCTACTACGAAGCATGCATACAACAAACAACCCCAACCCCATTTGGGTTTTCACGTTTCAGCAGAATTAGTTTATTAGTTCCTTAACTACTGGGCAACTATCCACAACCAACCACATCGATCATTCATAAAACATATCCCTTCCATCCACAAATCAAGTTAGGAAAACACAAGCAGCACAACAAATCCATTCTTATCAACCAACCATCCCATTGATTATTAATCCCGTTCCATTACCATGACCCACCATTCATTAACTATTCCACTTTTTATTTATTATTCACAATCCATAGTCCGTTCACATTCAAGCCCATCCTTGTAGCCCCGCTTCCAACCACCATAACCACAAACACACTGAAACCCATACGTCATTATCCCTTTAATACCATTTATCGCAGCCCTGCTGCCCATCACTAAAATGACATTCACACCAACCCACAACCAAGTCAACCGCAGCCCCACTACTCACCCGATCGATAACAACCCACAAAACACCCCCACCACATGCCACGTATCGAAGCCAACACCCACATATTCATTATTCCATTTTGTTTAACCGGGGTGATCAGACAAGGGTTCCTGATTTTAATCGTCCAACCTTATGTGATTAACCAAATTCTACATTCAACAAATTTCCATTCATAAAAACAGTCTAGAATGTTAGGGCAACATTTAATTGTGCAAGCAAAGTCCCCCAATGACCGTGATTTTCAATAATCATAAGCCTATTCAATTCACAACATAATATCACAGGATATAAAGATAAACATAACAACTTCCCCATCCCCGTTCTTTAACCAGTTATTATCTTTATTTAATGGTTCAACTATTTCTCATGAAAACAATAGGATACCCACCCCACATGATGCACAATTTAGAGAGACGAAGGTAAAATACCTACCTCAACTGGTTATGATCACAACGCTCCCCCGGATCAACTTTAGAAGATGTTCGTCGGCGTCCGTAACTTCTTTTGGGTCCTGGAAAAACCTCCTCGGGTGGAATTCGGAAAGGAAAATCAGAAGGAAATACAATGGATCCAAGCACAGAAGTTCCACCTCATCGTTACGATCTTTTGGCCGCTAACGGATCGTAAATTGGATCTCAGACAAAGAAGTTATGGAAGAAAGAGCCTTGTAGTATATTGGAAGAACTCTGCTCAGAGGAAAGGGGAGGAGAGGGGTGAGTTGAAAAGGAGGAGGGGACCCCTCCTTTTATAGTCGAGAAAATAAAAAGTACACGACATGTACTTTATGGTACACGACGTCTACTCGGTTATTTCACACGGTCTCCACACGGCTTCCAACATGGATCCGCAGTCGTTCACTGGTCAACACACGGTTTGAGGGTAACACATACACGTAGAAAGACTACACGGTGTGTAGTTTGGACACACGACTTGTGCCGATTTATTTCACACGGCTTCAACACGGCACACGGCCGTTGACTGGTCAACACACGGTAACGCGTATGTGGGGAGGGAATACACGGCGTGTAGTATTGGATACACGGAGTGTACCCATTTATTTCACATGGCTAGGACACGGCCTTCAACACGGGGTATACCCGGCAATGGGGTACATGGCGTGTACTCAAACTAAACGGCGTGTAGTTTCAAAATTCTAGAAAGTGTGGGAAAAGTCCATCTTACCCTCCAGAACACTTCGTGGCCTTGTTTTTGACAAAGGAATGGGCCGGAGAGGTCCGACCCATTACATCAAATACCTCTTAAAACATTCTCGTCCCCGAGAATTTAAAAACCAACCCAGAGGAACCCAACAAGATACCTCTTAGGGTCCTCGTTATAACAACAACCCAACCAACAACCCTAATCATATGTGTTAGGAATTCCTTCTCCTATGTCGAGATATTAACCTCTTTAGGCGGCACTGACTCTCCTGCACGGGTTTAATCGCATCCTCATTAATGCATCTCGATTACGAGTTGGGTCTTCCCACTTTCATACATTAGGATTTTCCAACTTGCACTTCCCCCAACACCATACAACCAACACACTACCCGAAAATCTGGTTTGGGGAAAATTCCTTCTCCTATGTCGAGATATTATCCGCTTTAGGCGGCACTCACTTGCCCGCACGAGTTCAATCGCATTCGCATTAATGTGTCTCGATTAAGGATCAGGTTTTTCCCTTTCCCCACAAATCCGGACATGTTACACATTTCCAGAGAATAAGGAAAACAAAAGGTCTCACAAACGACAGGCCAAGCATTCCATATAACAATGGTACAAAGTATAACATCAACACAAAGCTCAGAAGAACCAGGGAAAATAGAAGTCAAAACAACTCAGGGTACTGAGCGTGCATCTGGGTCCCCCACTCCCATGTTCTCTCCTCGAGGCTGCCATGCCTCCACAACACACGAACCAACGGAATGGTTCGTCCACAGAGCACCTTCTCTTTACGATCCTCGATTCTGACTGGTTGTTCCTCGAAGGTCGTGTCATCTCCCTTATCTAACTCTCCCCAGTAGATAACATGAGAGTCGTCATGTAAGTACTGACGAAGTTGGGAGACGTGGAAGATGTCATGAACCTTCTCCAATTGAGGTGGCAGGGCCAATTGATATGCCACCTTGCCGACTCGCCCCAGCACCTCAAAAGGACCGATGAACCTAGGTGAGAGGTTGCTCCCTTTCCCAAACCTACGATGCCCCCGTCGAGGGGAAACCTTCAAGAACACATGATCTCCCACCTCGATCTCAAAAGGCCTCCTCCAACGATCAACATAATACTTCTGTCGGTCCTGAGCCGCTTTCATCCTCTCATGTACAGGATGGTCTTTTTCTATGGTGCTCTGCACTACCTCTGGCCCATGATCACCTGTCTCACCAACCTCTGCCCAGAAAATTGGTGAACGACATGGTATTCCATACAGATCCTCAAACGGTGCCATGATAATAGTAGAGTGGAAGCTGTTGTTGTAGGAGAACTCTACTAAAGGCAAGTTTCGTACCCATGATCCTCTGAAATCCAGAATGAATTCCCGCAACATCTCCTCCAACGTCTGGATAGTCCGCTCTGTCTGTCCATCGGTCTGGGGGTGGAAAGCAGTGCTAAGGCATAGCTGGGTGCCAAAAGCATGCTGTAACCCCCTCCAGAATTGTGAGGTAAATCGAGTATCCCGATCTGATACGATTGTCTTCGGGACTCCATGTAAACGCACAACCTCATCTACGTACCTCTGTACTAAGGTACTCACCGGGCCTGACTACTTAATTGCTAAGAAGTGAGATGATTTTGTCAGTTGATCCACCACTACCCAGATAACATCATAACCACCCAGAGCTCTGGGTAGTCTTGTGATGAAGTCCATTGAGATGTCATCCCACTTCCACTCGGGGACATCTAAAGGATGCAACAAAACACTGGGAACACGGTGTTCAACCTTCACTTGCTGGCACACTAGGCATTTAGTCACAAATTCTGCCACTGCCCGTTTCACCCCAGGCCACCAAAACGGTTCACCCTGGCCTCGGTACATTTTTGAAACTCATAGATATACTGACAAGGCTGAGCTATGGAACTCACAGAGAACTCCCTCACGCATCACCTCCAGATCAAACAACCTTCCATGGAAAAGCCTCTGATGTCGGCTGTCCTCTGACCATACTTCTGGAGCGTTTTCCTGATCAACACGATCCCGCATCACTTCCACCTCGGAGTCCCCCCACTGAGACTCTTCCACCTTCTACAAAATGGAGTACTGCACCGTCATCTGAAACAAACAGCCTCTAACACCTTCTACCTTGGCATCCATGTGCAAGGAGGCCAACTCTCCCATCGCTTTCCAAGCATCAACGGATTCCTGAACCACTTCCTGACGCGACTTCCTGCTCAGGGAATCTTCCACAACGTTACCCTTACCTTCATTGTAAGAGATCTCGAAGTCATTGTCTTGGAGAAACTCGACCCATCTCCACTGCCGTAAGTTCAGGTCACGCTGGGAGAAGATATAACGAAGACTCTTGTGATCTGAGAAGACCAAAAAGCGCTACCCAAAGAGGTAATGTCACCACAACTTCAGTGTGAACACTACTACTGTAGGCTCTAGGTCATGGGTGGTATAGTTACGCTTGTGAGGGCGTAAATTCCTAGACCCATAACAGATCACTCCCTTATTTTGCATCAGCACGCA
Source organism: Viscum album (assembly GCA_963277665.1). Lineage (NCBI taxonomy): Eukaryota > Viridiplantae > Streptophyta > Magnoliopsida > Santalales > Viscaceae > Viscum > Viscum album. The sequence continues at coordinate 864,887,158 of OY728137.1, read as the reverse complement.
CCCTAGACCAACGCCAGAAGCATCACAAAACACCTTATACAAAAACCCTTCCTCTGGAAACTTGAGTACGGGAGCACTGAGAAACTTCTCCTTCAGGTAGTCGAAATCATTCTGGCATTTCTCTCTCTATATGAAGACCTGGTTCTTCCTAGTCAAATCTGTCAATGGAGCAACAACTCGAGAGAATTCCAAAACGAACCTACGATAGTAACCTGCTAACCCCAGGAAACTACAAACTTCTACCACGCTCTTGGGTGATGACCAATAAACAATTGCCACCACCTTCGACGGGTCCACTGACACTCCATGATGAGACACCACATGCCCAAGGAAGTGTAATTCTTGCGTCAAGAACTTACACTTTGACAATTTCATGTAAAGCTGGTGGTGTCGAAGGACTTCCAAGAATTCCCTAAGATGCTCAACGTACTCCTCCTCTGATATTGAGTAGATCAGGATGTCATCGATAAAAAAAATGACGAGATGGTCCAGAAACTCTCGGAAGACAAAGTTCATAAGTCCCATGAACACGACCGGTGCATTCGTAACTCCAAATAGCATCACCACAAACTCGAATTTCCCATACCTGCACCTGAAATCCGTCTTTGATATGTCACTGTTGTAGAGACCCGAAGCTTGACATACATGGATATTAAAATACTTTTTCGGAATACATAATACATAACAAAAATAGACACACAATGACCGTAATAGTTTAGGGTCTTTGGAAACTTGTAACGTAATATTCTAATCGTGGTGAAAGATCTTCAACATCTTCTATAAAGATCTTCCACTTTTTGTTCCCTTACCTAAAACCTTTCTTTTAATCTTAGGGGAAAATAAAACATAAAAAGGTTGAGCTCAAATGCTCAGTAAGGGTAAGCATGGATAAAATAAAACATACCATATACATTTGAACTTAAAAACATGAACATAATGTTTAAACATCAAAATCTTGATCAACGACTTAAAACATGGAAGTTCATAAGGCATAGATCATAATGGAACATAAATCATGATAACATAGTATGGGAATAAAACATGTAATTGTGGCATCCATTAAGCACATGTAATGATTTCCATAGTAGCCAAGGCATTGCTGCCAAGACCATCTTAGTGGACAAAGTCCCTTTCTGAATCGAGTTCACTCCTCGTTCCAGTCCTGTAATACTGAACCAGATTAACTTACCATTCCATCCATGACTATCTCATGAGATATAAATCTTTAACCAATGCATTGAAGGGATATATAGGTCCCAACCATCTCATAATGAAATCATTCTTACTTGTGCCACAAAATAAACTTAAAACATTCATCATAACCCAAAGAATAAAATGGGTTTCATAAACATCATCTCATCATCTCATAATACATATAAAACAAATGGATAGTTCATCATAAGAAAAGTGAAACCATGTAAATCATAGAGTAATTAAACTTGAAACATACACATATGAAATAATGTCATCTTAGATGGAAAATGGTTTTGATAAAACACGTGAAATGAATTCTTGAGGAAAATATCCTTTCTTCTTCAAAATCATTCTCTTTTCACAAAATGTCATGAAATTTTAAAATAAAACGATTTTTTTGAAAATATTCATGAAATACTTTGGAGTAAGCTTCATGAAAATAAGGCTTTATAAAATGGTAAAAATCCGTTCGTGCCGTATAAGTTAAAAAAACATTCTTCTCATATTTTTGCCGGAAAAGTCAAAAAAGTACCTCGTAACGTAAACAAAAGAAAGATTACTTACATACCATGTAGTAAAAGTAAAAAATGGGTAAAAAGGACTTTAAACATACATGAAAACACTTTTATAAAACATGGAAATGGATAATAACAATAACCCCAGTAAATACTTACGTATAAGCAATCTCGGATAAAAATGAGATTGAAAAAGTTATCCCTTACCTTAGGTCCGATATGCTTCGTACGTATCCGAACCTCATGTATAATGATTTAAGTAATGTCATTGACTTATTATAGAATCATATTAATTGTAATGATATCATATATGGTTCACTTATGACTTTATATTACCTGTTCTTTTGTAAATTCCTTGTTAAAGAGTGTTTTGGGTCAAATCGTTTCATTCATCGTCCGTGTTTTGACTTGTAATTATTCATATGATTACTTAGATCATGATTAATTAATTCCAGAATACAAAACATGATTTATATATAATATATATTCAGAATATACATTTATATAATAGTTCTATAAATGGAAAGAAATACACCGTTCATGGAGACGGTAGGCCGTACGTACGCATGAACGTTGTTTTTGTTTCCTCATTGAATTGAATGGAATTAATTGGATGACATACATATATATATACATAAATACAGTATCATTATTATTTAATATATTTAATTATTACTTATTATATATACTTCATAATCATTCATGAATGGTTAATCATTGAGAATGAATCTCATTGCGTCGTGGAGACGGTATTCCGTACGTAAGCACGAGCGATGATATCGTTCCCATGATCATGGAATTTTATTGGAGTGTATATATACTATTAAATAATCAATATAACTTTACCATAATCATATATAGTTATTATTTACACCATTATACCCATTCAAGTAAGGTGGTGGTTGAAAATAGATTACACCACGGCGTGGAGACGGTATTCCGTACGTACACACACATGGTGATTTCATTTTCCATAGGATGGATAGATGGTGAAATAGGGTTGTTTCATACATATAATAACATATCAGTATATGAGTGATAATTATGTTATTACATCAAAATTAAACAACCTAAGAAGAAGAAGTGTAAGAAGAAATAAAGTTGAAAGAATCGGTAACGAACATTATCTCTTCTTTGAAGCGCCTCTTTGAGACCTCCTCTTAGGGCACTAAAATTGGTCTTTGAAGAATACCAGGACCTCTAGGATGTTTCTAGGGAAGCTAAGAAGAGAATTTGGCAGGTTTTGGACAAGATTGAAGGCTCAAAGTGGTGTGAGGAAGAGAGGGAGGAGGTGCCCTTTTATAAGGGAGGAGAGGGGCACCTTTGGAAAAACTAAAAATATTATTTTATTATAAAGTCATATTCGGTTTTCAATAGCTCCAAATTGATTTATTTAGAAGCTAAGGTGGGGATGTGTCGAAATCCTCTCATAAAATAGAATTTAGACAAGTTTAGGTCATTATATTAACCTTAACTTTTAGTTTAAACTCTTAGTTAATTATATTGACATTTTCCATGTCACTTTGTATTTTTATATTATATAGTTAATAAACTTACCATATACATCCAAGAGACACCCAAGTGGTCCATTAATGATAAAAATATCATGATATAAGTATCTTGGCCGAACCTTAGATTTTTAGGAATATAATAACAATTAATAATATAATATTTGTTTTAAAAACTATTTGATGTCAATATTGACACTATTTGGAAATTGATTTTTTTTGAAAATTATAACAGAATTATTAGTTAGAAAAAAGTTAACTAAATCAATACTAACATGTCATATTAACCTAGAAAATTAGTGGAATTCATAAAAAGTTTCAAATTACATTTATTTGGGTATTTATAACATCAATTATGTCGATATTTTATTAATAATATAATTACTACATCATCATTGTGTCAAAAATAAATTAATTATTTAATGTCGAAAAATTATAAATAAAAAACCATTATGTAGGAAATATTTTTATATTTTTAATTAATATTTATACTGTAATTTATCGTATGTATAACCCTATATTAAAAATGATTTACTTATTAAACTTTGATTTTAACTATTTTAACCCCTCTTTAAATAAACTAATATTAAATGTCCTAATCTAATCCAAGTGGGCCTAAATGGTCATATTTTATTCCTAATGTTGTTTTTGGTCGAATTAAACTTATCTAATAGAATCAGGAGATGTGTTAGGGTAATAATAATATCATTTTTACCCTTAATTACGCTATTTACTTTTAACCGTGGTTTATAAAAGTAAAAAGTTACTATTAACCAAAAATTATTTTCATCTCATTGAACTACATTTTAGTCCTTGATATTAGCCGTGTCTCTCAAATTTTCAAAATTCCACTCACAGAAGCGGTAAAATTAAGTTTTATGAAAAATTCAGTTTTTTAACTACCACTTTGTGGATTCACTATTCATCAAAAAATGAAAGATTCCGGAAAAATACCAAAAAATAGGGCTAAGATATATTTGATATTATGAATTCAAAAATGATTTCTATTTTACCAAATTCAAAACATATCAGTTACATTAATTAATTTAAAAATTAATTTCCGTCGTCAAAACAAATAGCGTGTTTTTAAGAGATAATAACTATCAAAGGATTGACACTTGTTTATGTCTGGTTTAAATTTGAAATTACATCCAATGACCAACATTGTATTAGATTGTAAAAATATATTCTAAAAATACCTTAAAACCACTCAAATTAATAATTTATCACTATTAATTATTTTTATTAAAAGAGTTGTTTTTAAATTAAAATTTAGTAATTTTCACTATTCATCAGAATATGAAAGTTATCCGAAAAGTACCAAAATTTCACCCGAAGCTAATTTTGATATTCCGAATCCAAAATTGAATTCCATTTTGAAAGATACAATTTATAAAATTTCAAAAAGTGGGTATTACTATTCATAACAGATAGTTCATAATAATATAATAATATCTTGTTTAGTGAAACTCGGTATTGCGTACTACACACTCTATCGAGGAAGGTTGCGATTGCGTGTAATGCAAGGAAAGTCAGGGATGCGTGTTGTGAAATCTCCTTTTGGTGTAGCGTACAATACAAGACATTAATGAAATTAAAAAGAATATTTTTCAAAAAATATCTGGGTGTTACATTCTACCCCCCTTAAAAGGAATTTCGCCCTCGAAATTCGTCGGGGTTATATATGGTTTATTACTCGAAATTTTATTTAATAGAAACCCACATCGTAAAAAGGAATACCAAAACATGGCTTTAAAAAGTAAAGTATGAAACGTAAAGGTTACCCAAATTAGCTCATCACTGGATTTCCATGTAGGAGAACATAGGTGAAAATATGGATATGGAAGAAAAATCTTACCATCAAGTTCTGATGGAGAGTGGTAGAGAACATGTCTATGAAAAAGCCAAAAATCACAAATACATAAATTTGTGATGATCTAGGGTACCACCTGGTTCATTGGATATAAGGGCACTAGGACAACATTTTTGGTTTTCAAGATCATTTCCCTAAAGTTGATGAAATTGGAATTAGAAGAAATACTTTCGTGATTTTGGTACAGTCTCACCGTTGGTCATTCTTTGGACAATTTCCACTTCATCTCTTAAAGAAATTAAGTTGAATTTGTCATTCGTGAAGTGTTAGCAGATCATGTGATAGAATGATGGGTCATTCCATCTGTTTCAAACAAAAGGTTAGAAGATTTATCAAAAAATACACAAGTCCATCTATAGTGAGATTAATCATATATGGTTCCTAAAATGGACTTATACTTCATATATCATTCTGATTAATATAATAAAACTAGTTTCTACTAAATAGGGACTTCCTGTAGGCCAGTGGTAGGTGATAAAGGCCAGTCACACTTCGGTTGTGGGTTCGATTCCCACAGCCTTGTCCGACGCGATGGGCTGTCGCCCGTCCTACATGTTTTCCTTTTTATAAAACTACATTACTATAACATCCCATCAATACTATCAAGAAAAGTTATATCCTTAAACAATACTAACTTATGTCTAACATAATCCATTCCAATCTTTAGGCTTATCCAAAATACTGTTGTCCAGTCTCATATTACACTGAAAATGATTACCAAAGAGTTCATATAAGAAGCATGTTAATACCATCGTTGATCCCCATATATCATGAGATATGTCTTGTTGGTCAAATTCCAAACATTCAAAGGCCTTAATCATGTATTCTCTTGAAATAATTAATACCCATTGAATCTTATTGAAAACATGAGTGATGTCAAAAGTTTACTCTTTCCACATACCAAAACCCCAAAATTTCTTAAACTCAAACCATGATATAACTATTTCCTTATATCAGTCATGAGCTCATGAATACTGTCAAACATTTCATTTTCTCTTTATCCCTTCATTATGCGCATATCATCTTTTTTCCAAAAATATCTCAATCACTTTCCATGGTTACTGATACCATAAAATTATTGAAAACCACAATAGACCAATACATAAATATTCCAATATTCCACGATACTATATACAACATTATTTTGGAATCCCATTACATAAACACTTAATCATTCCACCACATCGTTGTCATATTCAATATTTCCAATAGTGATCGCATGTGACTTCCCTTTGTCCTTTGCCTTAAGTGGTTGCTCATATCGATCATCACTAACCCTTAGATTAGGGCATTTATTAGCATAATGCCCCATTTCCTTGCACTTGAAGCATTACAATGTTGGTGGTGCGTTCTTTGCAGTTTTTTCTTTATTCACATCATTAGAAACCCTTTTTCTATTACTTCGACACTCAGCTGCTCGATGTACTTCTTTTCCACACTTAAAACATTTTCTAGTCCCTTTAAGACAATCTCCACCATGATACTTTCCACACTTTGAGAATAAGGAAACATTCATCTTCTTTTCACCATTATTCTGAGATTTCTCCTTGAACTCCATCTTTCATTTCTTGTCAAAACTATGAGATGGATAAGTAACACCAACTTCCATTTATACCTTGATAGCACAACACACAATTTCTTCATAGCTACTAAAGTCTCTTATAGCTAATCCCCTTCGAAGATTTTGTTTTAAGCCACTGAAGAATTGATAAACTTTACTTTTAGGTTGGATGATAAAGCCAGATGCATACCTTGCAAGACTTGTAAAATTCACTACGTATACACCAACAGATTCATCATCCTTTTTCTTTAGTTCAAGAAACTCCTTCTCCATCTTTGTTCGAAGAATATGAGGGAAGTACTTATTGAAAAATAAGTTCTTGAACTCGTCCAATTCCATGGACTCAATTTCATGTGATGGCCTTGTATTCTTGATAAGATTCCACCATTGATCAGCTTCACCTTCCAAACGATATACTGCTAAGATGACTTTATCATGTTCAAAACATTGAAGAACTGAAAATATCTTTTCAGTGGTACTGATCCATTGTTCAGTAACAAGTGGATTAGAAGACCCACTGAAAGAAGGTGGACGTTGCCTCATGAAGGACTCAATAGAATATTGTTCCCTTCTCTACTCATTTGGAAGTCCAGAATGATTAATAGCTTGTGCAAGTATAAAAATAAGATTTTTCACTCCTTCTCCCATAACATTTGTTTGTTCAGGAGGACAATCATTGTATTCTCCATTTCATTGATCAACACGGTTCCTTCGGGTTCCAACCATCGTTTAAAACCCAAAAAGAATAGTGTGAGAGGTAAAAATCATGGTAGAGAAAACAACATAGTAAAGGGGGAGTACCCTCAATATCTAACATCTTATATTAAATTATATGATCGTTAGCGCAATTCTAGGACTATAACCTATTTGTATACATAACCTTAGGGACATACCTAGCCATACCTTAGAAATATCTATAGGGATCTCACTAATGTTTTCGCATCCTAGTTTCTAAAGGTTGACTAAACCTTTCCTCTGATACCAATTGTAGAGACCCGAAACTTGACATACATGGATATTACATTACTTTTGCAGAATAAATAATACATAACAAAAACAGACACACAAGGACCGTAATAGTTTAGTGTCTATGGAAACTTGGAACATAATCTTCTAATCGTGGTGAAATATTTACAACATCTCCTATAAAGATCTTCCACTTTTTGTTCCCTTAACTAAAACCTTTCTTTTAATCCGGAGGTAAAATAAAACATAAAAAGGTAGAGCTCAAATGCTCAGTAAGGGTAAGCATGGATAAAATAAAACATACCATATATATTTGAACTTAAAAACATGAACATAATGTTTAAACATCAAAATCTTGAGCAACGACTTAAAACATGGAAGTGCATAAGGCATAGATCATAATGGAACATAAATCATGATAAAATAGTATGGGAATAAAACATGTAATTGTGGTATCCATCAAGCACATGTAATGATTTCCATAGTAGCCAAGGCATTGCTGCCAAGACCATGTTAGTGGACAAAGTCCCTTTCTGAATCGAGTTCACTCCTCATTCCAGTCCTGTAATACTGAACCGGATTAACTTACCATTCCAGCCATGTCTATCTCATGAAATATAAATCTTTACCCAATGCGTTGGAGGGAGATATAGGTCCCACCCATCTCATTATGAAATCATTCTTACTTGTGCCAAAAAATAAACTTAAAACATTCATTATAACCCAAAGAATAAAATGGGTTTCATAAACATCATCTCATCATCTCATAATCCATATAAAACAAATGGACATTTCATCATAAGAAAAGTGAAACCATTTAAATCATAGAGAAATTAAACTTGAAACATACACTTATGAAATAATGTAATCTTAGATGGAAAATGGTTTTGATAAAACACTTGAAATGAATTTTTGAAGAAAATATCCCTTCTTCTTCAAAATAATTCCCTTTTCAAAAAATGTCATGAAATTTTAAAATAAAAGGATTTTGTTGAAAATAGTCCTGAAATATTTTGGAGGAAGCTTCATGAAAATAATTCTTTATAAAACCGTAAAAATCCGTTCGTTCCGTATAAGTTAAAAAAACATTCTTATCGTACTTTTTCCGGAAAAGTCAAAAAAGTACATCGTAACGTAAAAAAAAGAAAGATTCCTTAAATACCATGTAGTAAACGTAAAAAATGGGAAAAATTACTTTAAAAATACATGAAAACACTTTTATAAAACATGGACATGGGTGATAACAATAACCCCAGTAAATACTTACGTATAAGCAATCTTGGATAAAAATGAGATTGGAAAAGTTGTCCTTTACCTTAGGTCCGATATGCTTCATACGTATAGGAAACACTTATATAATGAGTTAAATAATGCCATTAACTTATTATAGAATCATATTCATTGTTATGATATCATATATGGTTCACTTATGACTTTATATTACCCATTATTTTGTAAATTCCATGTGAAAGAGTGTTTTGGGTAAAATTGTTTCATTCGTCGTCCGTGTTTTGAATTGTAATTATTCATATGATAACTTAGATCATGATTACTTAATTTCAGAATAAAAAAAATTATTTATATATAATATATATTCAGAATATACATATATATAATAGATCGATAAATGGAAAGAAATACACCGTTCATGGCGACGGTAGGCCGTACGTACGCATGAACGTTGTTTTCGTTACCTCATTGAATTGAATGAAATTAATTGGATGAAATAGATATATATTTACATAAATATAGTATAATTATTATGTCATATATTTCATTATTACTTATTATATATACTTTATAATCATTCATGAATGGTTAATCATTGAGAATGAATCTCATCGCGTCGTGGAGACGGTATTCCGTATGTACGCACGAGCGATGATATAGTTCCCATGATCGTTGAATTTTATTGGAGTGTATGTATACTATTACAGAATCAATATCACTTTACAGTATTCAAATATAGTTATTATTTACAGCATTATACCCATCCAAGTAAGGTGGTGGTGGAAAATAGATTACACCATGGCGTGGAGACGATATTCCGTACGTACGCATGCGTGGTGATTTCGTTTTCCATAGGATGGATAGATGGTGAAATAGGGTTGTTTCATACTTATAATAACATATCAGTATATGAGTGATACTGATGTTATTACTTAATAATTAAACAACCTAACAAGAATAAGTGGAAGAAGAAATAAAGTTGAAAGAATCGGTAAAGGACATTACCTCTTCTTTGAAGCGCCTCTTTGAGACCTCCTCTTTGGGAACTAAAATTGGTCTTTGATGAATACCAGGACCTCTAGGATGTTTCTAGGGAAGTTTAGAAGAGAATTTTTCAGGGGTTGGCCGAGCTTGAAGGCTCAAAGTGGTGTGAGGAAGGGAGGGAGGAGGTGCCCTTTTATAAGGGAGGAGAGGGGTACCTTTGGAAAAACTAAAAATATTATTCTATTATAAAGTCATATTATGTTTTTAATAGCTCCAAATTGATTTATTTAGAATATAAGGTGGGGATGGGTCGAAATAATCTCATAAAATATAATTTAGACATGTTTAGGGTATTATATTAACCTTTACTTTTAGTTTTAACGCTTAGTTAATTAGATTGACATTTACCATGTCACTTTGTATTTTTATATTATATAGTTAATAAACATACCATATACATCCAAGAGACCCCAAAGTTGTCCATTAATGATACACCTATCATGATATAAGTATCTTGGACGAAACTTAGAATTTTCGGAATATAATAAAAATTAATAATATAATATTTGTTTTAAAAACTATTTGATGTCATCTTTGACACTATTTGGTAATTGATTTTTTGAAAATCATAACAGAATTATTAGTTCTAAAAAACTTCCCTAAATCAATACTAACATTTCATATTAACCAAGAAAATTAGTGGAATACATAAAAAGTCTCAAATTACATTTATTTGGGTATTTATAACATCAATTTTGTCAATATTTTATTAATAAGATAATTACTACATCATCACTATGTCAAAAATAAATTACATTATTTAATGTCTAAAAATTATAAATAAAATACCATTATATAGGAAGTCTTATTATATTTATAATTAATATTTATAGTCGAATTTATCTTATGTATAACCCTATATTAAAAATGATTTACTTATTAAACTTTGATTTTAACTATTTTAACCCCTCTTTAAATAAATTAATATTAAATGTCCTAATCTAATCCAAGTGGGACTAAATGGTCATATTTGATTCATAAGGTTGTTTTTGGTCGAATTACACTTATCCAATAAAATTAAGACATGTGTTAGGGTAATAATAATATCATTTTTACCCTTAATTACCCAATTTACTTTTAACCGTGGTAAATAAAAGTAAAAAGTTACTATTCACAAAAAATTATTTTAATCTCATTGAACCACATTTTAGTCCTTGATATTAACCGTGTCTCTCATATTTTCAAAATTATACTCACAGAAGCGGTAAAATTATGTTTTATGAAAAATTCAGTTTTTTAACAACCACTTAGTGGTTTCACTATTCATCAAAAAATGAAGGATTCCCGAAAAATACCAAAAATTAGGCCTAAGCTATATTTGATATTATGAATTCAAAAATGATGACTATTTTACCAAATTAAAAACATATCAGTTACATTAACTAATTTAAAAATTAATTCCCGTCGTCAAAACAAATAGCGTGTTCTTAAGAGATAATAACTATCAAAAGATTGACACTTGTTTATGTCTGGTTTAAGTGTGAAATTACATCCAATGAACAAAATTGCATTAAATTGTAAAAATATATTCTAAATATAACTTAAAACCACTCAAATTAATAATTTATCACTATTAATTATTTCGATTAAAAAAGTTGTTTTTAAATTAAAATTTAGTAATTTTCACTATTCATCAGAATATGAAAGATATCCAGAAAGTACCAAAATTTCACCCTAAGCTAATTTCGATATTCTAAATCCAAAAATGAAGTCCATTTTGAAAGATAAAATTTATAAAATTTAAAAATGTGGGTATTACTATTCATAACGGCTAGTTCATAATAATATAATAATATCTCGTTTAGTGAAACTCGGTATTGCGTACTACACACACTATCGAGCAAGGTCGCGATTGCGTGTAATGAAGGGAAAGCCAAGGATGCGTGTTGTGCAATATCCTTTTGGTGTAGTATACAACACAAGACATTAATGAAATTGAAAAGAATATTTTTCATAAAATCTCGGGGTGTTACAACTGTCCTTTACCCTCAGCTGATGATATCTAGATCGTAGATCAATCTTGAAAAACCAACCTGCTCCCCTCAGTTGGTTGAAGAGATAATCTATCCGTCGAAGGGGTAATGGTTCTTGACCGTTACCTGGTTCAACCTTCGGTAGTCTATGCATAGCCTGAGACCACCATCTTCTTTCTTCACGAACAAAACTGGGGCACCCCATGGCGATACGCTGGGTCGAACAAAACCCTTCTCCATCAGATCATCAATCTGAATCCTCAACTCCCGCAACTCTGAAGGTGCCATCCGATAAGGGGCCATCGAAATCGGACGAGCACCAGGCTGTAAGTCTATCCCGAACTCAACGTCACGTCGGGGGGGGGGGGGGGGTAGAGTCACAACCTCCTTAGGAAAAACATCGAGGAACTCCCCAAAAACCTCTGAGACATCCATCACCTCTATATCAACTAGAACCACTGATAACCCTCCTAAAAAGGAAAGGAGAGGCTCCACAAACCGGCTTCCCACTTGATAGCTTCTCTCTCCAACAAAAGCTACACGCTGCCAGTCCACGTCGCAGAACACGACTCTTCTCCGGAAGTGGTTGATAATGGCACTAAAAGAAAACAACCAGTCGATGCCTAGGATGACATCGTATGGCTGTATCTGTAATAGAAGAAGGTCCCCCATAGATCTATGTGGTCCCAACGTCAGCCCACATCCTCGGAAAACACAATATACACTGGTCTGTCCTCCAACTGGTGTACTCATCACCAGTGGTACATAATGTCTCTCTACATCTAGTCCCAAAGCATGGGCTAGACCGGGTGCAACAAAGGAGGGCGAAGCTCCCAAATCGAACAAAGCAGAAACAAGAGTGCTAAACAAACAAATCGTACCTCGCATCAACTCTGGTCCTGCCGGAGCTGTCAACTCTGCTGCGTGCAACTGTCCACGCCCAGCTCCTCTGTCTCTCCGATGTCATCCACCTCTTCGACCATGCCCTGGTCGAGGTCCCTGAGGAGAACCCTGAGGTAGGCCTCCTCCTACAAAGTCTTCCCTTGGTGGAGCATGGTCCTGCTACTTCTGGAAGGGCCTCACTGGAAACTGGTGCTGCTGAGGTGGGCGCTAAACCTTCCCACCTCCACCGTACTAAGCTCAGGTCAGGAAACGACTTTGAATGTTCCCAAAACCTCAATAAGAAAAACACTTCGGTCTTGGGCTCGCAAAGAAAGGACGAGGACCTAAAGAAATGAACTAGAACTGCTGGGGCCTACTCCCCACTAGCCTGAACCTGGAAGGTCCTGTCACAGGAGACCTGCTGCTGACTGCCTTCCCCTTCGACAAGCCTAGATGGATCCCCTCTCGTGGTGCACCACCCAGCGAGTGCATCCTCTCTACAACCTCTGCCTTCTTCTGTACTGCCAAGTATGTCAGAAGGGTGAAGGGGGTTACAACATACTGGAGTGAAGGACAAAGAGCCTCCTCCAAACGTCTCACCCGGGACTCCTCATCCGGAAAGAGATCCGGAGCAAAGCGCAGGAGATCCTTGAACTTGATACCCAATTCCTGTACCTACATACTCCCCTGCTGAAGGGAGTGTAACTCCTACCGCTTCTCCGCCTTGATCATGGAAGAAAGGAATTACTCTCGGTATTCCTTCTCAAATTCAGCCCATGGAAACTCTGCCTCTATGCTCTCTCCGAGGTAGAGCATCCACCACTGTCGCGCTGCACCTCTCAGCTGACTGACTGCTATGGGAACCCAGTACTCCCTCCGAGCACGAATCAAGGTAAAAGAGATCCCTAGCTCCTCAAGCCACCTTTCCATCTCCGTATCCGAAGTACTACCCTCATATTTCTTGAGGGTTTGCCACTGGAAAGAACGGAGAGTCTTCTGCCACTGGCTATCATCCTCCTCTCGGTCAATCCTCAACTGATCGACCGCCTGAATCTGCTGGGCCTCGACTATCTGAGCCACCCGGGGACGATGTCCAGTTGCAATAGTTGTACGGTAAACAAAGATCACCTAAGACCAAGTAGTAAGGAAATTTCTCAAGGTTTTATTTTATCATTTTATTTCAATTTCTTTCCCAGAACACCCAAATCAAGTAAAAAACAATCATGATGATGCATGTACCTTCCCTAGGGTCTCTACCCTGCAATCAATGTAGTCTCACTTGGTCGTTCGGTAGGCTCAGAGTCCGTGCATCGGATCACGAGGGCCCCAAAAACCCCGTGTCCTAGCCGGTCTTCGCTGGCCTATGTCACACACCAAGATTAACTAACACTGTTTCCCTACCATCCCATGAAATCCTCACTGTGCCTAACTCGAGACTCCATCCTATCTCTCAACGATCACCTCTGATACCATTCTGTCATGACCCCCTCCCACCAGAGATTCCCCTCCTGAACTGGAAATGGTGAAAGGGAGATAATGACCCCCGAGTCCCGCCTCCAGTAGGACCCGGGATGGCGACTAGCACCAAGGGTATGAGTTTTCACAAATATGGGAGGCATTACCCTTTTATTATTTTAAGATCGGGAAATTGGACAAGTCAACCACCAAAATAGGAAAAGAACAAGTGTATAGAAATAAACCCAAACCAATCCCACATGCATATTTAAACAAGTTTATAATAAGGTGAAAGTACAAGAAAGTTCAAAGTACAATACCAAAAGAAAACAAGAGTACAACAACTGCAACAACTCCAACTGTCCAACTAGTAGGGTCCCGCACGACCCTGGTAGTCCTCCTAGAAACCTGAACGTAAACATAGGGTGATCATACAAGTATACTCAGTAGAGAAACCTAATGATCTCGTGAACAAGTGGGGAGACATCCTAATGTCCCGTGAGAACAACAGAAGAAACATAGCAAGGAATTATATCCACCCAACCTCACCAAACTCACTAACCAAAAAAATAATCACAACAGGTAGTAGTATATAAGAACAAGAGTATTGGGTACCCCGCACCATTTACCTTCAGTTAGTTGCTCTTTCTAACGGTGAACGTCCTGACGCTGCCACACTCTCCCCACCCGCACACACCTGGGCCTCACAACCATGTATCCTGCCCGCACACACATGGGCCTCACAACCATGTATCCCGCCCGCACACAACTGTGCCTCACAACTACGTATCCCGCCTACACACACCTGGGCCTCACAACCACGTATCCCACCCGCACACACCTCAGCCTCATCTTGAAGATTCTTGGGAAACTGTAAAACCTGCCCGAAGAGACATGGGATAGAACCTCCCCAATCGAAACCTACCTGAAGGGTCTTAGGTGTAAGGTTGCCTCAAGACATCAAAAACTAGGTAAGAAAAAGTAGGAAGGAGCTAGTAACTAAGGGGAAAACACCCTCTCCCATGAAATGGGAGTGTTCAACACTAAGTGATCAACATGGGTGGTGTGCGATAAAACACAAAAGATACAGATATATATATATATATATGTATACCAAACACACAACCCAACCTATGGATTCTGAACATAGAAACTGAGCATGTGCCTCAGCACTGCTACTACAAAGCATGCATACAACAAACAACCCCAACCCCATTTAGGTTTTCATGTTTCAGAAGAATTAGTTTATTAGTTCCTTAACTACTGAGAAACTATCCACAACCAACCAAATCAATCATTTGTAAAACATATCCCTGCCATCCACAAATCAAGTTAGGAAAACACAGGCAGCACAACAAATCCATTCTTATCAACCAACCAACCCATTGATTATTAACCTCGTTCCATTACCATGACCCACCATTCATTAACTCTTCCAGTTTTTATTTATTATTCACAACCCATAGTTCATTCACATTCAAGCCTATCCTTGCAGCCCTGCTGCCAACCACCATAACCAAAAACACACCAAAACCCATACGTCATTATCCCTTTAATACCATTCATCGCAGCCCCGCTGCCAACCACCATAACCAAAAACACACCAAAACCCGTACGTCATTATCCCTTTAATACCATTTATCGCAGCCCCGCTGCACATCTCTAACATAACATTCACACCAACCCACAACCAAGTCAACCGCAGCCCCACTGCTCACCCGATCGACAACAACCCACAAAACACCCCCACCACATGTCACGTATCGAAGCCAACACCCACATGTTAATTATTCCATTTTTTTAACCGGGGTGATCACACAAGGGTTCTAGATTTTAATCATCCAACTTTACATGATTAACCAAATTCCACATTCAATAAAGTTCCATTCATAAAAACGGTCTAGAAAGATAGAGCAACATTTAATTGCGCAAGCAAAGTCCCCCAACGACTGTGATTTTCAGTAGTTATAAGCCTATTCAATTCACAACATAATATCACAGGATATAAAGAAAAACATAACAACTTCCCCATCCCCGTTCTTTAAACAGTTATTATCTTTATTTAATGGTTCAACTGTTTCTCATGAAAACAAGAGGATACCCACCCAGCATGATGTACAATTTATAGAGACGAAGGTAAAATCCATACCTCAATAGGTTCTGATCACAACGCTCCCCCAGATCAACTTTAGAAGACATCTATCGGCGTCTGTCACTTCTGTCGGGTCCTGGAAAAACCTCCTCGGGTGGAATTCGTAAAGGAAAAGCTGAAGGAAAGACAACAGATCTAAGCTCAGAAGTTCCGCCTCGTCGTTACGATCTCGTGGATGCTGACGGATCGTAAATCGGAGATCGGACGAAGAAGTTATGGAAGAAAGATCCTTCGAGTCTATTAGGAGAACTCTACTCAGAGGAAAGGGGAGGAGAGGGGTTAGATGAAAAGGAGCAAGGGACCCATCCTTTTATAGGAGAGAAAAAAAAGTACACGGTGTGTAATTGATGGTACACGACGTGTACTCGGTTATTTCACACAGTCTCCACGTGGCTTCCAACACAGCTCCGTGGCCGTTGACTGGTCAACACACGGTTTGAGGGTAACACATACGCGGGGAAGCACTACACGGTGTGTAGTTTGGACACCCGGCGTGTACCCATTTATTTCACATGGCTCCAACACGGAACCCAGCTGTTGACAGGTCAACACATGGTAACGCGTACACGGGGAAGGACTACACGACGTGTAGTATTGGATACACAACGTGTACCCAATTATTTCACAGGGATAAGACACGACCTTCAACACGGGGTATACCCGGAAAGGTGGTACACGACGTGTACTCAAACTACACAGCGTGTAGTTTCAAAATTCTGGAAAGTGTGGGAAAAGTCCACCTTACCCTCCAGAACACTTTGTGGCCTTCCTTTTGACAAATTAATGGTCCGGAGAGGTCCAGGCCATTACAATAATTTTACAAAAAAAATAATTTGAAAATAATTTTTTTGAAAATTCCCATAAAAACATATAAAGAAAAATTATTAGTCATTTAAAATATTTATTACTAAAATTTCTTCTCTACTTTGAAAAAAATTATTTAAAACCATAAACCTTTTCAAAATCATTTTCAAATAGAATGAAATTATTTAAAAAATAAAAATACCCAAATTATTAAGGAAAAAAATTTCTTTGAATATATATTTTAAATCATTTAAGGGAATATTAAATCATTGAGCTTCTAAGATAATGAGAAATATTGTTCATGTATTTCATGTTAAAAACAATTCTTTTCATTTTTTAGTAAAATAAAAATGAGTATTGTTTGGGAATCATCATAAATTATTTTTTCAATATATTTTTTAGAAATCCACTATGGGTACAATATATCTACAAAATAATTTGACACTAAATAAAAATTTAAACGTTTTTAGAAAACACTGTTTTGAAGAAAACTTATTTTCGACTGAGATTTTATTGAAAAATAATTCTTGGAACTTTTTAGTATATAGAGACAAATAAATAATGGTAAAATATTTATTATAATTAAATAAAAAGAGGAGAATAAAATATGGAGTTTTATAGAGATATATCATATGATTTCATAATTTGAAGTATAATCATAAACAATCCTTATAAACTATGAGATTATAACAAAAAACTATTACTATTTTTTGTAACTATGAAAAATAATCCACATAAATGAATAACATAAAATGTATCCTAAAATTTAATGAGGATAAATAAATTCATGATATTACATGTCAATAGGGATATATAGATACGTCTTATAAGAATATAGTTGTGTAACGGAACTTATCACTCAAAGAATGAAAATTTATACAAAAGTCAACTACTTATTTTAAATTTTTTTAACTATGATCCCTATATAAGAGAGATCCTAACATTGATATTTAAAACACAAAAAGATTCACAATAAGTATAAAAAAATTAATTAATGAGTTTTATATATACCACTTCATAGAAATATGTGGTGAAAAGGTCTTGTGCCTCACAAAAATAATGGTGAGATGAAAACCCATTTTTACTTGGGTAACTTTTGAATCATGATCCCCATGGTAGAATATTTTCTTTGGAAACATTAATTAGATAGATATTATTAATATTATTGATATTTCATATCATAGGTATGAATATAAATAACACAAAATAAACAAGTGGTGAATATGGAATATGTCTCTCAAAAATAAATGTGAGACTAGAAATTCGGCTACCTTAAGTCTTTCCTTCTAACATAGTCATCAAAAAATCCTACATAATAAATTTATGGTTATTATAAATCAATTAAAACCTGTTATATATATATATATCATAGCATATATTATTTTCTTATGACATTTTTCCCATTTATTAACACTATTACATTAATTTTATGTCTGAGGTAATAACAACATTGTTATTCAAGTATATTTTGACTTGTTATTTTTTAGTCCTGTTACTTATATCTTAATTTGATCATCTGAAAAATGTATAACATGATATTAATATCATATAAATTAAATATATATGTCTTTAGAGTAACCCATAAAATTAATTGATCGAAAAATAAAATACTCCATTCATTGAGATGGATGGTTGTACATACGCAAGAACACTATTTCCATTTTTATATCATATTAGAAGAAATGTAAATGTGAAATATATATAAAAAATTTGATACAAATTTTATTTTATATGTATTAATTTTTTTATTAAACCCATAATTAATATATTCCATGAAAATCATGAAGGAATCACATCACACCGTGAGTTGGTAGTTTATTGTATACACGAGCGTGATTATCCTATTACAACACAATAAAAAGCATGAAGTTATGTGTGATATAAAAATCATAGAAGAGTAATAACATATTTAACTTCCAAAATATAATAAATTTCATACCTAAACTATAAATCAATCCTTATAACAACCCTTGATATGTGGTAATGGATTAACAAACAACATTAGCTCAAGAGAAATTAGTCTGACGAACACATGAACTATGATTTCATAACCCATTTGTGGGAAGTGGAGATGGCTGTAGTAAATTACATTAATTCAATATATTAGTATGTGGAAGATATATATGCTATTATATATGAAAGGTATAATAATAGTTTAATGAGGTGGTAAAGAGACAAAATAAATACTCTATTTGAACCACATTACCTCTTTTTCGGGTACACTTATTATTTTTTCACTAAATAATTCCTAGGAATTATTTAATCAATATATAAGGATTATATGATGATATTAATGAATTTGAGAACTAATTTTGGTATTTATTTTCTTAGATAAATAAGTTTTAAGTTTTTTTGAAGAGATAAGAGGGGTGGGATTTTATAAATAGGGGAAATGAGACAGTTGATATATTTGTAAATAAATAAGTGCTCCAAGATTTTTCATATGTCACGAGGGAAAAAATTATTCCATTACCAAAAAATAGTTTTCATATTCAAATTAATCCATCCAATGGTTTTTTCACATATTTATATGCGATTTTCTCCCTTATCATTTTTACATTAACCCCTCGAAACCCATTTTTACCTTAACCGGGGAAATTGTTTTAATTGTGTTCACTATTTATTTTCATTAAAAATTAATTTAACCTTATTAAAAAATGTAAATTATTCAAATTAGAAATATTCAATATATTTTTACTAATTAAATTCACATAATATTAAAATTTTAATTTTAATAAAACCCACAAATGTGACGATAAAGATGGTTTTAAATTGAAAATGTTCCAATGTTTATAATGTTTTTATATCAAAATTCAATATTAAATTTATTTAAATATCTCTAATTGGATTAATGTATGTATAACTTAATTAAAATTACATTAAAATAATGTATAAATTATATTTTTAAATTATATATTAATTAAATGGAAATGAAGTTTAAAAAAAAATCAATTTTCTTACTATTCATAAAAAAAATGCAACGATTCAAAAAAATTTCCAAAAATGAACCATAAGGTAATTTTAACATATTGATTTTAAAAATGATACTAATTTGATAAAATTAATTTTATAAAATAGTATTAAATAATTATTATTTTTTAAAAAATAAAAATCATTTTTTAGAAAATTGAAATTTTGAAAAATATCAATACATTACCAAAATTAAGTATTTTAATATAAATATGTTTAATTTTTTTAAAAAATTATCCTAAATATTTAAAATATGTTCAGATTTATTATTATTGATATGTTTAATGGCTAGGGTATACAATTATGTTATAATAAAAATGTGAATAATATATATCAATTGTGTTAAAACATTGTCCCATGTGCAATGCAAGCTGACACAATGCTGCGTGTAGCCCATACTTATCATGGTGTTGGGTTTAACACAAGATAAACTCAATATTTCATTTAATTAAATAAAATATATATAGGATTATATTTAATTGAGAAATATATTTCAGAAAATATCATGGTGTTACATAAGAAGTGTGGAAAATCAAGGAGGAAATTGTCTAAAGGAGACCTGTAAACTTTTTAAGTGTGGGAAAGAAGGCCAACAGTTAATCTATTGCTATTGCTATTAAAACATGATTTATAGTGATTCTATTGGAGATATATCAATAAAAAATGCACCTATCACACACCATTTATATAATTTTAATTTTTTTGGATATTATGATAACCATTACTTGAAATTGAGGATTGGATTCAAAGATAGACATTCGTAACCTATTAAGATAGAATATAAATTTAAATATCATGCAATTAATATTTTTTTATGGGTTGTGATAAATACATGGTGAAAGGTGAAATTATTATAAACAATAAAATTGAACATTTATTCATTGATTCTATATTTACCCATTAACATATATCTAAATGGTTTACTAAGGTTATCAAGTTACTGCCCCAATGATTCAATATTTTAATTGTAGTAAAAACTTATTATGGTACAATAATATCATCTCACATTGAGCAATATTTCAAAATTTTTTTTTAGGAATTTTCTTCTTAAAAATATTATTTTTCTTTCCCTAATTTTAATTGATTTTATTTTGGTTATGGATTAGATTTCTTCATATAAATACCATATCAAATTACAAGGAATTGGTGTCAGATATGCTAATCCTAACCATCCTATGATTGTTGGTTGGTTTGAGGATAACTATTAAACGTCAATACAAGTAAAATTTATTTAAAAAGAATTTATTCATATAAAAAGTGTATATTTATCTCAGATGGTTGGGATAAAACTAAAAAATTTATTGTATTCCATTTGTACAAGAGTTTTTTAATTTCCTTCCAGATGTTCTTTATAGTGTTTCTAATAATTATAAAGTTCATTTTAATAGAACTCACAATTATCTCTACACATACATCATAGAATAAAAATATAATATCCCTAATTTAGATACAATAATTGAATAACCAACTTCATAATAATCATGATAAGGGATTTACGCATCCATGATCATCACATTGGGGTCCACCTACACTATTTATTATGGAGGAAGATTTATTAATGGGGATTTTCCTTTATTATCTGGAAACTAACATGATTATGATCAATAATAAGTATCTTCTACCCTTTATTTATGATTGTTTTTATTAATTATGAGGAGATAAATATTTTCACATCATTTATATTTAATCATGTTATTTTTAGTTAAGGCTCATTAGTGATGACAATCCCAAGACAACATTTTGTTCAGTATATACACTATGAATTTATCATTATATCATTTTTAATTTCTAATACCACCATTAACATTTAGGATTCAATGAATATAGTATTTATATAATAACTTGATTATTTAAAATTAGTATTTTATAAGATATTATTCTATATTTCATAACCAATGATGAGAGTAAAGATTACTTGAGGATTGTATTGAAGACCCTAATGAAGTATATTCTGTATCAATGATATACCAATTTTTCATTTTGGCTATTTTTTGTTTATTAGTCTTATAATATCAATAAAGATTATATCAATTTATCCATCAATGATTTATGTTATTTAACATTATCCCATAGAAACCACTATGTCTAAAATTTGTAGTTTTCATGGATATGCATGATATTATTGATTATTTGTGAATCTTTAATCATGGATAACTAATTCAATCACAACATAATCATAGAAGGTATTTATATTCCATTAAACTATTGAGTGTGACTAAATTTACAAGGAATTGAAGATAAGGTGGGTTTTTACACCTATACACACAATATACTATAGTGGATAAGGTTTTGTGTTTTATAGTGATGAACAAATGAAAGGTTTAGGATGTGTTCTAAAAAAATGATATGTTGATAGTTTATTACCCTGTCTAATTAATTGTTCATGAGATAAATAACCTTACACATAATTTATATATATGATAGATATTGTGTTCATTAATGATATGAAGGTATTAACTTTTGGGATAATGGTATGAAATATAGATAGATTATATATGATTAATGTATATATCCTTTCATAAAGTATTTAGTATACACCAAAGTAGAGGGTTTGAGATCTGGAAGAATATTTATATAGGGAGAACGTAAAGAGAGATATTGTGTAATATGTACCTTAATTCTTGTATGGAAGTAAGATTAGGATAATATAAAGAAGTCTAAGGGGATGTTACAACCATTACCATTACAATAATAGAATTGGGAAAATATCAAAATGTATTTGGTTAGCAGACAAAAAAAATCATGGAGATATAATACTCTTTGTGTTGTATTTGATCACCTTACAAAGTAAGAAAACTTTAATTCTATTCGATAATATTTATATATTTATCATATTTTCAAGTGATATGTCATGGAACTAGTAATATTACATTGAGTATGACATTATATTGTATCTGATTGCTATATGAGGTTTACCATAATGTTTCAAAGAAAAATTCAGGATTATCTTGATACAAGGTTTTCATTTAATAATTCTTATCATCCTCAAATAGATTAATAGTCTAAGAGGACCATTGAAAACTTAGAGGATATGTTTATATTCTGTTCAATAGATATAAAATATTTTATTGATTAACACCATTCTATAATTGTGTTTAATAACAAAAATTTCATTCCCTCGAGTTTTTATATTGATCCTTATGATTCCATATATGGAAAGACTTATAGAACATTGATATATTGGGAGGATTCTAAATAATTAAAGCTATTAGTATACAGGTTAGATAAATAAATGGTATAAGAGTATAAAACTATTCATTACTATATCATGGAATCTTATAGTCGACATAAGGGTTGCAGTGAAAATCATCAAAAAGATCTATAATTCAACATTGTTGAGATATTTTTCATATAAATTTGATAATAAACGTAGATTCAATTGTTTTTGAAGAGTGAAATGTTTACCCCTAGGCACACTTTTCCCTTCAAGATTCTTTATCATTTAGGTATTGTAGCTTATTTCTTGGAACTCCCAAAAACCCTCTCAAAGGTTCACAATGTGTTCATGCATTTCTCTATAGAAAGTACATATATGATCCTTAAAATGATCTGAACATAAAGGTTATACCACAATGCAATGATATTTATTTTTAATAACAACCATTATATATCTTGGATCAAAGAGATAAGGTTCTTTTAAATAATTCAACTTGTTTGGTTAGTGTTCTGTGGAGGAATAATACATTTGAGGAAGCTATAAGGGAAACTAAGGATGTGTTGAAGCAGATTTTTTCAATGTAGTTTATAAAAAATTTGTGTTCTTTTCTTGGATACAATATTTTAATTGGGTATCTAATGTAAAAAAATAATATTTTATAGGAATTTCCATGGAAAAAACCTTATGTATTTGATAACATATCTTACATGAAACCCTGAGTCCATATGAACCGAAATACTATAAACAACTATAACCTAGATAATTAATTTGAATATATGAATATTAATAACCATGTATTAAAAAAATCAAAAAAAATTTATTAATAAAAAATTATTGAATAACTTGTAATAAATATATAATAAATTTTTAATGAAGTCATTTTAGGCTTCAAAATACGTTTTTGTAAAAAATGTGTTTTATCAAAAGAATTCATAAGATAATTAAAATTAATTTTAAATTAATTTTATAAATATTATATTCTGAAATTAATACCATATTTTTATCCTTAGTTAAATATAATCTTTGGTTGAATTTTTCTATATATATTTTTTTAAAAAAATATATTTTTTAGAATATGAAAAATAATGATCTCTGTAAAAATTTTAATTTATATCAAAATATATTAATACATATGTTTTAAATTTTTTCATAAATTTTCCTAATATTATATTAATTGGAAATATTTGATTTAAATTCATATGAATCTTCTTTAAAATTGATTTTGATATAAGTTATTTTATTCGTAAAAAATTGTATTTCTATATAATTATTTTTATGCTCACAATGTATTTTTATATTAAACCTAAATTAATATAAAATATTATATATTTTTTATTTTTTTAATATAAAATATATAAAATATAATTTTTTATCATTCGTTATATTTATTTTTAATGTCAGGGAATAGAAGTAAATCTTGTTTTACGCTTAAATGTCCATTTTTTAAAAACGGGGTTTTCAATATAATTTGTATTCTTAATAAAAATTAAATTTCACCAAATATATTAATATAATATTTAAAATATATTACATATTATATATTGGAATAATTAATATAATTTAATTATTTGACATAATTGTTCTCCATAGTGAAATATAGAAATTGAAAAATTATATTACCAAGCTTAAGGTGAAAACGCGTTTTCCTATTGGGTCAAACAATGATATGAGGGCTATATTTCAACCCATAACATTAAAATTATTATATTTTAATGATATTTCATCCTTTTATTTCATTAATCTTGAATCCCTGGTAATTTTTAGTAATATTTCAAAATCATTTTCCTTAAACCATCAAAATATGCTTTGTAATTCTATGTTTGTCACTCCCGTCACTAATAAAATGTAAACTCCTATCCTCCCTCATTAAATTTTTTTTAACATCATAACTATATAAATATATACTCATAAAACACTTTATAATCATTTAAATCATCTCATATAATCTATTATTTTCATAAGGATGATCCAGAAGTTCTTAACGAGAAATTCAAAGGTGGTTATTCAATAGAGAGGTCTATATGTTAACAAAGCCCTTTCAATTTCATTTTCTCATCTAATTGTTATAATCATGTTCTATCTATGAAAAATTAATCAAATTATATGATAAATATACTTAGTTGTTGTTATGATGATTTAATGACCATTTAAAAACTCATCTCAATTTATTGGGCCATGAAATTGTTTTATCATGTATATGTGTGGACTATCACATCTAAGTAGCGATATAACTCATTTTACACAACTATAAATCAAGTTATATAATTATGATATATTTAGTTACTATATATGATATTTATTTTATGTTAATAAATATTTAATGGAGATTATGTTTTTTAATTTTCTTCATTCCATCCATCAAAAAATGGAAACGTCACTTGTGCGCACATATGTCCTACAATCTTCATGTAGTGATATAATTTAATTTTCATCAATGATTTATTTGTAAGGAAATAAATTTTTACATAATTAAAATATATGATATTTAAAACATGATTAATGATCTATAGGTGAATGAATCATTAACATAGAGCAATTATCATAACCATCAAACCAAAACATAAATGAAAAATGATATAGTTTACAGCTGAAATAATGTTGATAATAGAATGATGTTAATGAATGGGTGTCAACATTTTATAAGGATACCATATGTTTTATTATATTTATTATTATGGAAATGTAATTGATTTATAATTAATTTATTTTCTATATATAATGTTAGAGTGGATATAGTGTAAGAAAAACATGGGGTATTGGGTTATTGTTACAATGTCAATTTTATTGGGATTGTGTATGGTTTAATTTTAATATTTTGAAGTCGTTTGATCTATAACAATCATGTATTATTTATTTTATTTTAATCTAGATATATATATATATATATATCATATTCCTCTCTTTAAGTAAAAAACATACTTAACAAATAATTTTATGGATAACTAATCACGTTTCTCTCTTCTATCATGAATCGTTTCTTTTACATCCATATTTTCATTAAAATATTTTTATAAATTATATTATGATTATAAAAAGATTTATTATTTATTTTTACAATATTATAATTCCTATAATTTTTTAAACAGATAATCATTTAATTTTACAAAAAAGGTTCTTCTGGTTGACTACTGAAAATTTTAAAAATTTTTCTTTTATTAAAAACGGAATAATCAATAATACTAAAATTAATGTATATAATTTTATTTGTCAAATAATATATGTTTTCCCTTTTACCTTTATATGAAAACATTTTCCTTTTTCCTTTGGAAATTTTTTGATTCTAAATAATTGATTTTATATAAAAACTTATTATTATCAATCAATTTTCTGGTGATATTTTAATCAAAGTTTTATCCACAATAATATAAATTAATGTAACTTATGATTTATTAAGGTTATGATAAAATTATACCATAGTTATTATATCCATGGATTTTCTTTTATTATGACGATCAAATTTTTATGAATCTTCTCTCCATTAAATTTGTTATGATTTTACAGTATGTTGGATGATTTATTATCTTGTGGACCACATTTTATGATTTTCATTATATGATTGGTGGCACCAAAATTATATAGAACTCTAATTAAGTTGGAAAATAAGGATTTCTCATGATATAATATGGATCTAAATTGAGGTTTAAAATTGTTTAAAAATTAATTTTTCAAAAAATATAGTTTAGATAGTTAACCTTTAATAAGGAAATGAAGGAATGATGAGTGTTAACTCTCCACTGTGATAGTCTTAGTAGTGATCCTTGACCAAGGAAATTATTTTATAGGATTATATGCATTCCAGAAAGTTATGTCCTATTCTTATCATATGTTTTCTTAGCTCATTATTTATTATATTTTATTATTAACTATTTTTTATTATATATTTCTATTAATGAAACAATGTTACATGTTTCATGATTATTTTATATGAATTGATAGGTATGTTTTTTAAAATTTTAGATCATGTTATCATAAAAGTATATTGATTTTATGATCATTTATTTTTATCTCTTATATTTACCCTTTCTATGCATCTGAGCTAACCCTTTCTTATGTTTATATTTACTAGGTTTTGTATAATCCTTTTATGTATGTAATGTCAAAGAAGGGATCTAGTTGTGATGAACATAATGGTAAATGATGTAGATTTTTTATGTACTAATTGTTTACATATTTGTGTTTCAAAAGACACTAAAACTAAATTATACTTAGTTTTGTGTTATTGGTGAATGTGTTGAATAATCATATAAAATTATGTAATATTATTTTATGAATTATATGGTTATCTATAATGAAAATGAAAACCTTACATCGATAACGGATATGGGGTTAATTCCTTGCGGTATAATCATAGTCCCACTATGATGGAGATCTAGTGAAGAGTGCACACCGAGATATATATTTCTCTAATAGAATGACGATTCTTATGTCCTGTTCCAAACACCCATTGGGAATATTAACCATGGTTCTCAAAGAAAAAATAATTTATACATTCAACTGTTGAGATGGTATGTGAGTATGATATACTCTATAATACAAAATGTAGGATTGAAATAATATAGATAATGAATGTAGTATCTATTGATACTAAATATACAAGAGGGTGGGTGAATTGTAAAATTTAAAAAATATATTTGTAACTTTTAATGATGGTTATGTTTAACAAGGCTAAACAATGTAATTCACAAAACCTCTAGTTCTACACAATTTCTTGATTCCGAAAATATGATTCCGAGAAAGTGAATCCGGAGAGATGTGTCCGGAAAATAAAACTTAATAAAAGTTTACAAAGATAAAGATTCTTCCTTAAAGCATTTAGAATCTTACTAAATTAGAGTACAAGTATAAGGAAGTATAAGATAGTTATACTTTCATCAACAAATAAAATGCAGCAGAAAACTTGTAACAAAACACGTAACCATAGTAAATCTTTTAACCCAAAGAGAAGGGTATCCAAAAACCATGGATAAAGGTCCCTTGATTTATACTTTCAAGAACATCCATATTACCCACATGAGGGTAAGCCCTTGATACGATGATCAGAGTCTATATTGATATCCCCACATGCCCTCAACTTCAATGTATTCGGCACCTCTGTCTTCCTATCCCTAGAAGCCCTCGATTTTACACAGCAACAATTGGAGTCGCACAAAGAAAATATGAACTGGAAGTTTATTACAAACAAATCAATAAACCCTCTCTCTCTAGAACTCACTTCGGCAGCATGTAATCTCTAGATCGATCAACTTATTATGAGCTCTTTCAAATGAGCTCCTATTTATAGGAACAACAGCAACGGTCGCTCCCTCATCCAACTATCATATTTTTCCTTGAATATCGGAGGGACCTATATACGTGTCACTCAAACAATGGTTTGTAAGTAACCGAATGCACGACATCGTTTTAAAATAAGGACTAAGTGTAAGAAAAAATATGGTTACATAACCAAAATAAAATATTTGGAATGTAAGCACATAACAGTTCAGAGTCTAATAAAAAATGAATTCGGAGTCTTATAATACAAAGATATTCAGATTCTATTTTCTAATGAATTTGGAACCTGAAATATATAGAATTACAAAGTTTGAATTTCAAGGAAATTTAGAATCTGGTTTCATAGGAATTTGGAACCTAAATTTACAATGTTCGGAGTCAGAGTTCATGAGAATTCAGAGTCAAAACTTTCAATGTTCAGAGTCATAATTCATTAGAATTCAAAGTCAGAACTTTCAAAGTTCAGAGTCAGAATTCATTAGAATTAGGAGTCAGAACTTAGGACCCGAAAACTGAATACTCTACATCTAAGTATTATATGATTCCGAGGTTTTTAGACATGAAAAGAATTTTACATTGAAATAGAATAATGATCTATGAAAAACTTGGTAAGGTTAAATTTCCTTGGGAAAGGAAAATTTTCCTTATGAAAGCAAAACATAGGGTAAAATGGGATTTTCCTTGAGATAAGGTGTTTGGGATTTTCAAAACAAGAATGAATGGTAAAGTCATAAAGAGACATTATTGACTCGCCAATCATTCCTAAACATGGAAAAATGGAAAAGTCATAAGGAAAAAATTATTGACTCAACAATCTCCCCCTTTTTGGAAAGCATAAACATCCTTACATAAAAGAATAAAAGGCCTTAGACAATATTTTTATAGACTTTGGATGTAAAACTTATCTCCCTTATCATATGGGCAAGGATGAAAACAAATTTCTCCCCCTTAGGCTTTTGAACTCTAATGATCGTATTCTAGTTTTTTGGAATGATATTTTTCATTATCTTGAGTATGGAAATCTCTGTAATGAAAACTCCCCCTTAGATAAACTCCCCCTTACTTAGGGACATTTGTTATTTTCTTAGTATTATTTTTTCCTTTCTACCCCTTTGTGATTTTCAAAAAGAATTTGAGAGAATAGAAAAGAAATTATATTACCTGAAATATTAGTACAAATCATCCAAAAAATGAGCAAGAAAAAATTTCATTATGATATGATGAGTTTGTACAATAAGGAAAATACAACAACAGATCAGATTTGATCTATTTTCCTTAATTTTTATTCAGTATCAATTTATTTTCTATGGTTTTCAGCTTTTTGAGTTCCTTGTGGTCTTCCTATGCTTGCTTTAGGATCTGATCCTGATCCTCAGCTTTCTTCTCTAATGCCTCGATCTTTCCTCTGTAACACCCCAAGCTTCTACGGTACGCTTCTCTTTGAATAATGTGATAGCGTGTGTTGTACGCAACATCGAGTTATAACACACCACAACCAATCAAATTAGCTGTTATGAATAGTAATACCTACTTTTTGAAATTATATATATTTTATATTTCAATATGGACTTCATTTTTGGATTCTAAATATCGAAATTATCCTAATTTGAATTTTTGGTATTTTTCTGAGAACTTCCAATTTTTATGAATAGTGAAAAATACTTAAAAACAACTTTTTTAATCAAAAATAATTTATAGTGATAAATTATAATATTTACTAGTTTTAAAGTATAATTAGAATATATTTTTCCCATTTTATCCAATGGTTTTCATTAGAATTAATTTCACTTTGAAATTGGACATAAACAATTGTTAATTTTTTGATATATATTGTTTCTTAAAAACACGCTATTTGTTGTGACAACGGGAATTAATTATAGAATTAATTAATGCAACTTATATGTTTTGAATTTTGTAAAATAGACATCATTTTTGAATTCGTAATATCAATTATATCTTAGGGTGAAAGTTTGGCATTGTTCTGAAAAACTTAAATTTTTGATGAATAGTGAAACCACTAAGTGACAGTTAAAAAACTGAATTTTTCATAAAACTTAATTTTACCACTTCTGTGAATGGAATTTCAAAAATCAGAGAGACACGGTTAATATAAATTAGTAAAATTTTGTTCAATGAGATGAAAATAATTTTTGGTGAATAGTAATGTTTTACTTTTATTTACCCCGATTAAAAGTAAATAGGGTAATTAAGGGTAAAAATGATATTAATTGTACCCTAACACATGTACTAATTCTATTAGACAAGTTTATGTCGACCAAAAACAACCTTAGAAATAAAATATTATCATTTAGGTCCACTTGGATTAGATTAGGACATTTATTATTATTTAATTCAAAGAAGAGTGAAAAGAGTTAAAATCAAATTTTATTTACAAAAACATTTTTAATATAGGGTTATACATAATATAAATTAGATTGTAAATATTCATTAGAAATATAAAATCATTTAATACATAATTATATTTTATTTATAATTTTTATACATTAAATAATTTAATTTATTCATGACACAATGATGATGCAGTAATTACCTAATTAATGAAAAATTAGAATAATTGATATTATAAATACCCAAATAAATATAATTTGAGCCTTTTTATGAATTAAACTAAATTTCTAGGATAATATGACATGTTAGGATTGATTTAATTAACCTTTTTCGAAGTAACCATTCTGTAATGATTTTTACAAAAATCAATTATTGAATAGTATCAAAATTGACATAAAAGAGTTTTTAAAACAAATATTATATTATTAATTGATATTAAATTTCTAAAAATCTAAGGTTCAGCCAAGATACTTATATAATTATAGGTGTATCATTAATGGACCAGTTTGGGGTCTCTTGGATGTATATAGTAAGTTTATTAACCTATAATATAAAAATACAAAGAGACATTGTAAAAGTGAAACTAATTAACTAAGAGTTAATACTTAAATATAAGGTTAATATAGTAACCCAAACCTGTCTAAATACTATTGGTTGAGTGGTTTATGACCTATCAACATCTTAACCTTTAAATAATAAACTTCTGAGCCATTAGAAACCAAATATTAATTTATTATAAAATAATATTTCTAGCTTTTCCAAAGGTGCCTCTCACCCCCTCTTATAAAAGGGCACTCCCCCTTCTCATTAACTCACACCTTCAAAGCCTTTTGGTTCAGAAAAACCAGGCCCAAATACTCTCTAAACTTCTCTCACTACAACCTTTAGGCATTAATTTTATCATAAAGCCAACCTAAGGATCCCTTTTGATCAAATCAAAAGGAAGAACCTGAAGAAGAGATAATGTTTTCACCACCCTTTTTCAAATTCATTTCTTCTTCCACTTATTCTTTCTTTGTTATTACCATTCTAAAATAATTAATCTTGTATCTCCAATATACTTTAGTATTATTATAAATATGGTAAAATGATATTACGTATTCTATCCATCCTTTGAATGACATGTCACCATACGTGCGTACGTACGGCTTACCGTCTCCACGTCGTGGTGTAATTGTTATTCAATATATTATTATTTGGATGTGTGTAATAATGATGTATAATTCATGTAAATAATAAATATAACATGATAATTATTCTGTATATATGATATACCATCCAATTATATATTATTTTAATATCAAAAGAATGATATTGTCGCTCGTGCGTACGTACGGACTACCGTCTCCACGAACGCGATGATACTAAGATATTATTAAAAAATAAATGTTAAAAGATTATATATGCTATCATATTAATATATATGATTCTTTTATAATTTAATAACAGTTATTTCACCATTATACAGGAGGTTAACCGACCCCCAACCAAGGAAAATTACAAGGTAAGGGTTTATTTCGCAATCTCTTCATTATCCGAGGTTGTTTATACGTAATAATATACTGGGATTTCTTTATCATCCACATCCATGTTTTCTTAAAAATGTATTTCAAAACATTTTTACTATTTACTATAATATGGGTTAAAGTCATTTATACCCTTTTTTGACTTTTTATAAGAGGTTTATAAAAGAATATTTCCGTTGTTTTCCAAACAAGGTGCTTTTTAACCTTTTCGACAGAATTAAGGTAAGAATGTTTTTTTAACTTATACGGCGGGTGAGGCTATTTTCCGCCATTATAAAATCGTCAAATATTCCTTTACAATATTATAAAAATATTTTCAAAGAGAATGTTTTATTTAATATGACTCTTAAATGATTTCAAAATAAAAAGAGATATTTCCTTAAAAAGAGTTTTGATTTCTTCTATGTCAACATCCTTTGATGGATTTTAAGCTTATTTGAAGGTGATTTATTATGAAAGAAAACTTACATATTGTATTGAAGGTTTTGTGATATGTTTGAATATGGATATGTTATTTTTATACCCTTCATGGTTTATGGTGAAAGTATTGACATTTCGTATGCTAGTTTTAATACGAATGTTTATGTTATGTTTAAACCTTTTCATATGGGAATGCATTGGACTTAATATGTGACGGGTGGAGCCCTATATAGCTCCTCAATGCATCGGTAGGTCTCATGAGACAAACTAGTGTCTTGGAACAAGGCCTTGACCAAATCTTATTTATAGTCTTGTCACGAGGCCTTGTCTATGTAGTTATGATAGTCTGGTATTAAGAATTCTATCATTATGAAAGTGGTTATTGATATTTCATGTGATTATTCGATTAGTAGAATATCCATGGGAATAAGTAAATGGAATTATTTCATTTTATTTTTTCCATACTATGTTGAAGTTCAAGTTTAAATGGCTTTTGTTTTAGTTATACATTGCCTTAAATGTTTATTCTTATTTATGAAAGTTTCCATAATATTGTTATCCTTAATGGGCATTTGAGCTCACCCCTTTTCAATGTTTTATTTTTCCCAGGATGTGAAGAAGTAATTTATGAGTGACCTGTAGGAATAGTATGTGGGGATATGAGTGTGAACTATGAAGAAAATATGTTTTTGTAGTTTTCATTTTTATGATGTAATGTAAGACATATGAATATATCTAGTGTTTCCAAGGCTATTAAACTAATCGGTCTTCCAAGACTTGATCTTTCTTGTGATCATGCCAATGTTATGTAATAATGCACCGAATTTGGGTAACTGGGGTCGGGGCGTTACAGTTGGTATCAGAGGAAGTTTAGTACAAACCTTGGAAGCTAGATTTAGATAAACTTTGATTAGAGCCCATAGACCTAGGATGGAATTTGAGGACTAGTATAGAAGAACTTCCTAGAATTTTGGTATTGTAGAGATTTTGTGAGTTTTCCGAGCAATACTTCCCTGTCTGGATACGAGCAGGTAGAGAAAATCAGAATGAACTATTCAAACCTTAGAAGACATGTTGAGATCCTGCTCACTTGAATTTCAGGGTATGTGGAATCAATATTTACCTCTGGTACAATTTTCCTATAAAAATAGCTTCCATTCGAGTATTCAGATGGCACCATATGAAGCGTTATATGGAAAGAGGTGTCGCAAACCAACCTATTGGGATGACGTTGGTGAAAGAAAACTTGTAGGTCCAGAACTGGTGGAGGAAACGATGGAAAAGTTGAAGGTAATCCAAAATCACATCAAAGAAGCTCAACGTAGGCAGAAGAGCTATGCCGATAATAGAAGGAAGGATTTGGAATTTCAAGTCGGTGATCATGTTTTCCTGAAGGTATCTCCATGGAAGGGAGTCATACGTTTTGGTAAGAAAGGTAAATTGAGTCCCAGGTACATCAGACCTTTCGAAATTCTAGAACTAATTGGGGTTGTAGCTTACCGATTAGGAATGCCGCCAAGTCTCTCCAAAGTTCACGATGTGTTCCACGTATCTCTATTGAAAAAATACATGCCTGACCCAACACATGTACTCACCTATGAGGAATTAGAACTGGAACCCGATCTGTCTTATTGTGAAGAGCCCGTCTGTATTCTTGATACGAGAGAACAAGTACTGAGAAATTGTACGACGCGTCTGGTAAAAGTTTTGTGGAGAAACCATAAGATGGAAGAGGCAACATGGGAACCCGAGGAACTTATGATGAAGAACCACCCGAGTCTTTTCATGCGGTAGTATTCTATAAATTTCGAGGACAAAATTATTTGAAGGAGGGGAGAATGTAACACCCCAAGCTTCTACGGTACGCTTCTATTTGAATAATGTGATAGCGTGTGTTGTACGCAACATCAAGTTCTAACACACCACCACAAATCAAAATAGTCGTTATGAATAGTAATACCTAGTTTTTGAAATTATTTATATTTTATATTTCAAAATGGACTTCATTTTTGGATTCGGAATATCGAAATTATCCTAAGTTGAATTTTTGGTATTTTTCTGAGAACTTCCAATTTTTATGAATACTGAAAAATACTTAAAAACAACATTTTTAATCAAAATAATTTATAGTGATAAATTATACTGTTGAGTGGTTTTAAAGTATAATTAGAATATATTTTTTCCATTTTATCTAATGGTGTTCATTATAATTAATTTCACTTTGAAATTGGACATAAACAATTATCAATCTTTTGATATATATTGTTTCATAAAAACACGATATTTGTTTTGAAAGCGGGAATTAATTATAAAATTAATTAATGAAACTTAAATGTTTGGAATTTTGTAAAATAGACATAATTTTTGAATTAAGAATATCAATTATATCTTAGGGTAAAAGTTTGGCATTGTTCTGAAAAACGTCAATTTTTTATGAATAATGAAACCACTAAGTGCTAGTTAAAAAACTGAATTTTTCATAAAACTTAATTTTACTACTTCTGTGAATGGAATTTAGAAAATCCGAGAGACACGGTTAATATCAAAAGTAAAATGTGGTTCAATGAGATGAAAATAATTTTTGGTGAATAGTAACTTTTTTACTTTTATTTACCACGGTTAAAAGTAAATAGGGTAATTAACGGTAAAAATAATATTAATATTACCCTACAACATGTCCTAATTCTATTGGATAAGTTTATATATACCAAAACCAACCTTAGGAATAAAATATTATCATTTAGGTCCACTTGGATTAGATTAGGACATTTATTATTATTTAATTCAAAGAAGAGTTAAAATAGTTAAAATCAATCTTTATTTACTAAAACATTTTTAATATAGGATTGTACATAATATAAAGTCGATTTTAAATATTCATTAGAAAGATAAAATTATTTCCTACATAATTATATTTTATTTATAATTTTTAGAGATTAAATAATTTAATTTATTTATGACACAATGATGATGGAGTAATTACCTAATTAATGAAAAATTAGAATACTTGATATTATAAATACCCAAATAAATATAATTTGAGACTTTTTCTGAATTACAATAATTTTATAGGATAATATGACATGTTAGTATTGATTTAATTAACTTTTTTCTAAGTAATAATTCTGTTAGTATTTTTAGAAGAATCAATTATTGAATAGTGTCAAAATTGACCTAAAAGAGTTTTTAAAAACAATATTATATTATTAATTGATATTAAATTCCTAAAAATATATGGTTCGTCCAAGAGACTTATATCATGATAGGTGTATCATTAATGGACCACTTGGGGGTCTTTTGGATGTATATTGTAAGTTTATAAACCATATAATATAAAAATACAAAGAGACATTGTAAAAGTGAAACTAATTAACTAAGAGTTAATACTTAATGATAATGTTAATATGGTAACCCAAACCAGTATAAATCCTATTGGTTGAGTGGTTTTAGACCTATCCCCACCTTAAACTTTAAATAATACACTTTGGATCCATTATAAACCGAATATGAATTTATTATAAAATAATATTTCTAGCTTTTCCAAAGGTGCCCCTCACCCCCTCTTATAAAAGGGAACTCCCCATTCTCATTAACTCACACATTAAATGCATTTTGGTTTGTAAAAACCCTACCCAAATACTCTCTAAACTTCTCTCACTACAACCTAGAGGCCTTAGTTTGATCATAAAGTCATCCTAAGGATCCCTTTTGATCAAATGAAAAGGAAGAACCTGAAGAAGAGGTAATGTTTTCACCACCCTTTTTCAAATTCATTTCTTCCTCCACTTCTTCTTTCTTTGTTATTCCCATTATAAAATAATGAATCCAGTATATCCTATATACTATAATATTATTATAAATATGGTACAACCATATTCAGTATTATATGCATCCTTTTAATGACATGTCACCATACGTGCGTACGTACGACTTACCGTCTCCACGTCGTGGTGTAATTGTTATTCAACATATTATTATTTGGATGGTTTTAATAATGATATTTAATTCATGTAAATAATAAATATAACATGATAATTATTCTGTATATATGATATACCATCCAATTATATATTATTTTAATATCAAAATAATGATATTGTCGCTCGTGCGTACGTACGGACTACCGTCTCCACGAACGCGATGAGATTCATTCTCCATCGTATCCATTCAAGTATAATTATCATTTGATGATTTAAAAATGATGTTTAAGGACCTGATATAATTATGTATATGAATAATATACAACCTATCCATGAAAAACATGGCTTATGTAACGAAACACAGAAAAGAAAATGAGTAAGTTAACACCCGAAACAACGATAATACTAAGATATTATTAACAAATCAATGTTAAAAGATCATATATGATATCATATTAATATATATTATAATTTTATAATTTAATAAAAATTATTTCACCATTATACAGGAGGTTAACCTACCTCCAACCAAGGAAAAGTACAAGGTAAGGGTTTGTTTCGCAATCTCTTCATTATCCGAGTTTGTTTATACGTAATAATCTACTGGGATTTCATTATCATCCACATCCATGTTTCTTAAAAATGTATTTCAAAACATTTTTATTATTTACTATATTATGAGTTAAAGTCATTTATACCCTTGTTTGACTTTTTATAAGAGGTTTATAAAAGAATATTTCTCTCATTTTCCAAACGAGGTGCTTTTTAACCTTTTCGACAGAATTAAGGTAAGAATGTTTTTTTAACTTTTACGGTGGGTGCGGCTATTTTCCGTCATTATAAAATCGTCAAAGATTCCCTTAAAAGCTTATAAGAATATTTTCAAATAAAATGTTTTATTTTATATGACTCATAAATGATTTCAAAATAAAAAGATATATTTCTCTAAAAAGAGTTTTGATTTCATCTATGTCAACATCCTTTGATGGATTTTAAGCTTATTTGAAGCTGATTTATTATGAAACAAAACTTCCATATTTTATTGAAGGTTTTGTGATATGTTTGACTATGGATATATTATTTTTATACCCTTCATTGTTTATGGTGAATGTATTGACATTTCGTATGCAATTTTTAATACGAATGTTTATGTTATGTTTAAACCTTTTCATAGGGGAATGCATTGGACTTAATATGTGATGGGTGGAGCCTGCTATAGATCCTCGATGCATCTGTAGGTCTCATGAGAAAAACTAGTGTCTTGGCACAAGGCCTTGAAAAAATATTATTTGTAGTCTTGGCACGAGGCCATGGGTATGTGGTTATGATAGTATGGCGTTATGCATTCCATCATTATGAAAGTGGTTATTGATATTGCATGTGATTATTCGATTAGTAGAATATCCATGGGAATAAGTAAATGGAATTATTTCATATTATTTTTTCCATACTATGTTGAAGTTCAAGTTTAAAAGGCTGTTGTTTTAGTTATAAATTGCCTTAAATGTTTATTCTTATTTATGAAAGTTTCCGTAATATTGTTATCCTTACTGGGCATTTGAGCTCACCCCTTTTCAATGTTTTATTTTTCCTAGGATGTGAATATGTAATTTATGAATGACCTGCAGGAATAGTAAGTGGGGATATGAGTGTGGACTATAAAGAAAATATGTTGTTATAGTTTTCATTTTTATGATGTAATGTATGACTTATGAATATATCTAGTGTTTCCAAGGCTACTAAACTAATCGGTCATTCGAGACTTGATCTTTCTTGTGATCATGCCATTGTTATGTAATAATGCACTGACTCTGGGTAACTGGGGTCAGGGTGTTACATTCTCCCTGAGCCTTCAGAGCCTCTTCCGGAGTCTTCAACAAATCATCTTGCTTAACTAGCTTCACTTAGATCTCGATCCTAAGATACCTTTCCCTATTCCAACTTTGGGTAACCGAATATTGCTTCCCATTTAGATCCTTTACCTCTTGAATCTGAGTATTCTGATCAAGGTTTAACTTTTCCTTAAAGCTAGTCGTGAGATCATTGATTTTACTATCTTCATTATCAAGAGATTCCTTTACTTCATGTTGAGACTCATCAAGCTCTCTCAAATCTTCTACTATTTTCTTTGACTAACTAATGAATTACAAGATTTTTTGTGGGCATCATAGTTAATGAATAATTTCTTGAAACTAGCCTCAAGCATTACACACTTTTCCATGACCATGGACACTGAATCCATTTTTTATTCATACTGTGTTGGAGCATCTGACATCTGGAGTCAATGCTTGGAAAAATCAGAATTGTTTCAACCAACTTATTCAACGATTGAATGATGAAATCATGTCCTAGGGCCGATAATTCAAATCTGAGACTTTTCTTGAAGATGGATTTTTCTCTAGCTCTACAAGATTCCTCTTCGAAGATCCACCAACATCTTTCTTCTTCACAACTGCTTTAGTAGGTGTATCCACAATCACCTATTTCCCCTTATCTGTTCTCAGAACAGCTTTCTCATCTGGAGACTCTTGTTCACTATCAGATAGCTAAATAATGCTATCTTTTTCTATCTTCTCCTTCTCAGCTCCTGCCTTAGCATCTTCAGGGTGAATGAAATGATGATTATAACATTCTTCCTCAAAAAGATTATTCACTTCATCTTCATCTTTTTCATCTAACCCAAGTGTAGCAAGCATTGAGGATTTAGCTTATGAAGTTCATATTGACTATTTTTCAGATTCACTTTACTTCTCATGAAATTCCTCCACTTATTTAATCAACTCTTCTGTATCAGCACTGATTTTAACTTCTTCTTATACTCCTTTGACTGATTCTTTTTCTTCAACAACCTTCTCTTGTGATTTTTTTGGAGTCATGAAATTTTTCCCCCGGAGTCTCAGGTAAGGGTTCTACCAGGAAGGATTCTGGTACTGGAAAATTCTCAGATCCAATTTTAGTATCCCTTAGAAGATATTGCACAATTTCAGTATTAGAAATCTTCTTTTTTAACTTCCTTTCCTTATCTTGCTTCTCAATCTGATTTGATGTCTTCTCTTTTAAAGCCATAGCTTCTGTGTGATCCAAGCTAAATTGTGGCTCTCCGTCTTTCCAATTTTTCTTGTCTTCCCTCCACCTGTCTATAACCTTATCTGGAAAAGATTTTTTTTCTTAGGCTTTGGAGGTGCGGATTTAAATTCATTAGATTTAGGTTTTTTCTCTTCCTCTTCTACTTCATTCAACATTCTCTTCTTTCTAGCCTTTTTCGATGGTTCTGGAAGTTCTTTTTCTTTCGGAACAACTTCAGCCTCTTCTACTAGTAGATCATAGAATTCTCCTGAGCCCTTATAAAATCAATATTCATCCTTTTCAGGGTATCATCACTGAATAACATAACATTGCAATTTCTAGGTTTCGAACTGCAAGGAATCTTGAAATATTCAACGCACCGAATGATCAACTTGGAAAAAATATCTAGTTACATTATAATTTGAGATTTTAAGATTATATTCTTGATAATCTCAATCGTAATGAGAATATTCTTCATCAAGTTTATCTTCTACAGATTCACCAGAAAATCTAGGATATTTGTGTCGCTCTCCTTCAAGGTGTCTTTATCACCTTTTCTCAGAATGATAAAACCTTGAACCCACAATTCAAGAATCCGAATATTTGTAGAGAGATGAGAAATCTTCAGAGTCTTGACATCTGAATTTCCAAGACACTCCATAGCTTTACCTTTGACAAAATATCCTTGTACATCTGGAAATTTATGTGAACAAAACTCAGCTTCCTCATCAAATATAACTCCAACCAAACTGGCTGCCTTTGTATATGATAGAGCATAGGTCTTACCATAGCTTTTGAAGGAAAACTTCTCTATACCTTCTTACTTAAAGAAACTAACTGAGTCATAGAACTCAATAATTAGATCTAGATACACTAAATATTGATCCCCTAGATTTGATATACAAACACTCTCCCATTCATTATGTTTGATATTTTTCGAGATTATAGAATCATACTTCTTGATGAAATTCGGATGCACCATCCTCTCTCTATAAATCTGCCACTCCCAAATTTACTTTACAGTTGACATATCTTTAGAAGGAGCTTCACCAGACATTTGGATTTGAGCAAGATTTGAGAGGTTCGGAACGGGCTTTTGAAAGGGGGAAGAGCTTTGACACGTAAAGGCTTGAGATCGATGTGGGATCACCTTCAGGGGGTCCTTTTTATATGTGTTGGAAGTGACAATTCATCTTCCAAACTCGATCCAATGGATGAAAATATTTTGATTAGATCTTGTGGTTGAAATGATATCCACAAGGAAAATTTGGTAGGATCTGATCATTTAAGGGTTTTAAATAAAAAAAATTCGGTTTTAAGGAAACTAGAATATGAAAAATTCAAAACACAAAATAAAAATACCAGCATGTAAAAGATGACTACAAAAACTTTTAACAGAAAACATACCTTTCGGATTTCCGGGAAAATTATTTGTAATAGGTAATAATCATCTTGAAGAACATTAGTTTTAAAAAAAAAAATTGACTAAGAAAACATTCATTATGAAAATTTCAGGTATGAAAATCTTCATTACAAAAATTTTCATTATGAAAAAATTTCATTATGAAATATTTGAGAAATATAACTATGAACGTTTTGAAAAAACATGAAAAACATGAAAAAATACATTATGAAAATCTAGAAAAACTAATAAGAAAATGTACTCCCCCTATGAAAATGTGTTTATTACTATAAAGAGATTGATTTCAACAAGAAGTTAATAAGGAGGATTACCTTATGGTTATCATTCCCAACTTCTGTTTAATGTATTCAAATCTATTGGAGGGTAAAGGTTTTGTGAAAATATCAGCAAGTTGATCTTGTGTTCCGATAAACTGAAGAATGATATCTCCTTTTTGTGGGTGATCCCTAAGAAAGTGATGCCTAATATCTATATGTTTTTCATGAGAGTAATGTGTAGGGTTTTTACTAAGGGAAATTGAATTTTTATTATCACACAAATTTTTTGTTTTGGAAAAACTCATACCGTAGTCTATGAGTGTGTGTTGCATCCACAACACTTGAGCACAACAACTTCCAGCTGCTATATATTCAGCTTCAGTAGTGGAAAGTGATACTAAGTGTTGCCTATTTCATGAACAAGAAACTAAAGAATATCCTAAGAAATGACATGTTCTAGGTGTACTTTTTCTATCCATTCTACATCCACCAAAGTCAGCATCTGAAAAACGTTTCCAAACAAAATCATTTCCAGAAGTACAGAAGAGTCCTAAATCCATGGTTCCCTTTAAGTAGCAAAAAATTATTTTCACTGCCTTTAAATGATATTCCTCAGAATAATATTGATATCTTACACATAAGAATACTTAAAACATTAAGTTCAGATGACTAGATGTCAACTAAAGTAAACTTCCTATCATACCGCCGAAAGCTGTTTGATCTACTGGTTTCCCAGCTCTATCAAGATCAAGTTTATTTGAGGTACCAATATGAGTACTTATACTATTATCATTTTCATATACATAATTTTTAAGAAGGTGTTTAATATAATTATGTTGGGATATATAGATTCCTTCTATTTTTTGAGATATTTTAAAACCAAGGTAAAAAGTAAACTCACCCATCAAATTCATTTCAAACTCAGATTTCTTTAGATCCACAATGGAATCAGTTAAATATTGCTGAGTTGAACCAAATATAATGTCATAAACATAGATTTGAACAATCAAAACATTTTTATTATCTTTCGTTATAAAACTTATTGGATATGTATTTCCCTTAACATAATTGTTCTGAAGAAAAAATCTTGTAAGTCTATTTGTACCAGAATCGAGGGGATTGCTTAAGTCCATTCAAAGCTTTGGTAAGTCTAAAAATGTGATCATGATGTTTTGTATCTTCAAAACTAGGAGGTTATTCAACAAAAACATCCTCTTGAACATAACCGTTAAGGAAAGAACATTTCTCATCAATTTTAAAAAGTTTAAAATTGAAGAATGTTGCATAGGAAACTAAGAAACGAATAGATTCATGTCTAGATACTAGAGCATATGTTTCTTAATAGTCTATTCCCTCTTGTTGATTATAGCCTTTATCAACTAATCTAGCTTTATTTCTTACTGTGATTCCATTTTCATTACATTTATTAATGAAAACCCAATTTACACCAATAATAGAAGTTTCCTTAGGTCTTTAAACCAATGTCCAAACTTTATTCTTTATGAATTCATTTAGTTCATCTTGCATAGATTTTATCCAATCATCATCACCTAAATCTTCATCAGTGATTTTTGGTTCTAATTGGGAAAGTAATGAAAGATGTTCCACTTCATTTTTTAAGGAACTTCTTGTCCTTATAGGTTGATTCAAATCAACAATGATAATATCACTAGGATGATTCTTTAGAAACAACTAATTTGGGTTTTGTAAGACATGTTCATCATTAAATGGTAGGAAATATTGTGGGGTAATTGCTTCAGAAACATTTTCTTGGAAATTTTCCTTATCAAAAGGATCTTTTAAAAAATGTTAACAATAAATTTTTGAAAACACATCTGAATATGTAGGTTGTTGTTGTTTAAAAACAAAAGGATCAGTTTCATCAAATTTCACATGTATTGTTTCTTCAACAGTACATGTGTTTTTATTGAAAACTCTATAAACCTTAGATGCTGTGGAGTATCATAAGAAAATTCCTTCATCAAATTTTTATGCGAATTTGTGTAGATTATATTTAGTATTCTGAATGAATACCTTGCAACCAAAAACGTTGAAGTATGAAAGTCTAGGTTTT
Source organism: Viscum album (assembly GCA_963277665.1). NCBI lineage: Eukaryota > Viridiplantae > Streptophyta > Magnoliopsida > Santalales > Viscaceae > Viscum > Viscum album. The sequence continues at coordinate 864,843,568 of OY728137.1, read as the reverse complement.
CTACCATTCCATAACTCATACAGATTTTTATTAAGAAAAGGTCTAATTAAAACTCGATTTATAGTATAACAAGCTATACTTATAGATTCATCCAAAAAATGTTTTTGTATAGAATATTCACTCAACATGGTTCTTGTTCTCTCTTGAAGAATTCAATTTCTTCTTACAACAACACCATTCTGTTGAGGAGTTCTTGGTGCTGAGAAATTGTGAGTAATGGATTTTCTACTATAAAAAGTTTCAAAATTAGAATTTTGAAATTCTACTCTATGATCACTATGAATAGTTTTCAATGGAAGGTTTTTCTAATTATTAACCTTGTCTCTAAAACTTTTAAAATACAAGAAGTCTTTAGACTTCTTTGCTAGAAAATCGACCCACATAAATCTAGTGTAGTCATCACCTAAAAAAAATACATAACACTTGACACCAATGCTTCCAGTTTGTGTAGGTCCAAAAAGATCCATATGTACTAACTGTAATGCATCAGAAGTTGAGACTTCACTGATTGATTTAAAACTTGATTTATGTTTCCTTCCATATTGAAAAGGGTCATAAACTTTTGAATAATCAAATCTAAGCTCTAGTAGATACTTAACTTGTCTTTTCTTAGAATGTTTTCATAGAGTCTTAAGATTACAGTGTCCTAACCTTCTATGCCACAACCATGAATTATCTTCCATTTCACTAAGTAAAGTTAGATATTGGCTCCTAAGGTCTTCTAAGATTAGTGTGTAGACATTATCTTGCCTATCGACAGAAAGAATAAACTCTTCCTTGGAATTGTGTACTAACCAATTGTCATTCCTAAAATTCATAAGGTAACCTTCAACACATAATTGGATTATGCTAACGAGGTTGTGTTTAAGACCCTTAACAAATAAAACATTTTGAAATCAAAGTTTTTCCAAGAATAACAGTGTTACCTATACCAATAATTTCTCCCTGACCAATATCTCCAAAAGTTAATTTTCCTCCTTTCGTCTTGATAATCTTTTAAAAGTAGTTTTTGTTACCAATCATATGTCGGGAACATCCACTACCCATGTACCAAGTATTGTTATTGGTACTCTCTATATTTTTCTAAAAACAAAAAAAACAAGACTTTCGAAACCCAAACTTTCTTGGATCCAGAAATTTCAGAAATAATAATGTTAGGCACCCAACTTTTTTAGAAAAATAAGATTTATGAAATCCTAGAGACTGAGTTTTGTTTAGAGAACAATTTTTTGCCCAATTCCAACCACACTGACACTTAGTACAGAATGAAGCACTTTTAGGAATAAAATAATTGTTGCTAAAAATTGGTTTGGAACTAGTATAACCAAAACCAAAATTATTCCTTAGAGGTCTTATTTGAGAGTAAATCTTATCAAAATTTTCCTTACCTAATGTAAAGTTTGAAAAACACTTTCTCAAGGAATTTTTTTTGATTTTAGTCTGATAACCAAGTTATTGTCTTCTAAAAACTTTGATTTTGGACTAGAGTTAGGCTCAAAAACATTTTTCTTAGAAATTTTGTTTTCTAGATTTTTAGAAAGTTTATTCTTCTCAGTATTTACTTCCTCAAGATTTTTTTAAAATACATTCAAAATCGACAATTTTCTTATCATGATCTTTAGAAAGATCTGATATATCCTGAGTAAGAGTATTATTACTAAAATTTTCTTTACCAAGAATTTCCAAGAGTTTTGAATTCTCAATCTCAAGAAGATTAGAAAACCTAGAAACTTCTTCATATGTAGGTAAAGTATTATTTTCATCAGAAGAAGATTCTTCATCCGAAGAGTTATAATATTTACTATCACTATAGTTTGCATTTAAATAAACATTGTTCATTGATTTTTCATTGTGTACCTTAGCGATTAAGCAATGATTTTCAATAGGTAGTCTGGATATTAGACCAAGATTCTTCTCTCCAGAAGATTTGTAATCTGATGATTCTTCAGAAGAGTTTCCACCACTAGCACTCCAGGTTTCATTCTCTTTCAAGACTTTCTTAGCATTATATTTGTAGTAATTCTTTCTGTTTCTATAAAAATGCTTTTCCTTTCTTTCTTTTATCTTAAGAATATGAAAATCAGGTCTTATATGTCCTTATCTCTTTCATTCATAACATGTATCTTCTAAATCATTATTTTCTTTCCTTTCCTTCTTCTTATATTTGGATTGGAAGTTCTTATGTCCAATAGTCTTGTTCAACCTTCGAGTAAGATTTTATAACTCAGTTTCTTAATATTTACTTCCAATAGATTTGGATTGAATTACAACTTTCTTAGATTTGGATTTAGTAACTCTCTCAGAAGTCTTGTATTTCATATGATCTGCAGTTTTAGTAAATGCAACACTACCATTACCATTCTTCTTCTTTAAATTATCAATATCTTTCTTCATTCTAGTCTCATGTTGAAGAAGAGTTCCAAAAAATTCATCAAGTGAAATCTGAGTAACATTTCCGTTTTCATCAATAACAGTTATCTTAGATTCCCACTCATTGGGCATGATGTATATGATCTTACAAATAAGAGATTCATCATCTAACCCTTTCTCACTGATAGATTGTAAACTATTCACAATAGCGATGAATCTTTGTTGTACCTTACATATTGGTTCTCCGTAAGGAAATTTAAAGACCTGGTATTCAACTCTGGGCATGGATCTTCTAGTTTCAATAACTTTGGAGGTTCCAAAGTGAGTAACATAATGTTTCTTCCAAATAAAATTTACTGTTTCACAAGTTAAAATATTGCTATATATATTTCTACTCATAGAACAAAGCAAAGTATTGCGTACCTTATAATTCAGTTGATACTCATGCTTTTCTTGACTGGTGAAGGTACTAACTTCTTTATCATGAATTTTATAAACTCCAGTAAGTATAAAAAAATGATCAACTCCAATATTGATAATAAAAGTCTTCATGTGATCTCTCCAATATTCATAATCATTCCCATCAAAAATAGGTGGTCTTGTTGGATTGAGATTGTCTATAGAACAAACATTCATTCCTTCCATCTTTAAGAAAAATCTTTCCACAAAAACTTGTTAATAGAAAAAGTTGTAAACAAGGAAAATTTTCCTCAGTAAGAAGAATATAGAACATGAGTAACTCTAAGAAAAAATGAATCCGAACTTTATGAGTCCGAAAAATTATGAAAAATAATGAGAAGAATTGTCTTCTAAAAATAATCATGATATTAATTCAGATTGAACCAATCCTTTGATACCAATTGTTGAGATGGTATGTGAGTATGATTTACTGTATAATACCAAATGTAGGATCAAAATAATAGAGATAATGAATGCAGTATCTAGTGATACTCAATATTCAAGAGGGGGGGGGGGGGGTGAATTGTGCACTTTAAAAAAATTACTTTAGAACTTTTAAAGATGGTTATGTTTAACAAGGTTAAACAAGGTAATTCACAAAACCTCTAGTTCTAGACATTTGCTTGATTCTGGGAATATGATTCTGAGAAAGAGAATCTGGAAATATGGTTCTAGAAAATGAAACTTAATAAAAGTTTACAATTATAAAGATTCAACCTTAAAGCGTATAGAATATTATTAAATCAGAGTACAAGTATAAGGAAGTATAAGATAGTTATACTATCCTCAACAAATAAAATGCAGTGGAAAATTTGTTACAAAACAAGTAACAGTAGTAAATTTTTTAACCCAAAGAGAAGGGTATTTAACAACCTTTGATAAAGGTCCCTTGATTTATAATTTCAAGAAAGTATATCTAACCCACAGTATGGTATGCCCTCGATAAGAAGATCGAAGTCGGTCTTGCTATCCCTGCAAGCCCTCAACTTCAAGTTAGTCGGCACCTGTTTCTTACTATCCCCGAAATCCCTCGATTGTATACAACAACAATCGTAGTCTCACAAAGAAAATATGAACGAGAAGTTTGGTACACATAAAGAAATAAAGCCTCTATATCTCGAAATCACTTCAGTAGCATGTAATCTCTAGATCGATCAACTTGTTATGAGCTCTTTTAAATGGGCTCCTATTTATAGGTACAACATCAACAGTCATCTCCCTCCTACAACGATTATATTTTTCCTTGAATTTTGGAAGGACCTGTATATGTGTCACTCAAACAATGGTTAGTAAGTAACAAAATGTGCGACATAGTTTTAAAAGCTAGAACCAAGTGTATGAAAAAATATGGTTACATAACCAAAATCAAATATTCGGAATGTAATCGAATAAATGTTCAGAGTGTAATAAAAAACGAATTCGTAGTGTTTTAATACGAGGATATTCAGATTCTATTTTCTATAGAATTCATAACCTAAACACTATAGAATTCTAGAGACTGAATTTCAAGGACATTCGGAATCTGGTTTCACAAGAATTTGGAACCTGAACTTACAATGTTCAGAGTCGGAGTTCATTAGAATTCGGAGTCAGAACGTTCAAAGTTTGGAGTTAGAATTCATTAGAATTCAGAGTCAGAACATTCAAAGTTCGATGTCATAATTCTTTAGAATTCGGATTCAGAACTCAGGACCTGAACACAAAATACTCTACATCTAAGTTTTATATGATTCTGAGATTTTTAGACATGAAACCAAATTTTACATTTAAACAGAATAATTATCAATGAAAAACTTGGTAAGGATAAATTTCCTTGGTAAAGGAAAATTTTCCTTATGAAAGTAAAGCATAGGGTAAAATGGGATTTTCCTTGAGATAAGGTGTTTGTAATTTTAAAAATGATAATGAATTGTGAAGTCATAAGGAGACCTTATTGACTCAAAAATATCCACTAAACATGAAGGAATAGAAAATTCATAAGGAAAAACTTATTAACTCCACATGAACTATTTATAAAATAATTTATTCATGCCAATTTTCATTCAGACACTTACTCATTCTTGAATTGATTAAGAAGTTTATTCGTGAATATATTATTTAAGTGATTTATCATACATTATTTATAATTTATTTTAAATTATATAAATACAATTTTTTATTAAAAATAATCAAAGGAATTTCCATGCCATGTTTTGATTAAAATTAATAATTTTTTATTTTTTATATCAACATATTAGGAAATCTCATGGTTAGATTCTTCAGGGCCAGTATTGTCCACAACCAACAGATAACTTTAGTAATTTATATTATTTCATTATCTTTATCTAGGAAAAGGTAAATAACTTCTTTGAAGAGGTGTATTTTAATGATAGAATTACATTTAGAGTTGGTTGTCATTGTAAATGAATAAGATCCATCTATTATAAGGAGAACTGGGTAATCATGCCATTGTCTATCTTTTTTATATCTTTGATTATTGTTTTATCTTGTGTTTTGTGCATTATTTTTTAATGTAACTTTTATCATATAGTTTTTTTGATTATTTGTTAATTTAGTATTCAAGTTTACTAAAATAATATTATTTGGTTATTATTTAGGATAAATCAATATCATCGATCATTTTCGATGCCTGGTTTATAGACATCATCTTGTGGGGATCAATTTTTTTTCTGGTTCATGTGAGTACTGATATAGGGTCTGACATATATGGGCAAACCATATATTTACCATCATTTGATTTGTATCCTACAATAATTTCTGATTAAAGAAATATGATTTTGGGTTATCAGCTTCATCATGTATACTCTAAATATTTTAATTTTAATTATATATCGAATTATTTCTGTTAAATTTTGTGCTAATTTTTTAGGCATTAATTAATGATGTGGAATTTGTTTATTTATAGATCTAATCATATTAGATATTATATTATTTTAAATAAACTAGTTTTGGTTTTTAATAATGGATAAAATAATGATAAGTAACATTTCATCACCATGGTAGTATTATCGAACATTCAAAGTTAACTTTTGTTCATCCTATATGAATAATTCATCTTGAATATTAATTTAATTGATCAAGAGATATTATTGAAAGTAAATTGATCAAATCACGACTGATGTATTAAATTGATACTATAAAATAGAAATAAAACATTTTAGTAAAGTATCTTGGGTTCTCCATCATGGTAGTAAAATAATTCTTCAAATCGAGGAAAATGATACTGAAATAAAAAATTTATACTTTTTACACTCATTTATATTTATCTGATAGATATCATTATTCTTGAAAAAAATATATTTTTTTCATTAACATTCTCATGATCATTTTACCTCTAATTTTCAATTATTCCTTGGGTGTTTTGTTTTTTATGACTATAATTTCACATCCTTCATATTATCTTTTTTATTTGGGATCTAAATATTGTGTTATTCTTATTGACTATGTTATTTCTATCATATCATTTTAAAAATGGATTGTTACTATCCCTTTTAATGGTGTGGGTTTTAATAAATATATATTAAAAAAATAATTTTTTTTCTTTTCCGGATCATCTATTTTTTCTTTCATTCATTGGAATTATTGCTATAAAATCTATTATAAATATTTTACGAGACAAGATATAAGTATTACAGAAATTATTACATTATGGTGAATAATTTTATACCATGTTATTTCAAGTGTGTATTATCTTCAACAACCTATACGACATGAAAAAATTAGCTAACCTGAACAAGGAAATAATAAATTTTTTAAATATAGTCTTCATGAACTTGAAATTTAATTGGAAGGTATGAATTCAAGAATCTAAATTTTGAAATATATTTTTATTGGACACATTCAATAAATAATTTTATTTATTATTAAGAAATATGAAATCAATTAATAGTGAATTCATTTAATCCTTAAAATATGATTTTTCTTGAAAAAGAGGTTTAGTTTCTTTTTTAATACACTATTATAATTAATTTCCTCCAAATTTATAAAATTTAATTTAAAAAATGATATAATTTTTCAGATAATAAAAATCAAATAATATTATGGTGATGTTTTAGGGATTTTTTTATAAGATTAAATTTTCTAGAAATAATGAAAAATACCATTTTATATAAATATATCTTTTAAATTCAAGAATTTAAAAATTAAAATTATTTACCATTTCTTAAAATATTATTATTTCCTTTTTATTGAATATATTTCATGTAATTTCATTATATTCATTATTATACTTATTTTTGGACTAAAAATTTTTCTATTCATAAAATGGATTTTTCTAAAAAATATTTTTCATCATGTTTTGTGGGATTATTTTAAATGAAATTGATGCCCCATAAATTTATTTAAATTTATTAATTTTATTCCATAATTGGAATCATCGTGTGTTAATGTGGTTAATTTTTCTTTTTTTTCCTTTATGAATAGTTTCTTTAGTAAAAATAATATTGCCACTATAAGGGGAGTACACATTTTACAATGATAAAATTGTGAAATATATCATCCCTATCATCCATAAATATTCCTATATTTATTTGGATGAGTTCAATTATAATAAAACATCAAATAATTGAAAATATTTCACTTTTATTTCTTTTTTTGATAAAGTGATTTATATTATTTTATGTAATGGGCAACTTAAAAATGAGACATCAATGTTTTAAATAAATATCATAGTTTATGGAAGGGAAAAAATTTATGAATGGTTATAAAATAATATTATTTATTGTTGATAATTTTTTATGATGTTAGTTAATCTTTAAATTTTAGTCATGAAATAATTACCATAAATTCTTATGCAACCTTGACATAGTTCTTGTACTAGCACAACAAAAATAAAGTAAATCCTATAAATAAATTGAAAGTAATATTTTTATTGTCAATTATTTTTTTACAAATTTTTTTTTGATAAATATAATGTATTTTTTATTTAAAATTATATTTATAACTATATTATTTTATTCAGATTTTTAAGGAAAATGATAGAAATAATACAAAAAAGCATTAAATTATATATTATATTAAATAATATATCATTAATATTTGTAAACACAATAAATATATTAAAATTTTACATTTTAATTAAATAATGTTTATGATTTAAACTATTTTCTGTTTATAGGAAACTTTCTATTTTTTATTTTAAATTTGTTGACCCATATCGAGTAATAAATATTGTTATCACAGTAATCATTAAAAGGGTTAATTAGAGGTTATAACAAAAATATTAGGGTTAAAACATCACCTATACATATCTAAATTTTATTTTATGAGAGGGTTTATAAATATATACACCATTTATTCAAAATATATTTTCTCTTCGTTACACTTAATCCTGAAACCAAATTTCAATTAACTTAATACATTAAGTAATCCAAAGGGTTGAACTCTCCTATCATATAAAAGGACAACACCCATACTCTCATACAAAACATAATTAGACATTTATCTATAGAAAAATATATAAAAAAACTCTTCATATCATACTTATCTAAATTTTATGGGTGATTTACATCTCAGAATACTATCCCAAAGGATCTTAAAGAGAGATCCAAAAGAGGCTCTTCAAAAATGTTTTAGTCATTTTATAATATTATTTTCATTTTACTTCTTCTTCTATATCATTCAATTATATCCATTCCATTAAAATATAATAAAATTAGTATCTATAATATAATGAGATATTATTATAATATTATCACAAACTTAAATATGTAATTTTCTAGTGAAAGGAAAAAGAGACTCATCATTCGTGCGTATCTACAGACTACTACCTCAAGAACTAATGTATTTCATTTCTCATGAACACATTTCATGGATTAAAATTATAATTTATTTAATATATATATATATATATATGATATTGATGAAATAATTTCAATTCATGAAAGATAATATATCCTTTATCATCATATTCTTCTAATTATTAAAAAACGAATCCTCCCATGTTCATATATACAGACTATGTCTCTACGTAACAATCTACTTTCTGTTTACATGCTTCTTCTCATGGTTGTTCAAGAGGAAATATTTAAGGAATATATTTCACTTTTTAACATTATAATTCTTCTATAATTAAAATATTTTATTTTATTTTATTTATTTTCTATCCAATTAAAATTAAAATACATTTCTCTTATGCATGTGAAGGCTACCACTTTTCTAGTTGATGTATATGGATTCTCATGAACCCTATTCATGGATTGATATAAACTATTATTTTATATATAAAAATGAAAATTAATTTTTAATTATTTTTCATGATATTAGGGATAAATGATCCCTTTGATCTTGGTTATCCTTCCAATGTTATTTTAGGATTACAATTTGAACATCCTCCAAAACTTGTACATAAACACAATCAATATACTAATTCTATATGACATGGAAATACATGAAATAAAGGATATTATGATAAGTTAATAAAAATTTAAATCGTTTATTAAATTTTTTAAAATTAATGAAATTAAATTATACTATATTTAAATAATATACATGTTATGTTAGAAGAAAATTTATGGTTTTCTATTTGAATCTTAATTTTATAATTTTTTTTAAAAAATATATGATCATTCCTCCATATCCATATTCATAAAAATGATTAATTTATATAATTAACATACTAAAAATATTAATATAATTAATTTAAACTAGGGTTTAATTTCATTATTATGTTTTCAAAACATGAATTTCAATATATTTCTGTACGTTTTATTTTTTCATTTTTAAAAAAGTTTTATTTGAGTTTAATTTTTAACATATATGGCATGTGAAAATTTTTCAACCATTATAGAGATTATTATATAAGAATAATGCTATTATAAATATTTTTTCAAAAGAGTATCTTATTTCACACACATATATGAATATTCGTATGAATAGTTTTCAAATACAAAGTTATTTTATCATTATTTTTACATAAATCCATATTGTGATTATGAATATGTGTTAAAGAAAATATTTTAAAGAGTTTTTTTAAATGAATAATTTTATATGTTTTTAAGATTTTATAGTACGTATTCAGTTTTTTAAAATGATGGGAATGCCTGATATTGATTTCCAATTTATTTAGTATTGATTCTATCATCGAATGAATTTTGTTTTAATTGAAAAAGTATGTTATTCAATTTACAAGGATTCTTATACGGGGTTTTTTATGGGTTATATATAGTTAATTTCTGAATAAAACTACTTTAAATTAATATAAATTCAAATGTATTTTTATGGAAATCTATTGACTTCACCTAGTAATATAATGATATTTGGTTTAAATTAAAGATTATTCTATTTTTATGGAAAATTTTTGTCTTTAAGAAACTATTTTTCATATATTATTATGTTTTATATGAAGACATTATGATTTTCATTTTTTTCTTTTGTTTTAATTTTATAAGAATAATAAATTGGATGTAATACTAATTTTATGTGTATATAATGTTATTTTATCAATGTTTGTTATATCAATAAAAAAAATATCTTCTATGATTTATTGTTTTGATATATTCTAAGGAGTTTCATTTCCATTTCTTAAAATGTCTCGTACTATAAATTTTATTGTCAGCCCATGTCTTCAAATTATTTTTCATAGATGTTTAGTATGAGTAGAAATGTAAATAAATTCATATTTCATGATATAAAAGTTACCTTGAAACAAGTAAGTGTTTCTTTATAAATAACTTATTGTGTTGAAGTAATGGATACAGTGTTGAAATTTATAACTTGATATGTAAGAGTTCCTTCTAATTATCAATAACTCTAAACTAAAAAAGTTCATAAATAATCAATGAATATTATTTCTTCTTTAAAAATTAAATTGTGGATTGAAAAAGGATTTGTTGCATAAGATATACTTCCTATGAAATCCTTCCTAGTATTTACTACATGGCCTAATATCACTCTTGAACATGGGTAGTATGAAGTGATAAAATTCATATAGTTTCTCTATATAATGAGTCATCTTATCATTTATCAATGCTTAACTCCTCATTATAGAAATTTATGTTGGTCCCTTAAACATGGGTCCCTAGATGATGTCCCCATCACTATCATGGTAAACCATGAGTTCCACTAAAATAGATATAATATTTTATATATATAAATATTTTACAATTAATATCAATATGAAGCCATTACACATCTAAAATGGATTTTAAATTTATAACTATTAAAAAACCTAAAAACATATAATTTTTTAATTGCATTTCTAAAAATATATTATAGTAAAAATATAACACCATTATATTTTTAAATTTATTTTATTTATTGTTCTATATTCTACATCAAGATAATCATCCTCTACATGAAACACCAGCTTAGCTAGCGATATACAAAACAATATTCTTGACTTTTTTTACACACAAATTTGAGTTCTTTTGATAGATTTCATTTCACACAAGATAAAGTTTAAGTGAACAACTAGATATTATTATGTCAACTTATAAGAAATAAAATATAATGATAGGTATGAAAAGAATTAATTGAATTATGATTTTTTACACACACCCACACACATATATAGTTAATTAATTAGTGAAATTTAAATTATAAATGAAAATAACACACATTTTAAACAAAAGGATGTGTTTTTCTGAAAAACTATTTAAATGAAAACAAGTGATATTATGAAATTATAAAATCACACTTTATGTAATTTACTAATCAAAAAAATATATAATATATTCAATATAATTATTAAAAATTATAATATATGTTTTATGGACATGATATAAGAACAAATTCAATTTTATGATAAAATATTTATTTTTCCACATAATACGGTGTTTACACCTTTTGATGGTGCACCAATTTTTAATATATTTATTAAATACATTTTATATTTTATTTTAAAAAATAATATTCATCGGAATTTGGATTTAAAAAATTACATTGTGTGTGTTTTCGATACTTTTATGATAACTTTGAGGTTTTAATATTTAATAAAAATATACAAAATTTAAATTGAAAAAAATCAATTTTCATAAAAATAATTTATATAGTTAAATTATATTATTGAATGATTTAAATTTATTAATAGATTTTATTTTTACCATTTAATATAATATAGGTCATTGGCATTAAATTTACCATTAATTTTTATGTAAAAACCTTTCTATATTTTGAAATGTTTTAACATTTAAACCCACTTATCTCATTCTGAAAATGAGATTAACATTAAAATAATTATTGAAACATCTCTGTAGTTTATTTCCAAAAATGGATTCCATATTTAAAATCAGTGGGTCCAAATTATGTAAATATATTTCTTTTATTTTGGTACATTATGAATAGAAACTTCTATAATTTTTATTAATACTATAAAAATGTGAATCGAGAAATTAAGGTTAAAAATAATATTATAAAATTATTCTAAAACATGAACTAATTAAATTGGATGAATTTTTTTTGACCCAAATCATTATTTTTTTGGGAAATTTCATCTTTTGGAATCCACTATCACGGTATTATAAAATTTAAAATACATTCTTTAAAGAAAAGTTAAATAATTATCACTGAAATTTTAATAAATGTTTCATTTGTAATATAAGGTTATAAAGATAAAAAAATCAACTATAAATGATAATTTTAAATATAATTTATTTTTATTTTATCATTGTAATTTATTTTTAATTTTTATGGACTAAATAATTACCTTAATGTTTTATACATTGATGATACAAAAAATATTTAATTGATAAAATATCAATAAAATAATTAATATGAAAATTAAAATAACTCTTAAAAGACCAAAACACATGACCAAATATTATTGGTCGAGTAAATCATGACCATAATCATCCAAGGGTCGTGTTATTGGCCATTTTGAGCTATATTTGAGTGATTATGATACTTACAATATTTTATTTAATGTATTGTTAAAGGTGTCACATTCATGTTTTAATAAAAAAAATTAATATAAAATTTCCCAAAATATATATTCAAATATTAGTTTTTATATGAAATACAGAGGATTTATCTTCACCATAGTATTTTTTTTAAATTTTATTCAATAAATCAGTAAAATAAATAATTACACAACACTGATGTTGTAATATTTTATTAATATAGATAAAAAATAAATGTTTCTAAAAATATTAAAAAAAATAAAATATGGTAAAATTATTATATCCAATTAATTTTATATCATATCATCACCCCTATGAATATAATGAAATATTTGGTTCTATTTTTTCATTTTATATAGATATTTTTGAAAGAAATCCTTGAAATGAATAGTTTCAAAATTGACTCTATTTATATTTTTTCAAAATGATGTTTCATTAAATTATTTAAAATGCATAGTATATTTTTGAAAATATATAATTATTTTTAAATGTTCAGAAATATTATAATGTATTCATTTATGGTCTAATTTACATCAAAATAAGAAATTTTTCTCCCTGTCTTTATTTAAATATTTGTTACCTTTGTTAAAAATTAATTAAAATATATAAGTATTAATGAAAATGATAAGGTTTAAATTCCTAGAAAGATTGGTATAAAATTTATTGGATGAAGATATTACAAACTTATCTCACATTATCTTATAAAATATTAAATTTTTTGGTTTTTTTATGTGGATTTATTTTATTATAAATTAATATTTTTTGAGATTCCATATGTTCCCCTCACCTCAATTATAAAATAGAACACCCTCTCTCACAAATTCACTTCAATTTGATCCCTCTATATCATTTATCCTTTTCCCATATCCATTATAAAATTATTTATTTACATTCGAGATTTTATAGTCTTCTCAAAAAACCAACTCTACTGCCAATAAGGGAATATCTTGAGGGGGCTCGTCAAAGAATATGTAATCTCCTCTACTAATTCTCTCAAACATATTTATTTTTCTATATCTACCTCATGAGTTGTTTATATCCTAAAGTAAGAAATATAATATCTATTATATTATAAAATATGTTCTTATGGTTATGGAGAAACCACATTCCACCTTCTTACAACCCTATGAAAAACAAAATCACCAGGCATGTGTATGTACGACTTACAGTCTCCATGCCATGGTGTAATCTCTTCTTCACCATCACGTATAAGGATGGGTATAATAATGGAAATATTAAATATTATCTTTAATTATTATAAAATGATATGTATTCTTAAATAAAATATATAACATACACTTCCATACCATTAAATAATTAAGGGAATGGTATTGTTGATCATGTGTGCGTACGACCTACCAATTCCACGATGTGATTCGATTCATTATACATGATCTTCCTTAATAAAGGACTATATAAATTTATATAATAAATATATATGATATATATTATATTAATATCCTTATGTAAATGAAATAAATATTTCTTAAGAATATTAATAATAATTTATTCGTCAAAATATTTGTAGGAAAATAAAGAAGTTAATAACTGAAAGATAAGTAATATTGTTATTAAAAAATAGATAATAATACGATCACTTTTGATTTCATAAAAATTATTATGATTCTAGAATAAGATAATTAAATTATTTAATCCCTTATATAGGATTTTGAATCATGTTTGAAGGAACCTAGACGTAAGGTAAAGGATAATGTCGCAATCTCATTATAATTCAAGATTTCTTACTTATAAGTATTTACTAGGGAGTATTTTTTATCCACATCCATGTTCTATAAAAATGATTTCATAAAATGTTTTGCTGTTATCATATGTATCTATAAAGTCATATTTATCCATTTTTAACTTTTCCTACATAGTTGAGATGATTTTTTCATTTCATTTTTTAAATAATGTACTTTTGGTCATTTCTAGAAAAAATTATGAGAAAAATGGTATTTTTAATTTATATGGTGTGAATGGATTTTTACACATTCATAATTACTTATTTCAATAAAGCATCCCTTAGAATATATGATTCTTATTTTCCACAAAATTTCTTTCTTTTAAAATTTCAAGGGTTTTAAAGAAAACTAATATTTTTCAATGATGAAATGATATTTTCCTCAGGAATTAATTTCAACTGTTCAATCAAAATTATTTTCCATCTAAGATGGAATTAATTAACAGCATGGTGTTTCAAGTATCCTATCACTATTATTCTAATGGTTTTTTAGTTTCTATGATTAAATTATATTTATGAAATCCATTTTCTTTTCATGGATTATGTTTTGAGGAAATGATTTTTTGGAAACCCATTTTATCCGTTGAATTATGCTCTATAGAATGGTTTTTATTTTTGTGTCACACATAAGAATGATTTAATTATAAAGAATGGTTGGACCTAGATCTCCATCCAATTAATTTTTTAATGATTTATATGTCATGGATTACATATTATGTGAATGGGAAATGTTATATTATCTATAATATATTTCTAGAATGGTATGAAAACACGATTCAATAATATAGGGTTGTAATGACATGTAAACCATGTTAAGTAATATAGGGATGGAATGAAAATTAATCCCGATTCAGTAATACATGGTTGGAATATAGAGTGAACCCAGTTCCGTAAAGTACTTTCTCTGCTGTGATGGTCTTTGAAGTGATCCTTTACTAATATGAGATTATTTTTATTCTTGTGCACATACATAAAATTCAATGACTTATGTTATGATTTTTGGGATTATTTAAATTATTCTTTTGGATCTTTTATGATGTATTCCATGACATGATATCAGGATCTATGATATGTAGGATATTATTTTCAATTATTATTTTATTATGTAATGTGATTAAGGTATGATTGATATCTCCCTTGTTTACAGTTACTGATAATTTAAGCTCACTATTTTTGTTTTTCATTTCTAGAGGATATGAATAAGGTTATTAAGTAAGACTTGTCAAAAATGGGTTTTTATTTTTAAGAAAGTTATAGGAGAGATGTAGATGTTTTGTGAACCAGTATTCTATTTATTCATAGTTTCCAAAGACACTAAACTAATACAGATTTTTGGAATCTATGTGTTTCATGTATTATGTATTTAGAAAAAGTAATGTATGGTCTATATATTTCTATATTGGGTCATTAGGGTTGGTATCAGAGAAACGGTTTAGTTACCCTTTAGAAACTATGTGAAGAAAACATTAGTGTGATCCCTATAGATATTTCTATGGATATATCATGGGATGTTCGGATGATAAGTCTAATTATATGTTACAATCCTATAAATTTGGTAATTATCATGAATAAACTAGGATTAAACCATATATATCATGTATTGAAATATTATAATTAATTTCTCTTAGTTATGTGATTTTCATCAATGGTAATTGTTTCTCACACTTTACTTTTTGGTCTTATTAAAAAGCAGGAACCAGATAGAACATGTTAAACTTTTATTTTTTCAGATGTGGAAAGTATGTGAATTGTGAAAAATAAATTTCCTAGGTGTAAATACCATGATGAAAACCATGAAGATGGTATCATTATTAGTTATACTACTGATGATAAAGATATTTTAAACAACATGTGAAAGGTGTGGTATGTTATATCTTTATAATTTACATTAAACTGAAGAATATTGGTTATATAATTGTTTAGGAACCATATGATCTAATTTAAATTTAAGGAAATACAAATATGATGGATCTTGAGTAATTTTTTAAGAGTAATGTTGGATTATTAAGATGTATATATTTATGTATTTAAATATTTTTTATTCGAAACGTGAAATATCTAAGTGTTTAAAGTATAAAAATTTAATTAATGATTGAGAAGGATGGTTTGAATATTTATAAATACCTAGAATGTTGAATAAGGATATGGTGACATATTTGGATGAATCATGATTAATGGAACGATAACCCACAATATTTCCCTTATGTTATGATAATGATGTTTGGATAATGATATGTTGGATATGAATATGTAAAGTTGATATTATTATTTTTGTGGGAACTAATTGTGGAATTTATATAAAGTGGGTTATCCCATCATGGATAAAGTATAAAACATTCTATAAATTATGGAATACATCAAACTAGATTTAGAATAAGGGATCCTACATTTTTTCCAATTAGGATATATCGTAATTTAGGTTATTACCATGACCCAAGGGAATAACTCTTGAATGTGTTCACATGTTTGGAATGTGAACAACAAGAGATATATTATGATATATATGGGTGATAAATGTAAAGATATGTTAGTTCACCTCTTTATAATGTTATTTTTGAATTCATAAGGTTTATAAGGTTATCAATTTAGGGAATGATTATAATAAATATCAGATGATTTTTTTTAAATATCTTCATAGTTTGAATTATTCATATTTGATAAATTGTAATAACCTTTTATTAGAAATATAAAATTAACAATCATGTAATTTTTGGATCAGATGATCTGAAAATTATTTAGGAATGAAAAATTCAACTTCAATTCATAGAATAATGGATAAAGTGTAATGTGATGATGTCATAAGTAAAGATTTATATTATACTTAATCAAGTAATTATTTCTTCTCATTACTCAAATTTATTGAAAGGATATTAATACCAACAATGTTATCATAGTACTATTTTTTTGATGAGTCATATAGACCGTAAATAACCGAATATTTATTGAATTTTTATTTCCAAATTCCTCCTAACCTTATTTTATATCTATCTCTATCATAACTTGACAGTTAAATTTTCTCTTCTATATTCATGTTCTCACTTTGCATCTACATTATACTATGTAGAAACCCTATAATGAGTGACTTTCGGTAACTGTTATCATTCTACCATTGCTTTTTAAAAGGTTAATTTATTATTCATTTTTATGATGTGGGTTTTTATTAATGAATCTTTTAATTATAAATTATTTTATAACCAATATGAATTTTGAGAGTGGAATTCAATTTAAGTGGGATAGAATGTAACACCCTGAGAATTTTTTCATATATATTCTTTTATTTTAATTTTTTATTTCTTCTACTATATGGTAATCCAAGATAATTTTTCTCTATTAGAAACATCGTATTAGATTGTTGTATATGGAACACTTTTCTTGGATTGTGTTACACATATGTTCAGGTTATTTTAAAAGATTTTATTTCGAACAAGTTAGAGTTTAAGTGAAAAAATAAATATTATTATTTTACCATATAACCTACCCATTATAATAAAACCCTTTATAAATAAAAAGATATGTTTTTCTAGATATCTATTTAAACCAAAATAAGTTAGTTTATAAAAATAAAATTACTCTTGGTGTATTTTATTAATTAAATATATATGTAATATATTCAATCTAATGATTAAAACTCACATTATATTTTTTATAGACATGATATAAGAACCAATTCAATTTTTCTGAATAAAAGAAGTATTTATCAAAAAAATGTATCGTTAACAACATTTGATAATACACAAATTCTCAATATAGTTTGTAACAAATGTATTTTGTTATATTTTAAAAATTAAACTTCTTCTTCAGAATCGATATGTAAAAATTTAATTTTGATGAATTATTGATATTTTTATGATAAGTTTCATGATTTTATGAATAATACAAATTTACATAATTTTAATTGAAAACATGTTTTTTCATAAAAATATTTGATATGGATAAATTATGTTATTTAATGGGTGTAAATTATAAATAAATTATATTTTTATTAGTTAATATAATTTAGGGAATTTTCATTAATATTTCCATGAATTTAGAGGTAAAAATATTTCAATATTTTTAAATGCTTTATCTTTTAAAACCCATTATCTCATTTTGACAATGATATTAACATTAAATTAAATAAAGAAAACTTTTGTGTTTTTAATTTTAAAAATTAATTCAATAAATTTAATTACTGTGTCTAAATTATGTTATTATATTTCTTTCATTTTTTGGGTATTATGAATTTTAAATTTAGTTAAAAAAAATTAATATTGTATAAAGGTAAATCAGGTAATTATGGGTAAAAATAATATTATACAATTAACTAATCACTTTTACTAATATTATATGATGAGTTTTTTTGACATAAAGAATCCTTCTTTCTAAATTTCATTCTTTCAAATCCACATGTATGCTATTAATACATTTAAAATATTTTATTTGGAGAAAAGTTAAATAAGTATCACTCAAATTTTAATAACTATATCATTTTTAATATAAGATCATAGAGAAAAAAAAGTATACTATAAATACTCTTTTGAAAGATTATTTTTTTATTTATCATTGTAATTTATTTTTAATTATTAAGATATAAACAATTACCTTAAAGGCTAATACATTGATGAGGATGACATTTTTTTATTGATGAAAAATCAATAAAATAATTTTTATTAAAATCATAATAATTATTTAAAGACCAAAAAACAAGTAAATATATTATTATACAAGTTTATATTGACCATAAACATCATATGGTTGATTCAATTATCATTTAGTGTCACATTGGAAGGATTATAAAACTTATAATATTTTATTTAACGCAATGTTAATGTTTCCATGTTCATGTTTAAATAAATATAATATTTTTAATGAATTATTTTCTAGAATATCTTTTTGAAAATGAGTAATGTTATAAAATATAGAGTATTTATATTCATAATATTATTTTATATTTAATTTTTATTCAAAAATAAATATATTAAATAATTACACTAAACTGATGTTGTAATTATTTTATAACAAATATATGCGATTAAAAATATTATAGGTAAATATACTTTTGTAAGTCCCATGTATTAGATGAATTTTTTATCTAAACATTACCCCTTACTAATTTAATAAATTATTTGGTTTGAGGTTATCGTCTTGTCTTGATATTTTTAAAACATCCATGAAATTAATAGTGTCTAAATTGACACTATTGATTTTTTTTTCCAAAATAGTGTTTTATTCAATTATTTAAAAATCATAGAATATTTTTAAAAATATATAATAATAATGATATGGTCTATAATTTAATATATTATTAATTTATGGTCTAATTTACATCAAATAAGTAAATATTTCATTTTTATAGGGATATATTTGTTACATTAATTAAAAGATAAAAAAATAACGAAGTGTTAATTAAAATGATAATGTTTAAATTTAATGATTTTTTTCAACATTTATTTGTTGATGTGATTAAAAACTTATCTAATATTATATTCTAAAATCTTAATTTTTATGGTTTTTTGTATGTGGATTTATTTTATTATAAATTAAAACATTGGAAGGGTCCAAATGTGCCCCTCACCTAAATTATAAAAGGGATCATCCTCCCTCACAAATTCACATCACATTGAGCTGTCAATATCATATATCCAATAAAAAGTTACCATCTAAAATCATTTTTCACATTCTAGAGGTTTTTTCATTTTCAAAAGACCAAATCTAGTGATTTTAGGATGCTATTTAGAGGGAGTTCGTTAAAGAAGAGGTAACGTCCTCTACTAATTATGTCAAAAATATTTTTTCTTCTATGTCCTCTTCAATATTTTTTCCATGATAATGTTATAAATCTAGTATAAATTATATTTTGAGATGTTATAATTGTTATGGAAAAACAATATTCCACCTTCTATCCTTCTATTGAAAAATGAATTCACCACGCCTCCATAAGTATGACTTACCATCTCCACTTCATGGTGTAATTTATTTTTCACCACTGCCTTACTTGGATGGGTATAATAATAGAAATAAAAAAAATATATATGATTATTATTTCATGATATGGAAAATTAAATAAAATATATAACATCCACTACCATACCATTTCAATATTAAGTGAATGATATCTTCGCTCGTGTGTACGTATGGCCTACCATCACCTTGATGCGATGCTTTATCCCACATGATATTCATTTAAGTGTTATTAGATAAATGTATATAATAAAACAATATGATATTTAATATATTAATATCATTCTCAAAATGATATAATTATAACCTTAGAAGAGGAACAATAAGTTATTCGTCAAAACATGTTTAAGAAAATAATCCATTTAACACATGATAGAGGAGTTATAATGTTATTAAAAAATTGGTAATATTATGACCACTTATGATATCATAAAAATTAATATGATTCATGAATAAGTTAATGGAATTATTTAAACCCTTATACCAATGTTTCAAACAAAAATAAAGAAACCAATACCTAAGGTAAGGTATAATTTCTCACTCTCATTACTATCTTAGATTTGTTTATATGTAATAATTTACTTGGGATTATTTATCATCCATGTCCTTGTTTTATAAAAATTCGTTCAATTTTTTTTACAATTCTACTATGGATGTATAAATTCTTTTTACCTATTTTTAAATTTTTACTACATGGTTGAAAACGATTTCTATTTCATTTTACAAACAATGTTCTTTCTAACTTTTTTGGAAAAATAACGAACAATTATTTTTCGAACTTTTGAAAACTAAATGGATTTAACACTTTAATAATGCCTTATTTCCATGAATCGTACCTTAAATGATTTCATGGTGTTTTCAATGAAATTATTTTCTTTAAAAAAATCAATGTATTTTATGAAAAAATCCATTTTCTAAGAAGAAAGGATAATTTTCTCAAGAATTAATTTCAAGGGATCTATTAAAATCATTTTCCATATAATATGGGTTTATTTAAAAGGGTTATGTTTCAAGTATATTATACCTATTGTTCTTATGGGTTGATTACGTTTATAATTGAATTATATTTATAAAATTCATTTTTTTAAATGGATTTATGTTATGTTGAAATGATGTTTAAGAATCCCAATTTTTCCCATGAGTTATGCTTCGAAGAATGATTTTTGTTTTTGTGGAAAATTTAAGAATGATTTCATTATGAGATAGGTGGGACCTATATCACCCTCTAATGCACTGAGTAACAATATATATCTCATTTTATAGATAGGAATGAAAATATAAATAATCTTTTATCAGTAATATAAGGCCAGAACGGTATATAAAACCGGTTCAATAATATAGGGATGGAACAACAAGTAAGTCTGGTTCAATAATATTGGGCTGGAATGTCAAGTAAAATCAGTTCAATAATACATTGATTGAATGAGGAGTGAACTTTATTTCTTAATGGCCTTTCTTAATGATGGTCTTGGAAATGGTCCATGAATAATATTAAATGATTTTCAATTCTTATGTGTATGCTAGAAATTCCATGTTTTGTGTTATGAATTTTGGGAATATGATCACTGATTATTCATGATATTTTATGATTTATTCCATGACATATTATCATGATATATGATATGTAGGATAACGTTTTCAATTGTTATGTTGTTATGTATTTTGATAATGAAATGATGGATATCTTCTTTGTTGACCCTTATTGAGCATCTGAGCTCACCCTTTTATGTTTCATTTACCAATGATATGAAGAAGAGTATTAATAAGATATTTAAAAAGTGTTATTAATTATTTAGAAAAAGAATGAGATAATGTAGATGTTTTATGAACCAGTTTCTTATATATTCCCTGTTTCAAAAGACATTATTCTAAAACGGTCTTTGGGCATCCATTTGTCTCTTGTATTATGTATTCTGAAAAAGTAATGTAATTTCCATCAAAATCAATCCTAGTTCGTTATAAGAAACAAAAAAACTCTAAAATCATTATTATTAATGCACACATATCATTTTTTTACATTTACATGATGAAAATTCCAGCTTAACAATTTCCTAAAATCATTATATTATGTACATGAGTTTGTTACAAAACCATTAGAGTATTTTCATTGAAGTGTGTTATAAATCACTCTTATTTATCTGGTTCCAAGGAACAAATTGAAAAAATCATGTAAATATTGAACCATTTTACTAGTTTTCTATGAAAAATCCTATATATACATTCTAAATAATATAATAAAAACAAAAACCATTCTAGTAGAACATTGATAGGTCTCAACCACACTAAGACCCATCATGGGGAAAAAAGAAAATATATTACTCTCTATTATTACATTAAATATACCATAGTTACATGAATAAAAATATACAATATATAATCAAAATAAATGATCTATAAGAGTAAAACATTAATAAAAATTCCCACTCCCAAACATAAAACATATATATTTGATAAAATATATAAATATAACTGTATAATTGAAAATTAATGTATACAAGTAGTTTCATATCACTATATAAAATCTTCCATATTATAAATCATAGATAATTAAAAATATATATCAATAAAATAAAATAAAAAAATAACTAAAAATGTGATAATCAAATCATCAATTATAATAATACATCAAACTATTTCAACATGTATCTTCTCTAAAATAACCAAATATATATATATATATGACTATAAAAGTATAATATAATATGATATGTAAATATCTAAACATAAATATATTACAACATATTTTCCCATTTAAGGTTGTATAGATTAAACCATAAGGATATCTTAATTACCTAACAACACTAAATACAGCTTCATCTCACAAGATCACTATGAAATATCACCAAAAATAATATAGGTCAAACTATTTACTAAGAAATCATCTCATAAAAAGTGTAAATTGATAATTATGTATATTTGGTGGACTTTTAATTAATATATAAATCCTTTCACATTAAACATCTTGCTCTAAAAAAAATTATTGCGAAGGTAGTCACTCCCAAACAAAGAATGTATGACTTGTAACACCCTGAGATTTTGTGAATTTTTTTTATATTAATTTAATCTTATAATATTTTGAATTTCAAAAAGAACTTAAAATTGATGGTTTTATATATTAAATCACTATTTCAAACATTACTTTCACATGGCATTGACTCGCCTTGTGTTACATGCAACACCGACATAGCGTACATTACATCAAACCCTGAGTTTTTACGAAGCATCATTTTAATATGATAAATATGTAAATGATATAATTGTAACATAACCATTAAAAATAGTAATATGAATTCTAATAGATAATTTTCAAATATTTTATGAAATTGTTTTATATATAAATACAATTTATAATTAAAAATATAATATTTGAAAATGTATTTATATGTTTAACGTTACTATAATATCAAATGAACTCATTTACATGTACATTAGTAAAAATAATAAAAAAATTAATTTTATTGATATTTAAAACTATAATTATATAAAATAATCTTCATGATTTAATTTATAATGTCTAATTTATATTTTGGTGGAATTGGGGATTTTCCAGAGAAACATCCTTTTTGGATGAATATTAAAAAACAAAATTTTAATTCAAAACTTATTTTTCATAGATTTAATTTATAGGGATAAATTATCTTCTAAATTGGTTTAAATGTTTCATTACATAATATTTTTTTTTCAATTAATAATATTTGGGTCATTGGAATCTATTACACTTTGAAATTGAATAACAAACATAAAAACTATTGAACGATTTTACTTTTAAAACTCGCATATTCATTCCAACTACGGGATTGAATTTAAATTAATTTCTGCCACTTCTGTGATTGATATTTTAGAAATATTCTTCCATATTTGGAATTATAAGAATATATAATTCTAAATAAGTTCAACTTAGTTTTTTACAAAAAATATTTTGTAAGGGCAATTAAAATTAATTTCAATGAATAGTGTAAGATTAAGCTTAATAAGTGACTAAATATTAATCTTATATTCATTTTCAACCACAATACGTGTTCAGGAACACTTTATATACTCATTTTGAAGCTATCCTCCCTTTTATGTAATTTATTCCATTATTGGATCCGCATGACATCGAAAAAACATGGGTGGAATTCCTTTTCCCAAAAATTACAAGAGTGCCACTCCACCTCCAATATAAATAGGTCTCCTCCCCACCAATTTCCTCACACATCTAAAGAAAAACTGGATCAAAAAACCATTAGTAAAATAATTCCTCAAAATCCCACCCCTCATCCTAAAAGCCCCCCCTTTGTCAAAAATCAATCCAGTGAATCCCTTTGGTGAAAACCTTAATGAGTTACGAAAATATGCGTTAACATTCTTCCTCAAGTTATTTTATATTATTTAAATTATCCACCCCTAAACACATTTTATTATATGATTTTATAACAAAAAAAATATCCAAAATATACCATAATTTATTTATAATAAGTTTTTTACCTACACTTACACACAATTCCATCTAATGGGAAATTAATATATTGTTTACATCTAAGGCAAATTACCACCTCATGAAACAATGATTGTTCATTTTTTATTTTACCACCTATCATGTTGGAAATTATGTTAAAAAATATGTTTATATATGTTATATATTATATATATTAGGTGTCTAAGATATTATAATCCTTTTAAAACACAACTCTGTATATCATCCATTTTGGGTAAATATAATAATTTCGTTTGAGAAAGTGTTGACTACCACCCCCTCAATGTGATGTGATTCATTTAGAGGCTATATAGATTGTATTAAAGATTTTTTTAAAAATTATATTATATATATATAATAATTCTTCTACAATTATAATATATATACACATATATGAATGTTTTTTTTATTTATTTCATTATGACTGTAAAAATAAAAACATTGTACATGGGTACGTACCCCATACTGTCTCCATGGATGGGTTATTCTATTTCACACTAACATTCTATTCATTAAATAAATACAAATATAATGAATATAATATATATATATATCATTGTTTACATCACATAAATCATTATATATGTATAAGTAAAACATATATAACAAATTTGGACATGTAAAATGAACAAAGAGTATATTTCCCAAAGTGAAAACAAAACATAAAACTCTTAACAAGAATAAAATATAAAGTCATAGTAAAACCACATAAGGAATCAGATATTATAATATTGTAATGTGATATATTTATAAGAAATTTTTATTTATTATACTGGAATTTTGTACGGCTACAAAAAGAGTCAAAACACAAGGTATGTGAATTTCCTCTCACTCTTAAATTCTGTGAGATATATGCTTTATTCACTATCAATTACTTTTATCTGGCGTGTATAATACCTATGGTTATATTCTATAATTATTAATAATAAAATTATGGTAATTTACATATCCTCTCTAGAATATTTATTTCTTGTGGTTTATCTTTCAAAAGTTACCAAATCGGTAAAGTAATTTTGTCTCAATCTTCCTTATTTGAGACACTTGTCATGTTATGCACCAATATTTTTTGGTGTGGTGTATATATTTCATTTTAAATGTCATATTCCACATATAATAATTTTCATCATATTTTTAGAATCATTTAATTTAATTTTTCTTATGTGGGAAGTAAGGTCCAAATTTAGCATGTGGTAAGAGTTTATTGAAACAAACTCATTGCTTATTGAGATTGTTTATGTATATACTTATATTGATGAAATATTATGATCCATATCTCAAATACCATTATTAAATTTTTTATCCTCTAGTTAGTAATAATATATTACTGTACTGGTATAATTTTTATACTCTTTGGAACATAAGATCGTTATAAAGTGTTTTTATGAATACACAGCATTACCCTCTCTTCAGTTAGAAATTACTGTTTCTTCCAAACCATGTTTTCTAGAATATTCTAATATTATCATATATTCATTAAAATAAATTATTCTTTTTTATATTTTACCAATGTTTTCAAAAGAATCTTTTAGTGTATTTCTTAAAAAGATAATTTTCTATCATGTTACCATAAAAAACGATTATTCTTCTATCCTTGAACGAGATGTATAGATTTACCCACCATCATTTATATGATTCTCCCTTTTCATTATTAAATGGTTAAATTTTAATAAATATTTTCAAAATAAATTTTCAATTAAATGGTTTTCAAATTTTTATCATTATTTCATTATATGATATCAATGTACTTTTCAATGAATTTTTTATCAAATGTTTTGTAATAATCATTTATAATTTCTTTATGACAGTGTTTATCAAAATGTTTTCAAGATTCCTTTATATTTTTTTAATAAAATATGTTTTCATAGAGTATTCAGATATTCCGTGATATAATTTCATGGAAAATTTGTTTCAATATGTTTTCATGATACGTTTATATGTTTTCAAGGAAAATTGTTTATTAATGTAATCAATATTTTTTTTACATATTCAAAGAAAAATTTTTCTACTTTTTTCCCATAATGTTTTATTATTTTTAAAGGAAAATGGTTTACAAAATTTTTTGAAGCATTAATTTAGAAATTTTCAAATTAAATTCATATAAATGTATTTTAATAAAAAAATGATCATTTTATAAGTTTTCAATGAAAATGGTTTTAAAATGTTTTCAAGCTATCTGTATATGCATTTATAGAAAAATGATTCCACATTGTTTATATGTTTTTATTATAAGATTTCAAGGATATTTTTATTAATATAGTTTCTAAAAGGGTTTCATTTTTTAAAGAGCCCTTTTTCATAGAAGAATGGTAATTTTCCTCAAGAAATGTTTTCAAAATATATTTCTATGTTATTTTCCATCTAAGATAATGACTGTTGATGTTATTCATTCCCTTTTAAGAAATGATCAAAATGTTCCATTCATAATATTTCTCTTGAATGGATTATATTTTGATAGAACAATCTTATGAAACCCATTTCTCTTCCACTAGTTATATGATTATGAAAACTGCATCCTTTTTCTGGTTATTCATTTTTAAAATAATTATAAAACCAGTATGATTTCATATATTTTAACATGATTTTATGTTTACGACGCCCATTTCATTTCATGAATTTTTATATGGTTGTTTATTAATTTTTGGCACATGTATGTTTGATTTCATTATTATATGTGTAAGAATTATATCTACTACCACTATATTGGGTAAATATTTATATCTCATGAGATAGAAATGGATAGAACAAGAAATAATATCAGTACATTATTATAGGGCTGGAATGAGGAGTGGAATCGGTTTAGTAACACAGGGATGGAATGTGGTTTGAACCCCAATCATCAAATGATTTTTAAACTAACAATGCATTGGAAGTGTAACACCCTAAGCTTCCATAATATGCTTCTCTTTGAATAATACATTAGCGTGTGTTGTATGCAATCTCGAGTTTTAACACACCGCGACCAATCAAAGTAGCCGTTATGAATATTAATACTCACTTTTTTAATTATATAAACTTTATATTTCAAAATGGGCTTCATTTTTGGATTCGTAATATCGAAATTAGCCTTTGTTTAATTTTTGGTATTTTTCTGAGCACATCAATATTTTGATGAATAGTGAAAAATACTTAAAAACAACATTTTTAATAAAAATAATTTATAGTGATATATTATACTATGGAGTGGTTTTAAATTATAATTAGAATTTAATTTTACCTTTTTATCCAATGGTGGTCATTAGAATCAATTTTTCTTTGAAATTGGACATAAACAACTATCAATCTTTTGAATGATATTGTTTCTTAAAAACACGCTATTAGTTTTGACAATGGGAATTAATTATAAAATTAATTAATGAAACTTATATATTTTAATTTTTTTTAAAATAAACAAAATTTTTGAATTCGGAATATCAATTATAGCTTAGGGTGAATTTTTGGTATTGTTCAGAAAAACTTCAATTTTGATGAATAGTGAAACCACTAAGTGGTAGTTAAAAGAAACTGATTTTTCATTTAAATGAAACTTTAATGCTACTATGAATTGAATTTCATAAATACGACAATCATGGTTTTCATTATTAAGTTAAATTTGGTTCAATGGGATGAAAATAATTTTTGGTGAATAGTAATTTTTGAGTTTTATTAACCACGATTAGAGGTAATTAGGGTAATTTAAGGTAAAAATGATATTATAAAAATATAAAAAATATCTTGAAACACGTCCTAGTATTATTTTATGAGTCATGGCCGACCAATATAAACCATGGGACGATTTTTGGGCCATTATGAAGCCACTTGGGTAAGATAATGACATTAATACCTTTTATTTAAAGTAAAAATTAAAATGTCACAAATATGTTTTGTTTTACTAAAACAATTTTTACAAGGGGTTATACTAGTTATATTTTCGACTATAAATATTAATTGGAAAGATAAAATTATTTCCTACGTCAAGGTAATTTTATTATAATTTTTAGACATTAAATAAATAAATTTATTTAGGACACCATGGTGATGCAGTGATTACCTCATTAATGAATGATTTAAATAAAATAAAAATATAAGGGAAAATTTAAGACTTAAACTTGTAAAAGACCTATTGGATGGGTGGATTTATAACCCTTACCACCTTATCTTATAAATAAATCATTGCGGGACCTTTATAATCTGAATACCATTTTATAATAAAATAAAATTCTCAATATTTCCAAAAGAGCCCCTTCTCTCCTCTTATAAAAGGCCCCCACATCTACCACATTATTCACACCATAAAACCCATTTGGCTCGTCCAAAATCTGCCCAAATACCCTCTCAAATTTCCTACCTTCATCCTAGAAGCCTTACCTTAGGCAGAAGACACGTCAAGAGTCCTTTTGGTTCAATCCAAAGGGAGTTACTCAAACTAAAGGTAACAATTTCTCTTAACTTATTTTATATTATTTTACATCTAAAACCCCTAAACTATTTTTATTATTTTCTTTTGTAACAACACCAGTATCCTCAATATACTTTGATGTTTTTATGAGAATGATTCTAACTACACTTACACGCACCTCTATCTAATGGTAAAAGAACATACTGTTTCTCTGGGTGGAAAATTACTACCTCATGAAACGATGATTGTTCAATCTTCTTTTAACACCTCTCATGGTGGCCATTAATATGTCACTATATTTATATATGATATATATTATGTTTATGTTTTATTTATGATTCTGTGTTTTTCATTGCTGGAATACCTTTATGATTTCCCTTATGGGTAAACGCGATAATTTCATTTTAGGAAGTGCGGACTACCGCCCCCTCAAAGGGATTTGAATAGTTAATGCCATATGTGGGATGTATAAATGATGGAGTTAATGATATTATATATTATATTATACTAGAATTATAATATACCTTTATATCATTATGATTTCATTCCATTAAATACAAAATATAAATAAAATTAGCGTTCATGCATACGTACGACTTACCGTCTCCATGAACAGTGCATTTCATTTCTTACATCTAAATGTTATGTAATATTATAAATTCATGTATATACTGGATATATATGATATATTTGATATCTACATCATGAATATAGTTCTGGAGATAATGGATATTTTACCACATAAACAACTTGTAATTATAAGAAGTTTATTTTCCACTCAAGTACCAAGGATCGACAAAATGACCCTTATTAAATTAAATAATTTCATAATGTTCAAAACATGTTAATAAGTGATGTAAAAGGAATATTGAAATCGAAAAAGGTTCTTATGTAAATATAAATTAACTATAGTTTATTATTCAGGAGATTAAAGAACAATCGAGTCAAGGCGGACACGAGGTAAGGGACTTCGTCTCAATCTCCTTTCATTGAGGCATATTTCTTTTATACGGTGTATAAACCCCTTTGAATTTTACATTTATTAAAAAGGAATATTTTTATACGAAGCATTTTACTAAATGAAAAAAGTATTTTTTTCTCTTACGTATGCGACGACAATGACTTCTCTGCCTTCATGACCGTTATTTGAGTTTCAGCTTCCTCTACCACCCATAATATTTTTAAATGAAAAATAAATACCATGTTTTAATTTTATGTTATTTTGGGATTTAAAATGGTTTTGATAATGTTTTTATTATATAAATGTGTTGTATTGATATCTTGTGATTAAAATGTTTAAATGTTATGTTTCCTTTATGCATGTTTTATGTGATACGATTATGTTCTGGTTCTTGGGAATTGTTTATGATATGTTTAAACCTTTTCATATATGGAATGAATTGGACTTATTAAGTGATGGGTGGAGCCCGATATAGCTTCTAGAGGTATCGATAGGTCTCATGAGACAAACTAGTGTGTCTTGGCACAGGGCCTTGACAAAATATTATTTTTATTCTTGGCACAATGACTTGACTATGTGGTTATGATAGTCTGGAATTATGCATTCCATCTTATGAAAGTTGTTATTGATATTTCATGTGAATAATCGACTAGTAAAATATCCATGTGAATAATTTAATGGAATTAATTCATTTTATTTTTCCCATGTTATTCTTATGTTTATGTTTAAAATGATTTTTTTAGTTATACAATTGCCTTAAATGTTTATGCTTGTTTATGAAAGTTTATGCTATATTGTTATCCTTACTGAGCATCTAAGCTCACCCATTTCTATGTTTTATTTTTCGCAGGATGTGAAGAAGTTGATTATGATTAACCTATAGGTATAGTCTAAGGGATAAGTGTGTTCAAAGGGGACAAGATTTTGTTGTTGTTTTTATTTCATGATGTAATTTAAAACTTATGAATGTATCTAGTGTTTCAAGGCTACTAAACTAATCAGTCTTTTGAGACTTTATCTTTTGTGATCATGAAAATGTTATTTAATAATGCACTGACACTAGGTAACTAGGGTCAGGGCGTTAAATTTGGTATCAGAGATAGTTTAGTACTAACCTTGGAAGCTACATTTAGATAAACTCTTATTAGAACACATAGCCCTAAGATAGATTTTTAGGATTAATATAGAAGAAAATTCTAGAATTTTGGTAAAGTACATATTTTGTGTATTTTCCGAGCAATACATCCATATATGGATATGAGTTGGTAGAGGCGGCTCTGGCATAGATGTACCTAGGGGTAAAACCCGAAAACACCGCTTTGAGATAGACTCGAACGGGAACTGGTGCACGAAAACGGGCCTTGCTGCACTCTTGGTTACGAAAATCCTAGGGGATATGCTTAGGATAATTCTCATTTTCATTAAAAACCATTATGAAGGGTTCATGAGTATATACTTCCTCAATGAAAACATTTGTTTATGATTATGGATTATATCCATAAATAGTTCAATTTATGTTAAGTGTTTTACAATTACGGAATTATGTATTTTTATTCATGAACTGATCTAGTTTATGCCATTGTTTAGAAATGGAGGCTAGTGGAAGGAATGGAAACCGTATCAATGCATGCAATCCATTTAGAGATTTCCATCCTGCTCAAGATAATTATAGTGGAGCTGGTGATGTAACTGGTGCTGATCAGCTAGTCACTATACTGGGACAACTCACTCAGGTTATGAATAATAACCTTACCTGTATGGAGCAACCTGATCCAGAGCGTGGATGATCAATGTTATATTGCTTAATGAGGAAAAAACCACCAACATTCAATGGGGGTACAAATCCACTTGTAGCGGAGATATGGATAAATTCCTTAAAGAAAATATTCCACGCCTTGGGGAGTAGTGAAACGGAAAAAGTTGTCATGGCAGTTTACCGCCTCACTGGAGATGCTGATCAATGGTGGTCATTGATTAAAAACATGAAGTAAGATGATGAAGTATTAAATATGAAATGGAGGGAGTTTAATGAGATTTTCATAGAAAAATACTTTCCTCATGACCATCGAGTAGAAATGGAAAGACAATTTCTGAGTCTGAGACAAAAGGAGGGTGAAAATGTCGCAGTGTGTGAGGATATCTTTACATGTTTAGTGAGGCATGCATTAGATTATATACGTAAACCAAGGAGAAAGATTTATCTTTTCATTAATGGGTTAAACCATTTCTATTTTGAGCATTAGTTTCATAATCCTTCTCACCATACGAATATATTGTTTCATGTGCTATCAATATAGAAAAAGAATTCTCTAAGTCTTATGACTTTAAAAAAAGAAAGAGAAGAAGAGATATTCTGATCAATCTGGAAATGGAAATAATGGGAAGAAGGGAAAAGTTGAATATCCATCCTGTAGGAAATGTGGGAAGAAAAACCATGGTACTTACTTTAAGGGAATGGGAGTCTGTTACAAGTGTGGTGAATAGTGCCACCAAGATCGTGATTTCAAGGGGAAGAAAGAAGCTACCGATTTTCAATGATACAATTGCAGGCAGATGGAACATTATGAAAATAAATGTCCAAAGAGTCAGGGAAACTTACCTTAGAAAAGGCCAAGGGATCAAGGCCAAGATTATGCGATTACTACTGCTAAGGTTGAAGCTCCGAAAGACGTGGTGGCCGATAATTTAAAGGTTTCCCCAAGTTTAGATAATGATTATTTTGATTCTGGATCATCTAATTGTTTCATATCTTCCTAGTTTTCTAAGAAAATTAGATATTTCCAATTTAATTTAACAAGGGAGTTGTCAGTCAAAACTCCTAAGGGAAGTATCATTGCAACAATGTTTTGCGAATCAGTCCCCATTAGAGCACATAAATGTTCTTTATCTTCTGATTTCATCATCATACCCATGATTGAATTTGATATAATACTCGGTATGGATTATATTTTGGACCATCATGTGAAGATTTATTGTAAGAAGAAAAAGGTTACGATTTTCGATGACGATGATAAGGAACACCTTATCTTTAGAGCAGAATCGTCACCGCCTAATTCTTATCTAGATATACCCCCAGTAGCTCAACTGAATTTACTTATTAGGGAGGAAGAGAATGAAATAACTATGGGTGAGGAAGGGAATGTTCAAATAGATGATGTACCTATTGTGAGAGAATATGTTGTTGTGTTTCTAGAATATTTACCTGGGAATCCTCCAAAATTAGAAGTTGAGTTTTCTATTGACCTAATGCCTGGTTCATGGCCCATATCGAAGGCCCCATATAGAATCTCCACTTTGGAATTAGTGGAACTAATGAAAAAACTAGAAGAATTGAGTTAGAAGGGTTTTATTCGCCCTAGTGTTTCTCCATGGGGAGATCATGTTCTTTTTGTTAAGAATAAAGATGGATCTATGAGGTTATGCAATGGCTATAGGGAGATCAATGCTATAACAATAAAGAACAAGTATCCCCTACCTCACATTGATGATTTATTCGACCAGCTGCATGGAGCTCAATAATTTTCAATGATTGACCTTCGATCTGGATATCATCAGTTGTGTGTGAAGAAGGAAGACATTCCATAGATGAAATTTTGAACTAGGTACGGGCATTACGAGTTTATAGTAATGCCATTTGGATTGACCAATGCACCCTATGTCTTCATGGATCTAATGAATAGAGTGTTCAAGGAATATATTTATGACTTCATAGTGGTATTTATTGATGATATCTTGGTATACTCCAAAAGCTTTGAAGATCATTAAAATCACTTTCGCATTATTATAAATTCTCTTAGAAGACACAAATTATATGGGAAGTTTAGCAAGTGTGAATTATGGCTTCATGAGATTTGTTTTCATGCCAATATTGTCTCTAAGGATGGAATCTCTGTTGATCCTTATAATACAAGAGTGATCCAAGAATTTCCAGCACCGATGAGTATAACTAAGGTACGCAGTTTTATTGGTTTAGCAGGTTATTATCGACGTTTCGTCCAGAATTTTTCCCGATTGGCTAACCCATTAATGAAGCTGACACGTAAAAGGGTTAAATTTGTTTGGACAAAATAATGTGAAAAATGTTTTGAAGAACTAAAAAAAAGTTATTCAATTCTCTTATATTGACTCTACCATCGGGGAATGATGGGTTTGTTATTTATAGTGATTCTTCAAAGAAAGGACTTGGTTGTGTCCTTATGAATAATGATTGGGTTATTGCCTATGCATCACGATAGCTAAAAATTCATGAGAAAAACTATCCTACTCATGATCTTGAGTTAGAAGCTGTAATCTTTTCATTGAAGATATGGATACATTATCTCTATGGTGAAAAATGTGAGATATATATCGATCATAAGAGTTTGAAGTATATTTTCTCACAGAAAGAACTCAACATGAGGAAAATGAGAGGGATTGAACTAATCAAGGATTATGAATGCACTATACACTACCACCCAGGGAAAGCAAATAAGGTGGAAAATGCTTTGAGCAGAAAGGATCATGAAGTTTTGAACAGGATGAGAGTTGAAAGGGATCCTATTCTCATGAATCTTGTAAATATGGATATGAAAATAACTATGGAAGGTGGATCATAAATAATTTATCAAATGGTTTCCAAACCATCTTTATTAGAAAGGATAAAAAGTTCTCAAGCTGATGATGAGGGGTTTCAAAAGAAGATTAAAGCTGTGAATGATGGGAGATTGAGTGACTTTGTGTATGAAGAAGGAATTTTGAAATTTGGGAAGAGGCTTTGTGTTCCCGATATAGATGGTCTAAAAAGGGAATTATTGGATGATTCTCATAGTTCCAATTTCTCTATACACCCTGGTATCACTAAGATATATAGAGATTTGAAGGAAATTTTTTTTGGGACAACATGAAGAGGGAGATTTCTGATTTTGTGTCTAAATGAATGGGTTTTCAACAAGTGAAATCCGTGAGGAAACTTCCTAGAGGAGTTATGAAACCTATTCCCATACTTGAGTGGAAATGTTATAATATTATGATGGACTTTGTCATGGGACTACCAAAGACTCCTAGAAGAAATGATGCAATATGGGTCATTGTTGATTGTCTTACCAAGTCAGCACATTTTCTTACTATTAGAGAATATTTACCACTTGAACGTTTAGCAAGACTGTATATTAACAATGTTGTAAGACTCCATGGTGTACCCCAATCGATTGTTTCATATCGTGATCCCCGTTTCACATCAAGATTCTGGAAAGGTATTTCGAAATATCTGGATACAGAACTTCGTTTGAGCACTGCCTACCACCCTCAAACTGATGGAAAATCAGAACGGACTATTCAAACCTTAAAAACATGTTTAGGTCTTTCTCACTTGACTTTCAAGGTGTGTGGGGTCAATATTTACCTCTGGTAGAATTTTCTTATAACAATAGCTTCCATTAAATTATTTAGATGACACCATATGAAGCGTTATATTGAAAGAGATGTCGCCCACCAACCTGTTGGTATGCTGTTGGTGAAAGATAACTCGTAGGCCCAGAACTTGTTGTGGAAATGATGGAAAAGGTGAAGGTAAGCCAAAACCACATCAAAGCATCTCAAAGTAGGCAGAAGCGCTATGCCGATAACCAAAGGAAGGATTTTTAATTTCTGGTAGGAGATCATGTTTTCTTGAAGGTATCTTCATGGAATGGAGTTATATGATTCGATAAGAAGGGGAAATTAAGTACCAGGTACATCAGACCATTCAAAATTCTAGAACGAATTGGGGTTGTAGCTTACTGTTTGGAAATGCCTCCAAGTCTCTCTAATGTTCACGATGTGTTCCACGTATCACTGTTGAGAAAATACATGCCTGACCCAACGCATGTACTGACCTATGAGGAATTAGAGATGGAACCCGATCTATCTTATTGTGAAGATCCTGTCAAGGTTCTTGAGACAAGAGACCAAGTGCTGAGAAACCAGACGACTCGTCTGGTAAAAGTTCTATGGATAAACTATAAGATGGAAGAGGCAATGTGCGAACCCGAGGAACTTATGATGAGGAACCACCCGAGTCTTTTTATGCCGAAATATTCTATAAATTTTGAGGACAAAATTATTTGAAGGAGGGGAGAATGTAACACCACATGCTTCCATGGTACGCTTCTCTTTGAATAATACAGTAGCATGTGTTGTACGCAACCTCATGTTCTAACACACCACGACCAATCAAAGTAGCTGTTATGAATAGTAATACCCATTTTTTGTATTATATAAATTTTATATTTCAAAATGGACTTCATTTTTGGATTCTGAAGATCGAAATTAGCCTAAGTTGAATTTTTTGAATTTTTCTGAGAACATCCAATTTTCGATGAATAGTGAAAAATACTTAAAAACACCTTTTCTAATCAAAATAATTTATAGTGATAAATTATACTATTGACTGGATTTAAAGTATAATTAGAATATACTTTTACCATTTTATCCAATGGTGGTCATTAGAATTAATTTCACTTTGAAATTTGACATAAACAAATTTCAATCTCTTGGTTGATATTGTTTCTTAAAAACACGCTATTTCTTTTGACAACAGGAATTAATTATAAAATTAATTAATACAACTTATATGTTTTTATTTTTTTTAAAATAGACATCATTTTTGAATTCGGAATATCAATTATAGCTTAGGGTGATTTTTTTGTGTTATCTGAAAAATTTCAATTTTTGATGAATAGTGAAACCACTAAGTGGTAGTTAAAAAAACTGATTTTTCATTTAAATGAAACTTTACAGCTTCAATGAATTTAAAATCAAAAATCCGACATACAAGGTTGTAATTAGTAAGTAAAATGTGGTTGAATGGGAAGAAAATAATTTTTGGTGAATAGTAACTTTTGAGTTTTATTAACCGTGATTAGATGTAATTAGGGTAATTTAAGGTAAAAATGATATTATAAAAATATAAAAAAATATCTTGACACAAGTACTACTATTATTTGATGAGTCATGGCCAACCAAGAAAAACTGTGAGACGATTTTTGGGACCCCATGGAGCCACTTGGGTAAGATAATGACATTAATACCTTTTATTTAAAGTAAAAATAAAAATTTCACAAACAGATATTGTTTTACTAAAAAAATTTTTACAAGGGGTTATACAAGTTTTCTTTTCA
The DNA here is from genome assembly GCA_963277665.1 of Viscum album. Taxonomy (NCBI): domain Eukaryota; kingdom Viridiplantae; phylum Streptophyta; class Magnoliopsida; order Santalales; family Viscaceae; genus Viscum; species Viscum album. The sequence goes on along the minus strand of OY728137.1, from coordinate 864,806,294 downwards.
ACTATAAATATTCATCGGAAAGATATAAATATTTCCTACATCTTGGTAATTTGTTTTATAATTTTTAGAAATTATATAAATAAATGTATTTATGACACCATGATGATGCAGCGATTACCTAATTAATGAATGATATAAATAAAATGAAAAGATAAGGTAAAATCTAAGACTTACACTTGTAAAAAACCTATTGGACGACTGGATTTAGAACCCTAATCACCTTATCTTCAAAATATATCATTGTGGGGCCTTTATAATCCGAAAACCATTTTATAATAAAATAATATTTTCAATCTTTCCAAAAGAGCCTCTCCTCTCCTCTTATAAAAGGCCCCCACCACTACCACATTATGCACACCTTCAAATCCATTTGTCTGGGCCAAACTCTGCCCAAATACCCTCTAAACTTTCCTCTTTTCATCCTATAATACCTACCTTAGGCAGAAGGCACTTCAAGAGTCCTTTTGGTTCAAACCAAAGGGAGTTACCCAAACTAAAGGCAACGATTTCTATTAACTTCTTTTATTTTATTATAAATATACGACCCCTAAACTCTTTTTATTATTTTATTTTGTAACAAAACCATTATCCTAAATATACTTGGATGTTTTTATGAGAAGTATTCTAACTACACTTACACACACCTCCATCTAATGGTTAAAAAACATACTGTTTCTGTGGGTGGCGAATTACTGCCTCATGAAACGATGATTGTTCAATCTTTTTTGATCACCTAGCATGGTGGACATTAAGATTTCACTATATTTATATAAGATATATATTATGTTTATGTTTTTCTTGTGCTTCTGTATTTTTCATTTATGGAATACCTTTATGATTTCCATTATGGGTAAACATGATAATTTTATTTTAGGAAGTGCGGACAACCACCCCCTCAAAGTGATTTGAATCGTTAATGCCATATATGGGATGTATAAAGGATTAAGTTAAGGATATTATATATGATATTATACTGTAATTATAATATACCTTTTTATCATTATGATTTCATTCCATTAAATACAAAATAGAAATGAAACTAGCGTTCATGCGTACGTGCGACTTACTATCTCCATGAACGTTGCATTTCATATCTTACCTCTAAATGTTATGTAATATTATAAATTCATGTATATACTGGATATATATGATATATATGATATCTATATCATGAATATAATTTTGGAGATAATGGATATTTCACCCCATAAACAACTTGTAATTATAAGAAGTTTATTTTTGACTCAATTATCAAGGATCAACAAAATGACCTTTATTAAATTAAATGATTACATAATGTTCACAACATGGTAATATGTGATGTAACAGGAATAATGAACTTGAAAAAGGTTCTTAAGAAAATAGAAATTAACTATAGTTTATTATTCATGAGATTAAAGAACGATCGAGTCAATTCAGACACGAGGTAAGGGACTTCGTCTTAATATCCTTTCATTAAGGCATATTTCTTTTATACAGTGTATAAACCCCTTTGAATTTTACTTTTATTAAAAATGAATCATTTTATTACAAGAATTTTACTAAACGAAAAAATAATTTTTTGTCTTACATATGCGGCGGCAATGACTTCTCCGCTGCCGTGACCATTATTTGAGTTTTGGATTCCTCTACAAGCCATTACATTTTTTAAATTAAAAATAAATACCATGTTTTAATTTTCTTTTATTTTGGTATTGAAAATGGTTTTGATAATGTTTTGATTATATAAATTTGTTGTATTTATATCTTGTGATTGAAATATGGAAATGTCATGTTTCTTTTATGAATGTTTTATGTGATACGATTATGTGATGGTTCTTGGGAATTTTTTATGATATGTTTAAACCATTTCGTATAAGGAATGTGTTGGACGTAGTAAGTGACAGGTGGAGCCCGCTATCGCTCCTCGATGCATTTGTAGGTCTCATGAGACAAACTAGTGTCTTGGCACAAGGCCTTGACAAAATCTTATTTGTAGTCTTGGCACAAGGCCTTGACTATGTGGTTATGATAGTCTAGCATTATGCATTCCATCATTATGAAAGTGGTTATTAATATTTCATGTGAATATTAGACTATTATAATATCTATGTGAATAAGTAAATAACATTATTTCATTTTTTTCCATTTTATTCTGAAGTTCAAGTTTAAAAGGATTTTTTTAGTTATACAATTTCGTTAATTGTTTATTATTGTTTATGAAAGTTTCTGCTATATTTTTATCCTTACTGAGCATCTAGTCTCACCCCTTTCTATGTTTTTTTTTTCAGGATGTGAAGAAGTTTATTATGATTAACCCGCAGGGATAGTCTAAGGGATAAGTGTGTTCAAAGGGGACAAGATGTTGTTGTTGTTTTTATTTCATGATGTAATGTAAAACTTATGAATGTATCTAGTGTTTCAAGGATACTAAACTAATCGGTCTTTTGAGACTTGATATTTTGTGATCATGCCAATGTTATGTAATAATGCACTGACTCTGGGCAACTAGGGTCAGGGAGTTACAAGAAGTGTTTCCTTTACTACATTAAAAATCATTATATATTATTCTACATCTTTGATAATCTTTGTATTATTACTTTTTATGCATTCATGGAATATGATATTTATATCATTACGATTCATGTCTTATGAATAACCATGATTTATGCCATGATTCTAAATTTTATGATCATATGATATGTAGGGTATTATCTTTCAATGTTGTGATCACATTATGATACCCTAATAATCATTCTCATGATACCATGCCTACCATTTTTACCCTTACTAAGCATATGAGATCACCCTTTGTATGTTTCTTACCCCATGTTATGAACATATGTATTAAGTATGATGTGTATAAGATGTGTGATAGTAATGAAAAACATAGTGGGAGACAGTGTAACTCACTTATGTATTAGTGATTTTGTTTCAATGTTTCTAATAGAACTATACTAATGTGGTCTTTGGGAATATATTCTTTTAATATTTTATATATTCTGAAAAGGTGATGTAATATTAATTTATAAAAGGCGTGGTTCTCTAATTTTGGTATCATGGAAACGTTTTAGTTATCCTTTTCAAGTTAGGATGGGAAAACATAGTGATAACTCTAAGGACACATCTATAAACATGTATAAGGATAATGAGATGTATAGAAAAAATCCTTGAATTTTAGTAAAGAATAGAGTGTGTGTTTTGCTAGAAATACATCCATGTCTCGATACTACAGGTGGATGTGGATCTGGCACAGATTTACATAAGTGTAACAACTCTAACAAGATGTTCTGGGCCGGACATGGGGTAATCTGGTACATGAAAACATTCCATGATTCACACCTATTTTGACACTACCAAGAAATATGATTTAGAAATTCACAAACTCTTCACGAACCATTAGAAATTATTTTAATAAAACATAACTATGAATAAACTAGTGTAACTCTAAGGTGTAATAGATAATGGAATGTTCCATAATTTTGACATCTTATAAGTAATTCTCTTCATGAATATTTGGTTTTATTCAATGAAAAGTAACGATCACAATTTGCTTCTGGTTGTAGTCAATGGCGAGAACCGAAAGAAAATGGAATAAACTTGAATGTGATGGATGGTTTTCTAATGATCAGTCACGTGGAATGATAACTAGAATGAATGGTTTTGTGTTCTAGCCTAATTAGTTTTCATGGAACATTATTAACAATGTGTACCTTACACATCTCTAAAACTAAGGAAGAGAACCTATGATTTCACTAAATGTTCGAGTAATAAAGACCATGCATGAAATATTATTTGGATTCCTTTGTCTCAAGAATATTGAAAGAATCGTCTTAATAAATGTCTTTGAGGAACCAGAAGATGTTTTGGCTCTAGAAAGAAGAACCTAAAGAAAGTGACTTCAAGGGAAAAATGAAGAGTTCCGTTAATGAAATGGATAAAAATATTTTCCTACCTAAGGAATCATTGAAGGATATGTGTTTTAAGTGTGGAATAAATGGTTATTATGAAACTCAATTTCCTAAGAGTAAAAATCTTTAAAATAATAAGCAAGGTGCTGTGAGTAAAGTTTAACATTTTGATGATGATGAGGCTACGTATTAAATGTGAAAGGAATTATGTATTAAGTAATATGATGAGGAAATAGTCTTATATATTATGGATGAAGATGAATAATTGATGCTAATATGAATTATGGATTCATGAATTATGTTATATTAATGGAGAAATAAACAAGGATTGTTCATACTTTGTTTTTCTCTAAGGATTTAAAAGACTATGTGGACTTTTTTAGATTCATTGGAAAAGTGACTTAATGAAAAAGTGATATTTTGACTAAGGGAAGATAACCCCTAATATTTTACTTATATTAGGATGTTATTTTTTGGATAAAGATATATGGGATAAATAATTAAATTTGAAGATATTTATTTCCTTTGCACTAATTAATGACATGATCGAATATTGTTCATGATATTATGGATGAAATTTATAGTTTTATAGATTTATGGAATATATCGAGTAATATATGGAATAAAGAAGCATCCATGATTTCTAAAAGTGATTATGGAAATTTAGGTTGTTACCATGTTCCAATATAATATACCATGAGTTTATTACTATTTATTCAATGTGGAAACCAAGATATACATTGTGATATGTGGGGTATCAATGATAAGATGATTTCATGCGTTTATTTATAATGTTTTTTATATTCACTTTTCAAAGGGTTTCAAGGATAACCATTCATGAATTGTTTAGTTAACCTTTGGTGGGAGTATTTATGAATTGATATTATTCTTAAAACATTGGTTAAACGTATATTTAGTGTCTAACCTTATTTAATTGGTGTACGTAATATTTATTTCAGAAATTATATTAGAGTGGTTTTAGAGAAGGACGTCATCTATGTCGGGTGAAAACCATTCCGTTTTAACAAGGCCATAGGGCTTGAACCCATGACTGATGGACGAAAATTGTTTCACGCCTACCACTGGCCTATGCAATGTCATTGTTAATATATAATTATTTTTGATGAATTTTTATTTATGATGAAACATTAATGTTACTTTTTCTGTTTACAAATTAATATATTATGCATATTTATTTTTAAGACTATTTATAGATAAAAAGTTATACTTTTCATTGAATTATGTGCATTAATAGCGACTAAAATTTTATTTTAGTTCTTTAGTAATCAACGTTATTTTATTGAAATCCATTTTGTAAAGTAATTGATAAATTAGAAATAGTTTAAAGAACAATGAAAGGGTGACATTTTATTTATAAAAATATACCTAGTATGTATATTTCCATATATTATTGGATAATAAAATTAATACTCAAAGATAGTTTTATGATAAAAAAATCCTTTTATAATACAATAATTCTTATTGAATTGATGAAATTATAAACCTTTAAAAATTTATGACTTTAGGGCCCTAAAATTTCATTTTATCATTGAACTATTTGTGAATGATGAACTCAATCACCCCCTAAAAATATTTACATTTTTACGCTATGTTAATTCTTCACTCCCAACCTATGTTCTCCCATTTGGAAACCCAATTATATGTTATTTTTTTGAAACCCTTATTGTTCCAAAATTCCCTTTTTAAGGGATGTTTAAGTTATCATTGTTATGCTATGGGTTTGTTGGAATTAAACATTTAAATATTAATCTATTGATAACCTAGATGCATTTGGGGGAAGAATTAATTTTAAGGAGGTATAATGTAACACTCGAGCTTTTGTGAAATATATTTTTTCAAAATAATTTAATTTGTTAATATTTTTCATTTCACATAACACATAAAAAAGGTTCTAAATATTATAAATCAACAATTAAAACATCATTTTAAAAATAAACTGACTTGTATTGTGCTATATGCGACATTGACTTTTCATACGTTAAACAAAACAACGAGTTTCTACGATAAATATTTTATTATTATAATTACTCAAATGAGATAATTGTAACCTTACTATTAAAAATAGTAATATGAATAGTAAAAACATATTTTTAAATATTACATACAATTATTTTATATAAATAGAACATATTGATTATGAAAAATATAATTTTTTAGAAATTATGAATATGTTTAATAATACTATAACATCAAATTAACTATTTTTCATGTATTTCGTTGAAATACAACAAAATTAATATTATAAAAATTTATAAATGTAATATTATAAATAAAAAATTATTTTCTAATTTAGAATTTCTGAATGATCTTAGGGTGAATTATTTGGATTTTTCAGAGACACCACACTTTCGATGAATAGTCAAAATACATAATTTTAATTTAAAACTATGTTTTAATGTATTTTATTTATAAGGATAATTTTATTTTAAAGAGTTTTGAATGTTTATTTTGATAATATTTTTACCAATTAATAAAATTTAGTTCATTTTAGTCAACTTCACTTTGAAATTTAATATAAAAACAAAGAAATTTTATGAACATTTTTACTTTAAAAACCTCATTATTAGCTCGACTATGAGATTAAATTCAAATTAATTTTTTCCACTTCTATGATTTAAATAAGTGAAAATTGATTCCATATTTGGAATTGAAATAACATATAATTTATAATAAGGTAAACTCAGTTTTTGAAAAAAAAATACTAAAAGTAATTAAAATTTATTTCAATGATTAAGGTAACATTATGATTAGTAAGGGACTAAACATTAATATTAAGGGACCAAAGTAAAATACAATTGTAAAGAGGTATTTTAGGGGAAATATTTCTACCCTATACTCCCCATTTTCAAATTTTTTCTGTTATTTGATCCACTTTAATTGAGAAAAATTTCGTTGGAATTTCTTTTCCCAAAATATACAAGAGTGCCACACCTCCACTACTATAAAATGGCCTCTTCTCCTCCAACTTCCTCACACCTCTCAATTTACTTTGGATCAACCAATATCTACCCAAATAGATCCTCAAAATCCATCCCCTCATCATGTAATCCTCCCATAGGGAAGAAATAAATTTAATGAATCCCTTTGGTGAAAACAACAAAGAGTAACCCAAATAAGAGGTAACATTCTACCTTGAGTTTGTTTATATTATCTCAATTCTTCACCCCTCAAAACTTATTATTACATTATTTTATAACAATACTAGTATCCTCGAAACACAATATTACTATTATAATTATATTTCTACCTACACACACACACACATCTATCTAATAAATAACGAACATACTGTTTATGTGTATGGCGCACTACCACCTCATGAAACAATGATTGTTCATTTCTTCTATACCACATCTGATGGTGGATATTATGTAATTATCCGACCTTAAAAATATATCATCCATCAGAAATTTTGTTATAAATTTTTTATTGCATTCCCAAAGATCATTTTGATTTATTGTTTTCGATAATTATGACATACTCTATAGTAGAAAACCCATACATTACAAGAGTATACTTATAATCAATATTTATTTTACCACCAAAGGAATAACTTTTAAAATAAAACATGTTTTCATTTCTTATCACATATTCTATACAGTCATCATGACACCTTCCATGCCCTTACCAAACATTAAACCCTATGAGTAACATTCTGAAACTTTGGTTAAGCACAAAAATCCCTATAATGGACATAAAGAAAATTACCATTTGTCCAGTGAAAACCTATAAATTATTTCATTAAAAAAATACCATCTTACCAAGAATAATATGTCATCACTTTAAAAATATATTTATCTTATCCTTTTTGAATAATATTATTTTCATGAAAACTCATATGAAATTATGTAATATTTAATTACGTAACTTGGGAAATAATTATATTAAATTTTGAATAACCATATAGTTAACTTCTATGCTTGACACTCTTACAAATAGAATTTCAATATATCTAACACCCATACATGTCACTCTTACATAAGGAATAAACATATGACTTATATCCACACCCAATGTATTGGAGGTTATAATATAACCTCCCATCCTTATTTTATCAGTTAAAAACCCATCAAATTTTCAAGTACCATATAATAATCATAACATATAAAAGATTGAAATTTTCAGAATTACAATTTTCAAATGTAATTTGAAATCACAAGAAATCATTTGAAGTCTATTAAATACTTAACACATTTAATAAAAATCAACAGTGGAATAAAAGTAATGGGAATAATAAATTTCATCATATTTTAAAAATATTGAGGCGTATAGTTGAATACAAATATCAAATTATGGTCACGGTGGCTGAGAGTCTATTGTCATTGTATACATTAAAAAACATTCCTTTAAATATTTGTAAATAAACTAAAATTATATGTATATATTGAATAAAAATATTCCTTTTTTAAAAAAATTATGTATATTTAATAATTAAAATGGTTTTTATACACCTCATAAAAATTATGGTGTATAAAATCAAAATATTCTAGAATGATAAAAGATTGAGATAAAGTCCCTTACCTCAAGTGTGATTCATCTAGTAAGTTCTTTGTAATCCTGAATAATAAATTTATGTTTATTATTAACATGATTTATAATAGTTTTAATGGCTATTATTCCTTTTATATCGCATGTTAACATTTTATGACAATTACATAACTGTTTATGTTCACGTCAAACCTTTTGATGATATTTGGTAAATGAGTCCAAAATGAAATTTGTATGATGTCAATTTTAATAGAGGTCATAATTCCATCATATCAAGAATATTATTAATTACATAATATTAAATTTCGATCTCCTATTATACTTTTAAATCCATCCATTAAATATTTGTGTGATAAATGGAAATTATTATACTCATTGATACAGTAGGTTGTACGTGTGCATGAATAACATTTACATTTTTCAATGATCCTTATGGAAAGAAGATAATTTTTTTCTAACTATAATAATATTTTAAATATCATATTAAACATATAAATATACTTATATATATATTATTCACATGATTGGTGATTAAAAATTAATCACATCGCTTCGTCGAGGTGATAGTTCATATATACTCACAAACAACGTCATCATTTTTATGTGTAAGCAAAGAAAGAATTTAATTCATATATTATGATATTATAATGATAAATATATCATAAATATCATATTAAAAAATAATTACATCATTATTACCATTCTTGAGAGGCAGTAATTGGAAACAGATTATATCAGTTATTGGAGCTGATAGTTCACACATATGCATAAAAAAATAATTGTATTATATTTGATTGATTTGGATATGGATAAGGATAATTATAAAAATATATTTATACCTGAATATATTAAATATAGTGGATTTATTCTTTTATAATGGTTGAAGGATATTTTAATGATTATGAATGAGAATTTAAATAGAACTACTTGATTAAAAACGGTACATTTCCTTTGGATGATCAGATTTCATTAACACTATAAAACCAATAAAGAGGATGAAATACTTAAAATAAGGAATAAAATATATGAGGAGGGATTATAGAAAGGTATTTTTCTGGACATGTATGAACCAAAATGGTTTTGAAGTGTATTGAAATGATTGGAAGTAGTGCCCTTTCTAAAGAGATGGGAGGGGCACTCATGGAATTTTTCAAAATATTAAATTAATATAAATTTATTTTCTATTAAAAACTACTAAAAAGTGATTTATTTATAATATATTATGATTATGGATATCAATAAAACCACCCAATGAAAATTATACATGTTTTTAATATTTTCTTATCCTTATATTTTTGTTTTGACCCTTTTAACTCTTACTGTTTTATAATGTAATTTACATGTTAAGGGTCAATATATTTACCATAACATTCCAAAAATTATATAAAATAGTAATATATGATATTTTAGGATGTATTTAAACTATTTGAATGAATATTTGTTTTTTATAAATTTTTTCAAATTTAATAAAATATTTAATATTTTAAAATACCATTATTGTCAATTTTTTCACTATTCATTTCCTTTTTAAAAATAAACTAACATCATGATATAGTCGAAAATAATTTTTAAAAACATCATTAACAATTAAAAGACATCAGTAAAATTCATGGATTGAATAAATGATATATAAAACTATTTTTTTATTATATAATTAATTTGATTCTTTCATTTATTAAGAAATTACTACATCATCATTATGTCACCATTTAATTAAATTATATATTTATTAAAAATTATATCTAAATTAACATGATTTAGGTAATAATTTTATACTTATAAATATTTTTTATAGTCAGAGAGATCCTCGTATAACCCCGTAATAAAAATACATGTTGATAATAAAAGGGTAACAAAAATGTCTTTTCAGTGAATATAATATTATGAATGAGTTAATTTCATCCAAGTTATTCCAAGTGGTCATAAAATAGATGAAATTTTTTTATTGTTCAATATAAATTCATTCAATTAAATTTGGACATGTTTTAGGGTAATTTTAAATTTTTAGAACATAATTTTTACCTTTAATTACTCGATTTACCTTTAACCGTGGTAATAATAATAATTACTAAATTTAAAATTAATAATATCCAAAACTAAAATATAACTGTTTATAAAATTTGAAATTTTTTATTCCATATATGGTATCCATGTTTTTAATTTCAAAACGTATAATTTGCAGAAATTAATTATAATTTAATCTTTTGATACAATAATAAAATAGAGGTTGAATGTGATAATGTTCAAAAGATTATATAGTTTTTATATATAATTTCAATGTGAAATTAATTATAATGAACAAAATAGGATTGAAAAAACATTATCTTATTATACCTTAAATCCATTAAAAATATTTTTCAACTCTACAAATAAATTTGATAAAGGAGTAGTTGTCAATTAAAATACAAAATTTTTTCACTATTCTTCAAAAATAAATCTTAATAGAAAATACCAAAAATTTATACAAAATTTATTTTTATGTCTTTATTCAGAATAAGAATCTTATTCTCTCAAATAGAACTTATAATGGTGAAGAAAAACTAAATTTAGAATCTGTTCGCCATCAAAAGGTGATAAAACTCCATTTTTTGAAAAATACTCTTTTTGTGAATAAAAATGATTTTTTATATCTTTTCTCGAGAAAAAAGAAGATTAATGTCAAAAATTAAATTAAATATATTTCATATATACTTCATTAATATAATCCAAGAAGAAAAACTTATTGACTTATTTCTATATAACACACGTTTTCACATTCAAATATTTTTTTCAGAAAAACATTTCATTTTATTTTGAAAAGGGTTTTACATTTATTTATAATTAAATTTTCACTAAGTAATTAATTATATATTCATGTGTTTACAATATTTTCATAATTTAGTAAATTTTATTCATTCATGTTATTCTAATAGTTATGTTTTAATGTAATATTTTAATTTTATTTAGTTGTTCTCTTATGCTCGATATGGCATATCATGTATGCTATCAAACATAATGTTTCTTTTAAAAAACATGGGATGTTACATCCCCCCATGGAAATTGTTTCCTCAAAATTTTAATTTAAAATCCGTAAATAAGGTATAACTTTACAACATAAATTCATTGGAACCCCACATTGAAATAATTAATAATAAAACTAAAAATTTAAAATAAAGAAATTCGTGTGTGAAGATCACATGAGTTAACCCATACGAGGGATACATTTATGAAAACATGTATATGGAACAAAAATGTAATTATCATGTTCTGGTAGTGGGAGATAGATAAATTTATCAAGAAAAAGTTAATAATTACAAAACTATAAATTTCTAATGGGTTAAATGGTCTTTGATTTTGTAGTATGAAATGTAAAAAGATAACTTTTTTTGACTTAGGATCCAATTGATTGAGTTGTGAAATTAATTTTCATCCTACCCTAAGAACATAAAAAATAGTACAGAAAAGCAGTGTCGTATCCTTTAGTCAATTTTCACCATAAACTCATCTTTTTCTCTAACGGACTAGTTTTCAAGATGAATTTTTTCAGTCTAGATAACTAAATTTAATATCCTAGAAAATGATATATTCCAAAAAAGTATAACTATATATTTATTCTAAATTTTTTCATTATCTGAAACCCAAGTAGTTTTTATATGATAATATAATTCCCCAAAATGAATAATTCTTTATATAATGAAAAACAACTTTAATCTCTAAAAAAAATAGTGTTACCCAATGTTCGACATAAACAATTTAACAAAAAAACAATCATCAAAATACAAAAAAATATTATAAATAATTTAAAAACCAAAAAATAGAATGATTTAATCATATAAACCTCAAAATAAGTTCTAACACTAATATCCAAATAACAACAATTACACTTGAAGTGTCATACCCAAAATATTGTTAAAATCACATATTCTCCAAAATAGTTAAATCATTTCATTAAATAACATGAATTATAATATTCTCTCAATATTGACCTACATTTTTCCCATATATAACTCATATTTTATTCCTTAAATAAACATCCATAGTATTAATTTTACCTTAATCTGATAAGTCACCAAAAACAATGAACATCTTCTGAAATTACAATAGTCACTTAACCACAAAATTATTTCTCAATCCAAATATTTTCTATTTGGTAAAACATATTTTACCAAATTATAATTATTCATATTCAATAAAATTTCTTAACATAAAGGAAATATCATACTATCCAATGACACCACGTAGGATAGTGGTAGGTGATTCACCTTTGTTTCCCTTTGGTTGTGGGTTCAAAACTCATGGCCTTTCCATACATAATGGGTTGCCACCCATCATTCGGGTTGTTGCAATGTCCTAGACCTCTCTGGTCCATTAAATTATGAAAATTCAGTGTTTGAAGTATTTTAAGAGTTCATGAAGCCTCTTTCCAACAGTTTTATGGTTTTTGAATTATACCACATATAGTTAGGACCATTGAGTCATGACTGATATGTCAGAATGGAGACTCGCAACTATGAGACTCTAAAATTATGTTTCAATGGTAGGTCTTTAACATTGAGTCATTCAATGGTATCTTTTTGAATGACGAGTCATCCAATAGTGACTCGTCCACCGATAGCTCATCCAACAGTGAGTCACCTAAGGATGACTTATCCACTTGTAGTTTATCCAATAACGAGTCACCCAAAAATGACTCATCCACTAGTGCCTTATATAATATAGTCACCCAATAAGAACTCACCCACTAGTATCTAATCACCAGTAGCTCACACTAGTGACAAATCCATCAGTAGCGCTTTTCAAGCAGTTTTTCAAAATTCCATAATTTTCTAGTTTTTTCGCTTTCTCCCCTTTATCATTTTATATTATTTAAAATGAATTTAATACTTGGTGTAATGATTTTTTATAGAAGTTAAAAATCATTCCTATATTCTAAAACCATGATTCTCCCCTTGACATCCAAACCATGTGGTCTTGGTCAAGATCTGCCTTTAATGGATTTTAAACCCCACTTCTCCCGTGGATATATAATCTAGCATATCTATAGCTGAGATATTATATTCCTTGTTGGTATTTTATTTCTCTTGGTGCACCAGAAACCCTTATTCCCCAAGTATACATGTGTTTTTGTGCTATCCTTGGATCATGTTTTCCATGGTTCCTTTTCTTGATGCATGCACACCCCCTATTTTGACCTAATAATGAAGTACTTATTGTATGTTCTTTGTGGTTTGTATTTGTTTATCTCTATTTTATTTGTGTATCATGTGGGGTGGGTGTATGAATGTCTATTTGTAAATAAAAAATAATACCAAATAAACAAAGATAATTTAATCGGTTTAAGATCAACATATGGGGATGGGAAAATTTACTGATGTTATTCATTGTAATCTTTTATTATTGATTATTTTATACTCTATATGACTACTAAAAAACATCGTCACTGGTGCCCTTTTTTTCAAAATGTGTAATGATTTTGGAATTCATAGTGTTTTTTTTCATTCAAATAATTGTTCTAAAATTGGTTATCAATATACAATCAGCTAATAAATTGATTCACCAAGATCAAACTATTTCTATGATAATCCTAGAAGTTAAAAAGGCTAAATAAAGAATAGATACTTGTTAAATATGAATATGTTTTGTGTTATTTGTGAAATAGTACAATTGTGGACATGGTTGTGTAATGTAGTGTTGTTTGTGTGGTGTAATGGAATCCCATGTTATAAGATTGTTTGATTCTAGAATGGATGATCACTATTGTGAAGAAATCCTGCCATCTGGATGTGTTAGGTTTATGTGTCTGGATGAGATGGGTGTGGTGTGGTTATGCAGTAGGGCTACTGAGAATGGTTGTGGTGAGATGTGTTAAGGGGCGTGTCTTTGAGATGGGGGTGTGTTGTGGTTGAGATGATGGATTGGTATGAATGAATTTTAATAATGATGATGGATGTGGTTTTTATGTTTAATTCTCCTAGATTTATCCATGAGTAGCATGTATAAAGTTCACCTCGTGTGTTGAGATAATTTTATGTTATAATATTAATTGGTGATAAACAAAGAGGTATGTGAAGAAGATTAGTTTATGTGGCTCTTCACCTTCTGAGATGACTTTTTTTATGTTTCCTATTTTGGATTGTGTTAATTAGTTTCATATGTATTTATGTAATGAATAAATGAATTTTTTATAAATAGTGATAATATGATCGAGGAATTGGCTATGCGTGTTATTTAATTTTGTGGCTTGTTATGTGGATGTGCATTTAGAAGTAGAAACATAGGTTGTGTCATGAGTTTGTTGTTGGTTGAAATCCCATAGAGTGTTATTGTGTGTTTGGTAATATATATATATACATGTATTTTTTTTGTGTTTCCTATATGCATGCCACACAAGTTGAGCACTATGTTTTAAACACCCACATTTTTAAAGGGAGGGTGTTTTTCCCAACCATCATGGTGGGATGATGGTTTGTTGGCCACTAGCTCTTCGTTTCTCCTTCTTCCATGCAGTGATAGCCCAATTTTCATCAGGTGGGTTGTGGTTTTTGAGGTCTAGGTTTGTGCGTGTGTTTTTTGTTTCCTAGGTATCGTTAGGATGAGATGAGATGTGTTGTGCTCTTTAGGTGTCTTTGGGAAGGGATGTAATTTGGTAAGTGGGCCATGTCTCTTCAGGTGAGATGTATTTGTAAGGGATATATGTGAGTGGGAAGGATGTGATGTGGAATGTATACCTCGTGTCTACGGGTGAGATATGGTTGTGGGTCAAGGGTTGTGTTAGTTGGTTTTGACATGGTTCTTTGAGAAGAGTTTGGAGTTCTACGATGTTTTCAATTAGGGAATGAGAGTATCTAACCAATGTTAAAGTGGTTTGGGGTACCCTATCACTGATTTTATTACCAAATTACATTACATGACCTTTGTTACTTAGTGATCATGCCTTGGTGTAGTGGGGATGGCTAGAATACCTTTTTAGGTGTTGTTGGTTCTTATATTTTCTCACAGGATAATTATTATGCTTCCTCAACATGGGAACAAGAGAATTTGGTTTTTCCAAATGTGTATACTTGTATGTTCACCCTATGTATATGAAACTATTTTTAGGATTCCATGAGGACTATGTGCACCATTCTAGGAATTATTATTTCAGACTTTGGGATAGTTTCTATGATACTTCATAGATTTAAATTTGGTACTTACATTGGAGTTTATTTTTATTTGTAATGGTTTTATTTTAAACATGAATGTCATATAGATTTTTAATTTCTTTTATATATCGTAATTGGAGTTGTTTTGGGATGTACCATCATTTCTCCCAATTTAGTTTTCTTTAAAATGGGAAATGCCACCCACTTTGTGAGATTTTATTCCCTTGGGGTTGGTTGCCATCTCGAGGCCTACAGTAGGACACACACATGTGTCACATGTAGTTGAGGCTCATCAATTGAATATGGTTGATTGGAAGAGGGTTGATATCTTATAGGAAGTTTAATTGTGGATAAAAAAATTATGCACCATATATAGATAAGATTTATGAATGTATAAACGCAATGTTTCGAACATGGGGAAGGAGAGCTAGCTCGAGGAGATTGAGATCATATATAGTTTGATATGGGCTCTGATGGAGTACTGGATTCCTTTGGAAATGAGACATATGTTGGGGGCTACACATCATTTGTGGAAGGTGTACCTGGGGGAGTGGAAGGAGGCTGATTTTATATGAGTCAATTTAGAGGAGGAGTTCTGAGCATAATTCCATTAATCAACCATGACGACTGATAAGAGGTAAGAGTTACTCTCCCTCCAATAGGAGAGTATGTCAGTATATGAAATGGGTATCAATTTCAAGGATCTCTTTCTTGATGAGGAGTCGTGTGCAAGTTTCCTAGTGAAGGACCTTCATCCATCTATCCAGTATGTGGTTACTTCCTTAAGGTTTCCAACGTATTTAGAGTCCTAGAAGAAGTTGGATGTGATTGATTAGATGCACTTGCAAGGAGGTCTACCATGAGTATGGAGCTAGAAGTTTTCTTCAAGAAGTAGTTTTACCAGTAGTATTTATCAGGTGCCAGGTCCTTTAGAGTATTGACTGGTGGGGAGTTGAACTTAGTGGCTTCTATTTCAAACATCTGGTCTCCATTCCATTCCCAGGGGCTTGGGACCGGTTCTTTTCATCTCTGGAGATCATTGGAATCATTAGAACTAGTGTCTAATGCTTATTCAAGCTCAATATGGTGGATGCTGATAGGTTCTTCAGGAGCCTCAATAGTAGTTTCTGGTTAGGCAGTTTTACCAGTAGGGACAATATGCTCATAATCCACCATAGCGATATGAAGTACATAGAGGCATACATCATGGGGTTCCTCAAGGATATAGACCTGGGCATGGCTGTAGAGGTGTTTATAAAAATAGGTATGAAGAGTTGGGTGTGGTTAGTTACACATAGTAGATGCAAAAGTTATAATAGGTCTAGAGATCATTATAGGTACAATCAACTTGTTTAGTAAAATTTCTTGTGCATTTTTTGATTCACATCTTCACACTCTTTTATGGAACCCAGTATAGCCCTTTCTCTGGGACTAGACGTAGAAAGGATTACCATTCCTCTGGAGTTGAGAATGTATGTAGGAGGATACACCATATACTTTCATGTATTCGATGGATGTAGACTGATGCTGGGACCACATAGGTCATATGTGGATCTCTTCTTACTGTATATGCAACCATAAAATTTCAATATAAATAATGAATGGTTGAATTCCATGAATTCCTTTATTAACTTCATCCATAGATGATTTTTTCTTTTAGACATGGATGGTCAGTGAGTGGATTTCATTAACGATGGGAGTTTTTAGGGGGCAGTAGATATGTAGAGTCTCTTCTTTCATTGTTGTACGAGCTATTAGTGGAATCAGTGGATTCTGAGATGGTGGTGGTTCCCATTGTGTTTTAGGTATTTTCTAGGTTATTTTCCAGAGGTTTTTCTGACTATATCTCCACTAAATGACATTGAGTTCGAGAGAGACTTGTAGAATAGTGATTCTCTAATTTCGATGGATACTTACTCGATGGATCCTTTGAAGTAGCGAGAGTTGAGGATACAGATTGATGACCTGATTATGAATGGACTTACCTAGCCTAGTTTTTCATTATGAGGTTCTCCAGTGTTGTTATCAAAGAAGGCAGGTGGTATTATGAGGTTGTTCATAGACTACAGAAATTTGAATCAGGTGACTGTCAATAACAATAACCTTGTCCCCTATATAGACGATCTTTTTGACCATCAGAGAGGACCAAGTTGGTTTAATTAGATCGATATGTTGTTTCGATATCACTTGTTGAGTGTGAAGGATGGTGATATCCCAGCGACTACTTTCATATGCAGGTATGGACACTTCGAGTTCGTAGTCATGTATTTCAGTGTTATGAAGGCACCATCCATGTTCATGGGGATTATAAATTTGTTCTATTGTGTGTTCCTAGACCACTTCATCTTCGTATTCATTGACCACATCATTATCTACTCAATGATAGAGGATGAGCACACCAAAAATCTCAGGACTATCATGAGGGTACTTCAATACACCCATATCCATGGAACGTTTTCCAAGTGCATGTTTTGGAAATGAGAGGTTCATTTCCTTTGACATGTGGTGTCACAATAAGGTGTAGCAGTGGATTCGTCGATGGTCGAGGCAATTGTTCCTTGGAAAACTTCCACGAATGTTGTATAGGTTTCGATTTTTCATGGACTGGTGGGATATTAACAGATATTTGTACCTAATTCCTCTGAACTTGTAGCTCATTCGGCAGCTTTGACCAAAAAGGATAGTGATTTTGTGTGGTGTAAAAAGTTCCAGACAACATTCGGCTATCTTAAAGGGATGTTTCTCGGTGCTCCAGTGCTCTTTTTTCTTTAGGATGGCGTGATATTCAAGGCGTTTTGTGATTATTTCTATTTGGGATTTGAAAGCATGCTGATGAAGTAGTGGAGAGTTATCTATTTTGGCTATAGGTATTTACATCCCCACGAAAATAAATATGTCACCCATGATCTGGAACATGCAGTGGTCATGTTTTCACTAAAGATGTGGAGGCATTACCTCATGGGGGAGCTCTTTGTTGTCTTTCCAGATCATAACTGCTTGAGGTATATCTTTTCCTAGCACGATATCTTCTTGTACCAACTGAGGTTGATGGAGTTTCATCAAGAATTTGATTTCGATATCTTTTATACCATTGGGGCTAGAAATGTCATGGTCAATTCCTTGAGAAGGAATTCATAGAAGGAGGTTGTTAAGGAATCTTCAAACACATGGATATCAATGTAGGAGTTATCAACCATTCAATTTGATGAAGGAGTAGATAGAGGAAAGGGATGTTTTTTTATGTTAGTGAAGTATTATCTAATTTAGGAGGTGGAGGTGTATCAGTGGGGAGACTCTGAGGTATAAGCGATAGTAAATCATGTTTTCCATGGTGATGCTCCCAAGGGATGGTAAGATTATTGTCAAAATCAGATGTTGTTAAATGGAAGAATGTTTGTTCTAGTGGCGATGCATGAGGTATTCCTCTGTGAGTTATATACCTCAACCTTATTGGTATAGTAAAGAGTTTCTAATATGTATAATGTCTTGAGGATGCATTTCATGTGGATTGGAATAAAATAGATCATTGTGGAGCATGTGGAAAATGTGCATAGTGTTCCAACAGGAGAAGGCTAAGAACCATGTTCCCAGTGTTTTATTTCACCGCATAGATATTCTCAAGTCAATGTGAGATTAAATCTCAATGGATTTCTTCATAGGTTTCCAAAGATATCAGGGATGTTGTGATAGTATTTGGATAGTATAGGATCAGTTGACGAAATCAGATCACTTCTTATTAATCAAAGTGTTGGGAGAATTAGATGCCTTGGAAAATAGGTATATGGATGAGGTTTTGAAGATGCATGGAGTTACAATTTCTATTGTTTTGGATCAGGATACACATTCTACCATATTATTCTGGAATGAATTGAGGAAATCTTTTGAAACTCAGTTATTCCTTTGTAATGACTTCCAACCTTAGATATATAAGAATACATAACGAACAATCCAAACACTGTATGATATGTTGTGGGAATTCATCATGGACATTGGAGGATCTTGGGTAAGACACATTCCCACATTGGTGTAATATTATAAAATATATATCACTCATCCATTGGAATTGATCTAATTGAATCATTGTACATAAGACCATGTCATTGTACTTTATTCTAGATAGAGGTCAGGGAGAAAAATTTTCATGGCACTACGGTAGTGTAGATCATGATAGAGAATAATTCTATATAAAATTCATGCTCGTCTTTTTTATTTATTGATGTTGTGAATTGAATTGTCCATATACCAACAAAAATTCATGGCCATTGGAAATATTTGTTTTTTCAAGGAGTAATGATTCTATAATGCATGTTGTTTGGATTTGTTTTCGACTAATTATTATGAAACTAGATAACCACATAAAATCGAAAAATAAATGGATTTACTAAGATCAAACTATTTTTATAATTATAATGAGAGTTAAATAGTGGAATTAATGAACGAATCCTTGTTAAATATGAATAAGTTTTGTTTTTTTTGTGGTGGTATGGTCATGGGTATGGTTGTGTGATGTGGGTGGTTCATTTGGTGTAATGGAATCTCAGGTCGATAGATCGATTGATTGTGGAGTGGATGGATAGTGTTTTGTAGCAGGGGTTCCATCAGGTTGTGTTATGTTTATGTTTCTAGATGTGATGTGTGTAGTGTGGTTATGTAGTAAGGAGTCATAGAAAGGATGTCATGATGTGTGTTTCACGATGAAAGATTTGTGTTGGGATTTTTTGTGGTTGAGATGATGGATTGGGCATAATGACATTGATGGATGACGATGGAAGTGGTTGTTATAGGTGATTCACCTAGAGTTTCTCTATGAGTATCATGAAAAATGATTCACCCCATTTTTTTGGTTCAATGTATGATATGTTATGAATGTGTGTTAAATGGAGAGTGGAATCTGAATCTATATTAGTTTACATGGCTCTTGTCCTTTTGAGAGTACTTTTTCTTTGTTTCCTATTGTGTATTTTTAGTAGTTTCTAGGTTAGTGAAGAAATTAATAAATGAATTATTAATAATGAATTATAATTGGATAAAAGAATTGTCTGGGGGTATAATTTATGTTTTTTATTTGTTGTGTTCTTGTGAATTTTTATGTAGAAGGAGATGTGGTATCATGAGTTTGTTTTTTAAACCTCAATGGTTGGTCTTGAGTGTTTAGTATTATATATATATACATCTATTTCCTTTGTGATTTTCTTATTCACCCCACCATAATTATGAACTAAATTTTAAACACACACATTTTCATCAGGGATGGTGTCCTTCCAAAACATCCTGGTGGGAGGATAGATGTATGAAAACTCACTCTTCCCTTCTTCTTCTTCTCAGTGACGATAGACCAAGCTTCTCCATGTAGGATTTGGTTCTTGAGGCCTAGGTGTGTGTGGGAGAGTTGTGTTTCCCTAGTGTCTTTGAGATAAGATGAGATGTTTTTTACTTCGCATGTACCTTTTTGGTGGGATGGGATGTGGTATGTTCCCGAAGTGTCTATGGGAGAGGTTCAGTTGTGAGGCCCAAGTGTGTGCGGACGGTTTGTGACGTGGTTCTTTCATAAGACGTGGGAGCACAATGATATTTTCCATTGGGGTGTGAGAGAATCTAATCAGAGGTAAAGTGGTGTAGGGTACCCTATCAATAATGTTCTTACTATATTACATTAAATGACCTATGTTACATGGTGAACATACCCTAGTGAGGTGGGGATGGCTAGAATACCTTGTTAGGTGTTGTTGGTTGGTCAATTTTCTCATAGGATAATTAGTATGCTTCCTTTACTTGTGCATTATATAATTTGATTTCCCTACTAATTATACATTTATTCTCACCCTACATATATAAAACTACTTTCAGGTTTATATGAGGACTATGTTTACCATGTTTGGAATTAATATCTCCGACTTTGGGACAATTGAAGTGTCTCTTCTTATCCTTACTGTTTTTAGTTACATTGGAGTTTAATTGTATTTGTAACATTTTCATTTTTGACATTCAGGTGGGATGGATGTTTCCATTATTTTATATATAGTACTTGGAGTTTTTTGAGATGGAAAATATTATATCCCGATCTTGTTTTCATTAAAAATGGAAATACCATCCAATTTGTGAGATTATATAGACTTGGTGTTGGTCGCCTCCCGAGGGCCAACTGGTGGTAGGATGTCGGGGTCATTATCTCTCTTCCTCCAATTCCATGTCAGGAGGGGGATATTTTTAGGGAGAGGTGAATGGAGTTAAACTTTTTTAAAAATATATAATTACCAAACATACTTCCTAAAAAATCACCATAACAAGTTTTACCCTCAATTGTAATTTTGTGCCTTTCATTTTTCATAACAAAAATGTATTTACCATTAATTACCTCAAAAATTATTATCTCCAATTATACCATTATTCACCTAAATAATTTATAATGTAATTCCTCAAAAGGTTTTCTACTAAATTAAAATTATAAACACATGATGATATCCATTTCTCTTGAAAAGATGTCTGAAGCTATGAAGTTTTTAAAACCCTTCTACGATACCAACTGTAAGGACCCGACCGTAAACGTAAGTTATTATACTGACTTTTTGACTATATTTTATTTATATTCATACCCAATGATCATTTTGGGTCTATAGTTTCATTGAATTTTAACAATATCTTAAATAGAAAACCTATACATTACAGGTGGATACTTATACTTAGTATCAATTTTTTCCACCAAAGGATTCCCTTTTAAAATAAAACGTAGTTTTATTTTTTTGTCATATATTAAATAATATCTTCATGAAACATTCTATGTCTATTCCAAATATTATTACCTATGGAAAAATATTTAAATCATTGATTGATATAAAAAATAATATTATCAGACATAATGAAATAAATCTATTAGTCTAATGAAAACCCGTAAAAAATTTCCATAAAATAAAACATACCATTTTAAAATGGAAAAGAGTTTGTCACTTCAACAATATAATTATCATACCCTTTTTAAAATAAATGATTTTTATGAAAATTCATATAAAAACATATAATATATAATTACATAACTTCATACATAATTATAGTAAAGATGAATATCCATATAGTCAAATTCTATAGTGGTCACACTTATAAATAGAATAGCCATACTGTCAAATTCTATAAATTTCACTCTTACAAATATAATTTCCATATGTTTGACTTCGAAACCCAATGCATTGGAGGTTATAAACTAACCACACATCCTAGGTTTATCCTATAAACACCTGTAAAATTTTAAAGTATAATTATATATTCATAAAAATATATTGAAATTTTCATCATTTTAATTTTAAAATTTCATTTGAAATCATATGAAATAAATTATATATATTGAAATTATAAACCAATTTTCAGAATCATTTTCAAAACAAAAATACCTATGAAAGGAATAAATAGATTTATTTTTCATTTAACAACTTTAAGAATTATAGAGTAATATTCATATCAAATAATGGTTATGGGACAAGAGAAGTCATTTTCATTGTATATGTTATAAAACAATACTTTTGTCAATTTTAAAGAATGTAATATGCTATGTATAGAAGAAATAAAAATATTCATTTTTTAAATTCTTTTAATATAATTAAAAATTCATAGGGTTTTTTATACACTTCAAAATGGGTGGTCTATAATATCAAAATAGTCTCTAATGAAATTAGGTTCAGACGAAATCCCTTATCTCAAGTATGATTCGACAAGAATGTCCATTATCACTCTGAATAGCAAAAAAATGTTAATTGTTAACATACATTAGAAAAATTTTAAGGTTTATTATTAATTTTATATCCCTTATTAATATTTTATAACAACTATATAATATTCTATGTTCACGTTGTCTATTTTATGACATTCGATACATGAGTCCAGAATGAAATTGGTGTGATGTCAATAGTCAAAGTGGTAATAATTAAATCATATCCAGAAAATATTCATGAAATGAAAATAAATTCAATACTTAAATTATAATTTTAAATCCATCCATTAAATATCTATAATAAAAAAATTTATCAAAGATACAATCATGGAGACAGTTATCCATACGTTCACATTATTAACATTTTCATTTTTCAATGACCATTATGGAAAATAGGTAAATATTATTTAATATTTCAATAAATATAATAATATAATTAATATAATATTAATCATTTAAATATACTTATATATTCTATCCATCTAAATTTGTTTTTAAAAAGGAATAACACCCTTCCTGGAGGTGATAGTTCACATGTACACATGAAAAATGTTATCATTTTTATGTGCATGGAATGTAATAACCTAATAGATATTATATTATATTATAAAGATATATATATCATTGATATCATATATAATCATAAATTATATAATCATAAATTATATAATCATTAATATTATTGAGAGTCCTGAATGGAAAATGAATTATATCGGTTCGTGGAGGTGACCGTTCACCTATACGCATGAACGATTAAGTATTTCTTAATTTGATGGAACTGGAGACAGATATGTGTCATGATACAAGAATAATAACATATAATTATATTTTTAATAACCTATTAATTATTTTATCACTATGGAAATAGATTATATGGATGTGGAAGAAGAAATAAAACATAAATATTTATTAAAAATGATAATTTCATTTGCAGGATCACCCTTGATTGACGCCTTAAAACCAATAAGGTGGTTTTTATGCCTAAAATAAGGCATATAAGATGTGGGGAGGAATTATTTGAAATGATTTCAGTAGATCATGGCTGATCCAAAATGTTTATGATTTGTGATGAAATGATAGGAAGTAGTTCATTTTTCTATGAGTGGGGAGGTTCCCTTAGGGAATTCTTCAAAATATTAAATTAATATAAATTAAATATCTATTAAAATTAGGTCCAAAGTGATTTATTTTGAATATAGGAATATTGTTGGTGAAATCCAGTAATCTAAAGAAATTTAGATAAGTTTTGAATATTTTTTTTAAATCTGTATCTTTCTGTTTTAACCCTTTTTACTCATACCATTTTATTAAGTAATTTACAATTTGAGGGTCATTTTATTTACCATAACATAAAAAACAACCAATAAACGTTTCATTTATGAAATTTTAGGACATATTAAAATTAATTCACTAAATAATTTTTTTACAAATTTTTTAACAGTTAATAAATAATTACTATTTTAAAATACCATTAGTGTTAATTTCAACACTATTCATTTCTTGAAAATTTAAAATTTTCATAACGTCATGATATAGTTGAACCATCTATTTTAACTGATTAATAATATGTAGAAATAATCCATAAAATTATTTTTATGGCATAAATTATCAAGAATTATATTTATTTTAATATTTATAATAACATTAATTTAATACATTTACTAATTAATTAATTACCTCATGATCATTTTTTCAGCATTTAATTTAATTATATATTTAATAAAAAATATAAAAAAAATTAACAGGATGTATTTTATAATTTTATACTCATATAGACTCTTTATTTTTGAATATACCCCTTCTATAACCCCATATTAAAAATACATTACCTTTTAAAATCAAAAGTGTACCAAAAATGAATTTTCATTGATTATAATATTATAAATGCATTAAAGTCATCTCAGTGACTCCATGTGGTCCTAAAATCCATAAAAGGATGTAATTGATCATAATAAAGTAATTAAATTAAATTATTACATGTTTTAGAGTAATTTTATATTTTTATAATATAACTTTTACCTTTAATTAACCATTTTACCCTTAATAGTGGCAATAAAAATTATTACTAATGTTACTATTCATAATTTTAAAAAATAAAAGGGGCATATTTAAAGAATTTTGAAATTATTATTTATAAAATATAATCCATTTCTATAAATTCAAATCTGATAATTTGAATAAATTAATTACAAATTAACTTCATTAATGGAATTACCAAACTGGTTTTTAATGTAAAAACGACTAAAAGTTCACATAGTTTTTATATCCAATTTAAAAGTGAAATTGATTCCAATAACCTACATCAGATGAATTGATATAAATCTTATATAATTATAAAATATAACCATTCAAAAATATTATTTAAAATTATAAATAAATTTAATGAAAGAGTAGTTTTAAATTAAAATGCATTATTGTTTTCACTATTAATCAATAAATGAATCTTATTAGAAAAATAATTTTTTTTTATTAAAGTAAATATTAATCTTAAGATGCCAAAAAAATATTATTTTATCAAATATAACTTAAAAAGGTTACATAACTATATTTATAATGGTTTTCCATCAAATGGTGGTAAAAGTGTCTTTTAGAAAAAATACTATTTTTATTCTTAGGATTGAATATTTTTATATCATGTATTGAAAACACATAATATGAATAATAAATATTAAATTAAATATATTTCATATATATTTTATTAATATAAAAATAAAATATTTATTTATTAACTTATTGGTATAAATTTTTTTTAACAATTAAATATTTTTTATGAAAAAACATTTTTTTTCATTTTAAAAAAGGTTTTAAAATTATTTATAATTGATTTTTCACCATATTGTTATTTATATAAACATGTGTAAACCATATATTCGTATTTATTTTAATAATTTTTTTTATTTTTTTCTAACTACTATGATTTAACATTAAAATATATATATTGTTTAATTGTTTTCTTAAGCTGGATGTGGCTTATCGTGTACATTATCTGTCATCGCATTTCTTTTTAAAAACTCAGGGTGTTACACCTTATTTTAGAAATACTATTTATATATGTTATATATTATATTTATTATTTATCTATCCTTGTTTAATATTTTTACTACACAAATCTTTATACATTTCATTTTCTGTAAACACAATAATTTCATTTGAGGAAATGTAGACTAACACACACTCAAAGATATGTGATTTGTTCAAAAACTACATGGAATGTATTATATATTTTTTGGTAAATTTATATGATATATATGTAATAATAATTCTATAGAATTTATTATATATATATATACATATATGTTATTTTATTTTTTTCTTTCAATATGATAATAAAAGTGGAAATATCATTCATTTATATGTATGGCTTACCATTTTCCTGAACTATGTAATCAATTTCATAAATATATATTCTATAGATTATAATATGACCCATATAATGAATATAAATTATATTTATATCAAGTTTCAAATTCTTTGACTCTTGATAAACGTATAAGGAATAAATATATTACAATTTAAGACACATGCAATGAACAAAGAAGGTATTACCTGTAGTGAAACCATAACATAGAATTATTAACAAGCGATGAATATAAACACTTAATAAAACCACAAAAATTATTATAGAATATAATTTTGTTCTATGATAGATGTATAATAGACTTATATTTATTATACAATATGTTTTTATGACTATGATGAGTGTCAAGACACTTGGTAAGGGAGTTTCATTTAATTTTTTATTTCCGTGAGATACATGGTTTATTACCACACATCCCTTTTTTGTGGTGTATTCTTATCATGGATGTATTATATGATTATTATACTTATAATTATTTTTATTTACATATCCTTTTTAGGATTATTAATTCCTGGGGTTTAGGTTCCAAATTTTTCGAAATTGGTAAAGTAATTTTTTCCCAACATTCCTTCATTGAGACACATGACATGTTATACACCTATATTATTTCATGAGGTGTATAAACTAATATTGAAATTTTTTATAATGAATATAATTATTTTCATGATATTTTATGATTTATGTAATTTTGTTTTTCTTATGTGGGGATTATGGTTCAAAGTTACCATGTGGTAAGAGTTTACAAAATCAATATATTCAATTTTTGAGATTGGTTATTTTTATTCTTTCTTTGATGAAATATTATGATCCATCATTCATCAGAATATGGAAAAAACTCTTCCATTCATTGCCTCCCCAACAATGTGAAATCCTTATTTTTAGATCTTCATTGGGCCCTGGTTTTTCTAATTTGGAATACAAAATACATCCAAGAATTGAGAATTTACACAGATCGATTCTCTGTTGAATGGATTTTAGATTAGCGATGACTGAGAAACCACCGCCATCCAATTTCATTAAACAAGGATGTTTGGGGAGGTCATCCTTAATGAATTTAACACCATAAAGCGCATCCACAAAGTCAATTCCTTTGTTTTTAGAAGTCCTTAAATCTCTTGTAAGATTTAGGTTTTCAATTATATGTTTCTCAATTTCTGAAAATTCACATACCAAATCCTTGAAAAAGAATTCCCAGTCTGAGAAAAATGCATCCATGATCAGAAGGAAGGCTAGAGAGGAGAAGAATCATTACAGCGACTCACCAAAAGACATAAAAGGAATTTTCACAAGGGTATCCTTTATTGAACATGCCTATTAAGGTGGGGTTTGTTTTTTCATTTAAGGACAATGGAATGCAGTTTGCATTTCAGTTACTTCCTATGGAACATGGGCATGAGGTTTGGCTGGATCAAGATTATAATTGGACAAGACAGTTCTAGGCACAGATGTTGCATCTCTTGTAACTAGTGTTGTGGCTGAATATCACTCTATATCCACCCTACCGAATGTCGTTCGGTTCTTTAAGGAAAGTATTATTGAGGAAGGATTGGGCGACATAGCACCAAATACTGATCTTGCAACCCTCCTTCACCCACCCCTACACCCACCCACCCCCTTGCACCTCTCCTTCACCCACACTACCCCCAACCCTACTATTCTCACCCCAGCACACCCCCACCCCACTAAAACCACCCTATCCCCTGCCGCCTCCATCACCCCTACTACCCCCACTACTGTCCCCACCCCACTGATATGAATAGAACTGATATAAAATAACTAATATGTCCCTAACCAAACTAACCTAAAATATAAATAAATATTTAATTTCATTGAATGATATCTACAAGTCTTATTTGTTTTGTAATTTTTAGAAAAAACCTTTTTTTGGGTTAAGTGTGGAAGAACACAATAGATTACCAAAATAGCCAAAAATAAATGAAAAACAGGAACACAAATTAAAATTCTAAAATTAATCATAACAAGTAGTTCATCCACGCACCATAGGATTTGGGAGGAGATAAGACACGTCTTCATATCTATGTGACAGATTAAATCATGTGACCACTAAATATCAATGTCATCAGTTACTATCACCATTATTCTAGCCATATTTATATCAATCAAATCACTATTTCTAATATGCAACACCTCATTAAAAATTCTATACCAATGATACTGAACACCACTTCTGCCAACCCAGTTTCACCAGAAATTCCATTTTCAGCGTTGAATCAAGAAAATACTGAACCAACAATAGACAAACCATCATCAAATTCCACATGATTATAACACTGAAAATGAACTTTACCAATGATAACATCAACCAAGAATACAAACCACGCTGATACAAATAATCTAAATTAATAAAACTAATCAAACAAAATTGATACATTAAAGTACGAAGAACCAAAATATATGGACTTAAACTAAACCAAATAGAAGTGACGTGATCAAAATCAAATATAACATACAACTAATACTACAAGAAATGAGAAAACCAACCTAGTTTAAATAAAACCTAATAAACTCTACAAGGCTCTTACTAAATCCATGTAATCCAATCAAATTTATTCACTAAAATTAGAACCTAAAGTTATAGACCTAAACTAAACCAAATATATTTGTACTAATAAAAAATAAATGGAATTGGACTGACACTACTAGAATTAAGACAACCCAACTTGAAATCATATCATCATAACTTCCGATTTATAGCATTTGCATATTTAAACTCTATAAGACAATCAAACCCAATGAAAATATGAAAAAAATAAAAAGCATCATATCTAATGGAGTAAGTGAAAACAAATAAACTCTACCAAAGACAAATGTGACAATTAAGAAGACAATAAATCGAAACAAATGAATCTTACCCATTGAAAATTGAAGAGGCTGTGGATTTGAAATAAAAGAAACCCTTTCCAGGGAAAAAATCAAAGAGCATGTGAGGAATTAAAACCAACCTGGTTCATATGTATGCTGCTGTGCATTAGAGAAAATCAAAGATAATTGAAACCACAACAACATAAAAAGAATAATTATTTGAGGAAATAGAAAAAACCCTAACACACCCTACCACAGGCCACTCACAAGCTGTGAGTCATGGACCGCCCATTGCTGAGAATTAGAGGGGTTCCTGGAATGCGTGAATACTGAAAAAACATTACACATTGGCCAGTCAAAGAGGAGGGTGGCCTGAAGGAAGAGGCGGATCTGGAGCCACGTCAGAAGAAGAGGATCACAGGGAGGTTGGGAGGTCGCATTGTTGGAGGAGGATCATCCCGAGGTTGGGTGGTTGATTCGTCTTCAGAGGATTGTCTGGAGGTTGGGTGGTCACTTCATCGAAGGAGAATTGTCTAGAGGTTGGGTGGATGCATCGTTAGAGGAGGATAGTGGGAGGATGGGTTTCACCATTGGGAGAGGACTAAGGTTAGATGATAATCGAACGAAATCCGTGAGGAAGAGTTCGCGAGGAAGAGTCTATGAGGAAGACGGGAAGGGTTTCGAGGAGAGTTGGAAAGCGAGAGATGAAAGCCACAAGGGAGGTTGAAATTCTGTGGCTAAAGCCATTGTTTTTTAAAAACCGTGGTGATATAATAGGATTTAACCACAATTTTTTTTAAACCGTGGCTATATAAGTGTGGCTAAATCGTAAAAGTATAGTAGTGAGGGCTAATGGTTTCCCCAATTTCTTAATACACGAATCCACAAAACTAATTTGACACTTTCAATTACCCAGAACTATATGCAACCCAAGTAATTTGGTTCGATATCATGGGAGCACTTGTGTTGTCTCCAGATTCTAACATGTGGGGTGTATAACTGAGAGACATCCGCACGTACTTCTTGTCTTTACATAGAACATGAGGTTTCTTATTCAAGGATTTCAAAGTCTATTACCTGACCAAGATGGCCATAAGACAAAACTTGACACATATTTTTTGTGCGGAGGTCTCCCATTGCTGTATCTTATTGGAAAGCGATGAGGGACGAGAAGCCTCCTGTTGTGGTGAAGCATCTAAAAATTCCCTCATAGTATTTTCCCCTTCATGCGTAGGATGAAAACTAGGATTGAATCATAAGGATGTAATCCACACCCGCTTTTTGGTGGAGTTGAAGTACTCAGGTAGAATTGGATATTTCATATATATGTTTTCATGACATATAGATATGGGCATATTTTATAAAATTTTCATGGCTAGATATAGAAATATTGGTTTCCAAGGCCTCCTTGGGAAGAGACAGAAGGTTAGTACCCTCATTTTTCATCTGAAATTAAGAAAATATAATTCTTAGTATTGATTAAGTAAATTCTCATTATTCAGTTCTATTTTTCTGGAGTAATCCAAACCATATCCTCGGATACCAACCGTCACAACCCAGCTTCCGTGTCCCCAGAGCCGGTACCATACAGAAGATCAAATTCGGTTTATTCTCAGGGAAACCAACTGCTGCTGAAATATTTCTTCTCCTAAAAGATTTTACCTTGTAAATTTTAGTCAGAAACGCAGGGTGAGCATACAAATTCTGAGTAATGGATTTCAAAATAAATCAATATAACTTTTGAAAACATTCTTTAAAACCATTTCATGAAACAATCTTTTTAAATAAAAGCTGTAACACATGTACACATCATAAGAGTGCTCAAACAAAACATGTTGTTGGTATTAAAAGGATACATTATTTAGTTACAGAAATGCTCATAAGTAAAGGACATTTCATGCTACAATGCAAGTAAAAATTTAATAAATAAGTATATTGCATGATCAGATTTTCACTTAAAATAAAAACAATTTGATCTTAAAAATATTGTGAAACATTCACTGGCCATAAAATATCTGAATATTGCATAAATAATATTCCATACTTATACTCCTTGAATTCTCAAAATCATAATCTCTTTAACCAAGAATATTCTACTGGTCGAATATTCCTATAGTTAATTAAATTACATAGGTCCTAATGAGGAAAGTCCCTATGCCGGACTCTGTGAAGACCTCATGCCAGGACGTCTAATGATTAAGGCATCAGCCAAAATCCATAACTCATAATTGGGAAAGGCCTCAACCAATTCCGCTGCTAGTTGTCTCATGAGACCTACCGATGTATCGACAAGATAGAGAGGGCCCCACCTATCACATACTACGTCCAATGCATTCCTCATATCTCAAAATAAAATTGCACATCCCACTTTGATTTATTAAATCACTTATCACATATCAAAACAAGTGTAAAATTACTTGGTTTATTATTTCACCTTTAATTTTATTCATGGTTTCCCACATCACCTTGAACAATTAAATCCATAAAAAATCATTCAAATTTATGCATATGTAGTGATTCTAGCACAAAACTATGAATTATGTGGTCAAGTCATTAATTGGTACCTATGTTAACAGTACTTCTGATGACAATTAACACAGAAGGAAAACAAACTTGATAACATAAAATTACAAAGTCTAGTACCATATGAATCAAAAAATTCATGATTAAATAGAGAGGAAGACTAAACATAATAAATAAAGAAGTAAACTAAACTTAATAAATAAATTGGTAAACTTTAATTTTCATGCGGGCTACTAAACTCACATTACCTCAAACCTTTGTTATAAATAAGCTTTTGTTTTCTACATTAAATGTTAAAACCTAAAAGTATAAAACTCAACCATAAACATTATAATTTTCTATAAAGAGTGAATATTAATGACTACATATGAAAATGAAGTCACAAGATTCCAATATCTATGTTCATAAACTAAGTACTTTAAAAGAAAGCATTTAGAAAACCATGATTAGGGTTTCACGTTGCGTAAAACATAGATTCAATGGGTCGTGTATAAAAAAATTAGTCTTTTAGTCAAGCCCAAAACATTTTAATACGAACATTTAGTAATTTCTTCGCAATCCATAGAAATTTATAAATAAAAATGGGGATTAAATTTGGCGTTCACACACACATACCCACATACCTGATTATACATGTCAAGTATACACATGGTTCTCATTCTAAGTTAGTTTTCCACTTGTAAATTTATCAAAAACATGGACTTAATCCTTAGTGTACAATTATTGAATTGTTTTAAAAACCTCATTTATATTATGCGTATCCATATTTATAGGAAAATAAATGATTGATATAAAATTTACCCACACAAAGTGACTCCATGAATTTTAGCTCTTCATTAACTCAACCGTGGAAATCATTATACTGGGAATATTATCTTTATGAAAATATGATGTTTTTATATATTATACTTATATATTTTCATATACAAGTGTATATTTTTAGCTGATTAAGTATTTAAGTCATAAGATAAATTTGCATGGGGCGTCCATACATAGGGCCTATTAATACCCTATAGCTTAAGATCGTGCAACCCTTAAAGAAAGAATTAACCTCGAACCGCAAGGTTCTATATTTTCTATTACAAGTGTATATACATATTTACACAAAACATAAAACCACACAATCAAGAAAAAGTTTAATAACCTACCTTATATTAGGGAGGAAGTGGAGCTCATGTGACCCTGGAAAACTCGGAGGGCTCATTGAGGTCCGCTAGAGGCTTGGGTGCAAGGAACCGGGAGGTTCTTCGGATGCCTCAGTTGTTTTTTATAAACTAAACCTATTAAATATATATATATATATATATATATATATTAATACAAGTTTCAAGGGATTTGAGGCCCATGTGGCCCTAAAAAAACTGATAGACAACCCTTGTCGAAATCGCGTGAAAGAGGGAGACTAGTGGCTGTCACGGGAGAATACAAACAGTAAGAAATAGGGTATAGGGTGACTAGTTCAGGGCACGTTACGAGGGAAGAAGACAATGATTTGAGTAGAAAGCTGGTAGGGATTTCAACAGACATGATGAGATCTAGCCTAGAATCTAGGGATGGGATGCGTCTGTGGTTTCATAAAGGTAATGGGCAGCTCAGATTAAATCTGAGTCTGATTGGATGGCACGAAATTGAGGCAGTGTTTTTTAAAAATGTCGAATGTCCATGATTAGATCCATGGTTGATCGAATGGCGTAGAAAAACGTGGTGGAAATCTGCTGTTGTTGATGATCAAAAACGAGATCGTGACCGGTGGTCCAGATCACGCGCGATGCGATCCAATGTCCCAGATCGTGTTTTGCCCAAAAAATCTCATCCCACAACGAATCGGCGAGCGGTTTTCGCCTCCCTTATAAGCTCGATCCTCCCATTGTCTACTCATAAAACACAAAGTATACACAAAGGGGCCCTATACACGGGATCCCGCCCGTCCCCTGTTGGCCATGGCCTACCCTTGCTCCACTGGGGCCTCTCCCTAGTGGTGGTGCTTCTATGCTCTATGAACTCATGCGCCCCTGATCCCATGCTCTGGTGCACCCTTTGGGGGACCTATGCCTGAGCCTAAGCTGTCCCAAGCTTGGGCTTAGGGCTTAGCTTAGCCACCAAGCATGAGTTGCCTCCCTTCGCCCAGCCATAAAGTGCTGGCCCTAGCGGGAATAATTTTTTTACAAAAAATTAAGCTTAAGAGAATATATATATATATATATATAAAGTGTTAAAGTAAATAATAATCTATAGAAATTTTCTTTTTCAAACATGAATTTTTATTTATGCTTGAATAATGATTAATGAACACTTAACAATGCCCTGTCTAATAATATTTCTAGAGCTATTTATAGCACCAAATCATTAACATGAATTGAAATTCGGTATAACCACATTAAATCATTTGTAGTAATATTAGTCAAAACTATGTTAGAAAATAATATAGTTTAATTAAAAGTAATTAAACCTAATATAAAAACACTGAATGAAAATATTTCCAATATATTTTTATTAATTGCAACATGTTTTTAATTCCTTATTAAATTTCAAAAACACCAACGTATAATTCAAAACATTCCTCTCTACCCTTTTAAATTTCATGGTTAGGAGTAGTTTTATAATTTTTCAATTTATAACCTAATTATATGGTGGATGAGAATATACTTAGAATTTTTGAATTAATTGTACAACGAGGCCAACAACTATATTTATATCCATTAGAGTTCCATGGTTTCCCAAGTCAATGTTCACATTAGTGTCTTATATATCCAAGACATAGGGTGTCCTAAAACTCATTTTGATTGAACAAGATAGTTTACTTCATTCAATCGATGCTTAGTGCGACCGCGGTGGATTCGTCTATTCTTATGTTCATTATGGAAAATTTTAAGGACCCATATTATTTCCATGGGGTTCTCGTTGTTTTAGGTTTTCTCCATATAATTCTGATGGGTTTCTTAAAAGGTATTTTTGGTTAGAATGATTACTATTTTGATCATGGTGTATTGTAAAGGCTATGGTGCTTTTATTTAAATGAAAGGTCATGTATTCACTTGTGTATTTTACTCAGGTGCATTCTAATATAAACTAAAACCATATAATTACCTTCTCCTGAGAAACAAGTTTTGTTTAGTTATTCAGACAAAAGTAATTATAAATTATTAATACATATGGTTTGGGTTTTGGGGTGTTACAGACTCACCAATAGGCTATTCGCCAATAGACTATTTGTTTTTTCTTTTATTAGAAATTATCATTAAAGTCATATTTAGGTGTTTTCATGATACTAATTAAATTATTCTTCTGAAGACAAAATTAATGACCATGTCAAGGGATAGTATCAGGTACCTCCACATGATTGTTGTAGTGCTGCATAATATAAAATGAGAAAATCATGAATGCTTACATAAAGATATAGACATATAATATAGGAAATTCATGAGCACAAATTCGGAACTTATGAATAAAAGGAAGAATAACACAATAGTAATTATCATTCTTTTCTTTATGACTAAACACATAGGAGTACTTGTTTTTCACCAAATCTTCAATCATCCTTGTAGAAAACAAATACCAAGTTGGACAATCCCATCATCCTTGAAAACCAAAGCAAAAAGCTTCACGACACTCGGTTTTTAGGGTTTTATTCCAAAAGATGACTCAAACATCACATCTACTATATTCCAAGAATTCATTATTGTGTGTAACAAAAAAAATGTAGTTTTGTGTGTGTGAAAAGTTAATATAACTGTTCCATGTCGTAAATGATTAATTTGGTTTTGCATTAAACTCATGTTAAAAATAGTGATTTCATATAACACAATCTATCTTTAGTTTTGTGATAAATGAAATATAAATGAAATATTAAATTAATTTAATCAATATATTAAAAAACATATTATGGTGTTAGAAGTCATAACCCTTTATATAAGCCTACATATATGAAAAAACAAATGTTTTTTTTTAAGAAAATGTGTGTTTTCCCCAATAAAAATACATCCTTGTCGGGGCATTATATGTGGATATGGTTTTGGTAGAGATTCATATAGGGATAATAACCCCGAAAAAAGATGTTTGGGTATATCTTGACTATAATTATAGTGCACAGTGAATGGTCCCTTAACGCACACATGGTTTTATGAACTAGTGGGACTTGATTTGTTTAATTCACAGTTTCTTCAAGGTCCATTATGATATGTTTTAATTTTGAATTATCTTCGATGAACTAGGATAAACCTAAAAATTCATTGATTGACAAAATGATGTCATGATTTAGACATCACATCAATTATTATCACGAATATATTACTCTATATTATGAATATTTTTTCTCATTTTATTATTATTGGGTTCAATAAATTGATAAAAGAAGATGCAACCATGTTTAAACATAATATGATTTAAAATTCAATGATTTCCCCCTGATAACTCAAATGTTACGAGAGATGGAATGAAAAATATTATTTATATTCTTATACAACATTCTCAATCCAATAATCATGTTGACTGTCCAAATTGAAAAATAGAGAATAATGTAATATTGATATATTCATTAGGAAATTCCCACAATATTTTTGTTGGCCTTTCAATGAACTAATTAGTGATAATTGAATTAGTACCATTGAATGGATAGTTTCTATTTTAAAGTTATCAAAACATAAAAATTTCAAATTTATTGTTTTTTATTTGGAAGTTTAATTAGATCAATAGAGGCCACATATCTACAATAAAACTAAATGGGAAGAAATAGACTATATATTTGGATATGTTACGGATACTATTTTTCAATTATTTTATTACTCGTATACAACATTTTCATATAGAGAAGGAATTCCTTGACCTCAAATAATGGAATCAAGAATTTATTTTTACCTATGGGACCAAAATATGAATTCATAAAATCTTCAATTATTATTTTACTATTAAAGAAAAAATATGATTTATTTTTTATTTAGTGAAGTAGAACAATTCCCGTATCGAGTTATATCAGGAAGCACCATTATTAGCTATGAAGACATAATTCTATGTACCGTCATGGGGTAAATGGATATTGGATTCACCCATCAATCATATGGTTTTGATATGAAAAGAAAGATGGAATTCATGGAGGATTATAATAAAAATACTATTTATCAAAGAAGGTTAGTTTTTATTTATTCTAGATTAGGAATACCATGGTTTTTAAACATAGGTATTACACATATTTTGATGAATATTCAATAAATTACACAATTATACACATTAGAACCACAATATTTTTATTTCTATTGAATCCCCAAAAATAATCTTTGATTTGGTGAAATATATTCAATGACTCCAATAAATATCTTCCCCTTTTGTACCCCTCCATAAAATATTTACTTATAACATGGGGGAATAGAAACATAACATATGGTGATCATAGATTCTAAATGAGGATAAAAAAGGGGATATGTTTTCGAAAATATACATATGGATATTAGAACATGATCATAACATTTGAAAAACATAACCTTTATATCAAATATCATAATGTAATATACCGACTACGGTCCTACTTAACTGATTCCCCTGTCCTGGGGCTCCAATGGCCTCATGTGTACCTCCCCATGTACTATATCTTGTAGAGTTACAATGAGGGTCCCTGGCCCCATGGTGGGGAGACTATAACCTCATATCAGAGTGTCACAAAAGAATATAAAAAATAAACAGACAACAACATATTCATTATATTACAAATTCTATAGTGAAATCAGATATAAAAAATAAACAACTAAGAAACTGTAAATAACCAACAACTGTAATAATAATAGAAATACCATAGGATGACTCAAATACATGATGATGTCTTCTCATGATGATATTCAAATAGGAAAATATGGGATACATGGACATGTATATACAATATGCTATAAAAAATCCCAAAAATTCAAAAAGACTACTGTACTGGCATGAGATGCATATTATCAATCCTCATCCCCCATTCCTTATGTTATAAATAAACCATATAAATTTTATATATCATGACCATTTACATTATCCACAACTATAGAAATTAAGTATACTTATTTACTAAAGGTGTCTTAGGTATGGTTTGAGATAAAATCCTAGTAGTCCACAATCATTGGTGTATCCAAATAATTTATCCATTGTACATAGAATGTAATGTATAGGTAAAAAGAATAATTAAAAAATGATTAATGCATACCATACAGATCTAGTTTCTATAGGAAAAAACATGGATATACCATCTTCAACATGTTTTAGTGGAGGATTTAGATCAGTGACCACATATATATGTAATTAAACACACATATATAGTTATATACTATATAAAAATATATAAACTACTCACATGACTACATAAGTTGGCATATAAATTGATACTTGGTGGGGTGAAATTTCATTCCCACCACAATATATAGTGGAATTTCAAAGGTAATTCCCATTGCACAGATAAAAGTAAAAAAGTGAGGGGAATCATACTCAACACCCGATATAAGAGAGCTTGAAACATAATTCTCCTCAATTTTCTTATCCATTATTGAAAATCCAATAGAAATGGAATAATAAAAATAACAACAACAATAATTATAATAATATGATGGATCAACTCTTAAGAATTTATAACCACCAATACCAATACAATTAAGGATATCATAATTTAGATAGTCCATAAATATAAAACATGCATCACAATGCATGGACTTTCCACCCATTACCGTTAAATATAATTAATCCATATAATTAATTCATTAAATTCCATTTTATGATAGAAAAATTTCTGAGAAAGTGATATGGTCAAATGAAAAACTAGAAAAATGTGAAAAATTTCCTTTACAAATCATATTGGACACCTATTCAATGTTTTTTCATTTAAACATTTATATAAGTAGGTACATTTTATGTTGGCACACCCAAAGTGGTGATGATAAAAGATAAATTCATCCTCTAACTACCTAGAAATCGTCTACATGATTAAATATTAATTCATATGTATATTTAGGAATAAAAATCACATGTTAATGTGATGTTTGGAAATTTAAAGCATGAAACACAATACCAACGACTATTAAAAAAGAAAAAATATAGGGAAATAATTCCAGGTAACCTATATTTGGCCCATATGAGAATCCTCATCCAATAAGATATTCATATTTTATGTAAAATGGACAAAATATGAGAAAAATTGTAATTCATGGAAAATATTGAGATTGACCATGAACTAAAATTTTAACAGATATGGGAAGAGAATTGAATAATTGAATAAATGTTATTATGGAGATTTATTATAGTTGTGAAAAACCTTTGAATAATATTCATTTGATGTTTAGATGGAGTTACCTCTATCCCTAGATTAGATAAAGAGAGAGCTCTATGGGAGAGGGAGGATGAGTGATCTACAAGAAATGAAGGGAGAAAATATAGATGTGAGGATTTATTTTCATTAACCTAAAAATAATAAATTCACCCTGTATGATAGTATTTCATGGTTTGGTTGTGTAGTTTTTCAAACTATAAGTGTAAATGAATGCAATGTAAGCATAAATGAAGTGATATAAAAATTTATGAAAATATTAGTCATTAAAAACTCCCCTATTTAAAGAACCTCATATAGGAAATGGACATTTGAGGGTGAAGAGGGATCATCTAAGAGAAGATATATTGACTCGTCTCATATATTTGCATCCGGCACCATGGTATCATCATGTACCATGTCATTCTTCCATTGCAACCATTATAAAGGAACAAATGTACCATAAATTATATTCACTATCCAATACAAAATTCCCAAGGTATAATTTTCAAAAGAATAATCAACCTTTCAGTCAACCTCATCATGTTAGAAAAACTATTATAGGTCTAGATAATTCTAGTGAAATTAAGATACATTAATGAAATCATTCAAATATTGATATCTCCAAGGATGTGATATGTAGTAATCCTATAGTCTAATTCGCTTCATAAACTCAAAGGGTATAAATAATTATGGTGAATTATTTCCCTACCAATGAATATGTAGTGTCCAAACAGGGGATAAACCCACAAGAAATACCCATCAACAAACTCAAACTCAAGAGTTTTTCCGCATCTATTGGAATATGACTTCTGTTTAGACTGAGTTGTCAAAATTGCTTTGGGGTCAAATTAACATTCTAAAAAGTCTCCTAGATCGAACATATTTCAAAATCATATACCTCCCCTCTATCTATAAATCACATAAGTTATTTTCATATCCTACCATATATGGTTTTTTAAAGAGACATCAAGTTGGTAGGCTATAAAAATTGTTGTAAGTGAGCATAACAAGGTATATATGTTTCCCACAAAAATAATTAAATCTGAGGAAACATGCATAGAGAGTTTCTTCTAACACCTAAAGAATACAATCTCTCTGTTTCATCGTTCTGAGGGTGATAGGTTATTCTTAGAAGCACCTTCACAGCAAAGGAATTCTACAACCCCTAGAATAACCCCGACATGAAATGAGAATCCAATTCAGATATTATTGATTATGGATATCTAGGAATATGTAAGTAATTTTCAACTTATAGTCTACATACCTCATATATTGAGAATTTCTATGGAATATATAATAAATGCATGAAATTCATTAAACAGTTAGTAAAAACGAAAAATGTGTCATTCCATGAGTAAATCTCAGAAAATTAGTCCCTAAGTCCATAGAGACATTTTCCCATTTCCACTCAAGAATGTAAAACAACTTGAAAAGTCATGTTAGTTGATGTGGTTCAGCCTTCACCAGATAACATGTGCAACACTGAATGGTAATACTAGTTATCTCTTGTTTCATAATGGGAAACCAATAATGTTGAAATGAATCTCAATACATCTTGGGGAGATTGAGATGTACTTCGCAAAATGAGGTAGCAAATTATCACATCATCTACTCAATGATGTCTGCTAGAACATATAAAAACTAATGGAATCATAATGTCTCATCCTCATCCATGAAATAATAAGAACTGGTATCCTCATCCAAAAAACATTCTCTCTAGACTATCCCTCAGTATCAGAACTTTGTCTCATTCTCAATTGTTCCAAAAAGGTAGTGGTAACATTGAATGATTATGGGATATTACAAACATGTTTTTCTTGAACCTTAATGATCATTTCAAAGAACAATGAAACATGCTTCCATGGACCACTTTCATCATAAACTACCTATTTTGGAGTATTTTAGCTCAATGAATCAACTACAACAATACCTTAATCGTGTGAGTATGTATTCTAGAAATAAAAGTATTACATGTACTCAACCAATATAAAATTATTGAGATTCAAATATCATTATATAAAGTCACACTTGCAGTTTTTGAATCTGTAAATACAAAAAAAACACTATCCATGTAGATGATGTATCCAATATAAAAGAACATTTGAAATATCTTCTTACTCAAGGTCATTTTTTTGTAATTCTTCTCATGAGGCCATAATTGATGAAAATCATGTGTTATGAATCAATTATCATATATCATAATATCTCCCATACTAATACCTTAGTTTCCATATTAATCTTTATATCAACCACCTTACTCTGAAAGAATAAATATCAGAAATAAATTCAATTTTACCTTTAAATCTTGAAATGATGGTTCACAAGAATTTTACCATAAGAATTTGACACCTTGTTTCATTAATCCAATAAGATGACCTACTATACAGAAGAAATCCCATTATTATGTCTCTATAATGCCCTGTTATCCCCCAAGAAACTTCGTATGTCAAAGAAATTATGGGGCTACTCTAATAAAAATAATTCTCTCACCTTATTAGGGTCTACTAAATCACCTCAGTTCGAGAAAATATGACCCATGATGAGGACTTTATTGATCCAAAAGTGTAATTTATTGATCTCATCATAAATCTAATGCTCTGTTAGTGTGTTCAGTCTAATCTCAATGTAATTTTCATGGTCATTTCAGGAATGAGAACATAATATGATGTCTTAGATACAAACTACCATTAATTAATCTAGAATGGGTGGAAAATAAGATTCATTAGAGTCTAGAAAAAATAGGTGCATTCATGAGACCGAACGACATTACCAAGTACTCATAGAGACTATAACTT
Source organism: Viscum album (assembly GCA_963277665.1). Classification (NCBI taxonomy): domain Eukaryota; kingdom Viridiplantae; phylum Streptophyta; class Magnoliopsida; order Santalales; family Viscaceae; genus Viscum; species Viscum album. The sequence continues at coordinate 864,764,315 of OY728137.1, read as the reverse complement.
ATTATGAAAGATATCTAAGGTATATATAATGACCTGAAATGTAGTTGATAATAGAAAAACCTGAAATCAATCTTTTAGAACAATATCTATTATCATAGTGGATCAATGAGGATTTCTACATGAGGCAATAGATAATTATTCTTTACTATATGTAGGTTCAATCAGTGGTAATCCACACAAACAATGAGGTTTCAAACTACCTAAATTCAAGAAGGACTAGTCAACACCATGGATATGTGTTTGGGAATATAAAAAAATTACCTGAGAGATTCTATAACTATTTCTTGAAATCTAGAAGCTCCATATGTGACATACTTAAAGGACGAATTAACACTGGTGGGTATCCTATAACCTTTCTAATGTAGAATTATACCTCTTTTAAATGGGTATCCAATACAATTCATAATTGAATATGTCTTTGAAGTAATCCTCCCAATGAGGTAAATAATTGATCATAACCCCTACTCATCCAAGAAAAGTCTAGAAAACCGGGTTGTCACCCAACCCAGCCTTTTCATCTCAGGTTTGGCTAGAGTTGAAAGAACATCCAAGTCCCCCTTATAAATGTAACTGCCCCCAATGGTAATGTAAATTTCATCCTATGATGATTATTGTCTATTGGAGATCAATAAAGATCCATCCAATCCATCTTGAGGATTGGAAAAAACCCTGTTATGTTGCGGGTTAAAAGATTCTACGTAATGAGATATCCACCTATCTCAAGGGGGAAATCCAAATGATTGAGAAAAATATATAACCGAATACCCAAATGGGTATTGAGCATCATGAAACCATAGAAGTGTTTTATCTTATAGCCCAAAATCTCGATAATAGCATCTTATATGAAAGAGTGAGATGCACATATCTCAAATAGAGTGGATACTAATGAAAATGCTAGTAGAATAGTATTAGAAACAGTAGAAGGCATATTACTCAAATCTTCTAGTATAGGTTACACGACATGTAACTAGCCCATACCATAACCCTGAGTAACAACATGAATTCCCTGAGTAGTCCCACTATGTTAGCATTGGAAATCATGAGTATGAATTCCTCTGCCTTGACAGGTACCTTTTCCTAGTTGGTCAATGAAACTCCATTTTCCATTCTATAAATATACTACTAGACTCACTCATAAACATGGGTTTAGTGTATATCCCCACTCTCTAGTAACTGATAGAATGTTCTAGTAGAAGAATTGTACATGCTATATTATGTTCTAGCCACTATTTTCCACTAGATCCTACAAGCACTATGGTTTCTTGTGTCCCTTATTTAAAAAATGCTGACATATGAGGAAACTAATAGCACAAAATAAATGAATACATATACCCCCCCAAGAAATATCGATGTGACTCTTTCTTCTAATAAAATAATCACTACCAAGTAGAGGTGATGAATAACCCAAGATCGCACTACCATCTTTCATCATATTTTTCTATATAAGGAGGTCCTCCTTGACTATCTATGAATTATTCATCAGTGAAAAGTTGTTGACCAGAAATTAAAATTCATATACCATCCCAACCTCAAATTTTCTCACTTATATAATATCATCACTATATAGAGTCAGAATGAACCATTGTAACACATTGAAATGAGTATAGTATTCCATTAACTAATAGTGTACCTATTTTATGTTAAAAAATACTCTTACCATATCTACTCTCATGGTCTAGAGAAAGAAGAAAACATAGATTACCATCCATAAATTTATCAGGATCACATCATGATATTACATTATAAGGTAATTATATCACATGATCCCTTGGAAGAACCGTATAACATATAAGAAGAGAGCCTAACCCAGTTCTCTATATGTGTCTCTATATGTTCAAAAATAAAAAAATGGCCATGATCCATGACTGTACATTATGTGGTCCACCATCCACAAAAAATATAGAAGGATGCTAGAACTAAAACTCTCGAGTCAACTCTTCCATAGTCGGTGTAGGTCGATAAACACATTGAGTAGATTTCATCATGCGGTAAATTCCCCCTTGAACATTGGTGTCAATTCCCATCTATGGAACAAATTGTTGGGTCATAGGACTCAATACAATAGATAAAACTAGTGTCACATGGACCTCCACCTTAGGTGTGTTGTCATCATAACCTTCTTGGCATACGACATGAGGTTTTCACAGTGGCATGATTCTACAATTACAAATACACACCTAAAAAATTATTTAATAGTTGAATGAATTACATTTAGGGATCATGATAGAAACAAAACCATCCTATATAAAATATCACACGCCAATCAATAATTCTAAAAATTGTTCCTTGCAGAATTAAAGACCATATCAGGCCATATAATATATTATACCCCCCAACTAACAACTACTAAGGATAGGTTTTAGCTTATGTCTCATATCAGATTGTTGGGGTTTTGTTTTATGAAATTTCAACTGAAATATTTATAGAAAACATTTTTACAATACAAATAGAGTCCCATTTAGTGGTAATTATTTCACTTTTAATTGAGTAAATTAATTCTTAGTTTCTATCATCCATTTATGTATAAATATATATCATGTTTATGAACCAATATGTCCAGAAACAACAATTTGATATGGTGGTTTAATTAATGTGTCATGAAAAATATATTTGGGGAATTACTGTTTCAATTGATTTAGGAACATTAATATTTCGAATTTTATTTTTTATGTATGAAATTTCAGCATATCCTAATATATAAGAACCATGGAAGTGACCATATAAATACGAAAATTCATGAACAAAGTATATTTTCTTGAAAAAATGAATGGCATATTTGTCCAAATGTACCTATAATGATTCCATAGATTCTAATTACATTCATAAATAACCCAATGATAAAATATAGATTATTATATAATTAAAAAAAATTACACACATCATGTGAGTCATGCAACTATTAAATAATAACACCTATAGAAGGCGTAATACAATAATAGAAACATCCCATCCCATATAATTTTGGTTTCCCATGTACGTTGGTTAGCTAATCCCTTGAAGAGGCTTAGTTAAAAATCACATTTTATCCAAGTATCATATATAATTCCTGAACATAAGGATCAAAATTAAAAATAACTACTTTGATACCACTTTCAATTGTCTAGACCTGGGTTCCACTCAATCCGTTCTACATATTGGTGGGTCACATGGCCTCAAATGAACCTGACCGTATTATACTGGATTCCAACTCGTGGGAAGGATGAAGGTAGTTGGTTGGGGAGACTATACCATCATATTAGAGTTTAATATTAGATAACAATAAATAAGGCATTAAACAAAAGAATCATAATATAAAAAAAGACACAACTGAATCAAATATAATAAATAACTTAATTAGAGGGGAGTAAAAAACAAAAAACATTAATAATAATCAAAATACCATAGGATGAATTTTATACATGATTATTTCATGGTATGATGATATGAAAAATTGGATACATAGGATGCATGTGATACATGATACATACATATATGAAATTCTATATAAAAATACAAAATACAAAAATACAACTCAACTAGTATAACAATTATACACTCAGTCCTTTTCTCTAATGGATCATGAAGTATGTAAACAATATAAAATATCTATTGATGTGAGTTTTAACTTGTCTATACCTATATACATGAATTTTAATCGGCTACTAATGGCATCCAGAGTAGGGAGTGAGGAATAAAACAATTTATAGAAATAATTTGTCCAGTTTACATTGCAGGAAGTGTATAAGTATAAATAAAGATGAAAGATAATGAATAATAAATACCATTTACCTGTAGTTCCTATAAAAAATTGATGGATCTACCTTCTTCAACATATCATGGAGGAAGAGTGTGATTAGTAACAAAAAAATTTTGTAATTATATTTATAGTATTAAACCCTATATATAAATAGGAACTAAGTACTTGAGAACATTTGTAGGTGTATACATGGATACTCGGTTCTAGATGAACTGGGGGTGTAACTCATGCATCTATAACTAGTCTAATAAGAAATAACCTATACTAATAGGACATAATCAATTAATTTCCTAACAAATCTATGAAATATTTCCAATCACTAGAGATAGGTGGGGTGAGACAGCATGTCTGACCCTTGATATAAAGAATCGTGGAATATCCTTCCCATTACCGTGATAAGTGAATAATGAGGAGAGACATCATTCTCAACGTCATGATGTAATGGAGAAAAAAATTCACTCTCAATAAGTCCCTTATCCATCATTAAATAACTAATAGAAATGGTTTAATAATAATAATTATATAGGGGACCACTACTTAATAATTCATAATTTTCAACCAATTTAAACTAAGGTATTCACAATTCATATATTCAATATATATAACAATCATCAATTGGAATGGAAATTCCTCCCATTATCATTCATTACAATTAAACCATTTAATTAATTTATAATTTGAATTCTATTTTATGGTAATAAATCCAGTAAATAGGTTCTTTGGTCAACTAAATAACAATATAGGATGTAGAAATTCAATTTATAATTCAAAATGAACACTTAGACAAAGTTTGTTAATATTATCATTTATCCAAAAAGGGGAATATTAAGATATAACACCAAAATTTTGTGGAGATAAATGCAGTATACATCATCTAACAACATGGAATGGTTATGATTGAGTTTAACAAAAATATGTATCTTTATTTAGAATGAAATAACTAATTTTAAGGAAATGTTCAGAAATGTATGGAATGATGCGTAATAGAAAAAACGTTGAAAACACTAATTCTTTTTTTGAAATAATTCTAGAAAATCTACCATAAGGTTGTACAATACTTCCCATTTAATATATACTTCATTTTTTTAGTTGAATGGATGAAATTGGAGAAATGGTCGAACACCTTGAAAATTCAGTGAATTAGGTCGTAGCAAAATTGAATAGGAGATGGAAAGAGAAAAAAATAATGGAATATGAAGGATTCGAGATAATTCCTCTAGATATATAATGGTTCTAGTGGAAATATGTTTGGATTCAGTATGAATGATTTAAATTGATACCAAGATTAGGAAAATGGTGGGATCCACATGAGAGGGAGGAGGGGTGATCTGCTTGAAATTATGGGAGAAAAAAGTGTGTGTATGTGTGTGTGGGGGGGGTTAATTTCATTTTGTGAAAAATTAGAAATTAAAACATTTAGAAAGTGTCACATGGTTTGGATGCAATGTTTTCCAAACCATTCACCAATAATGTACCACACCATTTCTTATTGAGGGACCAGACAAGGGATATACACAAAGTTTCCCAAACTATTCACAAGTCATGCCTAACCTATTGTCTAAATCTACAAATTTTCAGAATGGGGGTTTTCTATAGATCACATAGTATCAGAAAACTATGCAACCCTCTTTCCCCTTTGAAACACCCCACACAGTTAGAAGTAACCAAGAGATCTTGGTGGCATGGTTTCCACTATCCCTGGATAATGTCTACTTCTCCAAATTCTAGGGCCCTAGGCATTGAAAAAGCCCTTTACACCATTGTTTCCACCTAGATTCCAATAGGTAACATTACAAGGGCCAAAACAAGGAACATATGATGAGAGAAAATAACTCATACCTTTATAAAATCTAGTTTGATACACATACTCTTTTGACCTGGAATATAGATTAGCATATCATAATACATGGATCATAATGAAATCAAAGAAACAGATCTATGAGAGTAATAAATTTTCATAATACATAGATTTTTGGAATATATGTAATCATAAAAACCAATTTTCATATTATTCAAGTCTCATTAACACGGATTTCATATTGGAATGAGTTTGCTCCTCAAACCATCATAATAATCAATTTCAACTCGAAAGAAATTTATATTGGAATAATTACTGTAAATAATTGATGTCACTCCATGTTCTAACCTTGTCATAGTGAACTAGGATCACTCCCTCTTCGAGTTTACTCTATCTCATTAGATAAAAATCATTATTCAATGAATTGGATAAAATATAGGTCTCACCCCTCACATAAATAATGCCCTATTTAAGTATACCAAAAGAATATAAACATTCATCATTAAGTAATCTGATGAAGTTATGTAGGTATCAAAAACATATCATTATATCACAACCTATAGAAAAAAGAGGGGTTGCGTAATTATTTCATATTTTCATCATAGCATAACCTATTAAATGCAGTGGGTGACATATGAACTTTATCGTGGTAAAATTTATCTGAAGGGAAACTAATTTCATAAACATAATTTCATAGTAAATGAAAAATATTTCGATAAAGAGTAATAATTATATCTTTATATCATATGCTGATTAAGTCAAGGATAATCTCAACAAATTTTATCCAAGATGGAAAATGATTTTGTTCGACAATTTAAAACATTTATTGAGTAAAATATAATTTCCTCTTTGAAAACCACTTTTTAAAACATAAAACATTATAAAAATAATTTTCTTCAAAAATACCCATTAAATATATTATATTTTCTTTAAAAATAATTTAAACCATCTCGTGAGAAAAACTTTCTTGCTCCTTTAAAAAAAATTTCAAAAGATAAAAAAATTTGAAAATACTTTTATGTAAAATTATCCTTTCAATCATATAATAGAATCATTTAAAATCATTTAAAATATTTATTGCAAAAATTATCCTTTCTACATTGGAAGACAAATTTTTAAAACAAATTACCTTAAAAAAATATTTATCATTTATAAATAATTATTTTAAAATCTAGAAATGTCCAAAATATTATTTAAAAAATTTCATTAATAAAAAATTGAAAAATAATAATGTAATATTGAAATCATTGAATAGTAATGATATTGTGAAATGCATTTTATGTCGTGTATATTAAAAACAATGATTATTTTCATTTTCTCAACAAAATGAAAATGTATATTGTTTAGAAAATGACACATAGAGTCCTTTAAAAAAATTTAATATATAAAAATGGTTAAAAATTTATTCTAATGATCCATAGAGAATAATAAAACGTTTTTGAGAACATTTTTTGAAAACCTGTTTTTGGAAGTAAACCTATTTATCACTGAGAAACTGATTTTACTAAAATGTCATCTTTAAACTCTATAATACATAATGAGATTAAAATGATGTTATAACATTTTATTTTATTACATAACCCAAGGTGAATATAATTCATGTGTTTTTTTGGGAAAGGTAATCTTATTTCATTATTTTATGTATAATCATAAACAATCTTAATAAAATATTAGATAGTATCATAAAACACTTCCCATTTTGGTAACATTGAAATTTAATCCATGTGAAGGAATAAAAATAAATAAATCATAAAATATAATGACGATAAACCAATAAATTTTATTACATGTCATGGGGTATAGATATACACCATGTAAAAGAATATAGGATCATAATATAACATATGTTTGAAAGAGAGAAATATTTAGGCAAAATGACCTTACCAATTTTTTAAATTTTGAAATTAAAACCCCATTAAAGTTAGATCCTAATATAGATATTCATAACCCAATAGTTTTCATGATAATTTTAATAAAATAAATTCATGGTTAGTATATACCCGACATCAATGAAATATGTGGTGAATAGGTCTTATGGCTCAATGTAAATAACATTTTGATGAAAATATCTTACTAGATGAGTATCTTTTGAATTGTGGGGATCATGAAAGAATTATATGCATAGAAACATTAATTATAATGCGTTTAATATGATTTATGATATATTATATCATATGTATGTATATACAACGCAAAAAATAATCATGTGGTGAATATTGCACAAGTCTCTCAGAAATAAACATGAGACTAGAATACCCCTATGATAAGTATTGTATTCTATTATTGTCATTAAAAAATATTTTATAATCAAAGTAAATTTTAAAAAAATATATTATCAAATAATATTTATATATATCATAAAATATATGTTTTTATAATGGCTTATTTTTACATGTTTATTATCCATTTTATCTGAATTTCATGTTTAGTGCAATAACTGATTTGTTTTTTATGTACTTTTGACATGATAATGTTTTCCTCTTACATAGATCATGATTTAATTATATAAATAAATTAAACCATGATATAAATATCATATATATAATGAATATATTAGTTTAGGTTAATCCATAAATTTCAGAGATAGGAAATGGAATACGCTGTTCAATGAGACAGTATGTCGTATGTATGCAAGAAAGCTAATTCCTTTTTATTTTCATATTGAATGGAATAAAATTAAATGTATAATTTTTTGAAAATTACTTTTATGTCATATATATAATATATCTAATTTAATCTCATTATTAATACATTCCATGTAAATCATTAGTGAAACATAATGCTTCGCAAGTAGGTTGTTCGTCGTATCGATGAGTGACATTATAGTACTACCAAAAAATGGAAATCATGATGGTATATGTTATATATCAATTAGAGAAGAATAATGACATAAAAAATATCCTAAATACCAATTAAAAACTATAAGTCCATCATGAAAACCATTCTTTATAAGTGGTAATAGAAAAATTAATGGCATCAGTTCGCAAGGTGGTGATTCAGTCTATACACAAAATATTATTTTTTCCCTTACAATGAAGGTGGAGATGTTTATAGGTATTTCACATAAATAACAACATCTTGGTGTATGGTAAATAATAATGTTATTATATAGTCATGATATAATAATAATAAATAATAGAGGTGGATAATTAATTAAAAAGAAATTCTCTTTCAAGTACATTACCTCATCTTCAGGTGTCATCAATTCCATTTCAATAAAAAATCCTAGGATGGATTTCTAAAAAAATATATTATAGGATAACAGAAAAGAATATGTGAAGTGATTTGGGTAGGTATTTTTTGAACTATTGAGGTTTTAATTTTTAATGAATAGAGGGGAGAGGTGGCCTTCCAAATGTGGGGGAGAGGACACACATGGTAACTTTGAAAAGAAATTGATTCTCCCATATTTTCAAAATTTACAAGGCACCAAATTAATCCATTTTCGAACCTTTGATGTGGAATGATATAAAAATTCCCATAAATAATTTTTTATATAAGTTTTTTGGTGTTTTATAATCATTTCCTTTTAGTTTACCCTCCCTCTAAACCCCTATTCATCTGAACCATGATAAATAAATTTTTACAACTTTAAATACTCATTATGGTAAAAAATTACGATTCTCGTATTATATACTACAAATTATTATGATTTCAAATATGAAATTCATTCATTAAAATGCCATTAAAATGGAACTCATTGGTTTAATGGATATATTGTTTTACTAATTTAATTTTGAAAAAAAATAATATAAATTAACATTATAAATAAATTAAACTATATCGATTTTTCAATTTATATTAAATATTTTTAATTATTAAGAAATAAATCATTTCAGAAAATTTCACAAATTTCACCTTACTCTAATTCTATTATTTTGGTTTATATAATTAATTTATTTTATCATTTTAAATTTTTATAATAATGAAAATTTAACTTAATTATCATTCAAAAAAGTTAACAGAAATTATTTGTTATAGAAAATTGTGTTTTTGAAACATTAAGAAACATTAAAAAAATGATTATTATATTATCAATATTTACTTGTTATGTTAAAAAATAATAATTAATATATAAAAAATATTTTTTACCATTCATGTCATTATTTTTACTAGATAGGTTGTAATTTGTACTATATAATAATAATATTAATAATATATCAAGGTTTTTTAGAAATAAATGATGTGTGTAACACAAGATAACTGAGAGTTACATGTAAAAAATTCTCACATGGTGTCTCTTTTAACTAAAGATAAACATAATTTATTCTTTATAAAAAAATATGTAAAATATTTAATTTAATTGAAAAAATATATTTCCCCAATTCTATGGGTGTTACATTATACCCCCATGAAAATAAATTTCACCCTCAAAATTTGTAACATTGGTACCAAAATGTGGGGATAATTATTCCTCATTATGTCATTAATTTCCCACATATCTTCATTGAAATGGTGGCATAACCAAAATATTTGACCATTTACATGGTATCATTTTAAAAGACTTTATCTTTTTGATCTTTAATTTCTACAAGTTGTTTATCATAAGAAATATCATGCTCTAGTGGTACGACCTCTGAGTCTAGTAATTGTTTTGGATCAGGTAGCTACGTAATCAAGAGTGGTACATAGACTAGATCGTGAACCTTGTAGTGGATTCTGGGTTGTTCTGAATTATAATTTTACATCTCAAAATGATCGATTAGTTTATTGGAACCTTTATAGTTAGGAATTATTGTTCCCTTCTTTCTTCCAAATTGAAATTCATAGAAAATAATTATTCTTATACTCTCATTCTAGATCACAATGAAAATTATCTTCATAACATTTCTACTAAATTTTCATTAAATCACACATGTTTCATGATAGATCTAACATCATATGATATATCATCATCTTTCTATGTTCCCAATAGATTTATATATAAAAATTTTTCCCTATACATTAGAGTTATAAAATTAATTCCATAATGGTTTTCATTAGGATCCATATGAATACTTGAAGAAATTTAATTGATTCATAGGACCAAATATATAGTAATGTTTCATCCCAATAAGATTTTATATATATTAAATAATATCATAGAATATATTATGGGGCTCAAATTCATCTCATAAACTTGATATCTAAAAATGATGCTACGTGTTATCCCAAAATGGTTAAATACCCTAAGGGGGTGAATTGGGTTATGAAATATTATTACTAATACCCATTTTGTATCTTTTGTAAATGTTAAAAAACACTCTTCTCTCCATTTCTAATAGAAATGAATGAGTAGAAATGAAATCATGCAATAGACACATCAATTTTACATGGTTCAACAACATTGGGCTACATCCAAGGATATACAATGATAATGTGACTATACTCTATTTCCACTAAATCTCAATATTATTATAATACATAGAGTGAACTGACTATCACTCTTGGTACACAACCAATCAAAATTTGATTTATCCCTACACTGTCAAATTTATTGTGCTCAATATTCAATTAAATTATTATTCGTTTGATAAATTCAATCAATATATTTTACACATAAATTGGTGATTCATTATGTTCCAAATTCATCCACTTTATGAATAACACATTAACATAGATTTACTGTGAAATCACTTTTTTTGTTTTACATTCATGATATCTATTTTCCAAACCATCACATGATTGCATAATTCATCAGAAAACATTTATCTTTTGTGAAACCCTGAAAACATAAGAATGTCATAACCATCATGATGCTTAAGGTTTAACAGTTCATAGAAATTTAATGAAGCTTAAAAATTCTTCCCAAACATCCTTTCTTCTTAAAATGTATTATCTTATTTAAACCCTTATGTAAGAAAAATCCTTCGCTAATAACCTTCATTAATTTAGAGACTTTAGAGCATTATTAAGGCTTCTGTTATTTATCTTAGGAATTTATACGCCTATTTATAGATGTTTCCTCAATTTCTTGAAACATATTTGATCATCGATGCATTTACATAGAATAGATTAATCCTTTTCAAGAAACTCACTATCATCAAGAAACTTCAAGGAAATTTTCTCAATTATGAAAAATCTCATAATCACATAATTTATCATCTTTTCGTATCACCTCATCCATTTTAGGAACCCCAAATCCATCCTGAATAGCCTCAGTTTATTGAAATACCATACCTTAACAAAATAATAAATCCTTACTTAATTTTATTCCTTTTACATATTTGTATTCGGAATCCTTAGAAATCCAATGTCTATGAAGCCTTGATCCTCCAAATTTGGGAAAAAGGATAATGATTTCACATTGAATACGTAATTATTTATATCTTTATGGAGAATCCATTACATTGAATTAGATGAATCTCACCATATATTTTAAATTATATATCTATAACTCCACAAATAATACTGGGAAACTTATCTTTCAATAGACAAAATCGACCTAAAAACATAATAATGTTACATTGATGGATTTCTTTCCCAAGAATATGTCATGCTGAAAATCAAATTTGTATTAAAAAATACAGAATAGTTTTACAAAACATTGAGCTAAAGTATATATCCCAATCATAGACAACTGAATATGGTACCCCATGAAACCATACCACTTTCTTAATAAAAATCCAACAATACATATTCCAAGATAAATATTTTCTAATATAGATAATGTGTGATGAATTGTATTGATGATAATCTTAAAATCCTATATAATTACTCCAATTAGTTTTTCAGGGGATTATGAGGAAAAAATATATGGTTATGTCTTTTTTTTCTTTCATTTATGGATAAGGGCAGTAACATTATTTTAGACCACAGTCCAAAATGGTTGACATGATGACTTAATAGACATTGATAAATAGGATAAAAAATATCATTATTTATATTTTACCACCATAATTAATAATTTATATACACTAGTGGTAGTCTATAAACCCTAGTCACCCTTCATTTTTGGGTTCAATCCCCATGAAATTACCATATAAAAAAGTTTTTTTTTCATATTGTGGGTTTCCATTTTTCCTTAAATATTTAATAAACCTTAATAGATACCAATACAATTAATCATATATCCAAAAAAATTAATTCCATCTCTAAACCAATGGTTTTTATTTTCACAAATGTCTGAAAAAGTATACTTAATCCTGAGAAACTATTATGATTTAAAACATCATAAGGGGTTTTAGAGAAATTGAGCATAAAAACTATGATGGAAGCAATAATTTTTAATGGAGACATATATGATTCCAAAAATAAAATATTCCACATATTACTCTTAAAATTAATGTACCATTATAAAAATAATGATTCAACATAATCTATGAATCCAAATAGATAAATATATAAATCCTTCCAATTAAATTATTGACAGGGAATAGGTCCTTTAAAGGTCTAGAATTTAATTATTTGGTTAAGGAATTGTGTGGGATAATCCATGTATTCCCCATGCTTATTACATTGAACACCTTGAAAATTATTTCACTCTATGAACATATTTTCCATATATATATATAACATCTCCCCCTTCGTTTGAAATATTCGTCTAGGTTCTTATTTCCATCTTCGTGACATGTAAGAAACATAATATTCAATCCTGTATGATCATTAACATGTGAACATTAATAAAATTTCTTCTATATTTAATAATATTATTTAATAATCTCACCAAAGATCAAAATTTTAATCATATATGGTGATAAATTTTTATCAATAACTATATTATACATATGTCGAGTAATCGTTCAGTTTGGTCACTCATATTCACTAAAATTTCCTCTATATTTAGTGATAACATTATTTATTATGTTTCCACCCATCGAATAAAACCAAAACAATTCTCTGAGAAACACTAATAATAGTGGTAAAAATAAAGAATAATGAAAAATCAATTATGTTATTTCTAGATAATAACACATTATTTACAATTTATTACCACCTTGGCTTAATCTTGGTTACTGATATTAATCATCTCTTTAAATCCTTCATGATGGTTCATAATGAGTTTGTGAATTTCCAAAGCAAATCACTTGGGTGTGTCAAACCCAGTGTGTACCAAGGCCCATTTTCATGCTTCAAGTAATGATTACGTCTATATCAATGTGTCATTTTAAGGTTATTACCCATTGGTACCTCTGTCGAAGAGACACATCCACATGCAGTATCTTGATAGAGTTGTATTTTCATTAAAAAAACTTTTTCAAACCTTTTACAAAAATTATTGTACATTTTCAAATACTTTGAATCATTGTTAAACGTATTCTTTGATATATCCCATGAAATGTCCTTTTAAATATCCCAATGTTGATCAATATTATTTTCTCATCCAAGTTTCTAAATGTTAACTAAAATTTTCCTTTGATTCCAACTATAGTGACCCATACATCTTATATATAGATATTAAGTGTTTTTAGATAAATGTTTTATAAATTACACACACAAAATTTTGAGGACCATTATCATTTAGTTACCTTGGGACATAAGAACATAATATTCTATTAAAGTGAGTTATATTTAATATATCTCATAAATATCTTCCCCTTTAGTACTACTACATAAAATGTTTCTTCAAAATATGGTGGAATGGAAGCATAGGAAATATAGAGCTCATAAGGCTAGTAATAGTAAAAAATGAGATACATAAACATAAAATGAAAACAGCGGTATGATAAAATGGGAATAAAATTTTAAATCCATACCCTATATTTCAAATGTCATGATATAATGTCATGGAAAAAATATTGGAAGTTCATAACACATGAATTATAGGTAAATCAATGAGCATAGTCAATGAGAGCATAACTTTGGCCTATGACATAGATTTGTGGAATACACATAAGCATATAAAATCATTTCCATATAAGTCCATGAGAACATCCAAGGATATCGTATTGGAATGTACCACTCCCCAATCCATCATTGTAGATAATGATCACTCTTAATATGATCATGGTGGACAATGTCCTTTATGAAACATAGTTCAATCCTCATTCCTACCATGTCTTAATGAGCCAGGTTCACTCCCCTTTAGATTCCTATCTATCTCATGAGATATAAATCTTTACATAATGAATTATTGATATATTTAGGACCCACCAATCACATAGAGTAGTGAAAATTTAAATTTCCTACAAGATTATAAAAATTCAACGTATCATAACACCTGAAATTACATTGGTATAATTAACATATCACCATATAATAACCTATATAAAAGTGACATTTCTCGTCATCATTTTATATTTTCATCATATCAAAACTCATCAAAATGTATCAGGTTTCATAAGAACATTATCATTGTATAACCTACGGAATAGAAATGGATTTCATAAACATAATTTCATTATAAACATAGACCATTCATAGAAACAATAAGAATTAAATAATTTAAATATATCCATATTAAGGAATAATTAACATCATCAGATTTCAACATAATGAAAAATTATTTTTTTCAATAATTAAAACAGTAATGAAGTAAATCATCATTTCTTATTTGAAAAAAAATTTAAACCTAAATAATGGAAAGTCATTTTCCATGCAAATTCCCTTGAAAAATTATATATAAGTATTTATAAATAAAATAAAACATTTCTTCATAAAAATATCCTTTATTTATTGAAAAAATAATTGTACAAAAAAAAAAAATATTTTGAAAATCAATTTTTTAAAAATTCCTCTAAAAACATATAAAGAAACATTATAAGTCATTTAAAATATTTAGTAGTAAAATATCTTCCCTACATTTGAAAAAAATTATTTAAAACCATAATCCTTTTAAAAATTATTTTCAAATAGAAATAAATTATTTAAAAAAATAAAAACTCCAAAATTATTAAGTAAAAAAATTTCTTTGAATATATATTTGAAATCATGTAAGGGAATATTTACATCATTGAGCTGCCATGATAATGTAAAATTTGTTTCATATACTTCATGTTAAAAACAAATATTCTTTTCATTTTTTTTGTAAAATAAAAATGAATATTGTTTGGGAATCATCATAAATTATTATTTCAATATTTTTTAGAAATACACTATGGGTAAAATATATCATCAAAATAATTTGACAATAAAAAAAATTAAAACATTTTTAGAAAACACTGTTTTGATGAAAACTGATTTTCGACTGAGATTTTATTGAAACAACTATTTTTTGAACTCTTCAATATATAGAGAAAAATAAATAACCTTAAAGTATTTATTATCATGAAATAAATATAGGAGAATAAAATCCTCAGTTTTATAGAGATATATCATATGATTTCATAATTTTAAGAAAAATCATAAACAATCCTTATAAACTATGAGATTGTAAAAAAACTATTACTATTTTTTAACTACAAAAAAGAATCCCCAGAGAGGAATAACATAAAATGTATCCTAAAATTTCATGAGGATAAATAAATTCATGATATTACATGTCAATAAGTATATATAGACACGTATTATAAGAATATAGGTGTGTAACATAACATATCTCTCAAATAATTAAAATTGGTAAAAAAATCACCTACTTATTTTTAAATTTTTTAACTATGATCCCCATAAAAGAGAGATCCTAACATTGATATTTAAACCTAAAAAATATTCAAGATAAGTATTAAATAATAAATTAATTAGTTTTATATATTCCACTTAATAGAAATATGTGGTTAATAGGTCTTGTTCATCACAAAAATAATGGTGAGACGAAAATCCATTTTTACTTGGTAACTTTTGAATCACGATCCCCATGGTAGAATATTTTCTATGGAAAAATTCATTATTGAAATATTATTTATATTTTTGATTCTTCATATCAAAGGTAAGAATATAAATAACACAAAATAAACAAGTGGTGAATATGGAATATGTCTCTTTGAAATAAATGTGAGACTAGAAATTCGGTTACCTTAAGTCTTTCCTTCTAACATAATCACTAAAATATACTACATAATAAATTTATTTTTATTATAAATCAATTAAAAACTATTATATATATATATATATATCATACCATATATTATTTTCTTATGACCTTTTTCCCATTTATTAACACTATTACTTTAATTTTATGTCTGAATTAATAACTACATTGTTATTCAAGTATGTTTTGACTTGTTATTTTTTAGTCATGTTACTTATATCTTGATTCGATCAACTCAAAAATGTATAATATGATATAAATATGATATAAATTCAATATATATGTATTTAGAGTAACCTATAAAATTAATTGATCGAAAAATGAAATACTCCATTCATTGAGATGGATGGTTGAACATACACAAGAACACTATTTCCATTTTAATATCATATTGGAAGATATGTAAATGAGAAATATATATAATAAATTTATTAAATTTTTTGTTTTATATGTATTAATTTTTTATTAAACACATAATTATTATATTCCATGAAAATCATGAGGGAATCACATCACACCGTGAGGTGGTAGTTCATTGCATACACGTGCATGATTATCGTATTACCACACATTAAAAATCATGAAGGTACGTGTGATATAAAAATTATAGAAGAGTAATAACATATTTAATTTCAAAAATATAATAAATTTCATACCTAAACTATAAATAAAACCTTATAACAACCCTTGAGATGTGGTAATGGATTAACAAACAACATTATCTCAAGAAGAAAGTAGTCTCACGAACACATGAACTATGATTTCATAACCCAGTTGTGGGAAGTGGATATGGTTATAGTAAATTCCCTTAATTTTATATCTTATTTTGTGGAAGATATATATGTTATTATATATGGAAGGTATAATAATAGTTCAATGCGGTGGTAAAGAGACAAAATAAATACTCTCTTTGAACCACATTACCTCTTTTTCGGGTACACTTCTTATTTTTTAAGTAAATAATTCCTAGGATGGATTTAATCAAAATATAAGGCTTGTGGGACGATATTAATGAATTTGAGTACTAATTTTGGTATTTATTTTCCTAAATAAAGAAGTTTGAAGTTTTTTTTAAGAGATGAGAGGGGTGGGATTTTATAAATGGGGGAGAGGAGACAGTTTCTGTATTTGAAAATAAATAAGTGCTCCAAGATTTTTCATATGTCACAACAGAAAAAATTATTCCATTACCAAAAAATAGGTTTCATAGTCAAATTAATTCATCCAATTGTATTTTTAAATATTTATATGTGATTTTTTCCCTTATCATTATTACTTTAACCCCACGAAACCCATTTTTACCTTAAACGTAGAAATCTTTTTAATTGTGTTCGCTATTTATCTCATTTAAAATTAATTTTACTATATTAAAAAATTTAAATTATTCTAATTTGAAATATTTAATATATTTTTCTTAATTAAATTCACATAATATTAAAAAATTTATTTTAATAAAATCCCACAAATGCGACGATAAAGTGGGTTTTTAAATTAAAATTGTTCCAAAGTTTATAAAGTTTTTATATCAAAATTCACTATTAAATTGATTTAAATAACTCCAATTGGATTAATGCATGTATAATTTAATTAAAATTATATTAAATTTATGTATATATTATATTTTTAAATTATATTTTAATTAAATGGAAATGAAGTTTTAAAAAAACATGATTTCTTGCAATTCATCAAAAAATGCAACGATTCAAGAAAATTTCCAAAAATGAACCCTAAGATAATTTTAATATATTTATTTTAAAAATGATACTAATTTCACAAAATTAATTTTATAAAATTTCCTTAAAAATTATTATTAATTAAAAAATAAAAATCATTTTTTTAGAAAATTGAAAATGTAAAGAATATCAATACATTACCAAAATTAAGTATTTTATTATAAATATGTTTTATATTTTTTAAAAAATTATCATAAATATTTCAAATATGTTTAGTTTAATTATTATTGATAATTTTAGTAGCTAGGGTATATATTTATGTTATAATAAAAATGTGAATAATATATCTCAATTGTGTTAAAACATTGTCTCATGTGCAATGCAAGCTAACACAGTGCTGCGTGTAGCACATGCTTATCATGGTGTTGGGATTAACACAAGTTAAACTCAATATTTCATTTAATTTAATAAAATATATATAGTATTATATTTATTTTAAAAATATATTTAAAAAAATATCATGGTGTTACACAAGAAGTGTGAAAAATCATGGATGAAATTGTCTAAAGGGGACCTGTAAAATTTTTTAGTATGGGGAACAAGGACAATAGTTAATCTATTTCTATTTCTGTTAAAACATGATTTATAGTGATTCTATTAGAGATTAATCTCTACCAAATTCACCTACCACACACCATTTATATGATTTTAAGTTTTATGGATATTATGATAACCATTACTTGAAATTGAGGATTGGATTCAAAGATAGTTACTTGTAACCTATTAAGATAAAATATAAATTTAAATACAATGAAATTAATATTTTTATGGGTTGTGATAAATATATGGTGAAATGTGAAATTATTATCAACTAGAAGAATGAACATTTATTCATTGATTATAGATTTACCAAATAATTTATATATAAATTTTTTACTAAGGTTATCAAGTTACCACCCCAATGATTCAATACTGAAATTGCAGTAAAAACTTATTATGGTACAATAATATCATCTCACGTTGATCAATATTTCAAATTTTTTTTACTAGGAATGTTCTTCTTAAAAATATTATTTTTCTTCCTCTAATTTTATTTGATTTTATTCGGGATATGTATTAGATTTATTCATATAAATACCATATCAAATTAAAAGGAATGGATGTCAGATATGCTAATCCCAACCATCCTTTAATTTTTTATTGGTTTGAGGGTAACTATTTAAAGTCAATGGAAGTTAAATCTATTTAAAAAAATTTATTAATAAAAAAAGTTTATATTTATCTCATATGGTTGGGGTAAAACTAAAAAATTTATAGTATTCCATTTGTACAACTTTTTGTTAATTTCATTCCAGATGATCTTTATAGTGTTTCTAATAATTATGAAGTGTTTTTTAATAGAACTCACAACTGTCACTACACATACTTCATGGAATACAGAAATAATATCCCTAATTTGGATATAATAATTTAATAACCAACTTTAAAAGAATCATGATAAGGTATTGACACATCCATGATCATCACATTGGGGTCCACCTATACAATTTATTATGAAGTAAGATTTATTAATGGGGATTATCCTTGATTATCAAGAACCTAACACGATTATGATCAATAATAAGTATCTTCTACCCTCTATTGATGACTGGTTTTATTAATTATGAGGAGATAAATATTTTCACAACATTTATATTTAATAATGTTATTTTTAGATAAGGCTCATTAGTGTTGACAATCCCAAGACAACATTTTGTTCAGGATATGGACACAATTAATTTATCATTATATCAATTTTTTATTTCTAATACTACAATTAACATTGTGGATTCAATGAATATAGTCTTTAAATAATACCTTGATTATTTTATAGTAGTATTTTAAATGATATTATTTTATATTTCATGGTCAATGATGAGTGTGAAGATTACATGATGATTGTACTGAAGACCCTAATGAAGTATATTTTGTATCAATGATATAACAATTTTTAATTTTAGCTATTTTTTTATTTATAAATCTTATAATCTCAATAATTACTATATCAATTTATCCATCAATGATCGATGTTACGGAACATTATCCCATAGAAACCACTATGTAAAAAAAATTTAGTTTTCAATGATATGTTTGATATTATTGAGGATTTGTGAATCATTTATCATGGATAACTAATTCATTCACCAAATAATCATATATGGTAGTTATATTCCATTAAACTATTGAGTGTGACTAAATTTCCAATGAATTGATTATAAGGTTGGTTTTTACCCCTATACACACAATAACCTATAGTGGAGAAGGTTTTGTGCTTTATAGTGATGATCAAATGAAATGTTTAGGATGTGTTCTACAAAAATGATATGTTGATAGTTTATTCCCCTGACTAATTAATTGTTAATGAGATAAATCACTTTAATCTTAATTTATATATATGATAGAAATTATGTTCATTAATGATAAGAAGGTATTAACTTTGTGGAAGAATGGTATGAAATATAGATAGTTTATATATGATTAATGTATATGTCCTCTCATAAAGAGTTTAATATACACCAAAGTAGAGGGTTTGAGATTCAGATGAATATTTATGTTGGGATAATGTAAAGAGAAATATTGTGGAATATGTACCTCATTTATTATATGGAAGTATGATTAGGATGATATAAAGATGTGTTAGGGGATGTTAAAAGCATTACCCATACAATAATAAAAATTGGAAAACATCAAAATGGATTTGGTTATCAAACAACCAAAAAATCAAGGAGATGTAATACTCTTTTTGTTTTTTGTAATCACCTTATAAAGTAAGAAAACTTTAATTCTATTAGATAATAGTTATATATTTATAATATTATCAAGAGATATGTTATGGAACTGGTAATATTAAAATTGATATGACATTAAATTCTAACTGATTGGTATATGAGGTTTACCATAATGTTTCAAAAAAGAATTTTGGATTATTTTGATACAAGGTTTTCATTTAATACTTCTCATCAACCTCAAATATAATAATAGTCTAATAGGACCATTGAAATCTAAGAGGATATGTTGATATCCTATTCAATAGATATAAAATTTTTAATTTATTAACACCATTATCTAATTGTGTTTTATAACAACAATTTCCTTCACTCGAGCATTTAGATTGATCCTTATGATTCCATATATGGAAATACTTATAGAACATTGATATATTTGGAGGATTTTAAATAATTAAAGCTATTAGTACCCGGGTTAGATAAATAAATGGTATAAAAGTAAAAAACTATTCCTTACTATATCAAGGAATCTCATAGTCGACATAAGGGTTGCGGTGAAAATCATCAACAAGATCTATAATTCAACATTGGTGAGATATTTTTCATATAAATTTGACTATAAAAGAATATTCTATTGTTTTTTAAGAGTGAAAAGTTTACCCTGAGGTACACTTTTCCATTCAATATTCTTTATCATTTAAGTATTGTAGCTTATTTCATGGAACTCACAAAAACCCTATCCCAGGTTCACAATGTGTTCATGTATTTCCCTATAGGAAGTACATATATGATCCTTAAAATTCTCTGAAGATAAAGGTTATACCACAAGGCAATGGTATTTATTTTTAAGAACATCCATTTTATATCTTGGATCAAAGTGATAAAGTTCTTTTACATAATACATTTTTTCATGTTAATGTTCTGTAGAGAAAGAAAATATTTGAGGAATCTATAGGGGAAAATGAGCATGTGTTAAAGAAGATATATTCAAATTAGTTTATAAAAATTTTATGTTATTTTCTGGGATACATTCATTTTATTGGGAAAATAATGTAAAAAGTTTTATTTTATAGGAACTTCCTTGAAAAAAAACCTTATGTATTTGATAACATATCATACATGAAACCCTAAGTCCGTATGAACTACAATATTGTAAACAACTAAAACCTAGATACCTAATTTGAATATATGAATATTAATAAACACATATTAAAAAAATTCAATAATTTTTTATTAATGAAAAAATATTGAATAACTTGAAATAAATATATAATAAATTTTTAGTGAAGTCATTTTAGGCTTCAAAATGTGTTTTTGTAAAAAATGTGTTTTATCAAAAAAATTCATAAGATAATTATAATTAATTTAAAAATAAATTTAGAAATACTATATTCTGAAATTAATATCATATTTTTTTACTTAGTTAAATATAAACTTTGGTTGAATTTTTCCATATTTAAAAAAAAATATTTGTTTTAGAAAATAGAAAAATAAAGATCTTTGTAAAATTTTTAATTTATATTAGAATATATTAATACATATGTTTTAAATTTTTTCATAAATTATCCTAATAATATATTAATTGGAAATATTTTATTTCATTTCATATTAATCCTCTTTATAATTGATTTTGATATAATGTATTTTTTTAGAAAAAATTGTATTTTTAGATAACTGTTTTTATGCCAACAATGTGTTTTTATAATAAACCTAAATTAATATAAAATAATATATATTTTTTATTTAATTAATATAATATATATATAATATAATTTTTTATCATTTGTTATATCTATTTTCCATGGCATAGAATGGAAATAAATTACGTTTTACGCTTAAAAGTCCATATTTTTAAAACTGGTTTTTCATTATAATTTGTGTTCTTAATAAAAATTAAAATGAACAAAATATATTAATTTAATATTTAAAATGGATTAAATATTATATATCCTAATAATTAATATAATTAAATTATTTAACATAATTTTTCTTTATATTGAAATATAGAAATTGAAAAATTGTATAACCAAGGATAAGGTGAAAACATGTTTTCCTATTGGGTCAAACAATGATATGAGGGTTAAACTTCAACCCATATCTTTAAAATTAATATATTTTAATGATATTTCACCCTTTTATTTCAATAATTTTTAATCCTTAGTAATTTTTAGTTATATTCAAAAAACATTTTCCTTAAACCATCGAAATATGTTTCGTAAGTCTATGTTTGTCACTCCCATCACTTATAAAATGTAAACTCCTATCATCCATTATTAACACAATTTTAACAACATAAATATATAAATATATTCTCATAAAACACTTTATAACCATTTACATCATCACATATAATCTATTATTTTCATAAGGACAATTTATAAGTGCTTAACAAGAAATCCAGAGGAGGTTATTCAATGGAGAGGTCTATATGTTAACAAATCCCTTTCAATTTCATTATGTCATCTACTTGATATAAACATGTTGTATCTGTAAAAAAGTGATCAAATTATATGATAAATATATTTAGTTGATTTTATGATGATTTAATGACCATTTAAAAACTCTTCTCAATTTATTGGGTCATGAAATTGTTTTCTCATGTATATGTGTGGACTATCACATCTAAGTAGCGATATAACCCATATTCCACAACTATAAATCAAGATAGATAATTATGATATATTTAGTTAATATATATGATATTTATTTTATGTTAATAAATCTTTAATGGAGAATAATTTTTGTAATTTTTTTCATTCCATCCATCAAAAAATGGAAACGTCACTTGTGCACACATATGTCTTACAATTATCATGTAGTGATATAATTCATTTTTCATCAATTATTTATATTTAAGGAAAAAAATGTTTATATAACTAATATATATGATATTTAAAACATGATTAATATTATATAGGTTAATGAATCATTAACATAGAGAAATTATTATAACCATAAAACCAAAACATATATGAAAAATGATGTAGTTTACACCTCAAATAATGATGACAATAGAATGATGTTATTGAATGTGTTTCAATATTTTATAAGGATACCATATATTTTATTATATGTATTATTATGGATATATAGTCTATTTAGAATTGATTTATTTTCTATATATAATGTTAGAGTGCATATAGTGTAAGAAAAACATGGGGTATTGGGTTAATGTTACAATGTCATTTTTATCGGGATTGTGTATGCATTAATTTTAATATTTTGAAGTCGTTTGATCTATAAAAATCATGTATTATTTATTTTATTCTAATCTAGATATACATATATATATAATATTCCACTCTTTAAGTAAAAAACATACTTAATGAATAATTTTATGGATAACTAATCACGTTTTTCTCTTCTATCATGAATCGTTTCTTCCACATCCATACTTTCATTATAATATTTTTATAAATTATATTATGATTATAAAAATAGTTATTAATTTTTTTTCAATATTCTAATTCATATAATTTTTTTTAAATATATAATCATTTAATTTTACAAACAAGGTTCTTCTGGTTGTTTACTGACAATTTTAAATGAATTTTTTTTAATAAATACAGAATCATCAATAATACTAAAAATAATGTTTATAATTTTATTTGAAAAATCATATATATTTTCCCATTTATATTTATATGAAAACATTTTCCTTTTTTTTGGAAATTTTCTGATTCTAAATAATTGATTTCATATAAAAACCTATTATTAACAAGAAATTTTCTATTGATCTTTTAATGGAATTTTTATCCACAATAATATAAATTAATGTCACTTATGATTTATTAAGGTTATGATAAAATTATACCATTGTTTTTCTCTCCATGGATTGTTTTTTATTATGATTACCAAATTTTTATGTATCTTCTCTCCATTCAATTGGTTATGATTTGACAATATGTTGGATGATTTATTATCTTGTGGAACACATTTTATGATTTTCATTATATGATTGGAGGGAGACAAATCATATAGAGCTCCAATTAAGTTGGAAAACAATGATTTCTCATGATATAGTATGGATCTAAATTGAATTTGAACATAGTTTAAAAATTAAGTTTTCAAAAAATATAGTTTACATAGTGAACCTGTAATTAGGAAATGAAGGAATGATGAGTGTTACCTCTCCACTATGATAGTCTTAGTAGTGATCCTTGACCAATGAAATTATTATCAATGATTATATGCATTCCAAAAAGTTATGTCTTATTCTTATTATATGTTTTCGTAGCTCATTATTTATTATATTTGATTCACAACTATTTTTATTATATATTTCTATTAATAAAACAATATTACATGTTTCATGATTATTATATATAAATTGATAGGTATGATTCTTAGAATTTTATAGAATGTTATCATAAAAGAATATTTATCTTATGATCATTTATTTATATCTCTTATATTTAACCTTTATATGCATATGATCTAACCCTTTCTTATGTTTCTCTTTACTAGGTTTTGTAGAATCCTTTTATGTATGTAATGTCAAAGAAGTGATCAAGTTATGATGAACATAATGGTAAATTATGTAGATTTTTTATGTAATAATTGTTTTCATATTTGTGTTTCAAAATACACTAAAACACAATTATCCTTAGTTTTATGTTATTAGTGAATGTATTGAATAGTCATATAAAAAGATGTAATATTATTTTATGAATTACATGGTTATCTATAATGAAAATTAAAACCTTACATTGATAATGTATATGGGGTTAATATGTTGGGGTATACTCATATTCCCACTATGATGGAGATCTAGTGAAGAGTGCACAACAAGATACATATTTCCCCAATAGTATGATAATTATTAAGCCTTGTTCCAAACACCATTGGGAATAATAACCATGGTTCTCAAATAAAAAATAATTTATAAATTCTCCTGTTGAGATGGTATGTGAGTATGATATACTATACAATACCAAATTTAGGATCGAAATAATAGAGATACTGAATGTAGTATCTAGTGATACTCAATATACAGGTGGGGTGATTTGTACACTTTAAAAAATTCCTTTAGAACATTTAAAGATGTTTATGTTTAACAAGGTTAAACAAGGTACTTCACAAAACCTCTAGTTCTACACAGTTGCTTGATTCCGAAAATATGATTTTGAGAAAGTGAATCCGGAAAGATGGATTCAGAAAATGAAACTTAATGAAAGTTTACAATGATAATGATTCTTCCTTAAAGAATATAGAATCTTACTAAATCAGAGTACGAGTATAAAGAGGTATAAAGTAGTTATACTTTCCTCAACAAATAAAATGAAGTAGAAAACGTGTAACAAACAAGTTAAAGTAGTAAATATTTTAACCCAAAGAGAAGGGTATCTAACAACATTGGATACAAGTCACTTTATTTATACTTTCAAGAAAGTATGTCTTATCCACACTAGGTTAATCCATTGACATGAAGATCAGAGTCTATCTTGCTATCCCCGCATGCCCTCAACTTCAAGGTAGTCGACACCTCTGTCTTCCTGTCCACTAAAGCCATCGATTGTACACAACAATAATCGGAGTCACATAAAGAAAATATGAATGAGAAGTTCAGTACGCACAAAGCAATAAATCCTCTATCTCTATAAATCACTTTAGCAGCATGTCATCTCCAGATAGATCAACATTTTATGAGCTCTTTCAAATGAACTTAATTTATAGGAACATTACCAATGGTTGGCTCCCTCCTCCAACGGTTATGTTTTTCCTTTAATTTCGGAGGGACCTATATACGTGTCACTCAAAAAATGGTTAGTAAGTAACTGAATTCACGACAACGTTTTAAAACAGGAACCAAGTGTAAGAAGAAATATTATTACATAACCAAAATCAAATATTCATAATGTAAGTAAATAAATGTTTGGAGTCTAATCAAAAACGTATTTGGAGTCTTATAATACAAGGATATTCAGATTCTGTTTTCTCAAGAATTCAGAACCTGAACTATATAGAATTCTGAAGTCTGAATTTCAAGGAAATTAGGAATGTGGTTTCACAGGAATTCAGAACCTAAACTTACATAGTTCGGAGTTAGAGTTTATGAGAAATCGAAGTCAGAAAATTCAATGTTCGGAGTCAGAATTCATTAGAATTCGGAGTCAGAACTTTCAAAGTTCAGAGTCAGAATTCATTATAATTCGGATTCAGAACTTACGACATGAATACAAAATACTCTACATATACGTATTATATGATTATGAGGTTTTTAGACATGAAACCAAATTTTTCATTTAAATAGAATAATGACCAAGGAAAAACTTGGTAAGGATAGATTTCCTTGGGAAAGAAAAAATTTCCTTATGAAAGTAAAGCATAGGGTAAAATGGGATTTTCCTTGAGATAAGGTGTTTGTGATTTTCAAAACAAGAATGAATGGTAAAGTCATAAGGAGACCTTATTGACTCAACAATCTCCCCTAAACATGAAAGAATGGAAAAGTCATAAGGAAAACCCAATTGACTCAACAATGTCCCTATTTTTGGAAAGCACATACATCCTTACTAAAAATAAAAAAAGGTATTGGACAATATTTTTTTATACATTGAAAGTAAAACTTATCTCCCTTATCATATGGGTAAGGATAAATATGAATAACTCCCCCATAGGAATTAGAACTC
This sequence comes from Viscum album, assembly GCA_963277665.1. Taxonomy (NCBI): domain Eukaryota; kingdom Viridiplantae; phylum Streptophyta; class Magnoliopsida; order Santalales; family Viscaceae; genus Viscum; species Viscum album. Next base: position 864,736,826 of record OY728137.1, on the reverse strand, counting down.
TAAGGATCAAATTCTAGTTTTCCAGAATGATATTTTTCATTATCTTGAGTATGGAAATCTCTGTAATGAAAAATACTCCTTAGATAAACTCTCCCTTACTTAGGGAAATTTCTTCTTTTCTTAGTATTTTTTTTACTTTCTCCCCCTTTTTTATTTTGAAAAATAATTTTAGGGAATTTAAAAGAAATTATATTACCTGAAATATTAGTACAAATCATACAAAAAACAGGAAACCAAAAATTTCATTAAAATAGGAAGAGTTTGTACAAGAAGGAAAATACAACAAAAGATCGGATTAGATTTATTTTCCTTCCATTTTCTTGGGTATCAATTTTATCACTATGGTTTTCAGCATTTCAAGTTCCTTGTGTTCTTCCTCTACTTACATTAGGATCTATTCCTGATCTTTAGCTTTCTTTTTTAAGGCCTCAATATTTTATTCCTGAGCCATTAGAGCCACTTCCTTAGTCTTCAACAACTAATATTTCTTATCTATATTCTCTTCATTCTTGATCTGAAGATCCCATTCCCTCTTCTATCTTTGGGAAACCGAATATAGCTTCCCATTTATATTTTTTCCTCTTGAATCCAAGTATTCTGCTCAAGGGTAAGCATTTCCTTAAATCTATTCATGAGATTGTTGATTTTACTGTCTTCATTATCAAAAGCATCCTTAACTTCATGTTGAAACTCATCATGCTTTCTCAAATCATGAACTATTTTCTTTGACCGGCTAATCACTTTATTATAAGATTTTTTTGGGTCATCATGGTTAATGAAGATGTTCTTGAAATCAACCTCAAGATTTACACACTTGTCCATCACCATGGACACTGAATCTATTTTTTGATTCATACTATGTTAGAGCATCTCACATCTCGAGTCAATGCTTGGAATGATCAGAATGGTGTCAACCAACTTCTTCAATGATTGAATGATGAAATCATGTCCTAGGGTTGATGATTCCAAATCTGAGACTTTTCTTGAAGAAGGATCTTTCTCTAGCTCAATAAGGTTCCTCTTTGAAGACCCACCAACATCATTCTTCTTCACAACTACTTTAGTAGGTGTATCCTTAATCATCTGTTTCCCCTTATCAGTTCTCGGAACAGCTTCCTCATCTAGAGACTCTTGTCCACTATCAGACAACAAAACAATTCTATGATCTTCTATCTTCACCTTCTCAGCTCCTTCCTCAACATCTTCATGGTGAATGGAATGATGACTATAACATTCTCCCTCAAAAAGCTTATTCACATCATCTTCAGCTTTTTCAACTAACCCAGGAGTAGAAAGCTTCAAGGATTCTACTTGTGAAGTTCCGATTGACAATTTTTCATATGAAATTTCCTTCTCTTGAAATTATTTCAGTAGTTTAATCAAATATTCTATATCAGCACTGCTTTCAATGTCTTCTTCTACTCCTTTGAAAGAATCTTTTTCTTCAACAACCTTCTCTTGGTCATTTTCTGGATTCATGATATTCTTCCTCAGAGTCTCAGTTAAGGGTTTTAATAGGAAGGATTCTGGTACCAGAATATTCTCGAATGAAATTTCAGTATCCCTTAGAAGAGATTGCACAATTTAATTCTTAGACATCTTCTTCTTTAACTTATTTTCCTTAGCTTGCTTCTCAAGTTGATCTGTTGTCTTCTCTTTTAAATCCTCAGCTTCTGTGGGATCCAAGACAAACTATGGCTCTCCTTCCTTTTGATTTTTCTTGTCTTCCCTCCTCTTGGATATAACCTCATCTAGATCAGATTTTTGTTTCTTAGGTTTTGGAGGTGTGGATTTAACTTCTATAGCTTTAGGTGTTTTCTCTTCCTCTTCAACTTATTTCAAATTTCTCTTATTTCCATCCTTTTTCGATGGTTCAGGTTGTTCTTGTTCTTTCCGAACAGCTTCAGCCACTTCTACTGGTAGATCATAGAATTCTCTTGAGTCCTTAGAAAACCCTATATTCATTATTTTCCGGGTATCATCACTAACTAGCATAACTTTTCAATTTCTATGCTTCTAACTGCAAGTAATATTGAAATATTCAAGGCACCAAATGATCAGCTTGGAAAGAATAGCCAGATATATTATAATCTGAGCTTTCAAGTTTCCATTCCTGATATTTTCAATCATAATGAGAATCTTCCTCATCAAGTTTATCTTCCTCAGATTCACCAGAAAATATAGGATGTACATGTCACTCTTCTTCAAGGTGTCCTTATCACCTTTTTTCGTAATGATAAAACCTTGAACTCACAATTCAAGAATCCGATTATTTGTAGAGAGATGAGAAATATTCAGAGTCCTGACATCTGAATGTCCAAGACACTCCATAGATTTCACTTTGACAAAAATTAATTATACATTTGGAAATGTATGGGAATAGAACTCAGATTCCCTATAAAATGGGACTCCAGCCAAACCGGATGCCTTTGTATATGATTGCGCATAGGTCTTACCATAACTTTAAAAGGAAAACATCTCTCTACCTTCTTCCTTAAAGAAACTAACTGATTCATAGAACTCAATAAGAAGATCTGGATACACCAAATCTTGAGCCCCTGGATTTGATATACAAACACTCTCCCATTCATTGAGTTTTATATTCTTCGAGATCATAGAATCATACTTGTCGAATAAATTCGGATGCACCAACCTCTCATTGTAAATATGCCACTCCGAAATTGACTTGACAGTGGACATTTCTTGAGAAGGAACTTCACCAGACATGGATTTGAGGAATATTTCAGAGGTTCAGAACGGGCTATTGAAAGGGGGCAGAGCTTCGACACGCAAAGTCTTAAGATCGATGTGGGATCACCTTTGGGGTGTCATTTATATAGGAATTGGAAGTGATGATTCATATTCCAAACTCGATCCAATGACTGAAAATATATTTATTAGATCTGATGATTGAAATGATTTCCTCAGGGAAAATTTGGTGGGATTCTATCATTTGAGGTTTTTAAAGAAAAAACATTCGGTTTTAAGGAAACTTGACACTGAAAAATTTAAAACACAAAAGAAAAATACTAGGACGTAAAAGATGACTATGAAAACTTATAACAGAAAACATACCTTTTGGATTTCTTGGAAAATTATTTTTAATAGGTAATAATCATCCTGAAGAACTTTAGTTTTCAAAAAAAAAATTGACTATGAAAACCTTCATTACTTAAATTTCAAGTACGAAAATATTCATTACGAAAATTGTTATTATGAAAAATTTTCATTACAATTTATTTGAGAAATCGAACTAATTTTTTTTTGAAAAAACATGAACAACATGAAGAACTACATTATGAATTACTTGAAAAACTACATTATGAAAAACATGAAAAAACTACATTACGAAATACTTGAAAAACTAACAAGAAAATGTAATCCCTCTCTGAAAAAAAGTTTATTACTGTAAAGAGATGGATTACAATAGAAAGTTAATAAGGAGGATTACCATACGGTTATCATTCATAACTTCTGTTTAATGTATTCAAATCTATTTGAGGGTAAATATTTTGTGAAAATATCAGCAAATTGATCTTGCGTTTCGATAAACTAAAGAATGATAGCTCCTTTTTGTGTGTGATCCTTAAGAAAGTGATTCCTAATATCTATGTGTTTTTCACAAGAGTGATGTGTAGGGGTTTTAATAAGGTAAATGTCACTTGTATTATCACACAAAATTATCGTTTTGGTAAAAATCATACCATAGTCTGTGAGTGTGTGTTGCATCGACAACAGTTGAGCACAATAACTTTGGGCTGCTACATATTCAGCTTTAGCAGTGGAAAGTGCTACTGTGTTTTTCTTCTTACATGACCAAGAAACTAAAGAATATTCTAAGAAATGAGAAGTTCCGGATATACTTTTTCTATCCATTCTACATCCAGAAAAGTCACCATCTGAAAAAAATTTCGAAACCAAATCATTTCCAGAAGTATTGAACAGTCCTAAATCCATGGCTCTCTTTAAGTACCAAAAAATTATTTTCACTAAATTTAAATGATATTCATTAGGATTGGATTGATATATTACACATAAGCATACTGAAATCATTATGTCAGGACGAATAGATGTCAATTAATGTAAACTTCCTATCATACCTCTGAAAGATGTTTGATTTACTGGTTTTCCAGATTCATCAAGATCAAGTGTATTTGAGGTACCGATAAGAGTAGTTATACTCTTAGTGTTTTCATATTCATACTTTTAATATGGTCTTTAATATACTTATGTTGGTATATATATATTCCTTCTGGTTTTTGAAAAATTTAAAAACTAAGGAAAATTTTAACTCACCCATCATATTCATTACAAACTCGGATTTCTTTAGATCCGCAAAGGAATCTGTTAAATATTGCTGAGTTGAACCAAATATAATGTCATCAATATAAATTCAAACAATCAAAATAATTTTATTATCATTCCTTATAAAAAGTGTTGGATCTGAATTTCCCTTAACATAATTATTTTGAAGAAAAAAATATGAAAGTCTATCATACCAGGCTCGAGGGGCTTACTTAAGTCCATACAAATCTTTGGTATGTCTAAAAACGCAATCAGGATGTGTTGAATCTTCAAAACTAGGAGGGTGTTCAACAAAAACATCCTCTCGAACATAACAATTAAAAAAAGCACATTTCACATCCATTTGAAAAAGTTAAAAATTGAAGAATGCTGCAAAGGAAAGTAAGATAAAAATATATTCATGTCTAGCTATGGGATAATAGGTTTCTTCATAGTCTATTACCTCTTGTTGATTATAGCCTTTAGCAACTAATCTTTCTTTATTTCTTACTATGATTCCATTTTCAGCACATTTATTTTTTAAGACCCCTTTTACACCAATAAAAGAAGTGTCCTTAGGTCTTTCTACCAATGTACAGACTTTATTCCTTTCAAATTCATTTAGTTCATCTTGCATAGCTTATATCCAATCATCATCACCTAACGTGTAATGGCCCGGACCCTCCTGGCCCATAATTAATTCCTAAAAATCCCGAGAGACCTCTGTGTGTAACTGCCCAGCCGCGTGGTCAACCCACGACCCCCACGACTTACGCGGTTTCGCGTTCTCACCTCAACCGTCCGCGACTCTTATAAACTAAGGGTTAGCCGTGGTTTCTCCAATACTCGATCACGACTTTTCACAAATATATTCTGGTGCATCAGGTGCGCCGCATCGTTATCCGTAAAGTTCCGCGCCCAACCTAAGCATCAATCATCTATCAACAGGTAGGGAATTTCTCCTTCATCTCTCTCTTTTGTGTATCATGTGGGGTGGGCGTGTTTTTGTTTCTGTAGAATTCGATAAACCAGACCTGAATAAAGATAATGAACGAACCCTATAAAGAATGAGGGGGGGGGGGACTGTGATCGTTGATGTTGTTTATATTAAAATCATCTTTCTGTGTTGTGCTAGCTTACGCGTTTATGAAAATCGAGGTCATTGGTGGTCGTTGTTTGTGTACTAATGAACCCCTGCTGATGTTTTAAATGGCTTGTTTGTAGTTGTGAACTCCTACTGTTAAAAAGGATACTGGTTAATCACGTACACCCGGCTAAGTGAATTGAAATCCCTAGGATCAATCCTTCTCTGTTATCCCCCAGTTAAAACACACGGAAATTGAAATCATGGAGTGTGTAAAATCTTTTAAATCTAAAAATACCAGAAAGGCCCTGCTTATTGTTGGTGACGGTGGTTTGGTTGTTTTCTTTCACGGGCCGGTTGCTGGAGATGTGGGATGGGATGGGATCCCCTGTTCTTTTTATGAATTCGGTGGTTGTGAGTTTTAAGACCCGATGGTTACTTGTTTATATCATGAATTGGGGTGGGATCCTCTATTGTTGAGAACTGGGTGTGGGCGTTATGGTTGATGCTTGATTGTTTACTTTCCTGGACTTGTTCCGTTGCTTACTAGTTGCCCAGTAGTGCTTAAAATTAATTAAACATTATCACTGAACATGAAACAATAATGAGACAAATGGGTTTTGTTGGCGAGAGTCGTGACTTGTGACTTGGATGTCGTGGTGTTGTGTTCTGTAGGATGGTTAGAAAAACCTAGGCTCTGGGTGAGTTCTTGTTACCTATATCTATACTTGTAGTATTGTGTTTCTTATTCACGCCCCACCCAAGTTGAGCACTTAGTGCCGAACACCCCCATTTCATGGGGGAGGGTGTTTTCCCAACACTATTCTTAGTAGCTGGTTATTAGCTCCTTTTCTGATCCCTTTCCCGGATAGCCCAAGTATCTTCGGGCAGGCTATGATAGCCTGAGGTCCATTATTAGCCCAAGAACCTTCGGGCGATGTAGTGTGGTGGTTGTCCAGGTGTGTGCTGCAGGTGGTTTCACAAGTGTATTCGGGATGAGGCCCAGGTGTCTTCGGGCATGGGAGTGGATTTTCTAGCCCAGGTGTCTTCAGGCATGGTGGTGGTTGTTCTGGCCTAGGTGTTTGCAGGCGTGGTTACATGTGATAGTTGTGGCCCAGGTGTTCACGGGTGGGATTCGGCAGTGGACCTGCTTGTGGTAGTTGTGGCCTAGGTGTGTGCGGGCAGGTGTGGCAGTGGGACTACGGTGAGAATGGAGGGATTGGTTTGATACGTAGGATGTCTCAATAACCAGTGGGAAAGTGGCGCGGGGTACCCAAACATTGATGCAATCTGATTATATATATTACTTGACTTTCATTATTTGGGGAGTGTGCCTTGGTGAGGCCTGAGATGGATAGTTTACCTTGATAGGTGTTTGGTTTACTCCTTTTTCTCACTGGACTTTAGTACGTTCCCCCACTTCTGCACGAGAGTCTTTGGTTTTCCCTACTGAGTGTACTTGTATGATCACCCTACGTATATAAAACTACTTTCAGGTTTCCAGGAGGACTTCGGGGATCACGCAGGACCATACTAGCTCGGACCTTTGGGGCAGTTGCAGTTGTTTCTTTTCTTCTTTGGTAATTACCTTTGTAGTCACCTTTTGTACTTTGTGGATTTACTTTTGGAACATTCATGTTGGAATGGTTTGCTTTTGGCTTTACTTTTCTTTTACCTTGGTGTTGATGAGTTTCATCATCTTATCTTTCGATCTTATAAAACAAAAATGGGTAATGCCTTCCATTTGTGAGAAATTTCTATACCCTTGGTGCTAGTCGCCACTCCGGGATCTATTGAAGGCGGGTCTCGGGGGTCATTATCTCTCTTTCAACATAAAGAAGGAAGGGCCTGGCAATCTGCTAACCCTTCTCTCCTTTTGGTGAAGGCAGGTCGTGACAGAATGGTATCAGAGGTGATGGTTGAGAGATAGGGCGGAGTCTAGAGTTAGGCACAGTAAGGATTGCATGGGATGGTAGGGAAACATTGTTGGGTGACCTTGGTGCATGAGTTAGGCTAGGGAAGACCGGCTAGGACACATGATTTTAGGGCCCCCCGTGATCCGATGCAAGGACTCTGGACTTACCGAACGACCAAGTGAGGCCACACTGATTGCAGGGTAGAGACCCAAGGAAAGGTATATGCATCATAATGACTTGTGTTCTTGTGTTTCTGGGATGTCTTGGGAATTAAGAATAAATTAAATTTTAAGAAGTTTTGAAGATGATATTCTCCACTACTTGGGCTTAGGCATTCCTTGTTTACCTTGCAGCTATGGCACCTGGAAGGCGACCACGTGTGGTACAGGCGATCGAGGCCCCTGAGACTACTTTGGCCGATCAGCGGAGAGCTGATTGAGCGGAAGAGGACGACCAGTGGCAGAATACTCTTCGGGCCTTCTAGCAACAGGCCCTCGAGAAGTATGAGGGAAGCACCTCCGACATGAAGACGGAAGGCTGGATAGAGGATCTAGTTATATCTTTCGGCGTAATTCGGGCCCCGACTGAGTACTGGGTTCCTCTGGACATCAGCCAGATGCGGGGAGCGGCACGTCAGTGGTGGACTCTTTATCTGGGGGAGAGGAGAGAGGCTGAGGTGGTTTGGGCGGATTTCGAGAGAGAGTTCCAGGCAAAATTCCTCTCTTCGACGATGAAGGCAGAAAAGAGATAGGAGCTACTCTCCCTCCAACAAGGGACTATGTCCGTTAGGGAGCTAGGGATCAAGTTCAAGGACCTCCAACGTTTTTCTCCGGACCTCTTTCCTGACGAGGAGTCTCGAGCGAGATGTTTGGACGAGGCGTTCCGACCCTCCCTTCAGTACGCTGTTACTCCCTTTACCATGCCGACGTACTTGGAGGTCCAGAAGAAGGCCGAAGTGGTGGAGAGAATGCATGCTCTAGGAGGTGTGTCGCGAGAGGGGATCCAGCTGGGACCATCAAAGGGGAAGGCCGTCAGCACCAGGCCTCCAGCGTCAGGACCCTCTAGGTTCCGACCTGTAGAGAGCAGGCCGCAGTAGTTTCGGTTTCGATCCCCTGGTCCTCGCCCCTTTTCTTCGGGCCCAAGACCGTGGTGCTTCATCTGTGGGAGCCCTGGACATCCTCGGAGTCAGTGCCCGGACTGGGTGCAGTAGACGGTGGTGGAAAGCCCCACCACCCACCCCAACAGCAGCTTCTAGCCAGACCTTTCCAGCAGCAGCAGCAAGGATAGCGAGCTCCTGCTCCTCCGAGAGCAGATGTAGGAGGAGGAGGCCGACCTCAGGGCGCACCTCAGGGACCTCGACCGGGGCATGGTCGGGGAGGTGGCCGGCAGCCGAGGGGCATAGGAGCTGGGTGTGGACAGTTGCACGCCACAGAGGAAGCAGTTCCAGTAGGGCCAGAGGTTGTTCGAGGTACGATCAGTATGTTTAGCACTCTTTCTTATGCCTTGTTCGATACCGGAGCTTCGCACTCCTTTGTTGAACCAAGTCTATCTCGTGCCTTGGGTTTAGATGCAGAGAGACTTCCAGTGACCCTGGTGTTGAGCACTCCAGTCGGAGGTCAGACCAACTTGTTGTTTGTTTGTCGGGGATGTAGACTGATGATAGGGCCACATCAGTCGGTTAGGGATCTTCTTCTACTACAGATTCAGCCATATGATGTCATCCTAGGCATCGAATGGCTATTTTTTGTGTGTTCCATCATCGACTGTTTCCGAAGAAGGGTTGTGTTCTCAGACGTGGACGGTCGGTGTGTTACCTTCACCGGCGAGCGGAGCAGTCAGAAGGGAAACAGGCGAGAGGAACCCCTCCTCTCCATGTTGGCCGAGCTGACAGTGAAATCAGTAGATGATGAAATGGTGGAAGTGCCAGAGATCGTCCGTGAGTTTATGGATGTCTTCACTAAGGAGGTGACGACTCTACCCCCTTGGCGTGATATCGAGTTTGGGATAGACCTGCCACCCGGCGCTGGACCGATCTCGATGGATCCTTACCGGATGGAACCTTTAGATCTATGGGAGTTGTGGATCTAGATTGACGATCTGATGAAGAGGGGTTATGTTCACCCGAGTGCATCACCGTGGGGTGCTCTAGTCTTGTTCGCAAAGAAGGAAGATGGTGGTCTCAGGTTGTGCATAGACTACAGAAGGCTGAATCAAGTGACGATCAAGAATCGCTACCCGCTTCCGAGAATAGACGATCTTTTCGACCAACTGAAAGGGGGCAGGATGGTTCTCGAAGATCGACCTGCGGTCTGGGTACCACCAGTTGAGAGTGAAAGAGGGCGAAATCCCGAATATGGACTTCAGGTGCAGGTATGTACACTTCGAGTTCGTAGTCATTCCCTTAGGTGTTACGAATGCCCCGGCTGTGTTCATGGGGCTTATGAACTCCATCTTCTGGGAGTACATGGATCAGTTAGTGGTTGTGTTCATCGACGATATCCTGATCTATTCGAGGTCAGAAGAAGACCATGCAGAGCACCTGAGGACAGTTTTGGAGGTCCTCTGACATCATCAGCTCTATGGGAAGTTTTCGAAATGCATGTTCTGGACATGAGAAGTGCACTACCTCGGGCACGTGGTGTCCGAGCAGGGGGTAGCGGTGGACCCATCAAAAGTTGAGGCGGTTGTTTCTTGGGCATCACCCAAGAATGTGGCAGAGGTCCATAGTTTCCTTGGGCTGTTAGGTTACTATCAGAGGTTCGTACCCAACTTCTCCCGAGTAGCAGCCCCTTTGACAACCCTTACCAAGAAGGACCAGGTTTTCGGGTGGAGTGAGCAGTGTGAGTCAGCCTTCAGCTATCTGAAAGAGAAGTTGGTTAGTGCCCCAGTGCTGAGATTACCAGAAGAACGGGTGGCCTATGGGGTGTTCTGTGATGCTTCAGGACAGGGTTTGGGATGTGTGTTGATGCAACGATAAGGGGTGATCTCTTGTGGGTCCAGGAAGCTACGCCCCCATGAGCATAATTACGCCACCCACGACCTGGAGCTTGCAGCGGCCATTTTTGCGCTAAAGTTATGGCAGCACTACCTCATCGGGGAACGCTTTGTGGTCTTCACAGATCACAAAATATTGAGGTATATCTTATCCCAGCGGGACTTAAAGTTGCGACAACGGAGATGGGTGGAGTTCCTCCAGGATTATGACTTCGAGATCTCTAATACTGAGGGAAAGGGAAATGTGGTGGCCGATGCCTTGAGCAGGAGGATGCAGAAGGATGTGGTCTGAGAGTCGGCGGATTACTAGAAGGCAATTGAAGAGTTGGCTGCCTTACACCTAGATACGAAGATGGATAGCAGCAGAGGTTGCCTATATTAGATGATAGTTATAACGACCCATACATTACATACATTATTAATACTTCAAAATTGAAGCATACTTATTACAACATATAAAAAAACCACAAAAGGACCGTATAGGTATAGTGTCTTTAGAAACTGGGAAACATAAACAACTGGTTCCTAAAGCATCTACTTTGCCTCCCATTTATTTCATCATATCTAGAGTCCCTTTTTGGCATATTCTACTTAATAACCTTCTTCCTGACCTGGGGAAATAAAACATACAAAAGGGTGAGTTCAAATGCTCAGTAAAGGTAAATAAAAGAAATATCAATCACGTCATATTCATAAGAACATATCTTTTGGAAATCATAACCTGCAAAAGAGATCATAATTTCATAACATGGGATAAATCATAGTAGTGAAATGTAATCCCAATAATCATAACTTAAAACATGAAACATTGTGGCATACACACATAATCATAGAGAATCATTTCTTGTTAGTCAAGACTCATTTCCAAGACTATCTTAGTGGACAAAGTCCCTTTCTGAACCGAGTAACCCTCGTTTCAGTCCTGTTTCACTGAACTGGTATAACCTACCATTCCAGCCATGTCTATCTCATGAGATATAAAATATTTACCCAATGCATTGGAGTGAGATATAGGTCCCACCCATCTCATAATGATACCATTCATAAGTGTGCCACAAAATCATAAATCATACATCATTGCATAACCCATGTAATAAAAATGGGATTCTTAAACAACATGACATCATAAAACAATTCATATATGATAATAGAATTCATAAAAACAATTCCATCACAACATAATCAAATCAATGTAATAATAGGGATAGAAACAGAACCCTATATTATCTTATATGGAAAATAATTTTGATAAAACACTTGAACTCCATTCTTGAGGAAAATATCCTTTCTACTTCAAAAACATTTTCCTTTCTTAACAAGTCATACAATTTTAACCTAAAAGAAGTTGATTAAAAATAAACTTGAAAACTTTTAAAGGAATCTTCATGGAAATAATGTTTCAAAAATCCATTCATGTCGTATAAGTTAAAAAAACATTCTTCTCGTACTTTTTTCGGAAAATTCAAAAAGTACCTCGTATGAAAAACGACAAAATATTCCTTTCATATATTTTACTAAAAACTCACCGAAGGGTAAAATTGGATTTAAACAATTGTAGGTAGATGGAAATAATATTACATATTGTGGAAGCATGGATGTGGATGATAAAATACACCCTAGTAAATACTAAAGTATAAACAATCTCGGATAAAAATGAGATTGTGATATTTCTCTTACCTTAGGTCTGTTTTGCTTCGTAAGTGTCCGAACCTCCTGTATGATGATTTAAATAATTTTATTGACATATTCCAGAATCATACTTATTTTTATGACATCATATATGGTCATATTCTTATCTTCTTAGTAGTGATATTTCATTGCTACTTGTTATTCAAGTGTTTATAACTTTTTGTTCTTATGCGTGTTTTGTTGAATAAATTCTTATTCTTCTCTTTAGGTTATAGATAACTCATTTCCAGAATGGTATTAGTGTAATATATATCATATTAATTCATTCAATTAATTTATATAATCATTATGAAATGAAGATCATGTTGAACGAGTCGTATCACATCGTGGAGATGGTATTCCGTACGTACGCACGAGTGATGAAATCGTTCCTATGATCGTGGAATTTTATTGGACTGTATGTATACTATTTCAGAATCAGTATTAATTTATAATAGTCATATATAGTCATTATTTACACCATTATACCCATGCAAGTAAGGTGGTGGTGGAAAATAGATTACACCACAGCGTGGAGACGGCATTCCGTACGTACACACGCGCGGTGATTTCTTTCTCCGTAGGATGGATAGATGGTGAAAAAGGGTTGTTTCATACTTATAATAACATATAAGTATATGAGTGATACTGATGTTATTACTTCATAATGAATCAACTAAAGAATAATAAGTGGAAGAAGAAATAAAGATGAAAGAATCGGTAACATACATTACCTCTTCTTTGAAGTGCTTCTTTGAGACCTTCTTTTAGGGCACTAAAATTGGTCTTTGAAGAATACCAGGACCTCTAGGATGTCTCTAGGGAAGTGGAAAGGATGAATTGGTAGGGGTTTTACGATCTTGAAGGCTCAAAGTGGTGTGAGGAAGAGGGGGAGGAGGTGCCCTTTTATAAGGGAAGAGATGGGCACCCTTGGGAAAACTAAAAATATTATTTTAATATAAAGTCAAGTTCGGTTTTAAATAGCTATAAATTGATATATTTCAAAGCTACGGTGGGGATGGGTCGAAATCCTCTCATCCAATAGAATTTAGACAAGTTTAGGTTCCTATTGTAACCTTATCATTTATATTTAACATTAAGTTAAATAATTTTACTTTTACTATGTCTTGTTGTGTTCTTATACTATAAGGTTAGTAAACTTACTATATGCAGCCAAACGAACCCCAAGTTGTTTATTATTAATATATATAACCTTATCTAAGTCATTTGGCTGAACATTAGATTTTTAGGAATAAAATAACAATTACTAATATAATATTTGTTTTAAAAACTATTTTATGTCAAGTTTGACAATATTTAGTAATTGATTTTTGTGAAAATCATAACAGAATGATTAGTTCGAACAAAGTTAATTCAATCAATACTAACATGTCATATTAACCTATAAAATTAGCGGAGTTCATAAAAAGTCTCAAATTACATTTATTTTTGTGTTTATAACATTAATTATGTCAATATTTCGTTAATAGGATAATTACTGCATCATCGTTGTCTCATAAATAAATTAAATTATTTAATGTCTAAAAATTACAAATAAAATACCATTATGTAGGAAATATTTTTATCTTTATAATGAATATTTATATGCGAATTTATCTTATGTATAACCCCATATTAAAAATTATTTACTTATTAAACATTGATTTTAACTATTTAACACTTCTTTAAATAAATTATTAATAAATGTCCTAATCTAATCCAAGTGGGCCTAAATGGTCATATTTTATTCCTAAGGTTGTTTTTGGTCGAATTACACTTGTCCAATAGAATTATGACATGTGTTAGTGTAATAATAATATCATTGTTACCCTTAATTATCCTATTTACTTTTAACCGTGGTAAATAAAAGTAAAAAGTTACTATTGACCAAAAATTATTTTCATCTCATTGAACCACATTTTAGTCCTTGATATTAACTGTGTCTCTCAGATTTTTGAAATTCCACTCACAGAAGCAGTAAAATTAAGTTTTATGAAAAATTCAGTTTTTTTAACTACCACTTTGTGGTTTCACTATTCATCAAAAATTGAATGTTTTTAGAAAAATACCAAAATTTCACCCTAGGCTAATTTTGACATTCCGAATCCAAAAATGAAGTCCATTTTGAAAAATAAAAATTATAAAATTTCAAAAAGTTGTTATTACTATTCATAACGGCTAGTTTTATTAATATTTTAATAGCATATCGTTGTTTAGTGAAACTCGGTATTGCGTACGACGCAAGCTATCGAGGAAGGTCGAGATTTCGTGTAAAGCAATCCAAGAAAGTGTTGTGTGTAGAAAAATATTCCTTTGATGATTTATATAACATAAAAGTATCGGGTGTTACATTCTACCCCCCTTAAAATGAATTTCGCCCTCGAAATTCGTCACTTTGTATCAAACAGATAAGGATACCTCTCCCTCATCTTATCCTCAAGCTCCCATGTAGCTTCTTCTAATTGGTGGTTCCTCTATAAAACTTTCACCAATCGAGTGTTCTTGTTTCGTAGGACTTTTTCGCTACGATCCAGAATCTCTATCGGTTGTTCTTCATAAGAAAGATCTTGCTCCAGCAGTACAACTTCTGAGCTGAGTACATGTGAAGGATCAGGTATGTAATTTATCAGGAGAGATACATGGAACACATCATGAACTTGAGAGAGATTTGGTGGAAGCGCCAATCGGTAAGCTACCTTCCCAACACGATCCAGTATTTCGAAAGGACCGATATATCTAGGGCTCAACTTCCCCTTCTTTCCAAATCTCATAACCCTCTTCCAGGGAGATATTCGTAAGAACAATTTATCACCCACTTCAAACTCTGGGTCTTTTCTTCGGTTGTCGGCATAACTTTACTGTCGACTCTAAGCTGTTCTTATGTGTTGTTGAATAGATCTGACCTTTTCTGCCATTTCATCAACGAGATCAGGTCCTAATAGCTTTCTTTCCCCAACTTCATCCCAGCAAGTTGGAGTCCTTCATTTCTTTCCATAGAGAGCTTCATAAGGATCCATCTGAATACTGTAGTGAAAGCTATTATTATAAGAAAATTCCACCAAAGGTAGGTGTTGATCCCAACCACCTTTGAAATCCATAGAGCAAGCTCTCAACATATCTTCTAGGGTTTGAATTGTTCTCTCAGACTGACCATCTGTCTGAGGATGATAAGTAATGCTGAAACTCAACTCTGTATCCAGAGTATGATGAAGACTTTGCCAGAACTTCGAGGTAAATCTCGGATCCCGATCAGATATAATAGAAAGTGGTACTCCATGAAATCTTACCACCTCCTTTACATATATCATGGCAAGCTGATCCAGAGAGAAATCCTCTCTAATAGCAATGAAGTGTGCAGACTTTGTAAGATGATCAACTATGACCCAGATAGCATTATTGCCTTTGGATGTTTTAGGAAGTCCTGTGACAAAGTCCATAGTGATGTTTTCCCATTTCCATTCGGGTATGGGTAATGGTTGTAACATCCCCTTAGACTTCTGTCTCTCAGCTTTAACTTGCTGACAAACCAAGCATCGAGAGACATATTCAGCAACATCTCTTTTCATGCCATCCCACCAGAAGTACTCTTTCAGGTCCCTATACATCTTCGCGCTTCCAAGATGAATAGAGAATGAAGAACTATGAGCTTCATCCAGCAGCTCCTTCTTTAATTCGGGGATGGGAGGAACACAAACCCGATTCCTGAACTTTATTATCCCATCACAATCAAGGTTGAATTCAGGAACATTTCTCACCTTCTTTTGTATCTCGACATCTTCTTTCTGTGCCTCTTTAATCTTCGCATGTATAGATGGTTGAACATTAATTTGAGAAAGATAAGATTTTTCCCATTTCATTATAATTCCAAGATCCATCCTTTGTAAATCCATAAATATTGGATCTTTTTTGATCCTCATCATGGATAAACTATATGGGTCTTGTCGACTTAATGCATCTTCCACCTTGTTTGCTTTCCCAGGGTGGTAATGAATTGAGCAGTTGTACTCCTTAATCAGCTCCAACCATCTTATTTGATGCATATTCAGCTCCTTTTGTGTGAAAATATACTTTAAAAGTTTATGATCAGTATAAATATCACACCTTTCACCATGAAGGTAATGCCTTCAAATATTTAATGCAAAGATTATCGCAGCTAACTCCAAATCATGTGTTGGGTAATTTTGCTCATGGATTTTCAACTGTCATGAGGCATAATCTATCACCATATCATTTTGCATAATAACACACCCCAATCCCTTCTTGGATGCATCACTATAGATCACAAACCATTCTCCACTACAAGTAAGTGTGAGCACAGGTGCACTGGATAACCTTCTTTTCAACTCTTTGAAATTCTCTTCACATTCCTCCGTCCAGACAAACTTAACTCCTTTCCGAATCAACTTGGTGAGTGGATTAGATAATCGTGAAAAATCATTCACAAAACGTCGATAATATCCATCCAAACCAATAAAAATTCGGATCTCGGTTATTGTTGTTGGTCTCGACCGTCTTTTGATAACCTCTGTTTTTGCTGGATCCATAGATATCCCCTCTTTTGAGATTATGTGACCCAAAAATGCAACTTTTTGAAGACAAAATTCACACTTGGTAAATTTGGCATAAAGCTTCTCCTTTATCAGGGTCTTCAATATAATTCTGAAGTGATCTTCATGTTCTTCCTTGATCTTTGAATAGACAAGAATATCGTCTATAAAGACTACCACAAATTGATCAAGATAGTCTCTAAAGACTCTATTAATCAGATCCATGAAGATAGTAGGGGCATTAGTAAGACCAAATGGCATCACTATAAATTCATAGTGTCCATATCTTGTACGGAAATATGTCTATGGTATATGCTCCCTTTTGACATTTAATTGATGATACCCTGAACGAAGATCGATCTTGGAAAAGTATTGAGCTCCGCGTTGTTGGTCAAATAGGTCATCAATGTACAAGAGAGGATATTTGTTCTTGATATTGATCTTGTTAAGTTCTTGATAATCAATGGAGAGTCTCATTGATCTATCTTTCTTCTTAACAAATAGAACAGGTGCTCCCCAAGGTGACGCACTAGGGCGTATGAATCCCTTATCAAGATTCTCTTGGAGTTGCTTCTTCAATTCCTTCAACTCAATTGGGGCCATTCTATAAGGTGTCTTTGAAATAGGCAAAGCACCCGGTACGAGTTCTATTGAAAACTCAACTTCACGATTCGGTGGAAGACCCGGTAATTCCCCCGGAAAGGCATCATCAAACTACCGTACAATGGGCATATTCTTAATCGTGAGTTTCTCACCAACCATTTGAGATAAATAACCTTCATTTAGTGGAATAAATACCCATAAAATGGATGAAATTTCCACTGGAAGGTTATGTTCATCGTTGCATTGATAGACGATCATAGATTGATCTGGAATTTGAAATGTGACTTCCCTTCTTTGGAAATTGATACGAGCTCCATATAAAGAAAGCCAATCCATGCCAAGAATCACATCAAATTCCACTATAGGAAGGATCACAAGATTTGAAGGAAGCATTTTCCCACAAACTTCGATCAGAGAAGAATTATAAACTTTTGATGCGACTGTTGTGCCATTAGGTGTTGTCACAAATAACTCAACATCTAATTGTTGAGGTAATACGGTGATACCCTTAGAAAATTCTTCAGAAATAAAAGAGTGGGTGGTTCCAGAATCAAATAAAACATTTGCTACATTAGAGTGGATGGTAATTGTACCTTTCACCACATCGTTCTCATACTCCACATCGCTGATAGAAATTTCATGTGACTTTCCTTTGTCTTTAGCTTTAAGAGTTTGTTGACGTCGACCATCATCATCAACCCTTGGATTTAGGCATTTATTGGCATAATGTCCCATCTCCTTGCACTTGAAACATTGAAGTGTAGTAGGTTCATTCTGTGTATCCCTTCCTTTGTTTGCATCATTAGACATCTTCTTCCCATCATCGCGGCATTCAAATGCCCGATGAACTTCCTTTCCACATTTGAAACATTTACTTGTCCCTTTAAGAAAACTCCCTCCATGTTTCTTTCCACACTTTGAGCATAAGGGAAAGCTCATGTTCTTTTCAGTGTGCTCTTTATATTTTCCTTTGAATTCCATTTTCCTCTTCTTATCAAACCCATATAACTGATGGGTTACTCCAATCTCTATCTCGACTTTGAGAGCACATCGAACAATTTCCTCGTAGCTATTGAAGTCCCTTATGGCTAACGCCCTTCGAATACTTGGTTTTAATCCACTAAAGAATCGATCGATCTTACTCTCAGGTTGGATAATAATACTAGAAGCGTACCTTGCAAGTCTTGTAAAATTTGCTTCATCAACAGATTCATCATCCTTTTGCTTCAATTCAAGAAACTCTTTCTCCATCTTTGTTCGTATAATACGAGGTAAGTACTTATTGAAAAATAAGTTCTTGAACTCGTCCCATTCAATGGACTCAATTTCATCCCTTTGCCTCGTATTCTTAATAAGTTTCCCCCCTTGATCAGCATCTCCTTCAAAACGATACACTACTAGGATGACTTTATCATGTTCACAACATTGAAGAACTGAAAATATCTTTTCAATAGTACTAATCCATTGTTCAGCAACCAATGGATCATTAGACCCGTTGAAAGAAGGTGGACGCTGCCTCATGAAGGATTCAACAGAATGTTGCTTCTTCCTTTGCTCGTTTGGAAGTACTACATGATTCATAGCTTGAGAAAGTTGTGTGAGCATGGCTACAAGATTTTTCGTTCCATCTCCCATAACATTTGGTTTCTCAGGGGGACAATCATTGCATTGCCCGTCGCATTCCGCATTAACACGGTTCCATCGGGTTCCAGCCGTTGACTAAAACCAAGAAGAATAGTGTGAGCAACACTAATTATAATAGGAAAACCACATAATCAAGAATAAGATTTCACACTTAAGGTCTTATCCTTGGTTATTCATGGCCATTTCTAAAACACTAAGATTGTGTTCTATGCTTAGACTTATCCTTAGGGTTATTACTAAGGCTTTCACATCCTAGTTTCCAAAGGTTGACTATACCTTTCCTCTGATACCAACTATAACGACCCATACTTTACATACATTATTAATACTTCAAAATTGAAGTATACTTATTACAACATATAACAAAACCACAAAAGGACCATATAGGTATAGTGTCTTTAGAAACTGGGAAACATAAACAACTGGTTCATAAAGCATCTACTTTGCCTCCCATTTATTTCATCATATCTAGAGTCCCTTTTTGGCATATTCTACTTAATAACCTTCTTCCTGACCTGGGGAAATAAAACATACAAAATGGTGAGCTCAAATACTCAGTAAGGTTAAATAAAAGAAATATCAATCACGTCATATTCATAAGAACATATCTTTTGGAAATCTTATCCTGCAAAAGAGATCATAATTTCATAACATGGGATAAATCATAGTAGTAGAATGTAATCCCAATAATCATAACATAAAACATGAAACATTGTGTCATACACACATAATAATAGAAAATCATTTCTTGTTAGTCAAGACTCATTTCCAAGACTATCTTAGTGGACAAAGTCCCTTTCTGAACCGAGTCACCCTCGTTTCAGTACTGTTTCACTGAACCGGTATAACCTACCGTTCTAGCCATGTCTATCTCATGAGATATAAAATCTTTACCCAATGGATTGGAGGGAGATATAGTTCCCACCCATATCATAATGATACCATTCATATGTGTGCCACAAAATCATAAATCATACATCATTGCATAACCCATGTAATAAAAATGGGATTCTTAAACAACATGACATCATAAAACAATTCACATAAGATAATGGAATTCATAAAAACAATTCCATCACAACATAATCAAATCAATGTAATAATAGGGATAGAAACAGAACCCTATATTATCTTAGATGGAAAATAATTTTGATAAAACACTTGAACTCCATTCCTGAGGAAAATATCCTTTCTACTTCAAAAAAATTTTCTTTTCTTAACATGTCATACAATTTTAACCTAAAAGAAGTTGATTAAAAATAAACTTGAAAACTTTTAAAGGAATCTTCATGGAAATAATGTTTCAAAAATCTATTCATGCCGTATAAGTTAAAAAAACATTCTTCTCGTACTTTTGTCGGAAAATTCAAAAAGTACCTCGTATGAAAAACGACAAAAGATTCCTTTCATATATTTTACTAAAAACTCACTGAAGGGTAAAATTAGATTTAAAAAATTTTAGGTGGATGGAAATAATATTACATATTGAGGAAACATGGATGTGGATGATAAAATACACCCCAGTAAATACTAAAGTATAAACAATCTCGGATAAAAATGAGATTGTGATATTTCCCTTACCTTAGGTCCGTTTTGCTTCGTAAGTGTCAGAAACACCTGTATAATGATTTAAATAATGTTATTGAATTATTCCAGAATCATAATTATTTTTATAATATCATATATGGTCATATTCTTAGCTTCTTAGTAGTAATATTTCATTGCTACTTGTTATTCGGGTGTTTATAACTTTTTGTTCTTATGCGTGTCTTGTCGAATAAATTATTATTCTTCTCTTTAGGTTATAGATACCTCATTTCCAGAATGGTATTAGTGTAATATATATCATATTCATTCATTCAATTCATTTATATAATCATTATGAAATTAAGATCATGTAGAACGAGTCGCATCACATCGTGGAGACAGTATTTTGTACGTACGCACGAGTGATGATATTGTTTCTATGATCGTGGAATTGTATTAGAGTGTATGTATACTATTTCAGAATCAGTATTACTTTATAATAGTCATATATAGTCATTATTTACACCATTATACCCATCCAAGTAATCTGGTGGTGGAAAATAGATTACACCACGGCGTGGAAACGGTATTCCGTACGTACGCACGCGCGGTGATTTCTTTATCCGTAGGATGGATAGATGGTGAAATAGGGTTTTTTCATACTTATAATAACATATCAGTATATGAGTGATACTGATGTTATTACTTCATAATGAAACAACTAAAGAAGAATAAGTGGAAGAAGAAATAAAGATGAAAGAATCAGTAACAGACATTACCTCTTCTTTGAAGTGCTTCTTTGAGACCTTCTTTTAGGGCACTAAAATTGGTCTTTGAAGAAGACCAGAACCTCTAGGATGTCTCTAGGGAAGTGTAGAGGAGTAATTGTCAGGGGTGGCCGAGCTTGAAGGCTAAAAGTGGTGTGAGGAAGAGGGGGAGGAGGTGCCCTTTTATAAGGGAGGAGAGGGGCACCTTGGGGAAAACTAAAAATATTATTTTATTATAAAGTCAAGTTCGGTTTTAAATAGCTCCAAATTGATATATTTCTAATCTAAGGTGGGTATGGGTCGAAATAATCTCATCCAATAGAATTTAGACATGTTTAGGTTCCTATTTTAACCTTATCATTTAGATTTAACATTAAGTTAAATAATATTACTTTTACCATGTCTTCTTGTGTTCTTATACTATAAGGTTAATAAACTTACTATAAGCAGCCAAACGAACCCCAAGTTTTTTATTATTAATATATATATCCTTATCTAATTCATTTGGACGAACGTTAGATTTTTAGGAATAAAATATCAATTACTAATATAATATTTGTTTTAAAAACTATTTTATGTCAATTTTGACACTATTTAGTAATTGACTTTTGTGAAAATCATAACAGAATTATTAGTTCGAAAAAAGTTAATTAAATCAATAATAACATGTCATATTAACCTAGAAAATTAGTGTAGTTCATAAAAAGTCTCAAATTACATTTATTTTGGGGTTTATAACATTAATTATGTCAATATTTCATTAATAAGATAATTACTGCATCATCGTTGTGTCATATATAAATTAAATTATTTAATGTCTAAAAATTAAAAATAAAATACCATTATGTAGGAAATATTTTTATCTTTCTAATGAATATTTATATTCTAATTTATCTTATGTATAACCCCATATTAAAAATGATTTACTTATTAAACTTTGATTTTAACTATTTAACCCTTCTTTAAATAAATTAATAATAAATGTCCTAATCTAATCCAAGTGGGCCTAAATGTTCATATTTTATTCCTAAGGTTGTTTTTGGTCTAATTACAGTTGTCCAATAGAAATTAGACATGTGTTAGGGTAATAATAATATCATTGTTACCCTTAATTACCCTATTTACTTTTAACCGTGGTAAATAAAAGTAAAAAGTTACTATTCACCAATAATTATTTTCATCTCATTGAACCACATTTTAGTCCTTGATATTAACCGTGTCTGTTGGATTTTCGAAATTCCACTCACAGAAGCGGTAAAATTATGTTTTATGAAAAATTCAGTTTTTTTAACTACAACTTTGTGGTTTCACTATTCATCAAAAATTGAAATTTTTTAGAAAAATACCAAAATTTCACCCTAGGCTAATTTCAACATTCTGAATCCAAAAATGAAGTCCATTTTGAAAAATAAAAATTATAAAATTTCAAAAAGTGGTTATTACTATTCATAACGGCTAGTTTTAATAATATTTTAATAGCATATCGTTGTTTAGTGAAACTCGGTATTGCGTACGACGCAAGCTATCGAGGAAGGTCGCGATTTCGTGTAAAGAAATCCAAGCAAGTGTTGTGTGTAGAAAAATATTCCTTTGATGATTTATATAACATAAAAGTCTCAGGTGTTACAATTGTGCAGTCATCTATGTTTCGACAAGTGGAGGAGTCTCGGTGGGGAGACCCGGAGTGCGAAGTGATGCGTGACCCGGTTGACCAGGGCAATGCTCTGGAAGGATGGGAAGAGGATGGTAAGAACCGGATGCTTTTCTAGAAATGGTTGTTTGTTCCAGGATTGATGCGCGGAAAGGTTCTCAGTGAGTTTTACAACTCACCCCTGGCAGTACACCCAGGAGTTTCCAAGATGTACCAGGGACTGAAAGGACAGTTTTGGTGGCCCGGAGTGAAGCGAGCAGTGGCAAAGTTTGTGGCCAAGTGCTTAGTGTGTCAGCAAGTTAAGGCTGAACACCAAGTTCTAGGCAGCCTACTGCAGTCTCTAGATGTCCCTGAGTAGAAGTGGGATGACATCTCGATGGATTTTGTCACGGGACTACCCAAGGTCCAAGGGGGATGTGACGTCATCTGGGTGGCAGTGGAAAGGTTGACAAAATCGGCCCAGTTTATGGCAATCAAGGAGTCGAGTGCTGTGGATGATTTGGCATGAAAGTACGTGGATGAGGTGGTGCGGTTGCATGGAGTTCTGAGGTCTATAGTCTCGGATAGGGATTCACGTTTTACCTCACGAGTCTAGAGGAGATTGCAGCATGCTTTTGGCACCCAGTTACGCCTTAGCACTGCTTTCCATCCCTAGACAGATGGATAAATAGATCGCACCATCCAGACCTTGGAGGATATGCTACGGGCATGTGTTCTGGACTCCGGAGTATCATGGGTACGACACTTGCCCCTGGTAGAGTTCACCTAAAATAATAGATACCACTCTACCATCGGTATGGCCCCGTTTGAATCCTTGTACGGAAGGCTATGCCATTCACCTATGTGTTGGGCCGAAGTATGAGAGGTAGGCATCCTTGGCCCGGAGGTGGTGCAGAACACGTCAGAGAAGGTTCAGCTCATACGGTAAAGGATGAAGGCGGCCCAGGACCGACAGAAGTCGTATGCTGATACCAGGTGGAGGCCCTTGGAGTTTGAGGTTGGAGTCCACGTGTTCTTGATGGTCTCCCCTCGGCGTGGAAAGCGGAGGTTCGGCAAGGGGAGTAATCTTTCTCCTAGGTTCATCGGACCCTTCGAAGTGTTGCGGTGGGTCGGCGAAGTGGATTATCAGCTAGCGTTACCACCGCCGCTACTGAGGATGCATGATGTCTTTCATGTGTCCCAGCTCCGTCGGTATCTTCATGATGATTCACACATCCTTGATTGGGGTGAGTTGGACATCGAGGACAACGTGATCTTTGTGGAGAGACCAGTGATGATCGAGGATCGTAAGGAGAAGGTACTTCGTGGGCGAACCATTCCCTTGGTTCGCGTGTTGTGGAGACATGGTTGGCTTGAGGAGAGTACGTGGGAGAGGGAAGCATAGATGGGTACACAGTACCCAAGGTTGTTTTAAGTTTTGTTCCTTGTTGTACCTATTGTGATAGAACGTTTTGTCCTTTGGCTCTGAAATGCACTAGTTTCCTTTCCTCTGATTATGTGTGAAAATACCTGGCTATGGGGGAGGAGATAACCCGACCCCTAATCAAGACGCATTAAGGTGGATGCGATTAAACCCATGTGGGTGAGTCAGTGCCGCCCAAAGCAGATAATATCTTGACATTGGGGGAGGAGAATCCCCAACCCACATGCATGGGAAGTTTGGAATGATATGTTGCTTTGTTCTTGACAGAGAAGTGTTTTTGGTTAGCATGGGTTCACTTCTAAGAGGTATATTTCGAGGTGTTTGTTCGGACCCTCTCCTTACTTCTTGGTTTGTTGTGATTCTCGAGGACAAGAATTGTTTAAGAGGTATCTAATGTAATGGCCCGGACCCTCCTGGCCCATTACTTTTCCAAAAGTGAGGCTCCACTAAAACAGTGGCACCGTGAAGGTGACATCGCGACGGTAGCACCGTAAAGGTGTCACCATGAAGGTGGCACCGTGACGGCGGCACCATGACGGTGGCACCGTGAGGGTGGCACCGTGACGGTGGCACCGTGATAGTGGCACCGTGAGGGTGACACCGTGTCCCCTCGCCGAGCCTTTTGTTCTTCTTCCAGTACCTGACTTTTCCGCTCCTGCAACGTAATTTTCGACGTAAATTAATTCTTTTACTCCTTTTAAAACCATTTAAAGCCCATAATTAATTCCTAAAAATCCCGAGAGACCTCTGTGTGTAACTGCCCAACCGCGTGGTCAACCCACGACCCCGGGCCTTACGATGTTTCACCTTCTCACCTCAACTGTCTGCGGCTCTTATAAACTAAGGGTTAGCCATGGTTTCTCCTTTCCTCGATTGTGGATTTTCACAAACAAATTCTGGTGCAACAGGCGCGCCGCATCGTTATCCGTAAAGTTCCATACCCGACCTAAGCGTTGATCATCTATCAACAGTTAAGGAATTTCTCCTTCATCTCTCTCTTTTGTGTATCATGTGGGGTGGGCGTGTTTTTGTTTCTGTAGAATTGGATAAACCAGACCTAAATAATGATAATGGACAAACCCTATAAGGAATGAGGGGGGGGGGATTGTGATCGTTGATGTAGTTTATATTAAAATCATCTTTCTGAGTTGTGCTGGCTTACGCGTTTCTGAAAATCGAGGTCATTGGTCATCTTTGTTTGTGTACTAATGAACCCCTGCTGATGTTTTAAATGGCTTGTTTGTGGTTGTGAACTCCTGCTATTAAAAAAGATACTGGTTAATCACGTACACCTGACTAAGTGAATTGAAAGCCCCAGGATCAATCCTTCTCTGATAACCCCCAGTTAAAACACACAAATATTGAAATCATGGAGTGTGTAAAATCTTTTAAATCTGAAAATACCGGCAAGGCCCTGCTTAGTGTTGGTGATGGTGGTTTTGTTGTTTTCTTTGACGGTCCGGTTGCTAGAGATGTGGGAGTGGATGGTATCCCCTTTTCTTTTTATGAATTCGGTGGTTGTGAGTTTTAAGACCCATTGGTTACTTGTTTATATCACGAATTGGGGTGGGATCCTCTGTTGTTGAGAACGGGGTTTGGGAGTTATGGTTGATTCTTGACTGTTTACTTTCCTGGACTTGTTCTTATGCTTACTAGTTGACCAGTAGTTTTTAAACTTAATTAAAAATTATCACTGAACTTGAAACAAGAATGGGACAAATGGGTTTTGTTGGCGAGAGTCGTGACTTGTGACTTGGATGTAGTGGTGTTGTGTTCTTTAGGCTGGTTAGAAAAACCTAGGATTTGGGTGAGTGCTTGTTACCTATATCTATACTTGTAGTTTTGTGTTTCTTATTCGCGCCCCACCGAAGTTGAGCACTTAGTGCCGAACACCCCCATTTCATGAGGGAGGGTGTTTTTCCCAACACTATTCATAGTGGCTGGTTATTAACTCCTTTTATGCTCAATTTTCCGGATAGCCCAAGTATCTTCGGGCAGGCTGTGATGGCCTGAGGTCCATTATTAGCCCAAGAACCTTCCGGCGGGGTAGTTTGGTGGTTAGCTAGGTGTGTGCGGTAGGTGGTTTCCCATGTGTCTTCGGGATGAGGCCCAGGTGTCTTCAAGCATGGGAGTGGATTTTCTAGTCCATGTGTCTTCGAGTGTGGTGGTGGTTGTTCTGGCCTAGGTGTTTGCAGGCGTGGTTACATTTTATAGTTGTGGCCTAGGTGTTTGCGGTCAAGATTCGGCAGTGGGATTGCGTGTGGTAGTTGTGGCCCAAGTTTGTGCGGGCGGGTGTGGCAGTGGGACTGCGGTGAGAATGGTGGGATTGGTTCGATGCATAGGATGTCTCAATTACCAGTGGGAAAGTGGCGCGAGGTACCCAAACATCGATGTGATCTGATTATATATATTACTTGACTAGCGTTATTTGGGGAGTGCGCCTTGGTGAGGCCTGAGGTGGATAGTTTACCTTGATAGGTGTTTGGTTTACTCCTTTTTCTCACAGGACTTTAGTACGTTCCCCCACTTGTGCAGGAGAGTCTTTGGTTTTCCCTACTGAGTGTACTTGTATGCTCACCCAATGTATATAAAACTACTTTCAGGTTTCCATGAGGACTTCGGGGATCAGGCGGAACCATAATAGCTCAGACCTTTGGGGCAGTTGCAGTTTTTGATTTTCTTCTTTGGTACTTACCTTTATAGTCACCTTTTGTACTTTGTGGATTTACTTTTAGAACATGCTTGTGGGAATGGTTTACTTTTGGCTTTACTTTTCTTTTACCTTAGTGTTGATGAGTTTCATCATCTTATCTCTCGATCTTATAAAACAAAAAGGGGTAATGGATTCCATTTGTGAGAAATTTATATACCCTTGGTGTTAGTCGCCACTCTGGGATCTATTGAAGGCGGGTCTCGGGGGTCATTCTCTCTCCTTCAACATAAATAAGGAAGGGCCTGGAAATCTGTTAACCCTTCCCTCCTTTTGGTAAAGGCAGGTTGTGACATAACGCTTCATCAGTGCTTTTGGGATCTAATTGGGAATGTAATACTAGATGTTATACTTCATTTCTTAATGAACTTATTGTCCTTACATGTTGATTCACATCACTAATGAAACTATAACTAGGATGATTTTTTTGAAAAAACTGACTGGGGTTTCATAAAACCTGCTCATCAACATAGATTAGGAAATCTTCAGGGGTAAATGCTTCAGAAAGATTTTCTTCGGCATTTTCCTTAACAGAAGGATCCTCTAACAAAGTTTTATAATCAGTTTTTGAAAACACACCTGATGATGTAGGTTGAGGTTGTTTAAAAACAAAAGGATCAGTTTCATCAAATTTCACATGTACTGTCTCTTCAACATTGCATGTGTTTTTATTGAAAACTCTTAAGCCTTAGATGTTGTGGAGTAGCCTAAGAAAATTCCTTCATCATATTTTTGTG
The DNA here is from genome assembly GCA_963277665.1 of Viscum album. Lineage (NCBI taxonomy): Eukaryota > Viridiplantae > Streptophyta > Magnoliopsida > Santalales > Viscaceae > Viscum > Viscum album. The sequence continues at coordinate 864,709,271 of OY728137.1, read as the reverse complement.
TGAATTTGTGTAGATTATCTTTAGTATTTATAATGAATACCTTGCAACCAAAAACCTTGAAGTAGGAAAGTCTAGGTTTTCTACCATTTCATTACTCATAATGTGTCTTATTAAGAAAAGGTCTAATTAAAAATCGATTTATAGTATAACAAGTAGTACTTATAGATTCAGTCAAATTTTTTTTTCTATATAATATTCACTCAACATGGTTCTTGTTATCTTTTGAAGAATTAGATTTCTTCTTTAGACAACACCATTCTATTGAGGAGTTCTTGGTGATGAGAAATTGTGAGTAATGCTTTTTCTACTATAATAAGTTTCAAAATCAGAATTTTGAAATTCATCTCTATGATCACTATGAATAGTTTTCAGGGGAAGGTTTTTCTCATTCTTAACATGGGCTCAAAAACATTTAAAATACATGAAGGCTTCAGACTTCTTTTCTAGAAAACAGACCCACGTAAATCTAGTGTAGTCATCAACTAAAACAAATACATAATACTTTTTACCAATTCTTCCAGTTTGTGTTGGTCCAAAAAATCCATATGTACTAAATGTAATGCATCAGAAGTTGAGACTTCACCGATTGATTTAAAACTTGATTTATGTTTCTTTTCATATTTAAAAGGCTCACAAACTTTTGAAGAATCAAATCTAATCTCCGATAGATTCATAACTAGTCTTTTATTAGGATGTTTTCATAGGTTCTTAAGATTACAATGTCCTAAACTTCAATGCCACAACCAATAATGATCTTCTATTGCACTAAGGAAAGGTATATCTTGGCTCGTAAGGTATTCTATGTTTAGTGTGTAAACATTCTCTTTCCTATGGGTAGAAAGAATAAACTCTTCTGTGGAATTGTATACTAAGAACTTTTCATTACTAAAATTAATAAGGTAACCTTCATCACATAATTGGATTATGCTAATGAGGTTGTGTTTAAGACCCTTAACAGATAAAAAATTTGAAATAAATGTTTTTTCCAGAAGAACAATGTTACCTATACCAATAATTTATCCCTGAGCATTATCTCTGAAATTTAATTTTCCTCCTTTCATCTTGATAATATTTTCAAATTAGTTTTTGTTACCAATCATATACTGGGAACATCCACTATCCACGTACCACATATTTCTATTGGTACTCTCTGTATTTTTCTGAATAAACGTAGACTTTCGGAACCCAAAAATTCCTGGATCCAGAAATTTCTAAAAGGAAATTCTTAGGCACCCACATTTTTTTAGAATAATTGGATTTATGAAATACTTAAGACTGAGTTTTGTTTAGAGAACAATTTTTCCCAATTCCCACCGCACTGACACTTAGTACAGAATGGATCACTTTGAAGAAAAAAATAATTGTAACAAAAAATTGGGTTGGAACTAGTATAACCAAAACCAGAATTATTCCTTAGAGGCTGGATTTGAGAGTACAACTTATCAAAATTTTCCTTACCTAAGGTAAAGATTGACAAACACTTTCTTGTGGAAAAAAATTAGGATTTCTGTTTGATAACCATGTTCTTGTCTTCTAAAACATTTTATTTTGGACTAGAGTTAGGCTTGAAAACATTTTTCTTAGAAATTATGTTTTCTAGATCTTTAGAAAGTTTATTCTTCTCAGAATTTACTTCCTCAAGTTTTTTTTAAATACTTTCAAAATCAACAATTTTTTTATCAAGATCTTTAGAAAGATCTAATATATCATCTATCAAGATAGTATTCCTAGAATTTTCCTTACCATTCTTTTTCAAGAGTTTTGATTTCTCAATATCAATAATCTTAGAAAACCTAGAAACTTATTCTTAGGTAGGTAAAGTATTATCTTAATCAGAAGAAGATTCATCATCGGAATAGATATAGTATTTACTATAACTATATTTTTCATTTAAAGAAACATTGGTAATTAATTCCGAATTTTTTACCTTTGAAATTACGCAATGTTTTTAAATAGGTAGTCTAGCTATTAGGCCAAGATTCTTTTGTCCATAAGATTCATAATATGATGATTCTTTTGAAGAGTCTCCACCACTGGCACTCTAGGTGTCATTCGCTTTCAAGACTTTCTAAGCTTTAACTTTCTAATAATTTTTTCTGTTTCTCTCATAATGCTTTTCCGTTAATTATTATATCTTACTCATAGGACAATCAGGTCTTATATGTCCATCTCCCTTGCATTAATAACATGAAACATCTTATTCTTTATTATCTTTCCTTTCCTTTTTCATATATTTGGATTGGAAGTTCTTTTATCCAATAATCTTGTTCACACTTCGAGCAAGATTTGCTAACTCGGTTTCTGAAGATTCATTTCCACTAGATTCAGATTGAAGAAAAACCTTCTTAGATTTGGATCTAGTATCTCTCTTAGGAGTCTTGGATTTAGTATGATTTGATGTTATTGTAAAAGCAACATTTCCATTCCCAATATTCTTATTTACATTATCAGCATCTCTCTTTATTCTGGTCTTATTATGAACAAGAGTTTCAAAAAGTTCATCAAAAGAAATCTGAGTAACCTATCTGTTTTCATCAATATCAATTCTCTTAGATTCCAACTCATTGGGCATGATGTCTATGAACTTATCAAAAATAGCTCCACCATCTAACCCTTTCTCACCCATAGACTGTAAACTATTCACAATAGTCATGAATCTGTGTTGCAACTTACATATGGGTTCTCCATAAGGAATGTTAAATCCATGGTATTCAGCTCTGAGCATGGATCTTCTAGTTTAAGTAACTTTGGAAGCTACAAAGTGAGTAACTTAAAGTTTCTTCCAAATACAATTTGATTCTTCACATGATGAAATTGGACTATATATATTTCTAGTCAGAGAACAAAGAAAAGTATTGCGTACCTTATAATTCAGTTGATACTCATGCTTTTATTGACTGGTGAAGGTACTAACTTCCTTATCATAAATTTCATAACCTATAGTAAGCATAACAAAATTATCAACTCCGTTATTGATAATAAAAGTCTTCATGCGATATCTCCAATATTCGTAATCATTCCCATAAAAATAGGTGGTCTTGTTGGATTAAGATTATCTATGGAACCAACATTGATTCTTGCCATCTTTATGAAAAATCTTTCCACAAAAACATGTTAATAGAAAAATCTTTAAACAATGAAAATATTACTCAGCGAGAAAAATATAGAACACGAGTAACTCTAAGAAAAAATGAATCTGAACTTTATGAGTCTGAAAAATTCCGAAAAAGAATTAGATGAATTCTATTCTGAATCTAATCATGAGATTAATTCAGATTCAACTAATCCATTGATACCAATTGTTGAGACGGTATGTGAGTATGATATACTCTATAATACCAAATGTAGGATCGAAATAATAGAGATACTGAATGTAGTTTCTTGTGATACACAATGTGAAAGAAGGGGGGGTGTGAATTGTACACTTTAAAAAATTCCTTTGGAACTTTTAAATATTGATATGTTTAATAGGGTTAAACAAGGTAATTAAAAAAACCTCTAGTTCTACACACTTGCTTGATTCTGGAAATATGATTATGAGAAAGTGAATCTGGAAAGATGGTTCCATAAAATGAAACTTACTGAATGTTTACAATGATAAAGATTATACCTTAAAGCGTATATAATCTTACTAAATCAGAGTACAAGTATAAAGAAGTATAAGATAGTTATACTTTCCTCAAAAAATAAAATTCACTAGAAAACTTGTAATAAAACAAGTAATATTAGTAACTATTTTAACCCAAAGAGAAGGGTATCCAACAACCTTGGATAAAGGTACCTTTATTTATACTTTCAAGAAAGTATGCATTACCCACACTAGGGAAAGCCCTCGATATGAAGATCAGAGTCTGTCTTTCTATCCCTACAAGCCCTCAACTTCAAGGGTGTCAGCACCTCTGTCTTCTTATCCCCGGAATCCCTCGACTATACATAGAAAAAATCAGAGTCGCACAATGAAAATATGAACGAGAAGTTCAGAACGCACAAGGCAATAAAGTCTCTCTCTCTGGGAATAACTTCATCAACATGTAATCTCTAGATCGATGAACTTGTTATGAGATCTTTCAAATGATCTCAAATTTATAGGCACAACACCAACGATCAGATCCACCGTCCAAAGTTCATATTTTTCCTTGAATTTCAGAGGGACCTTTATATGTGTTATTTAAATAACGGTTAGTAAGTAACTGAATGCACGACATCGTTTTAAAAAAATAACCAATTGTAAGAAAAAATATGGTTACATAACCAAAATCAATTATTTGGAATGTAAATAAATGTTCAGAGTCTAATCAAAAAATGAATTTGGAGTCTTATAATACAAGGATATTCAGATTCTATTTTCTAAATAATTCATAAAAAAAATTTATAGAATTATGAATACTGAATTTCAAGGAAATTCAGAATCTGGTTTCACAGAAATTCGGAACCTGAACTTACAAAGTTCAGAGTCAGAGTTCATGAGAATTTGGGGTCAGAACTTTCAAAGTTCGGTGTCAGAATTTATTAGAATTAGGAGTTAGAACTTTAAAAGTTCAGAGTTAGAATTATTTAGAATTCGGATTCAGAACTTAGGACCTGGAAACAAAATACTCTACATCTATGTATTATATGATTCCGAGGTTTTTAGACCTGAAACCGAATTTTACATTTAAACAGAATAATGGTCAATGAAAAACATGGTAAGGATAAATTTCCTTGGGAAAGGAAAATTTTCTATATGAAGGTAAAGCATAGGGTAAAATGGGATTTTCCTTGAGATAAGGTGTTTGTGATTTTCAAAATGAGAATGAATGGTAAAGTCATAAGGATACCTTTTTGACTCAACAATCCCCCCTAAACATGAAGGAATGAAAAAGTCATAAGGAAACCCTTATTGACTCAACATAAAATATTTATAAAATAATTTATTCATTCCAATTTTCATTCAGACACTTACTCATTCTTGTGTTGATTAAGAAGTGTATTCATGAATATTTTATTTAAGTGATTTTTCATATATTATTTATAATTTCTTTTGAAATTATATAAATACAATTTTTTATTAAAAACCATGGAATGTATGTCCATGCCATGTTTTGTTTAAAAGTAATAATGTTTTTTTTTTATATCAACATATTAGTAAATATCATGGTTGGATTCTACAGGGCCAGTATTGTCCACACCCAACAGATGGCTTTACTAATTTATAGTATTTCAATATATTTATCTAGGAAAAGGTAAATAAATTCTTTGAGGAGCTGTATTTTCATGATATAACGACTTTTAGAGTAGGTTTCTATTGGAAATGAATATGATCCATCTATTGTGAGGAGAACTGGGTAGTCATGTCATTGTCTTTTTTTGTGACATCTTGGATTACTGTTTTATCTTGGGTTTTGTGTATTCTTTTTTAACGTTACTTTTATCTTATAATTTTTTTGATTATTTATTAATTTAGTATTCAAGTTTACTAAAATTATATTATTTTGTTATTATTTAGGAAAAATCATTCTCATCAATTGTTTTCGATGCCGGGGTTATACACACCGTCTTGTGGGGATAAAAATTTGTTTCTGGTTCATTTGAGTACTGACTTAGGGTCTGATATATAGGGTCAGACCATATAGTTAATAAAATTTTATTTTTATCCTAGAAGAATGTCTGATTAAATAAATATGATTTTTGGGTTATCAACTTCATCATGTATACTCTGAAGATTTTAATTTTAATTATTTATCGAAATATTTTTATTAAATTTTGTGTTTAATTTTTAGGCATTAATTAATCATATGGAATTTCTTTATTTACAGATCTAATCATATTTACTATTATATAATTTTAAGTAAACAAGTTCTTGTTTTTAATAAAGCATAAAAGAATGATAAGTAACATTTCATCACCATGGTAGTCTTATGAAACATTCAAAGATAACTTTTGTTCTTCTAATATGAATAATTCATCTTGAATATTATTTTAATTGATTATGAGTTATTATTGAATGTAAATTGATCAAATCATGACTGATGTACTAAATTGATACTATAAAATAAAAATAAAACATTTTAGTACAATATTTTGGGTTCTATATCATGGTAGTAAAATAATTCTTCAAATCAAGGAAAATGATACTGAAATAAAAAATTTATCCTTTTTACACTCATTTATATTTATCTGATAGATATCATTATTCATGAAAAAAATATGTTTTTTTCATTAAGGTTCTGATGATCATTTTATCTCTAACTTTCAATTATTCCTTTGGTGTTTTGTTTTTTATGACTATAATTTCACATCCTTCATATTATCTTCTTATTTGGAATCAAAATATTGTGTTTTTCTTAGTGAATATATTATTCTATTATATCCTTTTAAAAATTTATTTTTAATATCCCTTTTAATGGTGTTGGTATAATAAATATATATTAAATAAAATAATTTTTGTCCCTTTCTGGATCATCTGTTTTTTCTTCCATTAATTGAAATTGTTTTTATAAAATCTATTATAAATATTTTATTAGACAAGATATAAGTTTTCCATAAATTTTTACATTATGGTGAATAATTATATACCATTTTATTTCAAGTGTGTATTATCTTCACCAACCTATAAGACAAGAAAAAATTAGCTAACATGAACACATAAATAATATATTTTTTAAATATAGTCTTAATGAATTAGAAATTTAGTTGGAAGGTATGAATTCAAGAATCTAAATTATGGAATATATTTTTATTGGTCACATTAAATAAAAATTTTATTTATTATTCGGAAATATGAAATCAATTAATAGGATAAGGGAATGTTCCATATGTAAGATGGATATATAGAGATGTTGTATGAGTAAGGGAACCATAAATGATTTTGAACCCTCTTAGGTGTTTTCATTATCTTCTATTGTTTTGGGTTTAGCATATTGCCACATTACATGCATTAGGCATGAAAAGTCAAAAATTTTGTTTTCAATATTGTATTTTATGTGTTGGTTATCAAGTGATACTAGTTTGGTTTCTTTATTTATTATATAATTTCGTTTTTTTATTTTCTCTTGTTTTGAAACATTAAAAAGAGTGTATAGTCTCTTCATAATTGATATTATACCCTCACTGCTTGTCATCATCCTCTGGCATATGGGGAGGCGCACTTGAGGTCTTGTAAGAAACCATCTCAGGGCTCAAATCATTGGAACCTGTGTCCGGGTGTTACAATGTAAATAAAAAATAAAAATAAAAATTTAAATATCAAGGGATTAGTAAAATTAATTTTTTTAAAATTAATCATTACAATTAATGGAAATTTATTAACATTTATTTAGAATAAAAGAAATATTTTTTTGAATGATTTCTTCATATGTTTCATATATTTTATCCAAATAAAAAAATCTAACCATTTTAAAAATATAATTTTATTTACATTTCTTCAAAAAGTAATTTATATCAACAAAAATAAAGAAACATAAGGTTTAAAACCCCATTTTTCTAGAAATTTTGTTATCATTATATTTTTTATTTTCATTCTAAAGATTAATATATTTTTTATATATTTTAATAAGAAAATATTATGTTGATTTTTGAATTTATAATTTAAAAATTATATTTTGGTGGTATTTTGATATTATTATGAAACATTTGATTTTTAGGAGAGTATTACAATATGATGTTTTTAGAAATGAATTTAATTTTATGACATTATTAGTCTATAAGTATGAGTTAGATATTTAAAAATCCAATTTATAAACCAAATAGGTATTATATATGTGATTTTATAAATTTACAAATATTATTTTTGGTTTTCAACCCTAAATGTCATATTTTAGGATTTAAGTTTATTTTTCTCTAAAATTTTATCTAATATAGTATACAAATATTATTTTAATCTTAATTTATTTAAACATTATAATTTAAATATAATAAAATTATTTAGAATTAACAATTTAATTTCATATATTTTATAATAATAAAAATTTTATATTCTCTACAATGTATAAATTATATAATAAAAAACTAGTTACCACCATAAAATCGAAAATAGTTGATGTAACAAATCTAATGTAAAATGGATTGGAACTTATTAATAAAATGTGTCAGATATAATTTTTGAGATATTATAAACCTTATATCAACCTCATCTATATTGTTTCTAGTTTTTTGGGATACATGACCAAGGATTATTGTGAACTCTTTATATAAAGTGGTATTATTTTTTAATAATGTAATTATCAGCACTTATAAAAGGGGATTCTCATCACCCATTGAAGATATCTATAAAATATTGATTTATTATTGAATATATTCCATTTATTCTTCCCCTATAAATCTATTATACTCCCATAATAATATATTGTTTTTATTTTTGTGGAATTCATCCATTTTTACGAAGTACATAAAATATTCAAAATCTAAACATAAGTACATCTCAATGTATAATATTTATCATACTCACAATTTTACATTAAATTTATAAGAAATATTGTTACATTATGACATGTTTATAACATATATAATAATTTTTTTATGTATATGTGACAAAAATTTACCTATCAATTCTCCTTTTCTCTTATAAAAAGTAAAAAAGGAAATTGTGTTAATTTGTGGACCACAGTCTCTATGACATGACATATTCATTTTCATTATCCATATTAAAGGGGTATAACTAATATAACATTTAATATATAATTATTTTATTTAAAACATGTTTTAGTTTCAAAAATAATAACCCATATTACACATTTCACCTATTCAATGTGAAATGAAATCATCGTCCAACATACTTGTCGACTATAACCCCCATGGGATTATGTAATCCTTCTTTAATAACAACAAATCATGGTTAGTTTTAGGATTGTGTTTACGGGATATATATCATTTTTATGAAATTATTATGGTTTTGGTATATCCAATTAGAAAACTTTTTTACAATATGAGTAATAAACAACCATTTCAAATTCAGTCATCTAAAAAAGAATACAAGGAGAGAGAATGATTTATTTTTATTAGGAAAGAAAATATCACACAAAATCTTATTCTTATTTTTATTTCTAATTTTCATATATGAAACTAATGAAAATTAATGTAGGTCATTATTCATAGATTATAATAATATTACAGCTAATTCATTGCACAATCATCCATTAATTATGGTATGTTCATGTTTAGGTCAGTCGAGACACGTATTTATACTATGATATAAAATATTAAAATTAAAGAATACGAAAAGATAATTAATTATAATATATTATAAAAATAATAACATAATGTTTTTATAATTAATTTTTGTGTTAAATATAATATTGATCTCATTAACTAAGATACTTACAACCCTTTATTAAAAAACATTGAAACATACTCATCGTTGATATTATATTTGAGGATAATAATGAAAAGTCACACATAATGATATTATAATAATATAAATAATGAAAGAATAATATATTCAAGAAAAATTTATGATCTAGGAATGATTAAAACTAGGCTAATAATTAATATTGAAACTAATATTACAAATCTAAGTCAAAATGATAGAGACTACTCACACTTGTTATGGAAAATGGATAAGAACAAATTAAATACTTAGAGAGAATAATTATAAATATACATTAATAAAGATTATTGATATTAATATGTTTATAAATTTAGTGATTAATACTTTTATTTTAGTCACACATAAATTTAATTCACTTATATTGAACTCTATCATAAGGGTATGGGTTGTTTGAAATTTTCACCCCATGAGGCATATTTCCTATTATACACTATATTTTATTTGGAATGGTTTATATACTACCAAATTAATGTCTTTTAAGTTATCATATTATTTCATGTGGTTTTGTGGTCCATATAATTATTTTATTAAAAGGCTTATGATATAGATGATTTCAAAGTTGAAAGTGGATTTTGATTTACATTATACTCAAATTGTAAGTGTTTCATATCTTAAATTTTCAAATCTGGTGACATATTTTCAATTACAGTCGAATTTTTCATTTAAAAGGTGTAAGTAATAATTATTTTTTATTTTAATATAGTAATTTAATTTATTTGGTTTAAATATCCCTATAATTTTATATTTTTAATGGGGTTTAATTTAAAAGATTCCATTATTGTATGGGTTTTTAATCAAAATGTTATTATAGTTTAAGTGTTTCATTGAAATAAATATTTAAAAATTCACATTACTTTTTTATGATAATAAAACATGGAAATTTTGTATTCTTTATAAAACCACAACTTACATTCTTTTAATATTCTTGGGGAATTACATTTCTCCTCATAATTTGATTTTCTATTGACTCATAGATTACCTGAAGGGTTCCTCATAAGTAAAATGGACATTAAATCTTATTCCTAGTCCAAAAGATTTATTTTTACATGTTATTATTTATTTATTTATTAGGAAAACATTATTATATATTCATAAATAATTTAATTGAGACATTTTATACTATATTTTTTAAAAAATGTTTTAATGAAATTTTTATCATTTTTTACAATAGTCCTTTTGGAAAAAATGAGAAAAGTGTATGTTTTTAACATATTATATTTAAAAACATATTCTCTATTTTTTTATTTTTATATGATTAATTATTTATATGTTTTCTTGGTTTCTAATAGAAATTATTCTTTTCTTAGTGTTATAAAATAAGTTAATAATTTTTTTTTCAAAAAATAGAGTATAACGAATATTGCCAATGTGTTCTTCTAAAAGACCAAAGAATATGTTTCTCACCCATCTCATTATTAGTGGACATATCTTATACTAGGATGAAGACATTATCGATATATACCATCGACCATGTTTACCTAGACGGATTATTTAATGTACCAATCTTTTTAGGAATGATTTGTCACTCCATTTCTCATTCCTAACCCCCTTCTGTGTATAACCACAATGTTTAATTCTATGTCTTTACACATTGAATACAATACCTTTTCATTCAATTGATATAAGTATGTTCACCTAGATTCCATTAATAGATTGACTTGTGTAAATTAATTACATAACCACATACCATTTATCTATAATCTCTAAATATAATATAATTTATTGTTTTGATTGAATGTTATTTTCATTTAATGTTTAAATATATCATTGGAAATCCATTTAGTTTCTATGGGATTTTATGGTTACGATTATAAATAATTTCATTATGTGATTCCATTTGAAATTGATATTAAATCCATTTATTTTTATAGGTTATTTATGCCATGATATGTAAAATATTTTTGTTTGATTGTTTTGTGAATCCCATTTTATTTACATGGGTTATTTTTTGATGTGATAAATGTGTGATTTTTTATTGGCACACATAAGAATGGATAATGAAGAGTGAGGTACTATATCACCCCCAAAAGATTTAATTTTTTTAATATATATTGATATAAGTATTCATGGGTAAATATTAGTTTCTCTTAAGAATGGGAACCAATAGTGTGGCCCCTGAAATTTGTGTTTCTTTTTAAAACAATTTGTTTCATATTTTTAATAATGTCCTAGTTTTATTGTTATTCCCATTATTATTTTATACTAGTGCAAATATTTTTAATATATAATTTTACACACTATTTTGATTCATGAATTCTTTTATTTTAGGCTTTATACCATGATTTACAGTTTTACATTTTTTGGATATAAATTTATTTTGTATATATATTATACACTTATGCCCATATTTTCTCTAGTAATATAACATAATTTTTATTGTTTGTTCTTACCAATAATAAGAATTTGTGCTAGCCTATAACTGCATATTACATTTACTCTAGTTATGAATATGTGCATCACTTTTGATATATCTAGAAATAATCTTGTGCGGCTCAATTTTGTATAAAAGTTCACACATATTTAAAAATAAATTTTTTTAGTTACTTATTTAATATTAAAAAAAATTCATTCATCAAATTGTGAGATTATTTTTTGCTGTAAATTTTTAATTGTGGAGATTATGTAAAATAAATATAGTTTTACCTCAGGTATCTATAGTTAAAATTTTAATAATATATTTCATTACATAAAACATCTTTTAAGTTATTCATCATCATTCAAAGAACTCTATCAATCAAAAAACTCCCTTGAAATGTTCTAGTAACTAATTATACTCTTTATTTAAATAATTTAGAGGCATAACCATATCGATTGTTGTAAAATAAGTTACACTTGACTTATATTTTTACTAATAATTATTTTACATGTTAAACATTGAACCTTTATATGTCAAAATATACTTAAAATAGTCTCTTATATACCATTATCTTTAAAAATATAACAATGAGAAACACATATTCTATTGTATTTATAATTAAAACGTACATCGTTTAGTTGAAATAATTACTAAGTAATCCCTTTTATTTAGATCATAAATATTTTTCTATTTATAAGGATTATTTTGTTGAAAATGATATTATTCATCTAAATTATTTTGCTGAAAGGTGGTGGGATTCCGTGCACAATATTTTTTAACAGTTTTTATTTTATTATAACAACTCTTTATGAGAAATAATATTTACATATCACATGAAATAAATTATAAACTACCCACATCCATTAAATACATCCTTATAATCTTATTAAATTTATTTTCAACCATTCCATGATCTAGGAATATTTTTTTCCCCATTAAAATTATAACTACAACATCCAAAATTTATTACATTGATTTTGAATGCTGATATATTTTGGAAGAATTAAAAATATAAATATTTTATCATATATCATTCAAAAATAAGGAATCAATTTCATTTTAATGTTACCTTCCATGAAATTTTTATGGAGTCTCACAATCTTCATATTGTATTCCAAAAAAATTACATTACGTTGAATCAATGTCCACCCCCTTAAATCCTTATATAGGTTTTAATATCCTTGATTAGAATTTTATTAACATTTTGTAAGACACTCAAAATAAATTTTTAATTTTAGACTTCTATACTTTAAACATTTATAATGTCTATAGAACTAGAACATGTATATTACCTGAAAATTTCATACTCGTTAACACATTATGAAAAGGGGGTAAGCAATAATCAAATGTTTTCATATTTTCGAGACATTTATTCAAGGGAATGAATTCCCTAAATATAATTTGCCCCACATTCTCCACTAATATCTATAAATAGAACTCAATCATATTGGTTAAAATATTATATAAAAAAATTAATCAAAACATTGTGTGTATTTATGTTTCAAAAAATCTATTTTAATCATTCCAGTATTCTTATCAACTTCTATATTTATCTGAGGAACAAATAAAAATTTTGGTTACTTGGGATGTTATTACTTTTACAAATAATATTTTATATCTTTATAAAAAAATTATTATATCTCTATAAAATTTGAAGTAGTTGAATATATTATACTTATCATTTATCTATCACAGATCTCAATTTATTGTTTTTTAATTATAATGTTATTTTTCTATAATAGTATCTTTTATATGATGAGTATCATGTTTTAAAATCATTGAATATGGAGTTTTCATATATGTGATATCAATAAAATGATGATATCTATTAAAATCATTCGCTGAGTTGTTGGAAAAAATCTATTTTTTAAATATAAATGACACTAATTTATTATACCTCTCAAAACATAGAATTTGTTATAGGTTATCACGACAATATCGTCATATATAACTGTAGGATACTTAAATGGAAAACATGATACCCAATATATCATATGGGAAAACTCAATATGATTCCATAAGTGTCATTTATAAAGGTTTAGTTGAAAATTGTATCCCAAATCCCACATCATGATTTGGTTACTTAACACTTATCATTATCGATTTTTACCATGACTCACACATAATAATACATGATAATATAACAATAGCAAGAACCTACTGGCAGAGATATAGAATAAATTTTGATATTTTAATATTATATATCATATCACTATAATTTATAAATGTATGGGAAATATGTATCATATTAACTTTAAATCATATTATATGATTTTTATATCATATATGATTGATCATTGTAATAAGGTATTAATAATGAGAATTTGAATCTTTCCGACATAAGCTTTCATCACAAAAACAAAATGTTTCATATGATGAAAAATTATGAGTGTTATTTTGTTAATGTTATCAAAGGGATGTAACAAATTTCATATTCTCATAAATTATGGGTAAATGGATATACACTCATGGATGATCATAAATGATTTTATGACGGGGGTTTGACCATTAGTTGGTGGTATGCATACCTTGTGCAATTCTTTAGCTGAACCAATATCTCCCTGAAACACTCCCTCATTTTCTCTATGCCAAAAAAGGTATTATAATTTTGTCAAAATATTTTTTGAGAATTAAAATTTTACAAGTCATTCATTTATGTCTATGTATAAATCACATAGGAGGGATCTATATAGTTTCTTCTATGTTATCTTCGTCCAAATATTTGTATAAAGACAATAGTAGTGGCTTAACTAGTGAATGTAATAAAGTTTCTTAATTTTTAATATATACTTGGTTTTAGTATTAATGGATGGTAGATCATGGGAACATGGTTTTAATTTTTTTCTATCATTATTTCTTGTCAATCAATCCATAGAATCCCAAAGGTATTTTTAATTAATCTTTGATCTTTCTGACTTCAATAATCATGTTTTTTGAAGAATTAAATTTTTATGTCATATTTGATATAATAAAAAATGGATTTAAAACTATGGCTATAAATTTTATATAAGATATTATAAGTATGGATTTTTGTTTCAAACTTTGGTAAATATTTCCTTATTTGATTCCTTAATCAGCATTGGGATCACACCATATGAGATATGATATCTTAAGAAATGATCTAGATAAATCCTATGATTAATGGAATATCATATTGTATAGTATGGGTATTATAGATTATAATTGATAATCAAAGACGTTAGGGTTTATGATATGTTATATGTATTAAAATAAGATATATGTTTTAATTTTGAAAAAGTATTTTTTTATTCTTTATCAGTTTATATAATATTTAATATGATTATAAAATATAAAAAATTATATTTGGGGGAATATTTCAAAGTTCAAAATTAATTATATTTAATGTGTTTATAAATATTTATTAAATTGGTAAGAATACATAATAAAAATTTATCAATACTATTGAATGTTAATATTAAATTCCCATGATTTTTTATAGTATTCCATATAATCTGGTTTTAAATGGTATATATATAAATTATATGTTTAAATTATAATCTCTATTAATTTAGAAATAAGGAAAACCTAATATTTTATTTATAAAACAATAATTTTTTAATTTTTTATTTAAATTTTCAAAAATTCCATCTAAAATACCATATTTGAGGAAATTATTAAATCTATGTCAAAAGTAGTTATATGAATTGATAATATGAAGTGGTAAATAATATTAAATGTGTGATATTATTAATATTTATATGATATATGAATATTTCATATATATACTTTTTATATTCATGATGTTATATATTTAATGTAATTATCTTGTAGATTGCAATATAATCAATTCATGATAGATTTTAATAAATTGTTTTGGTATTTTATTAATTATTGAATTCCCATAATGATTTACTAGGTTATTAATTGTTTATAATATCCGGATTTATGAATCAATGAAAAATTGTTTATCTCTTGTTTAAATGTATAGAATAATCATTTATTTAGATTATTTATACAATTATACATGGAGTTAATTTCTTAATTTTGAATAGATTTATTTTTTAGATTAAATTTTAGAAATCAAATTTAAATTGTCATACATGAATATAAGGAAATTTATAGTAGGTATGAAGACTAATTTATCTTTGTTCTACCTTGGAATTGACATTAACTAAGTAATATTCATCTTACCATTGATTGTTTTTTATTCACACTTTATAGTGTAGTTTGGATCACATTTAATTAACTATCCCATATACCTTATGCTCTAGTTTGACTTCCCTGTGTCATTCCCTCTTCTTGGTATTTTCTAATGTGTTGTAGTACCACATCATTTTTCTCAACCCTAACATCATGTCTAACTATAGAAATATACCTTTTAAATGGTGGATGAAACCTTCATAGGTTTTGGGGCCTTTCCTATCCACCTTTCACTAATATTCTGTAATAATTTTATTCAAAACATCAAATGAGAGCATATACAACCAAAAGCATGGAATATCAAACTGAGGTATGGACACTGAAGACACCGGTGATCTAAAATTCCACATTTAAAGCACTAGAATAAAACAAAATTCTTAGATGGTTTTCCAATACAATATATGCTCATTCCATTGTTTAATAGGAGAAAAATTTCATAACAGTGCTTCCGTTGACCAAAAGAAGAGATCCCAATTATCTTTGTTGAAATAGCCTGACTATTTCTTAGTGACTCTATAATATTCTAATCCATTTTAAGTGTCTGATTCATCTCAAATAAAAATATACTATGTAAAAAATGTTCACCTATGAGCTGATTTTCTAAAGAATCCTATCCCAGAAACAAATCTCCCTAGAGATCGCATCAATTGCTAAATATGGAACAATTTGTTTTGTGTTGGTGAAACGTCATATGTATTCCATATATGAAATTATGTCATTTTTCAGATGCAATAAATCATGACCCTTCTCATACTGCACTATATCTATGTTGAAGTGGATTAGAAACTTATCCTCAAAGCTCTTCCAAGATAAGTAATTTTTCTGTCATGATTTCACAAGAATATACCACTAGTGCTTGGTCATTCCATGATGTATGTACATAAAAAATTTTCCCTTTTATTTATGAGAGTCTCTTGGTGTTTAAATATTATCTAAATAGAATCACTCCAGAACATGACTACCTAGGTTGCTCACATTCCAATAAACATGGGAAGATGGAGAAACTAAATATATCTGGTCAACTCAAGCATCAATGTTAGGGTGTAAATAGTTTCTGTTTCAATAGATGGAATGAATCAAGGGATTCTATCATGAAGATGAATATGTATCTAATTCTTGATAGATATATGAAGTTCCAGTTTATGTATGTTAGGAGAATGATGATTACCACTCTCCTAGTTCTTAACTCAAAGACAATAAGGATTCATTTTCTCTATAATAAAAAATAATTACTTAAAACATAGGATATCAAAAAGTTCAACCTCAATATGTAACCCAAAAGAGAACTACTAACTCTTGGTCTCCATATATATGGATTAAAAATTGAATTGAAAAAGCATTACTATTTATTTATTACCATTTTTATAAAATATTATAGGTATATCATTTAAATATTCATATAAGAAAATGTATCACATGTAATAAATATTAGCCTATCAAGAAAAAGTTATGTCATTATATATCACACTATTCCAATAATGATGCATGCATGCTAATATCACAATATTCCAGGCCATAGGTACAAATATAAATAATCAATAACATCAAAGAACATTTGAATCACCCATGGTAAAATTACACCAAACTATAACAAGGGAACATCTTGAACAAAAATCCCATCTATGAGCACACATATTTTCACCTATACATTGGTTAGATACTCCCATGAAATCACTCATTACCATTCTTTTACACATACTTGTATCCAATCTACCTTTCCAAAATAGTGAAGAAATATAAAACAAACATAATCCTCTAATAGAAATTTGTATCGCCCCCAACACGGTGCTCCCACAAGTTATAGTTTCGGTATTGTAATTGGTCCACGGGAATACTGTAATTATGGATAAGGTTATTGACAAGATGTAGGGGTGGGGAAAATATAGTGGGAGACTATACCCACTATTACAAAATCATAAGAAAAAGAAATAAAAAATAATTAGTGTAGTGGAAACAGAATAAAAATATAATACTTCTAGAATTGGAAGTATAGACAAAGTAAAACAATTAATCAAGACTCATGTTATTTCATGTTGGAATTTATATAATTTTTAACTAAAGTAATAAAATAAAAAAATAAGTAGAAAAAAAGTAAAAATACACTAGTCTTGAACCCCATGTTGGTCCTATCTCCATACTCTAACCCATCAAGGTAGAACAATCATCAACAAGGCCCCTTTCCATTATCAAAACATTCATCCATGTTATTTGATTAGGTTTCTCATAGTAGCCTGGATATGGTGTGAGTAAAAATCAGTTTTTTGAAAAAACCATGTGACACCATATGATTTTATGATCCATTTTTTAAGAAATTTATATTCATCATTTTATTGTTTTTTACTCTAAATTATTCTATGTTTTAATTATACAATCCAACAATTTAATCTCGGTCAACATGAGTCACTACCTTGAATTTCATTAAACACAACATTGAGTTTCATCAAAATAGAATTTTACTGTTTTAATTATTATTGTGATATAGATATAAACTAGTCATTTAACATATATATATATATATATATAATTTAATAAATATTTTTAATAAAAGTTATATTATTTGATATAAATTGAAAAACTGATAATAAGACATAAAATATAAATTTTTTTCTTTATATGAATAAAACAACTATTCTATTAAAAGAACTATTATTTATGCACTATAAAAAATAATAAAAAAAAATTCTAAAAAAAAATTCAATTCAATTTGAAAAAATAAAGTCAATTTTCCTAATTCATAATTTTAACATTATCTTAGGGAAAGTTTTGTGACATATTTTGAAAGACATCATTTTTTGATGAATGTTGAAAAATACAGAATTTTAACTCAAAAATTATTTTTTATATAATTAATTTATACAGTTTGTTTTTCAAGTTTAATTAGAATAAATATCAATAAATTAATATGATTTATTTCATTGGAACTAATTTCTCACTAAAATTTGACATTAAATCATTTCAAACAATTGAGCCTTTTTAATTTAATCCCTCCTTTATTGTACCATCTGTGGTATTAAATTCAAATTAATTACTACCACTTATATTATTGTAATTTGGAAAAATAGATTACACATTTTGAATAAAAATAATTTTCAAAAACTAATAAGTTAAACATTTTAACAAATTTGTTTAGTGAATATGATTAAAATTAATTAGATTTATTAAGAGAGAAAATAGCTTCATAATGGTAAAATCGATAAACATAAGGCTAAAAATGACCAAGAAACGTCTCTAAAATCCATTTGATGGAAATATCTAGACAATATGCTCCCTTTTATCTGTATTGGACAATTATTACACCCCTTTTTTATTGAAAAAACATGGGTGTGATTTCATTTCAAATATTTAAACAAATTACACTCCTCCTCCACTATAAAAATCCACTCACCGCTCTAACTTATTCACAGTTATAAATCCCATTTCTATAGAAACAATAGGACTATGTATCATCCCAATATCTCTAAATTAATCATATAGGCCTCTATTTGGGCATAAATCCATTTTAGTAATCCCTTTGGTGTAAACTAAAAGGAGTTAGCCAAAGAATATGTGACATTATTCTCGAATCCCCGTTGTTTTATTATCATTATCCACCCCCATAAACTATTCTTATTCAATTAGAATATAATAAAATCAGTACCCAAAATTTAATGATATGTTGTTATTATATGGGTTTTACATACACATACACAGACCTCTATCCAATGGGTAATGAAATGATCATTCTATTATAAGATGAACTACCACCTCACGAAACAATATTGCCAGTATTTCCTTTACCACCTCTCATAGTTCGTAATTATGATGGAAAATATTTTCTTATTTTATATTTAATATTTAATATTTATTTAAGATTATTTAATTATTATATATAACAAACCATCATTCTTTCAATTGTTTTTGTAAATATGTTAAAATTGTTTGTGGATATGTGGACTACTGCCTCTTCAATGCGGTGTGATTCATTCTAACATAAATGGAACATAGTAATGATGGGTTTAGAAAAATTATATGATATATAAAAAATAACAATTCTTCTATAATTATAATATACATATACATCATTTACTTACTTTCTTTCAAAATGATAATTTAATGGATAGAATGTTCATGCGTACATATGACCTATCGTCTCCATGAATGGTATATTCCATTTCATATTTAATTAATTTATATATTATTATAAGTATTAATATAATGAATATAGATGATATTTATATCCATTTTTAAATATGTTAAATAATAAATTCTCGATCTAAATAAGATGACTAAGAATAATATGTAAAAACATTTTCAAAAAATAAAGAGGTTATTTCCTAAAGCATTAAATTGACATGGGATTTTTAATAAGATGGAAATAATAATCCATATATTGTATTATATACAATAATTTGGTTCCATGTTATATTTATAATAAAATTATATTTATTATATGGGATGTTTGAGTGAGTATGAATAAAGTTATGTCAAAAGGTAAGGGTTTTCTCTTCTCACATTTATTTTTGTGAGACTTATACCTTATTCACCACTCATTTCATTTGTGTGGTGTATATACATAACATGAACGTATTTTTAATTAATATACATGAATTTATGTGCATTTACATATCACTTTTATAAAATATCCTTCACATGTTTTATGTTTTAAATGTTACAAAATCAGTAAAGTAGTTTTGTCTTAATTTTCATTCATTAAGATACAAGTTGTGATATGCACCTATGTTCTTCTATGAGGTGTACATAATGATTTTTGACATTTCATATAATAAATCTACCAATTTTTCCCAAAATTTAAATCTTTATTTAGTTTATTTTTCTTAAATATGGAGTATGATTCAAAGCTACCAAGTGGTGAGAGTCTATTGGAGAAATCTCATTATTTATCAGGATTATATATAATTATGCTTCTATTGAAAAAAAAATTAGGATAAATATCTCAAATAAATTAATTAATTTTATTATCCTTTATTAATATATGATATATTCATGTATTGGAAGAATTTTCCCTCTCTTTGGCACTTAAAATAATTTAGAAAATGTTTTAAAAAAATTTGATCTCTTTCTCTTTTCGGTCGAAAATCAGCTTATTTCAAATAGATATTTTTCACACAAGTTTTTAATTTTTTTATAAAATGATATTAATAAATAATATTTCTAGTAAAAACTATTTATAACATGTTTTATATGTTTTTAAATCTACTTCTAATGAAAATTGTTTTCAACATGTCATTACGTTTCATTTATATGCATTCATAGAAAAAGGTTTTCCAATGGTTTTATGTTTAAAAAAAAATTCAATGAAGGGGGATATTTTCATAAATATATGGTTTTAATGCATATTTAATAATTATTTTCAACATAAGATTACATTTTTTGAGTTACTAATTCATATTTATGAAAATGGTCAAATGGTTATTTTCATATCCTTCCTCTGAATGGTTTCTAATTTTATGATATGATATTTATGAAACATGTTTATTTTTCACAAATTTTATGTGTTTGAATTCCATTTATAATTCACATGTTATATTCTTATGAATCTTTCTCTATTTCATTGGTTATGCATTGTTTAAATTTTTAATAAACCTGTCTCTTTTTCCACATGTTATGATATGATTATATGTTTTTGATAACCATATCATTTTATGGTTAATGATATGATTTCTTATGATTTTTTGGAAATACTATATATTATATCATTATGATATGGTTGGGACCTATATACCCTATAATTAAATGGTTAAAGATTAATATATCAGGAGATATTCATGGTTGGAATAGGGAGTGAACTCAGTTCATTAATGGACTTTATCTGTTAAGAGGATCATTAGAGTCAACCTTGACTACTAAGATGGTAATGGGAGTAATCCATGACTACCTAGATGGTATGGGTAGTTCACTAATATTACTAATATGGACTTGGAATCAATTCTTTGACTATTATTGAATTAATTTTATATGATTATTTTTCTGTAACAAATTCTATGTCTTTTTAAAATTTTATGATTTTATGGCATATTCCCTTGATTACCTTATGATATATGTATTGTGAAGTACTAATATTTATTCCATAATTCTTGAATATGATATTTTAAATGTAGGGTATGATCCTCTAATTTCAATATCACAATCAAATACCCTTATGCTCGTGTTTATCTTTAAATATCTTCTTAGTTTAACCGTACATAGTTTCTGAGCCCATCCCTTCTAATGTTTCCAATCCCTAGTTTATGAAACTATTTTTTTATTATATGTATAAGAAGGGTTCTATTCATGGAGAACCTAGTGGTAGATAATGTATCTCACATTTGTACATGGGTTTATGTTTTCGGGTTTCCAAAGGCGCTAGAGTAATATGGTCTTTCAGCGTCTATTTGTGTAATGTGTTATGTAGTATGTAAAATAATGATGTCTTGTTAATGCATGTTATTAAAGTATGACTACAACTGGTATTAGATAATTTTTTAGTTAAAATTTGGAAAATAGTATGAGAAAACCGGGGAATAAACATAAGTACATGTATGTGGATAAGATTAAGGATAAAGAAAGGTGTAGGAAAATGTCTTAGAATTTTGGTAATGGATAGAGATAGTGGTTTCCTAGAATTATATCCATGTATGGCTACTAAATGTGGATTTGGATCCTAAAAAGATATACCTATGTGTAACAATGCCAAAAAAGTACATTGATCTTTAATTGAGCATAACATGATACCCAACAATAGTCCATAATGCATTCTTGGTTTGAAACACCCTAGAGAAATGCTTTAAAAATTCAAAAACACTTTTAGAACCAACATGAAGGATTTAAATATAATCATTCTATAAATGACATAGGGTAAACCGAAGGTGTCATATATTAAATAATGGGTCATAATTTATACATCCTATATGGGGTTTTTCATGAATATTTTGTTTCTCAATATGATTATTTTATCTTACATTGTTTTATATGGTTTTAGTCAATGGATTGAAGATAAGGGAACAAAAAAAAGATGAATTTGATAGACAATGAAATGATTTTCTCATGATCATCTAAATACTACAAGACATGGAATAATAAATCTCATTGTTTTTCCCACCCAACATTCCCAATATATGATTCATGTTGGGCTTCCAAATGAGAAAATAAAGGAATGATATTATATTGAGTCATTTATTAGGAAATGTTCACATTTTTTAAGTGGGTTTTTTGATCCACTTGTTTCATAACAATTGATCAATACCACTAAAAATATATTCTCCATTCTCCAGAGTTTGAAAAAATAGAAATTAATTCTGGTTGTTTATTAGCTTGATGGTGAAGAAGACCAATTGTGGTATCTAATCAAGAATATGATTCTACATGTTGATATTGAATCCATAGACTGGTATGATTTCATGAAATTATTTTTCAATGATTATATTTCTCCTATTTTTCATAGAATTATTGAGAATGAGTTCCATGATTTAAAGTTAAGGGATGATGAATTACTAGGTACCTATGAGGGTAATTTCATAAAACATTTTACGCATACCTTTTGCATTATCATCCATCAAGATACGTGGTTGATTAATTCATTAGTGTATTAATGAAGAGTCTCATATGGGAGATATCTATATGATACATTAGTACCTATGAAGATATTTTTCATTTTTGAATTACGTTTCAAATACAGGTTGAAGTTATTTATAAATCGCATGGTTTTGACTAAAAAAATGATGGAATTAAATGGAAAATCTAAAAAAATGAATTGAATAATATTATCCTTTTATTATTCACTATGTGTGGAAATAAGCATGGGGGTAGTTGTTTTAAGGGTTATAGTAAATTTTTTATGTGTGGAATGAATGTTCAATAGGAATTTAATTATCAAATTCATGGGAAGAGGTATGGTAAAAATTTAAATGGAGAGAAAAGTGGATATAATGCACCTTAACTGCTTCAATGCTACAAGCATATAGAGAAAGGGAATTATGATTACCAATGAAAAAATCGATGGTTCGTGATGAGGATCAGACTTAATAACTTATTAAACCATGGGTAAAGGTGAAATCATATGAAATTTCTATTGGTGTTGAGGGATTAAATAACAAAATGGTGAAAGCTACACTTACCATCCACTATAGAACTTCTAATGTCTCGTATGTCTCTGTATCATCCTACTCTTCCATATATAAAAACTTTTATATGGTTATTATGATCCCACACAGATGATTATATTTGGAATTATTAGTGAAAACCCATAATGGTATGATGATTTCATATTATGTCTACGATTTCTCTCTGGACATTGTATATGGGAATGTGTTTCTTGAGATTCTTGTCATTCTTCCTTCAGTGGAATTTGAAGTCATCTTATACTTTTATTTTCATTCTATTTATAAATCCCACATCAATTATTGAGGAAGGGATGTTACATTGGTATATTAAACAATCATATTATCATTAATCAATGTGGTTATAAATATAAACTTCCTAGGGACATTACATCTAATGTATGGGTCTTTATTTCCATTCAAAAGAGTTGGTTATCCAAAATGGTATGAGATAAAATTGAAATTGATGATATTCTTATTGTTCAAGAGTTTTTGGATATCTTTTTAGAAGAGTTTTATATCCTTCTACCAAAACATGATGTTGAGTTCTCTATTGATATCAATCATATTTCTATGCTATTTTCAAAGACAACCTATAGAATAACACCAATTGAGATGCACAAATTGATGAAGAAACTCCATGAAAAGAAAGATAACATATTCCTCTCGCAATGTGTGTCACCATGGTGTCCACATAAACTTTTTATGAGCAATAGATATGGACCAATGTGACTATATATTAATTTTTCAGAGTTTAACAAGAGCAAGACCAAGAAAAATTATCATCATCATCATATTGATTACTTGTTTAATAAAACACTCAGAGCTTAATAATTTTACATGATTGACCTTAATTCTATATATCATCAATTGAGGGTATATAAAATTGATATACCTAATGTTTCATTACATAAAAGGTATGTAACTCATTAATATACCGAGATACCTTTTATCCATACTAATTCTCAGGTTATCTTAATATATTTGATAAATAGTTTATTTAGATATTAACTCTATTAGTTTGTGGTAGAATTTGTAGATGATATTTTAATCTATTAAAAGGGATATAAATAGAATAAATACCACATAAAAATTGTATTTAATACAAAAATTAATGAAAATATCTATGAAAAAATTAAAAATTTTGAATTTTAGAAACAAAATGATTCTATATTGGGTGACAAAATATAAAGAGATGGTATAACATTAGATCCTTCAAATATATAGGCTACTGAATGTTGGCCTAGAACATCCATAGTGACCGAGATCTGTTGTTTTCTTGGTCTAACTAAATATTATCAATGGTTTATGGGTATTTCTTTATGACTATCTAATCCAGTGACAAAGTTTACTAAGATGTCAACAACATTCATATAGAAATTTCAATGTGAGGAAATTTTCAAGGAACTGAAGAGAAGGTTAGTCAACGGAAACTTTCTTACATTACCCTATAGTAGAGAATGGTTTGTAATATATAGTGATTCATCCATGAAGGGATTGTGATGTTTTCAAATTGTGTTAACTTTTTCATTAATGATATTGAGGAATTATCTATATGGTGAAAATAGTTATATATATACCCATCATGAATGTATAAAATTTATATTTATACATAAGGATTTGAACATGTTCCAGAGAATATGGCTGGAGCTCATAAAGGATTATTCATGTTGAATACATTAGCATCCCAGGAAAGCGATCAATGTGGATGATGATTTGTGTGGAAAAAAATGTTAGGTTATCTATGTTGAGGATAAAAAAAGACCCACTATTTATATATTTTCAAATGAAGGATATGGAAATCTTGATGGAAGGGTAAATTTATTATCTTGCTTAATTGAATTTTAAACCCTGTATCAATGTGAATATTAAAGAGAGGTAGAAGGAGGATATAGAGATAAAAAAGAAGGTTATAAATTCTTCAATGTTTTTCCATGATCATAATGTAATGAAAACATTAATGATCTATGTTTGTGTTCCGTACATACTAGATTTTACGAATGGACTATTAGATGATTCTCATAGTTCTATATTTTCTATTCATCATAGAAGTTCAAATATGTATAGAATCC
The DNA here is from genome assembly GCA_963277665.1 of Viscum album. Taxonomy (NCBI): domain Eukaryota; kingdom Viridiplantae; phylum Streptophyta; class Magnoliopsida; order Santalales; family Viscaceae; genus Viscum; species Viscum album. The sequence continues at coordinate 864,683,303 of OY728137.1, read as the reverse complement.
TGAATTAATACTTCTTGTGAGATGGCTTCAATAGGGACCTCACAGAGCTTGTATCTCGGTTTATGGTTTTCAAAAAAGTTAATTAATAATAAAATAAGTCAAAAGGGGTGTTTCATCCATCACCCATGCAAGAATAGAAGTTGGAGAATGTCACTGTGGACTTTCTCATCAAACTCCCCAAAAACTCTAAATGGTTTAATTATATATGGGTGGTAGATGGTCGCCTAAATATTTCGAGACCTATCATTCTTATCAAATAAGTATTTTATCTTGATCATCATGATAGAATAAATGTAAAGTAAGCTCAAAAGATTTAAAGAGTACCATACTATATTGTATCTGACCGGGATCCAAGGTTTACCTCAATGTTATGGAGAATTATTTTGCAATAAAATGATATAGAATGTGTTTTAACACTTCTTATCATCATCAAATTAATGTTAGTATGAAAAAACGAATTCAACCCCAGAGGTTATGATGAGATCTCATTCGTTGGATTTAAATAGAGGTTCAGATCAACACCTTCCACTAGATGAGTTTTCTTGTAATAATATCTTTCACTAATGAATTCATATTTCTGCTTATGAATCCCTATATGGGAAGAAACATAAAGCTCAAACATGCTAGGATGAAGTTGGAGAATTATAGCAATTATGGCCTTAGATAGCTGGAGCAAAGGCAGAGAAGATCATAACCACACCAAAACATATGAATAAAGATGAAAGTTAGAATACAACTTTTGAAGAAAACTATGAGCATGATATAAAATATGAAGTTGGTGATATGTTTTTTCTATGAATATCTCATAGTTAGAAGGTTATGAGATTTATGGAGAAAGGTAAACTATTCCTTAGGTATATTAGTACCTTTCAAATTCATGATCAGATTGGTATGGTATTATATCGATTGGAATATACTCAAAATAACCCTAATGTCCATGATGTGTTCTACATATCTCTCCAAAGGAATTACATACCTCATCCTTTATATGTTCTGAACTCATAGTTCATAATTCTAGAGTAGGATCTCTCTTATGAGGTATAACTAGTTGAAATTATGGATTATACAGAGAAAATTATATGAAATAATACCACTCACCTATTATGTGTTTCGTGGATAAATAACCACTCATGTGATGATATGTGGGAATTTTTAGATTTGGTGAGGAATAAGTATCCTCATTTTTGTATCAGAATGACGAATTTTGATGGTGAAATTCAGTTCAAATCGGGTAGAATGTAACCCCATGAGTTTATATGAAATTAATTTTTGAAGAAATTTATTTTATTAGATATATTTCATTAGAAACTACACCAAGGAATTATTTTATAATTCAATCCAATGATTTAGGATTGTGGTACATGCAACACAGACTTGGTTTGTGTTACATGTTATACTTAGTTTCTAGGAAACAAAATTTTTTTATAATAATTTTTCATGTGATATCGTTATAACCAATCATTACATATTAGTGATATTAATTTTGATAAATAATATTTAAATATTTTTTAAAATGTTTTTATATAAATAAAATGTATTGAGTATCATACATACCTGTTTTAGTAAAGTCTTTATATAGTTGGAAATATTATTTTCCTAATAGAACTTCTTTTTATAACCTTCTATGTATAAAAATTAAATTAATATTAAAAACTTATAGAAGTTTAATTTGATAAAATGAAATTCATTTTTGAATTCATAACGTAATAATTATATAATGATGATATTTTTTTTAATTTTTTTGAAAAATAATTATTTTTGGATGAATGGTTAAAAATTCAAAATTTTAAATCAAAACAAATTTTTTTATATAATTAATTTTTACGGTTAAATTATATTTTTATTTTGTTTTAAAGTGTAATTAGATAAATTTTACATAAATAAATCCTATTTAGTACATTGGATCAAATTTCAGATTGAAATTGGATATAAAAAAATTTCAATTTTTGGAACCTTTTTACATTAATATCATGTTTTTTATCCTATCTGTGAGAATAAATTTAGATTATTTTATTACACTCCTATGTTTTGTTTTGGAAAAAATTATTCTATATTTATAATACTAATAATTTATAAATTATAATAAGTTCAACTTAGTCTTTTAAAAAAATTAGCAGTGATGTTTATTGAGATTAATTACAGTGATTAAAAGAAATATTAGTTAATCGAATGAATAATCCCTTAAAAAAATACCAAAATTACCTAAAACAATTTAAAAATCCATTTTCTGTCCATATTTTTAATCCCCTTATCACTTTTTTACCATTATTGGATCCAATTTTGATGAGAAAAACATGGGAAGATTTCCTATTAAAACATCACAAGAATTCCAATCCTCCTCCCCTATAAAAAGGAACTCCACCGTACCACTTATTAAAACATATAAAGAAATTTTCATCACAAAAACTATCCTTAAATATAATTCCAAAATCCATACCTTCATCCATGAAGAAATCATTGGGTCATAATTCTGACCAAGTAACCCCTTTGGTGAAAACCAAAAGGAGTCACCCATATAAATGGTTAAATTCTTCCTCAAGCTCCTTTGTTTTATTTTCATTATCCTCCACTTAGATGATTCATATTCCATGATTATATAATAACCTCGGTATAATTAAAATACTAATATGTTAATACTATAGGGGTCCAATAAACATTTACACACACTACCATCTGATGGGTAACGAACATACTGCTCTTCTGTTTGACGAACTACCACCTCACAAAACGATGTTGTTCTTTTTTTCCTTTACCTCCTCTCTTGGTTAGGAATTATGATGTAAAATATGTTTTTATATTATATATATGAAATTTATGATGTATTTAATATTATTTTAATCTAATATAAATCGAATATTGTTGGGAAAAAATCCCTCAATTTATCATTGAAGTATTTTTGAGGTGATTGTGTTTGTTCAAAAAGTGGACATCTGTGTTGTGATTGTTGACAAAGTAGACCATGACATAAAAATATGTTGACAAAGGGGATTTCATAGTGTAATGTCAACTTCATGGCCTGTGGTTAACAATCAATGTTTGATTCAAGAACGTCGACAAAGGAATGGATGATCTGGAGATGGTACAAAAAGAAAAGACATAACGTGATGCCGTTTTCCAGTGTTTGCCAAATTTTTGGGCCTGAAAATTGACAAATGATGAAAAGTGGTTTTTGGAAAAGGGACTTGCGCATCATGTTCCTGAAGGTGAGGAAACATGCGTGCCTAATGTTTTTCGGGATCATAACATCAAAATATGGCAAAGGGATAAGGGGTGCTCAAGTATTAGGTTGGTCGTGCAGGTGACTTGCACGCTGAAACTTGCACGCTGAGGGGATACTTGCATGTCATCGCGTAGGGTGTCCAAATGACTATAAATATAGGTCAACCACTCCTAATTTGGGGCAGAGTTCTACACTTAGAAAAATCATATCTCCTGTCACGCAGGTGTGGTGGTCGCGTAAGTGGTTTGTAGTTGCGTAAGTATAAGTTGCGCACCAGATGAGAGTTGCACACCTAAGGAGGTTTGGGATAGAAAGGATGTGAATCACGCAAGTTTTGAGTTGTGGAAGAAGGCGTCGTGCAAGTGGTTTAGTGACTGTTTCCTCATGGATTTCGGGGATGACCTCCTGGACGGGAGATTCAACCATTCCGATCGGTTTCTAGCGGGTTTTTTCATAGAACCGGAAACATCCAATGATTCCACATCTGTTTGGACCTACTTTCCAAAGGCAGGTGCTCATTAGCTTGTGGACTGATGAGGCTTAGGAATTTGCATTGGTCGAGAGGATGGGAGGTCGGACTCATCACACCTTTTTGAGGGGAATTATTGTCAATTACGGGACTCTCTTTATAGATTTAAGTTATGTTCGTGAATCCTTATTACATTACCAAGTATAAAATGTGATTTCCTTTAGTTTTAACAATCAATGATTAAATATGCAAGAAATTTAGAGAATCTTTTATATGTATTCGAGGTTCTTCATCAATAGAGAATCATCTATATCTGTTTAGAGATTCTTGGTCAATGGTATCCTTCAAAACATTTATATAAAAGTCTCTTGGTCATTATGATGACCAGGCTGGTTTTAAAGCCACTCAGTGGGGCACTTGAAGTTTATCGTCATTCAGAAGGACAGGGATTATTTCCAAGTTGGGATCGAACCAAAAAATGGGCTACCTACGTATCCTTTATTTTGGAAAAGGAATCAGAACCCACGTAGTTCGAGTAATGGAGTATGATGTTTATGATTGATGGCTCAAAGAAGAATTTCATAATTACTTTTACACTCTAAGCTCACGTGAGTCATGCTCGGTGTGAGAAACAAGAGGTATTGGTAAAAATTAGAGAATTTTTCCATGAAAGATGCAATCATAAGAATTTTTTTGGGGCTTATGTATGTATGACTACCCAGATAGATGAAGGTTTAGGATTCAATTTTACGGAGAAAATCCATGAACATGGTCCATAAAGTTATATGTGCTTTATGGAGATTTGAATACTTTAATCTTGGGTCTTACTCCTAAGGAGGATGCCCAAGTTAGGAGGGGACTTATGATTGGGTTTTACTCCTGAAAATGAAACCCAAATCAAGGGTAAATTAGGACTGGTTAAGAGAAATTTAAGGGGGCTTGGGGTTTACTCTTGAAAAGGAAACCCAAGATTATGACTGAGACTTACTCCTAAAAAGGAGGCCCGGGTTAGGGGGCTTGGGGATTACTCCTAAAAAGGAAGCCCAAGATTATGACTGAGTCTTATTCCTGAAAAGGAGACCCAGGTTATGGGACTTGGGGCTTACTCCTGAAAAGGAAGCCCAAGATTATGACTGAGTCTTATTCCTGAAAAGGAGACCCAAGATTATGACTGGGACTTACTCCTAAAAAGGAGGCCCAGGTTAGGGGACTTGGGGCTTACTCCTGAAAAGGAATCCCAAGATTATGACTGAGTCTTATTCCTGAAAAGGAGACCCAAGATTATGACTGGGACTTACTCCTAAAAAGGAGGCCCAGGTTAGGGGACTTGGGGCTTACTCCTGAAAAGGAAGCCCAAGATTATGACTGAGTGTTATTCCTGAAAAGGAGGCCCAGGTTAGGGATTAAGGTTTGGGGCTTACTCCTGAGGAGGATGCCCGTATTTTAGGTTGGGGCTTACTCCTGAGGAGGATGCCCAAGTTAAAGGAATTAAGGTTTGGGGCTTACTCCTGAGGAGGATTCCCAAGTTTGGGAACTTTAAGAATTTGGGGCTTACTCCTAAAGAAGGATGCCCAGATTAAGGGATTTATAAATGGGGATTATTCCTAAAAAAGGAGACCCAGGGGGCTTGGGGTTTACTCCTGAAAAGGAAACCCAAGATTATGACTGGGACTTACTCCTAAAAAGGAGGCCCAAGTTAAGGATTCTCTCATATTAAAGGATGAGGTTAAATGAATGAACTCTCAATCTTTGGTGACATAAGGATATTTAAATCACTAGGTTTTGAGAGATATTCCACAGAATTCCTTTCATATAAGGAAGTTGAATCAAGAAATCATGCAATAAATGGCTTTGAAGAGTGTCTTGAAGACTGAATATTGAAAAGAAAAAGGTGTAATGGCTTAAGAGGGGTAAAATGGGCAAGATGGGCCCCCAAAAAGGTAGGGGCGCGCAAGTCTTGAAAGGCGCGCAAGTCTTCCGTGGGCGCGCAAGTATTGGTCTCGCAAGTATACCTGCGCGACATGCGGGGTACTTGCGCGATTTTCAACCAGTATTAGAATACTTGAGCGACTCCTTTTTAATCACTTTAGAATCCTCTTGAGCTTCTTCCAAAAAAGGGACGCACAAGTCATTTTGAAGGAAATAAGTCGGCGCGCAAGTGTTGATATGTTTCAACACTTAGGCCTTCCTTCTTCTCTTTAGATCTTCCGTTCTAGGTAAACAATTACCTTGGAAGTGTTCCAGAAGCTTTGAGAAGAGACTTGGGCGTCGTGAGCTTCAATCCGAGTTTCTGGAATAAGATCCTCTCGAATGGGGGGCCCACAGGGTCTATTTATAGCTAGGAGAAGACCCCGGGCGGTTACCGGGCGGTTACCACTTAGGTCACGCAAGTCACTTTCGCGACCAAGAGCGTCGCGCAAGCGTACTTGCACGACAGTAAGATAACTTGCGCGGTGCAGTTGCTGTTGATCCTTTGTTCATGCCTTTGTCGATTTTTGATGTTTTATTCAAAGGTAGAATCACTTTGAGCTCAGATATTCCCTTTTCCAATCCTTAGATTTTGTGACGAAAGGAGCGTCAACAAAAGTCCCCCCTCAGAGTTGGATCCGGAGAGAAATGAGGATCTGACTCTGAGGAAATCGAATTCATCCAAAGGAAAAGGGTGGCGCGCAAGTCTTCAGGGCACAGAGGGCGGCGCGCAAGTTTGCGTCACTGAGGCCTTAAGCGCTCTGGGTACAGTGCGCAGATAGGCTTCTTGGCCTATAAATACACTGCTTTTGGTCGTGGATAACATCTGATCCCGATTTTCTCGAGCTCTCGCCGCGCAAGTCTTCCTCGTCGCGCAAGTCTCTTTTTCCACTGTTTCTTCGCTGCCGCGCTACTCTCAAGGTAATAGGGCTTGCGCGGTGATAGAAGCGCGACAGAAACTTGCGCGGCACATGTAACAGTTGCGCGACATCTCCATACTTGCGCGCCTTAATGCCTTAGCCATTTTTTCCAAATTCTTTCAAAATTTTTATGAAAAATAAACCTATTTAAGAGTTTAATTTATTCAACTTCTATGCAGATTCAATGGATCTTAGACCTGGATTAATTGATGAACTGGATAGCAAGCGGATAGATGATATGATGGACATCATTGGCCACGATTACTATACTATCCAGGATAGTACTCTTCCAGATTTGGCTATGTATCTGAAAAAATATCATCGCAACTTTCCTCAAAGCACTTATCTACCTTTGTATGTCTATGGTCATCTACAAGAAGTCATTATTCCAGAAGTAAAGAAATATCTTCCATTTTCGTGGTTTCAGAATTATACCAATTTTGCTTCAGCAAATATCTCAGGTGGAGGAGTATTTCTAACTGCTGGAACAGTGGAGAAGGCTTATGTGATGCATCATAGCCCTTGCACACCAGATCTGAAAAATCATACACCTGAGCTTCAACCACATTGTCGTCCTTCAATCTTCCGAAATTCTCAGATGGATCAATTCAAAGGCTGGAAGAAAAGTTGCGATTTCCGTCCTGGGGGAGGTGTGAAGCCAACTTGGATGTGGGTATACTGGGTGTGACAGACATGCGCAGAGTTTATCGAGGACCTGAAGAGAGCTGCAATATATGAGGCTGTCTGGGTTGGGAAAACATATGTTTACAGACATGATAACTTCGTGCCAGAGATACTCAGCCACTGGAGCCCAGCAACTAATTCTTTCCATTTGACTCATGGAGAAGTAGGTATCAGTTTGTGGGATGTCCACAAGATTTCAGGAGCTCCAATCTTGGGCGATATGTATTATGAATTCATTCCTCCCAAGGTGACTTGGAATGATTCAGAGAAGACTCCTGATTTAGCTCGAGAATTATTTAAAATCTTCCATAGGCTCAAGAGTTCAGAGACCTCATTAACTCATTTTAGAGAAGATATTCATCCAGAAGAATGGATGAATGTGTTTCTTACTGAGAAGAAAGGGATGGATCCAAAAGAAAAAGGATCTAAGAAAAAGAAATCCAAGGATACCAGGCCCAGACGTCCTACCACTTGTCCAAAACCTGAGAAGAGAGGAGCTCCTGGCACATTCTGGCCAACTCTAGAAGCAGGAGAGTTTGAAAAGTGGGGATATGAAGTGAATCAAAGAATTCCAAAGAAAACACGTCTGGCGGGTTTCTTGGAAATGTGGCTCAGTGTTTATCTCTTGCCGGTCAGGGATTCGAAGGGAGGCGTTAGGCCAGGGACCTTCGTCATTGCGGAAAAGTTGGCTGAGGGAAAAATGGTTGGGTTAGCTACCCCCATTTTAGCAAAGATTCACAGGAGTTTACTTCACGTCTTCCAGGGTAAATCTCCTTTAAGAATAGTGGGACCATTCCAGGTTTTGTGGGGATGGATCGCCACTCACTTCAGGACTTACAATGTACAGAATGGATTACAAATTCCTGGAAGCTCTTTCAGACCGTCAGTGCAAGCATTCTCTGGAATTTCTCCCTTAGATGTTAATGGTTATGACATGAAAGTAAGGCTGAGCATGTTTAAGGAATTCAACTTATTTCCCTATGGAAGTCCGCCATCTGGGCGGTTTGTTGATGATGGGACAACCCATTTGGATTTGAGGGCATACATGCTAGCTTGCAGGGATGGCGTGTTAGTAGCCAGGATTGATGGAGAAATCATATGTGAGGCCTATGCTCTATATAGATTTGCACGCCAATTCAAATGTTTGCAACAGATTTTTGTATCCCCTCCGGTACATGTCAGGTTAGAGCAACATCCGATGGTTGCTCGACAACTATAGTTGCTGACATCAAGAGAGAAGACCGGGGCGGTTTTTGATCTACCAGTTGAAAAAGCGGCACATAATCTGACTACATTTTATGCCGAACACTGGATAGCATCATACCCCAAAGGGATATTGAATCACCTAGTATATCAAGTGGGAAAGAGGAAGAGGACTGTAGAGAAAGAAACCCTTCCTCATGAAGGTGACGCTTCTCCACCTGAAATAGGTTCAACAGACTCCTCTTCTAGAACTGATTCATCGGATTATCACGATGGGGATGATGAGGCACAACCGGCAGCAAAGCGGTTTCGTGCCCAATATAATCCTCCGAACAGAATTAAAAGACCCACTCCATCAACTCCTGGTGTGTTATTTCATTGTAGTAATTTCAATCACTGCTACTTTATAAAGTAATAAGTCTTACATTCTTATTCTCTATCTGTAGTTGCAGGAGCTGGGAAGAAATTAAAATCAAAAATTGTAGAACCTTCCTCACAGCCTTTATATCTAAGACCAGAGGTTGTTCAGCTATGGCAGAGCTTATATTGTGATACTGAGACCGCCTGGCTGGATTTGTGTGAGGGCCTACAACTTCCTGGAATAGGAAATGTTGTAGCTTCAAAAAATATTCAATACGGAGATAACCCCAATGAAGTGAGAGCTTACATCAGAGAGCTGGAAATGCTCATATATTCCACTGATGACTCGGTTCCTATCACCAGGCGGGTGAAGGAAATGATTGATCGTGGCGCCACTGAGGGGGCTGGTGGTTCTGGAGATGAGGAATGTCAAGAGTACGTGGCTCCTGGAGATGTAAGTTTTCTTTCCTTATTTTCTTTGCATCTTGATTTCAGTTGAAGATTTGTTACCTAAGGAAGATATTTTCTTCATCTTGCAGCTTGCAAAGAAAGGAACTGGGGTTCCTTCGCCACAATATAGCCCTGGTGGTACTGCTATCGGGGCAGCTGCTGATTCTCCTCGTGAACCAGGCGAGATATCTCCAGGCCAGCAGGCCATGAATGAGGCGCTGGATATAGCCTTCCATTTTCCAATCCAAGTGCCAATAAGGGAGACTACTGATACTCCGAAAAAACAAAAGAATCCAAGGAAACGAAGAAGGAAATCCATAGGTAAATGTTTCATTAGCAGTGGTAAGTCCTTCGAACAATCATGAGTTTATACCCATAATCATATGGTTACTCATATTTCTCAGGATTGCAGGGGCTTCTTTAATTTCCCCCTTGAGGGAAGGGACTGACCCTCCTTCAAAGGTCGTGGAGGGTGCTGTAGAACAATCACAGACCCAAGATGACTTGGTTGATCCTGGAGAAAAGCTACCATCCATTACCAGTATCCCTCCTACTACTGAAGATGCTGTCCAGGGTCAGGGGTTGAAGGACATAAGTCGGCAAGAAGATGTAGCAAATGCTCCCACTGGTGAGACTAATCAAGATTCTGAAGTATCATTGGATGAAATGATGAATCAAGGAATGAATTTTGAAGAATTTTATGATCATGCTAAGTTGTCATATGATTTAGAAGACCTTGGGCGTGAGTGCTACCCTTCGTCCATTTTTTTAAAAAAATATACTTCTAACCATGATGGAAAATAATATGCAGTTTCTTCCGTAGAAGCCGCTGAACTGCCAATGCCCGAAGAGGGTGTGGACACTGATGTCAACCCTATCATTGCAGAAACATTAGCTCAAGTAGAGCTAAATCCAATAAACCCTCTTGAGACCCATCTTGAAAATCCTATTGAAACCAGGAAAGATGGGGAAAATTCTTCTCAGGTTGTTGAACCATCCTTGGGTAAGGGATACCGATATTTGTGATTGTACTTTATTCGCAAGACAATCTATTCTTTTGTTATCCTTTGAAGCTGACTAAACCTTTCAATTAATCATGCAGGGCCATCAACTGCAATGACTAGATCCGGAGATGAGGCCTCAGCCTCTTCCCCAACGGGAATTGAAAGTGAAGAAGCACAATTCAGGGGGGGAAAGAGCAGGACAAGGCACTTCCTTAAGCGCTTTAATTCTAGATTACATACCCCCTTCTGACGATGATATTGAATCAGATCCAGATATGCTTAAAGAAATCAGCTTTTCACGACATAAGGCATGGAACAACATATGGAACATCATATCTGGGGTGCCTTTAGAAGAGCTACCATCACAAATTTCTCTATTGTCATCCCAATTTGTTATACTAGGACTTGGTGGTTTTGGGTATGAAAAGATCCATGCTGCGGTGAAACAGATCATTTTCAGGAGGGAGCAAGTGCAGACAAGTCGCGAAGATTTGACCAGAGTGAAATTGTTAGTCAACATAGGCGAATTTGAGGTTGCGATATCCCAAGCTGAAGCTGATTATGCTGCCAAGATGAAGGATCTGAAGCAAAAAATCAAAGAAAAGGTCATCCAGCAGGTGAAACTCCAGCAACAGTTAGATGTTGTTACTGGGGAACTTGATCAGATTAATAAATCATTGGATAAAACTCATATGAATGGCATGAAAGCCATCACAGATGCTAAAAAGGAACTTCAGCAAGCTGAAAAGAGTGAAGCTGGTCAAGTGCACGAGCTTCAATTAACTACTGATAAGGCTCAGGGTGCTATACATTAAATGGAGACTTATGTTGACAATCTTCTGTAATTCTTGAAAAAGAGAAGAGACTCCAGTCTGTGGATGTCTTTCTATCTCCTGTGTGTCAATGAAAAACACTTTTGTCTTCAATCATTTGTACCTGCATTCTTTTCACTACCTGCTTCAAATTTACTTAAGCCAATGGGCCCAGTAAGCATAGTTTGATTTTTACTAGGATTATTACAAATAATCCTACAAACTTTGAACCTTTTAATTGCTCAATATTACCTAAATCATACAAAAAATGTATATTTAGTGAGCTGGAACATGACTTTTATTTAGAGTTCCTTTGTCTTTTGTGTGGGCAGTTTAATGTCGTGCACGTCGGACATAAAGGGGATAATGTTTAAGGTCGAAATAGCTTTGACCAAAATGGATTAAAATGGATTCAATTCCTTGAAAATTTATCTGAAAACAAATTACCATACTCAAGTTTGAGAGAAAATATGTAAACTATGGTTTAAGAATATTCGAATTTGAGGAATGATATGAAAAAGAGCTAAAAAGGCATTAGAAGAAGTAGTTTCCGAGAATGAAGTTACTATTATTTAACAAAACCCGTTAGGGGGTTGAAATATGCAGGGCCACCTATGGGCATTGGCTGCATGGTCAAATAAATAGCATCTTTCGGCTGACAAGTCTATTATGTGGACTGTTTATGCAAGGCCACCTATGGGCACGTGCTACATAGTCAGGCAAAAGAACTCCCAGAAATTTACTTTTTTAGTGCTAAAAGCCAGTGAAAGTTTATGGAGATTCAAATTTTCTAAAGTATAGAGTTTGTTGTATGGAAAGAGTTACTTGAATATGGAGAATATATTTCCGAACAAGAATATCGAAGAACTGGATGAATATTACTCCTACGAAGGTCTGACCCAAACGTAGGGAAGAAGAATAAACCATAGACTTGAATACTTTCAGATCATGAAAAAGGATATGGGACAAATATGTTAAGGATGGCTATTTTTTTGCGGATCCCTACATACTGTCGTTTAAGACAAATAAGGACAAAAGAGGCATTCTTACCAAGAATGAAGTTACTATTATTTAACAAAACCCGTTAAGGGGTTGAAATATGCAGGGCCACCTAAGGGAATTGGCTGCATGGTCAAATAAATAGCATCTTTCGGCTGACAAGTCTGTTATGTGGACTGTTTATGCAAGGCCACCTATGGGCACGTGCTGCATAGTCAGGCAAAAGAATTCTCAGAAGTTTGACATTTTTGTGATTAGAAGTCATGAAAAGGGTTATGAAGATCTGAAAATATTTAAGGTTAGGATTATAACACATAAAGATGGGTATTGTCCAATGTATATAGAGATACATAGGTCAATGAAAACCATAATCATGTTGTGGCTGGGTCCTGAATTGAAATTTTGGACTTCACTATGTATCTCATAAGAATGAGAATCAAGCCATACGTAGTTCTTGAAATGTAGTTTAACGTCGTGCAAGACGAAAGTATGAGTGATCTTAGTTTAGGGTCATAGAATTCAGACCATAATAATGACTACACAGTGTGTGTTTTCATAAGGACTTTTCAGCCAAGGGACTGAAAGTGAAATTTGGGGTTAGACCCAAAAGACTTGGGACTGGATTCGAGGGATACTAGAATGTTCCTACGTATCCCATAAGGTTGGGAATCAAGTCCACGTAGTTCTAGAATTACCCTTTGTACAAATTTGGTTCGTACATGTGAAGGGTGAAAGGGGACTTTAGTGCAATGATGGTTTAACCTGAGATAAAAAGTTTAGGCATTACCATGTATGCACGTAGTATTTTGAAAATGAAACATGATTTAAAAAATCAATGTCAATAATGGTTCCTTCTTAAATGAGGAAATCAAAGAATATTGTAGTTTATTGTCATACCGGACAAAAGCATTGTATAGTTTAACGTCATATAACAAGGACGAAAGTAAATCAATGTAAAGATATTGATTCCAGGGGCGGTTTCACGAATCAACATCATATGAGATGGTGGTGAACCGATGTGAAGAGATTGTTTTTGGGATTGAACCTTGGGAGGCTGCCTACATACCAAGCCTGGAGAGCAAGGGTCAAAGTCCGTGTAGTTCAATAAAAGAATGAATTAATGATCAAGTTGTTCTTGGGGACAACGATCTAATAAAAAATGTTGTTGGGACTTACACATGACTAGTGGCCCAAAGAGAGTGTTATGGTTGATGTTTGCTCTAAGCTCACGTGAGTCATACTCGGTGTGAGAAACAAGAGGTAACAACAACCTTAACGATGCATAGTTTATTGTCATGTAGGACATAAAAAAGGGACTATGCAGTTTAAAGTCTTGCAGTTATGACTATTGGTGCTGCACAGTTTAGTGTCATGTACCAGGGACAAAATAACAGTTTAATGTCATGTAGGACATATCAAGGACTTTCTGTACAGTTTAGCATCTTGTAGTTAGGACGATGGGGACAATACATTTTAACGTCATATTGGACGAAAGGGGGATTGTGCAATTTATTGTCATGCAGTAAGGACAAAAGAGTGTACAATTTTAACGTCATGTCGGATGAAAGTGCGAATAGTTTAAGGTCATATGCATGGACCGTGAATGGTGCAGTTTAATGTCATACTGGACCTTTGAGATTATATAGTTTAACGTCTTTCCAGACGTAAGGGACTTTTATACAGTTTAGCGTCATGTAGTTAGGACGTCACAGTTTAACGTCTTGCTGGATGTAAGGGATTTGAAAATAGTTTATGGTCATATACATGGACCAGGGATGATGCAGTTTAAGGTCATGCTGGACGGTTTAGGGAACTTTTTCACAGTTTAATGTCATGTGAGACGAAGTTGCAGTTTAAAGTCATACTGGACCATTGCTGTATAGTTTAACGTCATATAGCAAGGACGAACTGGTGCTGCATAGTTTAGTGTCATGTTGCAGGGACATCTTCTTTTCTACAGTTTAATGTCATGTTGGACGAAAAAAAGGAAACTTTTTAACAGTTTAATGTCATATAGGACAAATCAAGTAACTGTTACAGTTTTACGTCATGTTGGACGATAGAACATTGCTGTACAGTTTAAAGTCATGTAGCTAGGACTAAGGTGAACCAATATGAGGATATCAGTTCTGGGGACTTTTTACAGTTTAACGTCATGCTGGACGATGAAAGTGCCACACAGTTTAATGTCATGTTGCTAGGACACAATATAGTTTAATGTCATCTCGGACAAATAAGGAAATTCTGTATAGTTTAACGTCATGTAGATAGGACATAATATAGTTTAATGTCATCTCGGACATAATACAGTTTAGTGACATGTAGGACATATCATGAACCAATGTGACTGTTTTGGATCTAGGAACAATATTTTGTGTTTATACAAAATACTTCTTCAGAAATCTGGCATTAGTTGGAGTCGTGATGTGTTCTCTATCCATTGAGATTAGAGAATATGCTCCATTGGAGTAGACCTTATGTATTGAATAAGGTCCTTTCCATTTTGGTTCAAGCTTGGGAGGCTTCTTTCCTGGTATCATTGGTGCTCTGAGAACCAATACCAATTCTCCCTGAATGAATGAACGGAGACGAACTTTTTTGTTAAAAGCTCGTGCTATTCGATTCTGATAGATTTCCAAGTGGTGCAAAGTGCACAATATTTTCTCATCTAACTGTTATAATTCATTCAACCGCTTTTGGGATTGCTCATCTGTAGATAACTGATCAAAAATGGCTATTCTAAGTGAGGGAAATTGAACTTCAATTGGCAAGACTGCTTCTGTTCCATATACCAATGAATATGGAGTTGACCGCGTTGTATTGCGAGTGGTAGTCCGATAAGCCCATAAAGCATGAAAGAGTTTATCAGGCTATGACCTCTTATCATTATCCACCATCTTTTGCAGTATATTTGAAAGAGTCTTGTTGAAGGCTTCTATCTGGCCATTAGCCGCTGCATGATATCGAGATGAATGGTTGGACTTAATGTTGTATTCTTGATACAATTTCTTTACCTTAGAAGAAAAGAAGTTTGTGCCGTTGTCCGTCAATATGGTATGAGGGACACCAAATCTAGTAATGATGTTAGACTTGATGAAGCTAACAATGCCTTTATAACTGACTTCTTTGAGAGGTACTACCTCTGCCCATTTGGAAAAGAAATCAGTAGCAGTAATAATGTACTTAAACTGCTTGGTCGTAGCTGATGGGTAAGGTCCCACCACATCCATTCCCCATGTGGAAAATGGCCATGAGTATTTAGCTGTATGAAGCAACTCTGGAGGTTTATGAATGAAGTTGGCATATACTTGGCATGAATGACACTTCTTTGTAAAATTAACACAATCTTGTATCATTGAAGGCCAAAAGTATCCAAGCCTTCGAATTTGATCAGACAGTCTATGTCCAGACTGGTGGGCACCACAGACTCCTGCATGCACTTCTTTTATGACAGCCATTGTCTCTTCACCATCAATACATCTGAAGAGAACTCCATCAAAACCACGTTTGTAGAGAATTTTCTCGAGGTGGTTTGGGCTATCATAAAGATTAAAATTGACCACACGTCGCCGAATTTGTTCTTTCTCGGCTCTATCAGGTGGAAGTGTTCCATTTTGAAGGTATTCCCTGATAGGTGACATCCATCCTGTAGTATGTCCATACGGTTCAGGAATGGGACTAATTTCATTAATTTCCTCTGTTATGACTTGAACATAAGGTGAAATTGCATGACGGTGGGCAATACAGATTGTTGTCTCATCCCGATTTGGATCTGCTAAAGCTGTGGCTATATTAGCCAGTGCATCAGCTTGAGCATTTTTTGATCTTGGGACATAAGAAAATGTCGGTTCTGAAGGGAATTCCAACATTAACTCTCTGACGTAATCATAAAAAGGGATTAATTCTTCTTTTCTGATGGCATAATCCCCATTGACTTGTTTGATTACCAGGTCTTAATCACCTTTCACCTTTAAGTGATTCACTTGTGCTTGAAGCGATAACTCCAAGCCTGTAATGAGAGCTTGGTATTCAGCTTCATTATTGGTACCACCTTCCCACAATAAAAAGGAATAAGGTAACATTGCCTTATCTGGAGAAATGAGCACAATTCCTAAACCAACTTTGTTGAATTTAGGATTTTCCATTTTCTTCCCTGTTGGACTTATAGAAGCACCATCAAAATACATTTCCCATGTTTGAGGACTCTCTTGAATAGAGAAAACTTCCTCATCAGGGAGTTCGATATCTGAATACGTGTCTTCCACTGAAGGATGTTCAGCTAGGAAATCAGCCAGAGCTTGGCCCTTAATTGCCTTTTGAGACACATACTGAATGTCGAACTACTGTAGAATAACCGCCCACCTTGCCAGACGTCCTGTAAGCATTGGACGACTAAGGATGAATTTGAGCGGATTATTACGAGATACCAATTGGACCTCATGATGTTGCAGGTAGTGTCTCAGTTTCTGAACTGCAAAGATTAATGCTAGGAAGCACTTTTCAATACTTGAATACCAGGTTTCTGCTTCAAGCATAGTTCTACTGAGATAGTAGAGACTATTTTCATTCCCAGCATCATTCTTTTGAGCGAGAAAGGCACCCAATGATCACTCTAAAGCTGTCACATAGAGGATAAGCGGTCTACCCTCAACAGGTGGCATGAGTACTGGTGGACTCAAGAGGTATTTCTTGAGAACATCAAATGCTTCTTGACATTCTTCAGTCCACTGGTAAGTGACTCCTTTCTTCAATAATTTGGTAAAGGGTAAACTTTTTCCTGCCAAATTGGCGATGAAACGCCGAATATAGGCTAAGTGTCCTTGAAGTCCTCTTAATTCTTTCAAATTCTGAGGAGGTTACATACCAAGGATTGATTTGGTCTTCTCAGGATCGACTTCAATACCACGATGGCGTACAACAAAGCCGAGGGATTTTCCTGAGGTTACCACAAAAGCACATTTTAAGGGGTTCATCTTTAAATTATGTTGTCGAAGCTTGTGGAATATGACTTCCAAATCAGCCAAGTGATTAGAACGTTGTTTGGATTTAACCACCAAATCATCTACATAGCATTCAACAAACTTCCCTAAAAGAGGTTTGAAGATACGATGCATGGCGCGTTGATATGTTGCACCTACATTCTTTAAATCAAAGGGCATCACCCGGTAACAAAACACACCATGAGGAGCTCTGAAGGCTGTATATTCCTCATCTTCTAGGGCCATTCGGATCTGATTATATCCGGAATATCCATCCATGAAATAAAGTACTTCATAGCCAGCCATCGCATCAATTAAGAGTTCTGTAATCGGAACTGGGAAATCATCTTTAGGACAATACCGATTAAGATCTCTGAAATCGATGCAAACCCTAATTTGTCCGTTCTTCTTATTTACAGGGAAAATATTAGCCAACCACTTGGGATATTGAACTTCTCTGATGAAGTTGTCTTTGATCAGCTTATCCACTTCAGCTTCAATTTTGGAAGCATAGGCTGGGTGTGTTCTTCTCGCGGCTTGTTTAAACCTCGATGTTCTTTTGGTAAACCCAAATGATGAGTAGCAACATCAGGATCAAGCCCAGGCATTTCTATATAATTCCAAGCAAAAATATCTTTATTTTTCTTTAGAAAAGAAATATACATCTCTTGCTCTTCAAGGGTCATGGCCGCACTAATTAAAGTGGGGCGTGGATCATTCTCTGTACCCAGATTTACTTCTCTGAGTTCATCCACAGTGGTAGAGATACCCTCTTCAAATGCTGGAGGAGCATCTCTAAGATCTTCCTCTTCCTCTTCATCATGTGTTATTTCTTCCGTTTCTACTTGCAAAGTAGATGAAAAAACGAAATTCTCATGATCATAAGAGATGTCAGAATTTTCACATTTTGAAGAAGAAGCTTCCATTTCCGACCCTATTGATGATAAAGGGTCTTCTTTGGGAATCAAAGAGGTGATTATGGATCGAGAATCGACATCATTATTCACCTCTGGTGTTGCTATAACTTCTTCTGGCCTGATTAGCGAAGTATATACTTGTTGGACTTCATCACCACTTATGCTTTCATCACTGCTTGGTAGGTTACCAATTTCTCCCATGTTGTCTGGATCAATCGCCGTAATTGACATTATGGATCTTTCCATAAGAGTATTTTGATTTAGGCGTATTTTGTCAATTTGACTGATAGGTAACACATAATCTGTACTCATATGTGAAAATCGATTTATTGGAATTTTCTCCAAACCATATGGAGCATTAACTTTGGTAATTTCCTTCATTGTAGATTTTTCTCTTCCCTTCATGTGATAAAATTCCGCCTCAATGTATTGAGACTCACATGTCTTGAACGGGGCCTTATCACCGTACAATGTTCCAACTTGACCATAAAAACAGTATTTGAGACATTGATGGTATGATGAAGGAATAGCTGCATGCTGATGTAGCCAGGGTCTTCCAAGCAAGATATTGAAAGCTGAGTCTTGATCAACAATCATGAAATCCGAATTGGATACCTGATATCCAAACTGAGTTCTGAGTGTAACTTCTCCCAGTGGTTCTTGTTCATTTTTATCATATCCTTGTAACATCATGGTAGAAGGAGATAAATCAGATTCCTTGAGGCCCAATCGACGAAGTGTACGAATGTTCATGAGGTTGACTCCTGAACCATTGTCAATGAAAGCTCTTCGAACATCTACACCATTGACTTTGCCAGATAAGTACAAAGCTTTTATGTGCCCATGCACAACATAATCTTCATCTTTATCAGTAAAAGATATCACTGCATGGCATTCTGCAGGATTATTCTCTATGTGATAGATTTCAGCTGCAGCAATTTTAGCTTCAAACTCCTGAGGACTTGACAAAGCTTCGATGAGTGCTTCCCGAAGATCTTTTGACAGATTCAAAGCATCCAAAATTGAAAACTTGGCTGGTACTTGGGCCAAGTGTTTCAATATATCATACTTTTGATCTAGAGGTCTGCATTTCCCAATAGGAATATGCGTTTTAGTAGGTACCTTGGACGCAGATGCTTTGGAAGCTGATGCATCTTGTATTGAAGTTGGCAACATCCTTGGTTTTGGAAGATTAGACTGATTAGATCCATTTACTTTCTGAGATAAAGAAGATGGAACCTTTAATCGGTCTTCCAAAATAACTGTTCCAAAACTGAGTTGGCCATTGGCAGAAGAACTTGATTGTTCTTTTTGAGCTCGTTGAAGGGCTCTACCACGAGTTTCTGCTGCATATACAGTGCTAGTAGGGGTAAAATTAGAGTAGTGGCTTTGGAAATATCCACGTCTTCCCCTGTATCCTGAACCTCTAGAACTTCCTCGGATTCCCTTATGTGATACAAGGAATTCAGGCTCATCAAGACTAGAATATGGATCTGTTAATTGAATCATATTAACAGAACCAAAGATTAACTCTTCGTCTGATAAAGACTCTGCCTGGTTAGCCTGTTTAGGCTGTGCCGTTTGGTGGGATGGTGCCCGTGTCTTTGAAGTAGATGGAATGAAATCTTCCAGAGTCAAATACAATTTAGGCTTTGATACATACTCATCTTCTCCTGATTCCTCTTTCTTTTTTGAATTGCACTGCCCTTTTGAGGATTTGTCTTTTGATGGAGGCTTTACTGCAACTTTTTTAGGAGACACAATTGGCTTCTTCAATTGTGTTCGCAAAATGGAATGGGTCTGATTGATTGTCTTTCTGACCATCCAATCATCATATATTTTCGCAGTTTTTCTTTTGACTTCCCGCCACTCGCCTCCTTCCTCTGGATCTGTAGCAGTAATACACGCTACATGAGATGAAGAACCCTTCAATTTGACTTGTCCCAAGTCGACCATCTTTTGCAGGAGGTCTTTAAAAACAAAACACTCCTGGATGGGATGCCCCAACATTTAATGAAAGGGACAATAATTGGGACGGTCTTCATCTCCTTCCTTGTTTGGCCTTTTGGTCACTGGTAATTGAACCAAATTATTTTCCAGAGCTGAAATGAAGTAACCAGGAACTTGCTCACTTCGAAAAGAGTATGTTTTAATCTTCATATCCTCAAATTGTTTTCGTCGTTGATATTTTTGATAATTTGGACGAAACAGCCTTTGTTGTTGGCGTTCAGGAGGTGGAGCCCTTCGAGAAGATGAAGGTTTTGAAGTAGAAATAGGTACAGGTGTTTGTTTAAGCATAACTGTAGCAGTTTCCGCTTTACCCATTCTCCTTCCTGGAGCTGATGGAATTATATGAGATTTAACCTTAGCCTGTATAAGGGAATCTTCAATCTGTTGAGCGATTGAAGTAAGGTCTCGAAACCCTCCTGTGTATTTCACAGGGATCAATGGCGTGCGTAATTCATCACGCAAATTTGCCACACAGATTGGAAACAATTCCTCATGAGGGAGTGCTAAACTCAGGGAATACGTTAATCCCTTCCAACGAGCAATGAAATCAGAGACCCTTTCATTCTCCCTTTGCTTGCAGTTTGTAAGATCGAAAACTGTCGTTTCTGGCAAAGTTGAGCTAAACTGAAGAAGGAATTTTTGACGAAGATCCTCCCATCCGATGACTGACCGGGATTGCAAGCTTGTATACCAGTCAAAAGTTGGTCCTTGCAAGGTTCGCACGAAGCATATGAGTTTCACTGCTTCTTGCTGCTCTGGATTTCGCATCATAGGATCACAACAAGACACGTAATGCGTCAAATGTTGTTCGGGGTATCCTGATCCATTGAAAGTAGGGAAAAAAGGGTTTCCAAAACTGGATGGAGGAGAAATTGAATCTACCCATTCAGGGTAAACTTTCTTTTCAGGTTGAACTTGCGCCCGTTTCCCTTCCATAGTTTCTAAATGAGCTGTTAATGACTCAATAGTAGATATTAACTTTTGAGAAACATCATGTTGAACTTGGTTTTGGGTAGGTGCGATGAATGGAGCTTGGACAGACATTGTGGTTGGTACTGCAACTGATGGTAGTGCTGCCAACCGTTGTTGTGTTTGACCCGTAGGATTAGACCTCTGAGGGTGTACTGATAAAGGAGGATATTCCTGATCCATCTCAGTAGTTACAAAAAATTCCTTCAGTTGTCGGACTTCAGCATCCTTAAGAAGAAGACTACTCTGAAGTAGTTCTACATTCAACCTTCTTAATTCTTTCATTTCTTCCTCCTGTTGTGCAAACCTTTTCTCTAATGAGAGCGATTGACCTCCTTCATAGGAAGGGTGAGAAGTAACCTGATTCTTTCCTTTCCCCTTATTGGATCCTTTTCGGAGAGGGGAAAGTGGGTTACTTGAAGGAATACTCAGATTTTGGGTAAGCCTTTGATTACGTGTGCGCACTCCTTCTTCATTTAGGTCTGTGTGCGCAACTTCTTGAGCAGGAACCTCTTCGTCTGATCCCTCTGATTGAGCCTCATCTGGTGAATCAGCAGCAACGACATTGATGACATTAATGGATTCATATTGCACGGAATCCTTTCTATCAGCATTTCTATGATATTTTCTTCTTCCATGTCCATGATGAGACATGGCATTCCGTTGACTTGATCCCTCAGGAACTTCTTGGAGAACCGTCACTTGGAGAGAATCTCCTGATAGCTTGACTCTTCGTTCCTCTTGAGGCTTATTCCCTAATCGAGAGAATACTGATTTTCTCTGAGGGAGGGATTGAGGATTTGAAAAAGTCCCCAGTCCGGTGGACTGGGGATGTTCCTGCTACTTCCGCTCAACTCCTCGAATCCCATTTGTTGACTCTAAGGGTTGGGTTAGAGAAGTCCCCAGTCTGACAAGCTGGGGTGCCTCTTGACATGGTATGTCTGAGATCTTCTTAAAATATCTCTTGATCTTGCGAATCTTAGTTCGGAAATTAGCTGGATGCATTAACCTGTATCCACTTTTATCGCCAGGTTCAATAGACCGTTGGATGATTTCCGAAACTTCTGTCATTTGATGACGTGTTTGCTCTAGACGAGAGGCTTGTGCAATATTCTCGCCTGCTTGATGTAGGAGCAATTCAACAACTTGTTCTCTATATACTTGATTTTGAGAGGAACTAGTTGAAGCATGTTCTTAAGCAAGCTTTTGATTATGAACAAAGCCCATTGACTGTGGCCGGCCATGGGCAATAACATTGCATGGGACCATTTTCGGTGGGCTTTGCTGACTGGAAAGCACTGTGAAATGTAGTGCTCCGTGAACACCCCATCCTCTGATATGAACATCAGATGGAGCATTGGCAATTAACTGACGCAATTTTCTTAGTGCGCCAAGGCATGAACGTTGAAGGGTTCTTTGTTGCTTTTCAACCTTCGGATACCGAGAGACTGATAAAGATGCCAAATCAATCTGGCGTTGTAACCCTTCTATTATCTTAATATGATTTTCATAATCACCGTAAGATAATACTTTCTTCTTCAATTGACAAAGATTCTTCCATATGTTGAGACGAATATCATGGATTCCATCATCCGTCAACATCTTTGGAATGTCGTACTGGGAGTCAGCCAAAGGCCAAAACATGACTGGTACTTCACCTTTTGCCAGTTTTTTCCTCATGTTCAGCATTTCCTCTATATCATTAAATGAAGATTCTTCTACCTGTTTGGACCAGAGTTGGTGTTTCCTTGTTGCTTCATCAGATTCAACAAGATTGGTAGAGAGATCACTATTCATGATGGAAGATGAATGACCCAGGGATGGTTCAGAGAATAAACTGAACCCCAGGCTATCTTCTGATGGAGAAAGAGTTTCACCTACCGATAGTAAAGCATCATACATGACTGGTTTTACGTTTGCAAGTGCCTCGAGATAGGAGGGCTTTCTCGTCACTACATTGCCTTCTGAAGAATTTTCGAGACAACGTGAATCACTACTACGGAGAGGAATTTCGCAGCTAAGTTCATCACTATGAGGAGGACCGTCATGATGGGTTACAACAAAAGATGAAATCTCTTGCTCCTTGGTCTTCTGACCACACAGAGGGTTCCTGTGGCTCTCATCTGAAGAAGAAACTTCAAGATTGACCGAACTTTCATGAAGCAAGCCTTCATGAGGAAGTGTATGTTGAAGACCTTCAAAATTAATGTTCCCGTTATTGATAACTGAGGGAGTAGAATCCTGAATTCCGACAGATAAATGTCTGAGGGCTTCAAGAACTCCAGCATCGAGCAAGGCCTTGTTGCAGATTGGCCTTTGATCTCCTGACTGTGCTGGGCGGATCTTTTTCTTAGATACCTTCTTACTCACATTAGAAACCACTTGTTGACGAAAGTGGTTACTCTGAGCAGGTGTATGTGCCTGATCAGGAAAGATGGTCAAGTTAGGCTGACGATCTCCACTCAAATCAGGTGTATGTGCCTGACTTGGTTGTCCGTTTGATATGGGGGAGTACGCCCCATAACCCTCTTGGACTGGAATAGATGTGTGTGTCTGTTCCGGAGTGAATCGTTGATGTGTCACTCCACTGCTAGGGATAGATTTATGTGTCTGTCCCTGAGATGATGCTGAAGCTGTTATGATATCCTGGAAAGCATCCAGAATATGAGCAGGAATTTGCTTCTGCTCTTTCACCATTGACAAAATATGTTTGGTGACTTCAGCCGCCGGAACGGGGATATACGTCCATTCCGGGCTTGGAGTAGGTGTATGTGCCTGCTCCTGTCCTCCTTTTCCTGTCAGTGAATCCTGACAGTACTCATGTGTGGAGGCAGAGAGTTGAGTCTGCCTCCTGTTTGTCGTCGGGGCTTTCCGACTGACTTCTCCGTGCGCTACCAAGCGAGACTGTTGGTAGGCTTGATTAGTATTAGCAGGTGTATGTGCCTGCTGATTACACTTCGCCAAACGCGGTTGATGAGATCCATCATATGTAGTCAGACGATCATGCTGACTAACTGGTGATGTATAAGCAGGTGTATGTTCCTGCCTATAGTACTCTGCCAGAATTGCGTGGCGGGATTGTCGTGATGCTGCCAGACGAGTCTGCTGGACAACGGAATTAAAACGGACAGGTGTGTATGCCTGCTCGTTGTTCGCCACCAAGTTAGGTTGGTGGACTTCTCCGGAGATGGCAGGGATGACAACCTGCCCATTGTTCACCGGATTCCATCTCTGGCAGTTCATCTTGCCTGCTCGGGTTCGAGGAACCTGATTTGAATGCCTGGAGTTGGTACCCTCATCATGTTGAGGGCGCACTACTGCACGAGTCTGGCAGCAATTGTTGATGGGAGCCCTTGGGAAGGACTCCTGTCTTTTTGAATTAAGGTCCTGCGGGACCTGCTCATTCACTTTCTCAGAGTAAGGGAGTGAACGGAAATTGCGTTCCAGGGATAACGACCACAAACGGTTGGAGACGGTAGTCAGCACCGCCTGCTTCTTGATCGCTGGCCGCCGTTGTCCGGACGACCAGGTAGAGTTGTTAACTTGGAGGGATTGATGAGCGGCCTCCAGAGTTGGGATAGTACCATTGCGACGGTACTCCTTAACCAGTGCATTAGAAACCCAGCGTTGAAGACGCTGAGTTGGTGATGTCATCCTCAGAGCAGACGACGTTCCAGCAGGAGTAGCAGCATTGGTTTTCACAGCAGCAGACCTCACAGTAGAGGTGTTCACAGCAGCAGTATTCACAGAGGTGAATTTAAGGAAAGCCATTTTGCAGAAGATCTTGAGAAAAAGAGTGCATGTTCCATATAACAGACATAATCAAGATGAATCCGGCCACTGCATCTTTTGGATGAGCACATGTCAATGATTGCTTTGTTGGCCCAAGGGGCCTAACAAATAATAAGAATATCACTTTAACTTGGTTAAGGATTCACGTCGGGTTCACCATTTTTGTTTCTCACGGATTTTGGGGATGACCTCCTGGACGGGAGATTTAAACATTCCGATCGGTTTCTAGCGGGTTTGTTCGTAGAATCGGAAACATCCAATGATTCCACATCCGTTTGGACCTACTTTCCAAAGGCAGGTTCTCATTAGCTTGTGGACTGATGAGGCTTAGGAATTTTCATTGGTCGAGAGGATGGGAGGTCGGACTCATCACACCTTTTTGAGGGGAATTATTTTCTATTCCGGGACTCTCTTTGTAGATTTAAGTTATGTTCGTGAATCCTTATTACATTACCAAGTATAAAATGTGCTTTCCTTTAGTTTTAACAATCAATGATTAAATATGAAAGAAATTTAGAGAATCTTTTATATGTATTCGAGGTTCTTCATCAATAGAGAATCATCTATATCTGTTTAGAGATTCTTGGTCAATGGTATCCTTCAAAACATTTATATAAAATTATCTTGGTCATTATGATGACCAGGCTGGTTTTAAAGCCACTCAGTGGGGGACTTGATGTTTATCGTCATTCAGAAGGACATGAATTATTTCAAAGTTGGGATCGAACCCAAAAATGGGCTACCTACGTATCCTTTGTTTTGGAAAAGGAATCAGAACCCACGTAGTTCGAGTAATGGAGTATGATGTTTATGTTTGATGGCTCAAAGAAGAATGTCATAATTACTTTTACACTCTAAGCTCACGTGAGTCATGCTCGGTGTGAGAAACAAGAGGTATTGGTAAAAATTAGACAATTGTGCCATGAAAGATGCAATCATAAGAATTTATTTGGGGCTTATGTATGTATGACTTCCCAGATAGATGAAGGTTTAGGATTCACTTTTAGGGAGAAAATCCATGAACAGGGTCCATAAAGTTATATGTGCTTCATGGAGATTTGAATACTCTAATCTTGGGGCTTACTCCTAAGGAGGATGCCCAAGTTAGGAGGGGACTTATGATTGGGTTTTACTCCTGAAAAGGAAACCCAAATCAAGGGTAAATTAGGACTGGTTAAGAGAAATTTAAGGGGGCTTGGGGTTTACTCTTGAAAAGGAAAACCAAGATTATGACTGGGACATACTCCTAAAAAGGAGGCCTAGGTTAGGGGACTTGGGGCTTAGTCCTGAAATGGAAGCCCAAGATTATGACTGAGTCTTATTCCTGAAAAGGAGACCCAGGTTAGGGGACTTGGAGCTTACTCCTGAAAAGGAAGCCCAAGATTATGACTGAGTATTATTCCTGAAAAGGAGACCCAAGATTATGACTCTGACTTACTAGTAAAAAGGAGGCCCAGGTTAGGGGACTTGGGGCTTACTCCTGAAAAGGAATCCCAAGATTATGACTGAGTCTTATTCCTGAAAAGGGGACCCAAGATTTTGACTGGGACTTACTCCTAAAAAGGAGGCCTAGGTTAGGGGACTTGGGGCTTACTCCTGAAAACGAAGCCCAAGATTATGACTGAGTGTTATTCCTGAAAAGGAGACCCAGGTTAGGGATTAAGGTTTGGGGCTTACTCCTGAGGAGGATGCCCATATTTTAGGTTGGGGCTTACTCCTGAGGAGGATGCCCATATTTTAGGTTGGGGCTTACTCCTGAGGAGGATGCCCAAGTTAAAGGAATTAAGGTTTGGGGCTTACTCCTGAGCAGGATGCCCAAGTTTGGGAACTTTAAGAATTTGGGGCTTACTCCTAAAGAAGGATTCCCAGATTAAAGGATTTATAACTGGGGATTATTCCTAAAAAAGGAGACCCAGGGGGCTTGGGGTTTACTCCTGAAAAAGAAACCCAAGATTATGAATGGGACTTACTCTTAAAAAGGAGGCCCAAGTTAAGGATTCTCTCATCTTAAAGGATGAGTTTAAATGAATGAACTCTCAATCTTTGGTGACATAAGGATATTTAAATCACTAGTTTTTGAGAGATATTCCATAGAATTCCTTTCAGATAAGGAAGTTGAATCAAGAAATCATGCCATAAATGGCTTTGAAGAGTGTCTTGAAGACTGAATCCTTAAAAGAAAAAGGTGTAATGGCTAAAGAGGGGTAAAATGGTCAAGATGGGCACCCAAAAAGGTAGGGGCGCACAAGTCTTGAAAGGCGCGCAAGTCTTCCGTGGGTGCGCAAGTATTGGTCGCGCAGGTATACCTGCGCGACATGCGGGGTACTTGCGCGATTTTCAACCAGTATTAGAATACATGAGCGACTCCTTTTTAATCACTTTAGAATCCTCTTGAGGTTCTTCCAGAAAAGGGACGCGCAAGTTATTTTGAAGGAAATAAGTCGGCGCGCAAGTGTTGATAAGTTTCAACACTTAGGCCTTACTTCTTCTCTTTAGATCTTCCGTTCTAGGTAAGAAATTATCTTAGAAGTGTTCTGGAAGCTTTGAGAAGAGACTTGGGCGTCGGGAGCTTCAATCTGAGTTTCTGGAAAAAGATCCTCTCGAATGGGGGGCCCACAGGGTCTATTTATATGCAGGAGAAGACCCCGGGCGGTTACCACTTAGGTCGCGCAAGTCACTTGCGTGGCCAAGAGCGTCACGCAAGTTTACTTGCACGACAGTAAGATAACTTGCGCGGTGCAGTTGTTGTTGATCCTTTGTTCATGCCTTTGTCGATTTTTGATGTTTTCTTCAAAGGTTGAATCACTTTGAGCTCAGATATTCCCTTTTCCGATCTTTATATTCTGTGATGAAAGGAGCGTCAACAGTGACACATGTGCGCCAGATTTTGAAGAAGCGCGAAAGTTGTTGGTTGAATCCCAATATTGGTTTGGGCGAAAAAGGGTGTGTGTCCTGCAAGTTTGGAGATACAGAAGCTTGTGTTGCGCAAGTGGTTGAGGAGGAATTTCACGCTAGTTTTGACTTGTGTGCCAAACTTTCACGCCGTCTTAGAGAAGGGCTCCTTGTATGGTTGTTTCACGGAAGTGGTTCAGGGCTGCGTGGAAGCTAGAAGATTGCCCGATACCCTCGTTGCAAAGAGAGATTCATCTATGGGTGAAAGTTGGGCTTCAACAAGGCATATACATACAACGTAGGATGCATTCATTAGTGATAATGAAGAGACCTATAGGTCTATGAAATATGAGTGGATCCTCTTCGAACCAGTTAGCAAAGGAAGAGGAAGAAGGCGATCCTCTCCACCGGCAGTGAGCCATAGAGGGAGAAACATGGAGTGTCCCTTGGGAAAGCAGTGAGATGACCCTAAACATTGTAAAGACAGTGATCCTGGGAATAGATGCGATCTTTCCCGAACCTTGTAAACACTAGTGTGCTTATAGTGGATTTGGTACATTAGCACATTGCCTGTGTATGCTCCTTGGATGTAGCCCATTGAGTGTGAACCAATTAAAAATTGTTGTTTCCTATGCATGCTTTACTTTCTGTTTATATTGTTCAACGGGAAAGAGTGAGAAGAGTGCTTGGCTTAACAGCGAAACAAGATTAGAATGGGATTTAATTTTAAATTAGTCATACCCTGATTCACCCCCCTCTCAAGGTATTCACCCTTTTCGACCTAACAATTGGTATCAGAGTGAAAGGTTTATATCAAGTGGTTCTCTCTCAAATAGAGGTCACTAATCATAAAGGGATTCTAATATTCGACGAGAATAATTTTCATCTATGGAAGAATTAGATGCAACACTACTTCCGATCTTTAGGAATGGACGTATTCATAGCAGCAATGCATGGAATAACAGTTGATATTAATAGTGGTGCATTTTCATAAGCTGAACATAGAGAGTTGGATGCTGATGCCAAAGAAATCAATGCCTTAGGGGGAGCCCTATCCAATCCTATATATACATAGGTGATGTCTTGAAAAACATCACATGCCATGTCGGAAAAGTTGTTGAATATATATGAAGGGGATACAATGGTCAGAGAGGAAAAGTTTCAAGTGTTGTGGAACAAGTATGAAGATCTGAGAATGAACCCGAATGAATCTAGTGATGCATTCTTTGACAGGGTAAATATTGTATTGGATGACATTAGAGGTCTTGGAAAAGTCATTGAAGATATAAAAATTGCAAAGCACATCCTGAGAAAACATCCACCTCAGTTCAATCCAAAATATTCTGTTTTAGATGATAAATACCCAAAAGAGCTGACATTGGATAACATGCACAACACCCTTGTTGCATATGAAATGATAAATGATGATAACAACACTGTGGAAAAGGGAAAATCCAAAGAAGTGGCATTCAAGGCCTTGAAAAATCTTACCATTGAATATTATCAAGAAGAATAATTTACAGATGAGGTGATGTCATTCCTTTCTTCAAATCTCCAAAGAGGAAAAGTAATGTTTAAAGGGAAACTTCCACAAGCATGGTTTCGATGTTGAAAGTTTGGTCATCTTGCGGTAGGGTTTCTAATAAAGTTTCAAGAAGAAAATGATGAATATGAAGTTGAAATTACCAAGAAGAAATCTTCAACCTATGTGAAAGGGAAGAAGAAGATCAAGAGAAATTTCTTCAAGAAGAAGAATCTTATTTCACAAGAAATAGACAGTTTAAATGAGTATGAGGTTGAAGAGGTCGAAGAGACCGAAAATTGCAAAGATCGTGGAGAAAATTATATGGTGGCAGTCATCGGTAGTTCTCAGGAGAAGAATGAAACCAAAGGTGATGATGAAGAAGAATAAGTTGAAGGAAGAATAGATATGGAAGCTGAGTTAGTGGATTCTCTTAAGGAGATAGATGTTTGGAGAGCCCAATCAAAGAAAGATAACAAAGTTGTTCGCGATGCCAAACTCTATATGCAGTAGTAGGAAGAAGAGAAGTCTGAGTTGATGGAAGAAATTTAGAAAATCAAGTTATCAACACTAGGGAACTCATAATCTATTAGTGATCATAAGCTCAAGATTGAAGAATAGAAAAGGGAGATTGATTGCTTGAATAGAAAAGTGAAAGATCAAGTCAAGTGTATTAAAAAACATGAAGAAGAAGTTTTCAGGCTGTGAAGAAAAATTAAGGATAAGGAAAAACTCTTGACCCCAATGTGATATCAAGAAAGTAGGTCTTTCATAGGATAGAACATATGAAATAGAAGACTAGAAGTTTATCATGAAAGAACCAGCAATTGAGCTCAGATGTTATGGCTGATTCAGGGCTTCATCAGAAACAAAAATCAGTGAAAATTGAAGTCAAACTGCAAGCGTCTATCCCGAGATTGAAGGTTGATCTAGGCACAAATCAGAATCAGAATATTCAGAGATCCCAAGGGAAAACCAGCAGTGCAGAAGTAACACACAAGAATTCTCCTTACATTAGGTGTTATTACTGTGGAATGATGGGACACTCACAAAATGTGTGTTCTATATCAAAGAGATACCGAAGGGAACAAGAAAAACAGTGGAAACTAAACAGAGATCAATATTATAGAAAATACTTTTACGGTCATTTTATTTTGTGTAGAGTATTTGGGAACATGGCTAGATATTAAACATCAATCATACAAAGGAATGTGCCAAAGAAAAACTCAAGCAGTTGTAAGCAGCAAGTTAGGGAATAGTCAAGTGAGCTGAATACACAAAATTGATTTGTAGTTCTCCAGGATGAAGCTGGTCAATCACACTATAAGAAAGATCAACTTCTCCAAACCACACCTAGTGTGAAATCGAAGAAATTGACAGAAAAGAAAAAGGATGAGAAGGCAGTAGTTGCAGAAATTACCCTTAAAGCTTCAGATCATTTAGGAGTATGGATCCTTGATAGTGGTTGCACATCCCATATGAAAGGTAATAAGGATCTCATTACAGGAAAAAAGTATGACAAAGTATGAGTTGTCAAAATTTGTAACGATGAAGGGATGGAGATTATAGGTTCCAGAAATGAAAAATTTGGGGGAAAAGAAATGAGACGTGCTGATATCTTGGTAGTAGAGGGTCTCAGTCATAACCTGCTCAGTGTCAGTCAACTATGTGACACTGGGAACTCTATATGATTTACCAAGAAGATGTGTGTTGTGAAAGGAAGATATGGATTAGTTGTTCTATAAGGGAAAAGGACAAAGGGAAATCTTTACCTTGTAAGTGGAGAAGAAGATTTGTGTCTTTTATTCGGAGAGGTAGAAAAGAATATGTGGCATAAGCAACTTGGTCATCTATTCCAACCATCTATCAAAGATCTGGTGAAGTGTGATACTGCTAGAGACCTTCCCAAACTATCACATGATCGTACACATACATGCGATGCATTCCCAAAAGGTAAGATCATCAGAAAGGCATACAAGACAAAGGAACAGAAATAAACCAGAGTGTTCGAATTAGTGCATGCTAATTTATGTGGACCCATCTCTCCATGAGCCATAAATGGGAAATGGTACTGTGTACTTTTCATTGATATTTATAGCAGAATGGCCTGGTTATTTGTCATTACCCACAAGATAGATGTGTTCAGTTGCATAAAGAAGTATAGGAGGGAATCAGAAAGGATTCTTGCGAAGAAAATTCTGAAGTTCTGTATTGTTAATGGTACAGAATTCACAAACAGTCAAGTATAAGACTATCTCGAGAAACATGGGATAAGCATCAAGTTTTATCAGGGAGAACTCCCCAACAGAATGGAGTAGTTGAAAGGAGAAATCGGATCATCAACAACATGGTCAGAACAAAGATTATTGAAAAGGACCTACCAGAGAAATTTTGGAAGGAAGTAGTTTTGACAACGGTCTATATTTAGAACAGGGCTCTGTTTTGTCCAAAATAAGGGAAGACTCCGTATGAAATTTGGTACGGAAAGAAACAAACATTGAAATACTTTCGGATCTTTGGAAGTAACTGTTTCATTCTCAACAATGAAAAACATAGGAAGTTTGAGTCACCTAGAGATGTGGGAATTTTTTTGGGCTACTCAGGAAAAATCAAAGCATACAAATGCTTTAAAAAGAGGCTGGGAAAAGTATTTGAGAGCAATGACGTCACTATTGTGGAAAAGGAAGAGAATATTCAACAACACAGTGAACTGTTTCTTAATGAAAGTGATGAAGATGATAGTAACACAAGAGGAGCAGAAGTGGCGAATGCTGACTCAGAAGAAGACACTGACGATGAAAAAGAAAGTGCAAGTCTGTGTCTACAAAGAATCCAAAGAGCCGAGTTGAAATTGATAGGAAGAATATCATTGGTGATCAGACAACCCCAGTTTAGACAATAAGAATGAAGTCCCTGCAGTAGACATCTTTCCTATCTCAGTTAGATCTAAAATGCATAGCTGATGCAGCTGAAGATGAAAGCTGGGTCCAGGCTATGAATTAAGAGCTTGATTAGATTGAGAAGAACTAGATATGGGAGATTGTTTCGAGGCTAGTAGATAAAAATGTCATCGGGACTAAATGAGTCTATCACAACAAGATGAATGAAGATGACATAGTGATTTAGAACAATGCACGACTAGTGTGCAAGTGGTACTCCTAGATAGAGGGCATTGATGTTTATGAGACATTTTCACTAGTTGCAAGGCTGGAGACAATCAGATTATTTTTAGCCATAGCAGTGCAAAGAAAATTCAAAGTGTTCTAGATGAACGTCAAATCTGCATTTCTGAATGGGATTCTAGAAGAGGAGGTTTACATTGAGTAGCCAAATGGTTTTCTAAATCATGAGAATGAGAACAAAGTTTGTAGACTGAAGAAGGTGTTGTAGGGGCTAAAACAAACACCAATAGCATGGTACTCAAGGCTTGATTAGTACTTGAAGAATCTTGGTTTTCAACATGGGGGAGTTGATTACAATCTCTCTTTCAGCAACGAAAGTAATCAAAGAATTATGGTGTTGGTTTATGTCGATGACATAATATTTGGCGGATCAGATGAAGCTAAGTGCAGACAGTTTTCCGAATTCATGAAAAATGAGTTTTAAATGTCAACAATTGGAGAGCTAACGTTTTTCCTTGGTGTACAGGTGACTCAAGGAAGGAATGTAACATTCATTTATCAATCCAAATATTCCAAGGATGTTTTGAGAAGGTTTGGAATGGAGAATTCCAATGATATGAAGACTCCAGTTTCTACCCAGATGAAATTATCAAAATATGAGGATGGCAAGGAAGTTAATATCACGGAATACAGGAAAATTATTGAAAGTTTGCTGTACATGACAACAACAAGGCCTGATATTTTTTTTCCACATGCCAAGTAGTGAGATATCAGAGTAATCCCAAAGAAATCCACATTATTTCAGTGAATAGAATACTTTGGTATATCAAGGGCACGATGGACTTCGACTTGACATATAATGAAAAATATCAGACAGAGTTTTTGGGATATACTGATGTCGATTGGGCTGGTTCAGCGGATGACATGAAATCAACATCTCTAGGTGCATTCTATAATGGTGGACTATGTATTTCTTGGTTAAGAAAGAATTAGGATTTCATTTCATTAAGAACCGCAGAAGCTGAGTATATTGTGGCCACTCAAACTTGCACACATTTATTATAGATGAAGGAGTAGCTTGAAGATATGGGAGTCGAAGTGAAGTATCCGATCAGAATCTAGTGCGATAACTCATGTTCTATCAATATTAGCAAAAATCCAGTCCATCATTCAAGGAAAAAGTACATTGAAATAAAGCATCATTTTATCAAGAGAAGGTGGATCAAGGAATCGTGATGTTGGAGTATATGCCTACAGAACTACAGGATGTAGACATTCTGACAAAGGCCTTACCCAAAGAATCTTTTGAGAGGCATCGACTGGATTTGGGAGTTTAGTAGACTCCCCACACTTGAAAGAGTGTGGATGTGGATCCCCCCTCTCCCTGAGGTATGATGTGTTTTCCCTAATGTGTTGATATGTGTTCTCTACTCTGTTATAGACTGCGAAGGAGTGACCTTTGGGTTCAATGACAAAGGGAGAGAAAATAGTGAAATAGTGCTTGTTCAAGGGAGATACAATGTGGCTATTTGACAAATCATGAATGATATGGGGAGAAGCTGACAGGTGGAGCTGTGAGGTAGGGGGAGCAATGAGAAAGGGGGAGAGTGTTAAATTTGACGATACTAGAAGTGATCAGTCAAAGAATAGATATCACAACAGCTGAGGAGAATGATAAAAGAAGACGAGTGGTGTTGGAATGCAGTAACAATATTTCCAAAAAATTGGTATCAGTTTGGTGTCAATAGTGTGTGTCAAAGTTGAAGTGATTCATTGATAAAATTTTCATTTAGTCTTGTTTATCACGTCGAGCATTGCTCATATGGGCGTAGAGTATGTGTTGAGTAAATCCTTGATCCCTATTAGAATAGCAATGGGAAAATGATGTGTGAAGATTTAATGATGTATCTTTTTATGGAAGAGTTGTCAACAAACCCAAAGGGGGATATTTGTTGGGAACAAATCCCTCAAGGTATCATTGAAGCATTTTTGAGGTGATTGTGTTTGTTGTCAAAGTGGACATCTGTGTTGTGATTGTTGGAAAAGAAAACCATGACATAAAAATTTGTTGAAAAAGGGGATTTCATAATGGCATGTCGAGTTCAAGGGCTATGGTTAATGATATATGGATGATTCCAGAACGTCCACAAAAGAATGGATGATCTGGAGGCGGTACAAAAAGAACAGATACAAGGTGATGCTGTTTTCTAGTGTTGGCTGAAATTTTGTGCCTGGAAATCGACAAATGAAGAAAAGTGGTTTTTTGACAAGGGACTTGCGCACCCTGTACTTGAAAGAGAGGAAACATGAGCGCCTATTGTTTTTCAAAATTATAATATAAAAATATTGAAAAGGGATAAGGGGTGATCAAGTATTAGGTTGGTCACGCTAGTGACTTGCGTGTTGAAACATGCACGCTGAGGGGAGACTTGTGCGCCGTTGCATAGGGTGTCCAAATGCCTATAAATAAAAGTTGACCCCTCCTCTTTTGGGGAAGATTTCAACACTTAGAATAATGATATCTCCTGTTGCATAGGTGTGGTGGTCTTTCAAGTGGTGTGTGGTCGTGCAAGTATAAGTTGTGCGCCATGTGAGAGTTGCATGCCTAAGGTGGTTTAGGTGAGAAAGGAAGTGAATCGTGTAAGTTGTGAGTTGTGGAAGAAGGTGTCACTCAAGTGGTTTGGTGACACTTGTGTGCCAGATTTTGAAAAAGCGCGAAATTTTTTGGTTGCACGCCAATATTGGTTTGGCGTAAAAGGGTGCGCGTCACACAAGTTTGGAGTTGCATAATCTTATGTCGCACAAGTGGTTGAGGGGGACTTGTGTGCCAGTTTTGACTTGCGCGATGAGACTTGCACACTGGCTTAGAGAAGGGTTCCATGTAAGGTTGTTTCACGGTAGTGGTTTAGGACTGCGTGGAAGCTAGAATATTTCCCAATACCCTCGGTGCAAAGAAAGATTATTCTATGAGTGAAATTTGGACGTCAACAGAGCATCATATTGAAGAGACCTATAGGTCTATAAAATGTGAGTGGATCCTCTCCGGAGCAGTGAGAAAAGGAATAGGAAGAAGGTGATCCTCTCCACCGGTAGTGAGCGAGAGAGAGAAACAGGGAGTGACCCTTGGGAAAGCAGTGAGCTGACCCTAATCATTTTAAAGGCAGTGAGCCTGGGACTAGAAGTGATCTATCTTGAACCTTGTAAAAAGAAGTATTCTAATAGTGGATTTGGTACATCGGCACATTTCTGGTGTATGCTCCTTGGACGTAGCCCAGTGAGGGTGAACCATGTAAAAATTTCTTTCCATGTGCATGCTTTACTTTCTGTATATATTGTGCAATGGGAAAGAGAGAGAAGAGTGTTTGGCTTAACAGTGAAACAAGATAAGAATGAGATTTAATTTTAAATTAGTCATACAATGATTCACCCCCCTCTCAGGGTATTCAACCATGTGGACCTAACAAATATTAATGATTTCTATTTTTAAAATATGATAATATCTTTAGTGGATTTGTAGACTATAACCTCGTCAAAGCATTGTGATTTGTTCATTTTTTAAATAGAATGTAATAAGAATTTCATTAGAAAAATTATATGATATATATGAATTGATTATTATAATTTAATGATAATATATATACTTATATATATATATATCATTTAACTTCTTTATTTCAAAATGATAATTAACCAGAACCAATGTTCATGCATGCGTACGACCTATAGGAACCTTGAACGTTGTATTCCTCCTCATAATTTAATAAATTATATATTATTATAAATATTTATATAATGAGTATATATTATATTTATATCATTTTTTATTGTCTATAAATATTTAAATCACTGTCAAAGTAAAAGGATCATGAATAATATGTCCAAAAATGTTCGAAAAACAAAGCAGATATTACCTGAAGCATAACATTAACATGTAATTATTAGTAAGTGGGTAATATATATCCATATATGGTATTATATATAATAATATGATTTTATTTTATATTTATAATAATATTATATTAATTATAATGGTTTTTTAATGAGTATGAATAAATTCAAGACATAAGGTAAGGGTTTTTTCATCTTACTTTTATTTCCCTGAGACTTATACCTTATTCACCACTAATTTCTTTTATGTGGTTTATATATAACCCATGAAATTATTCAATTAATATTATACTTATATTTATGCTCATTTTAATATCCATTTTATGATCGTTCTTTCATGGTTTTTAGGTTTCAAATGATACCAAATCGATAAAGTAGTTTTGTCTCAATTTTTTTTCTTCAAGACACATAACTTAATACAAACCTATGTACTTCTAAGAGATGTATAATATGATATTAAAAATTTTATATCATGAATATAATTTTTTTTATGATATTTAATGCTTCATGTAATTTCATTTTCTTACTTGGGTATGATTCAAATTTACTAAGTGGTAAGAGTCTATGAAAACAATCTCATCATTTATCTGGATTTTCTATGATTATGATTGAAATGAAGAAATATTATGATCTATCACTCAATAACCATCATGAATTTTCTTATACACTAATAATTCATGATATATTCATGTATTAGTACAATTTTTTTCCTTATTGGTACATAGGATAATGAATAAAATGTTTTTAAGAAAATTTGATCTCATTTCTCTTTTTGGTCGGAAATATATATTTTTTATAAACATTGTTTTCAAAAATCTTAATTCAAAAATTATTTGAAATTTATATTAATAGATAATTATAAAAGGAAAAACCATTTCAAAAATGTTTTATAGGTTTTCATATCTATTCTTGATGAATTTTTTTAAATATGTTTACAGGTTTCATTAATATGTGTTAATAAAAGGATTTAAAAATGATTTTGGTTTTAAAAATAATTTTTGAATGAATAAATGATATTTTACTCATGAAATGGTTTTTAATGTACCTTTCCAAGTTATTTTGCATCTAATTTGAAATATTTTGGTGTTACTCATGCCTTTTTGTGAAAATGATCCAAATATTCCATTCATCTTCTTTCTCTAAATGGTTTACGTTTTTATGGAATGATGTTTATGAAATCCATTTCACAATCATTGGCTATATATCTATGAATCCTATTTCTATTTCAAGAATTATATTCTCATTAAACCCACTTCAATTCATGGGTTATGATTTGATGAACTGATTATGAAACCTCTCTCTTTGTCAATAGGTTATGATATGACTACATGATTATGATACCAATTTCATTTCATGGGTTATGATGTGATTATTTATGATCTTGTAGAACATGTATATTTGATTTAATTAGGAGAAGTGCGGGACCTATATCTCCCTCAATTGAATTGGGTAATTATTTATATCTTCTTAGATAAACATATATGGAATTTGGAGTGAACTCAATTTAGTTAAGGACTTTGTTTGCTAAGATGATCTAAGGAGTTAACATTGACAGCAAAGATGGTTATGAGATTAAACCATGACTAACAGGATTGTATGTGGAGTGAAACAATACAATTAATATGTCCTTGGAAGCAATTACTTGAATACAAAGGAAGTCATTTTATATTCTTACATGTCTATGATAAATTCTATGTTTTATTCATATGTAATGCTTTCATGGATTATGATCTTTATTCCCTTATGATTCATGTCTTATTAACTGACAATCCTTAATCAATGATTCATGTTTATGATCATTGTTTTTAATTGGTTGATTATATAATTTTAGGATCTTGTTCTCATACCCTTATGTTCTTGTATATGCTCACACATCTCCTTTTTTTATGCTTACAAAGTGTATATGCTCACCCATTTTTATGATTCATTTCTACATGTTATGAATATATGTATTTTTTTTGATAATAATAGGAATTGTTCTAGTCATGGAGAACCTTGCGGGAGATAACGTATCTCACTTGTGTTCATGTGTTTATGTTTCCATGTTTCCAATGGCAATAGACTAATATGATCATTGTTCATCTATTTGTGTAATGTATTAACTATTACATAAAATATGGTTTAATGTTAATATATGTAAAGTGGTGGTTACTCTTAACCATATCTAAAAAACCTATCTAAAAATAAGTGGATTAAAAAAAGAGATAAATTATTTTAATTAAAAAATTAATATCATGTAATAATCAATTTACATCATAACCATTACATAATATTTATGAGAATGTATGAAAACTATGTCAACCATAACCAT
The DNA here is from genome assembly GCA_963277665.1 of Viscum album. Classification (NCBI taxonomy): domain Eukaryota; kingdom Viridiplantae; phylum Streptophyta; class Magnoliopsida; order Santalales; family Viscaceae; genus Viscum; species Viscum album. Next base: position 864,644,812 of record OY728137.1, on the reverse strand, counting down.
AAACCATTGAATAATCACACAACTGGGAAAATACCACTATATAACAATTTCATAATTCATAAAGTTCCAAATTTATAAGAATTTCAGAATAAAACAAGTATAGTCACGCTATATATGCATTACATCTTGAGTCACAACATAATTCACAAAAGATAAGATATCACAATATCATATCATTATCCTCAATGGTTAATTATAAAAATTACTATTTTTGTTTTGTTTAAGCATTAATTTTATATCAAATAATCACTAAACATACTAATGAATAGTAACACATTACCAAAGTGATTCTATATCAAGAAATTAATTGAACTATTTTGTCATTCTATCCACACAATAATCCATTTTCCAACTCCATATATTCATGGGATTTCTCAACCAACAGGTAGCCATAGGCTAAGATGAAACTCCATTGGATCCAATGGGATCCAAGGAATAATATAATCCATTATTTCTCATATTTTATTATTAAATTAATTAAAATTCATTTTTTCCACTATGATTTAAATAATAGACATACTTCTCAATTAAACACACCATAAGGTTCGGTTTTAGACCCCTACCTGAAAAGGATGATCAACACAACTCTTCTAATGGGAAATAGAAATAATAAAAAAGGCATTGAAGATCACAAGGAACCTAGATCCAATGAGATAAATATAAACTCTAAATAAAACATAGTCAAAATATTTACACTCGTGATGGAAATCAATAAATAATATATGAAAACCTGTCAAAAAAATATTAGAGGTTTATCGCTTGATCCGCACATCCAAAAGAGAAGATGAGTCTCTAAATATCAGCATGAAATTTCCCAGTGATTCATTGATGAGGGGTATATAGATAAAAATTAAAACATCAGCATATGGCATGGGTGATATGTGCTCAGCTTTAGAATTACATGTTTTGTAAATTCATTTTGTGGATTATAATTGTCAATTTATGAATACACTAAAAACCCCATTTTCTTAAGCTAATTTTACCCATAATAAACATTATGCATAATGTAAATTATACTCATGGAATGTCATCAATTTCACTCCTTGAAAAATGTCATGGCCTGTATTCTTTTCACAACAACTTCCAAGAGACAGTCACATTCTTGTTAATAATATTACATAGTGTTAATCCCAAAACTCTATTGAAAAACCCAAAACAAATCAAAATCCTTCCAAACTAATTGTAATACCATGTAAGAGCCTTATAAAAATTTATACCTAGAGTCCATTATTTCAAAAAAAAAAACACACATCCTAGAACATTAGTTCTTTTTTACAATAAAATATCTCCATCTCTATATGGGACTTGACTACCAATGATCAAGGATAAAGGAAATCCTTTAAAAAAATATATTTAACAAAAAAAGTGTGATGTACCAAGAAAAATGTGGGATGTAATACAAATGATATTTAAATAAGATATTTATACTTAGTTCATGTTAATCTCTCAAGAAAAGGCTCTCACAAATTTCGACTCATTACATTGTTCTCCATTACTATGATTTTGAGAATAGTCCCTATGTTTCTTATTTCCCCAGGGTATTATATATTGGATTATGAGTCGAATTAAGTCTTATATATTGTTTTTTTGGAAAATGTGAACAAAATAATGTGTAATATTTTCATATTTAACTAATCACAATAGACACCAAAAATTGATTTATAGTATGTTGTGTTTATTTTTGACATTTAATATTGAAATTTAAAAATAATGTAATATATATGCATGTTTAGCACAGGTGTTATGATTATTTTCAATGTGATATTTTACTAATTTTAGGGATTTATCTATGAAGTATAAGAGATCCCAATTCAAATAAATTAATTTAAACCATATGGTATGGGACCTAGAGTATAAAACCTTTTTTTAATGGTCACCTGACTATCAGACACATTGAATAAAATGTAACAATATATTAGGGTTCCAATGTGTAGAGACCCGAAGCTTGACGTACATGTACTTTACATTACTTTTGCAGAATACTTAGTACATAACAAAAAATACACACACAAGGATCGTAATAGTTTAGTGTCTTTGGAAACTCGGAATATAGTCTTCTAATCGTGGTGAAAGATCTTCAAAATCTCCCATAAAGATCTACTTTTTTTTACCTAAAACCTTTCTTTATATCCTGGGGAAAAGAAAACATAAAAGGGTGATCTCAAATGCTCAGTAAGGGTAAACAAAAGAAATATAAATCACATCATATACATAACCACATAACTTTTGGAAATATTAACCTGCAAAAGAGCTCATAATATCATAACATGGGATAAATCATAGAAGTGAAATGTAATCCCAATAATCATAACTTAAAACATGAAACTTTGTGGCATTCACACATAATCATAGATAATCATTTCTTGTTAGTCAAGACTCATTGCCAAGACTATCTTAGTGGACAAAGTCCCTTTCTGAATCGAGTAACCCTCGTTTCAGTCCTGTTTCACTGAACCGGTATAACCTACCATTTCAGCCATGTCTATCTCATGAGATATAAAATCTTTACCCAATGAATTGGAGGGAGATATAGGTCCCACCCATCTTATAATGAATCCTTTCTTATGTGTGCCACATAATCATAAACCATACATCATAGCGTAACCCACGTAATAAAAATGGGATTCTTAAACAACATGACATCATAAAACAATTCATATAAGATAAATAAATTCATAAAAATATTTCCATCACAACATAATCAAATCCATGTAATAATAGGGATAAAAATAGAACCCTTTTATTATCTTATATGGAAAATAATTTTGATAAAATACTTGAACTCTATTCTTGAGGAAAATATCCTTTCTACTTCAAAAACACTTTTCCTTTCTTAACATGTCATACAATTTTAAACTAAAAAAAGTTGATTAAAAATAAACTTGAATACTTGTAAAGGAAGCTTCTTGGAAATAATGTTTTAGAAATCCATTCATGCCGTATAAGTTAAAAAAACATTCTTTGTACTTTTGTCGGAAAAGTCAAAAAGTAACTCGTACGAAAAACGGTAAAAGATTCCTTTCATATTTTTTTTACTAAAAACTCACCGAAGGGTACAATTGGATTTAAACAATTGTAGTTGGATGGAAATAATATTATTTATGAAACATGGATGTGGATGATAAAATACACCCCAGTAAATACCAAAGTATAAACAATCTCAGATAAAAATGAGATTGTGATATTTTCCCTTACCTTAGGTCTGATTTACTTTGTACGTGTCCGAAGCTCCTGTATAATGGTTTAAATAATGTTATTGACTTATTACAGAATCATACATATTGATATGATATCATATATGGTCATATTATTAGCTTCTTATTAGTAATATTTCATTGTTACTTGTTACTCGGGTCTTTATTGCCTTTTGTTCTTATGCGTGTTTTGTCGAATAAATTCTTATTCTTATTTTAAGGTTATAGATACCTTATATCCAGAATGGTATTAGTGTAACATATATCATATTTATTCATTCAATTCATTTATATAATTACTATGTAAAGATGATCATGTAGAACGAGTCGCATCACATCGTGGAGACGATATTCGGTACGTACGCACGAGTGATGATATCATTCGTATGATCGTGGAATTTTATTGGAGTATATATATATTATTTCAGTATAAATATTACTTAATAATAATCATAAATAGTTACTCATTACACCATTATACCCATCCTTGTAAAGTGGTGGTGGAAAATAGATTACACCATGGCGTGGAGACGGTATTCCGTACGTACGCACGCGCGGTGATTTCATTTTTCCGTCGGATGGATAAAAGGTGAATTAGGGTTGTTTCATATTTATAATAACATATCAGTATGTAAGTAATACTGATGTTATTACTTTATCATGAAACAACTAACGAAGAAGAAGTTGAAGAAGAATGAAATTGAAAAGATCGGTAATGGATATTACCTCTTCTTTGAAACGCCTCTTTGAATCCTCCAATTAGGGAACTAATATTGGTCTTTGAAGAAGACCAGGACCTCTAGGATTATTCTAGGGAAGTGTAGAGGAGAAAATGGCTGGGGTTGGCCGAGCTTGAGTGCTCAAATTGGTGTTAGGAGGAGGGGGAGGAGGTACCCTTTTATAAGTGAGGAGAGGGGCACCTTAGGAATATCTCAAACTATTATTTTACATTAAAGTCAAAATCATTTTATAATTGTTCCAAAGGGACTTATTTCGAAGCTAAAGTGGGGATGGGTCGAAATCCTATCATCCAATAGGATTTAGACAAGTTTAGGGTGTTATTTTAACCTTATCAATTAGATTTAACTCTAAGTTAAATAATTTAACTTTTACCGTGTCTTTTTGTTTTCTTTCACTATATGGTTAATAAACTTACTATAACATGCCAAACGAACCCCAAATTTTTTATTATTAATATAGATATCCTTATCTAAGTCATTTGTCCTAACCTTAGTTTTTTAGGAATAAAATAACAATTAATAATATAATATTTGTTTTAAAAACTATTTTATGTCAATTTTGACACTATTTGGTACATGATTTTTATCAAATTCATAACAGAATTATAAGTTCAAAAAAAGTTACTTAAATCCACAATAACATTTCATATTAACCAAGAAAATTAGTGGAAGTCATAAAAAGTCTCAAATTACTTTTATTTGGGCATTTATAACATCAATTATGTCAATATTTCATTAATAAGAAAATTACTGCATCATCTTTGTGTCATAATAAATGATAATTATTTAATCCCTAAAAATTCTAAATAAATTTCTATGATGTAGATAATTGTATTAGATTTCTGGAGACTATTCATGTTCGATGTTTCATGAAATTTATCACTAGAGTAAAATTATTATACTTATAAGATTTATGAAAGTGACATGTTGTCACATTCTTTGGTTTTAATAATAATTAAATTATTTTCATTGACAAAATTTAATTAAATTAATCTAATATGACCCTTAGGTGACATGCGTCGTTTTTAGTCATCCAATAGTATTTTTACATTTGTTAGGGTAATTTTAAAATATTATATTTACCCTTAGTTACCCGATTTACCTTTAACTATGTTAAATAAAATTTACCGTAGTTACTATTCATAATTCCCAAAAATAAAAAGTATCCTATTAACATAATTTGGACCCACTGATTCCAAATATGGAATCCATTTTTTAAAATTAAAAATACATAAGTTGAAGAAATTAAATTAAAATTAATCCCGTTGTCGAATAAAAACGGGTTTTTGTTTAAAACATTGCAAAAGATTGAATTGATTTAACCTACGAATTCAAGGTAAAATCAATGATAATGACATAAATTATATTAAATGGTAAAAATATATTCTATTTATACTTTAAAACCATTCAATATTAATATTTAACCACATAATATATTACGATGAAAAAAGTTGTTTTTAATTAAAATATAGCGTGTTTTTACTATTCATTAAAATGTGAAAGTTACCAGAATAATATGAAAAATTTATCCAAAGTAAATTTTTATTTCTTGATTCCAAAGAAGAATTTTATTTTTTCAAATTAAACTTATAAACATGTCAAAAACCAGATTTAATGTGGGTGCGCCATTAAAAGGCAGCAAAACTGCATTTTTTGAAAAATACTTATGTTACCCGAAAAATTTATTTTGTTCTTATACCATGTTCTAGAAATGTGTAAGATGAATAATAATGTTATAAAATTAAAAATTTAGTTAATACTATTCATAACAGCTAGTTCATGACAATATTATAATAATATAACATTGTTTATTAAAACCCCGTATTGTGTACAACACATGCTATCGAGGAAGGTCGCGATTGCGTGTAATGCAAGCCAAGTCAGGGTTGCGTGTTGTGAAAGAATCCTTCGTTGTTTCGTATAACAGAATCCAACCATATTTCATTTATACATTTAATATATATATATATATATACTCAATGTTTCCTAGAATAACTATTATCAAAATTGTGTGTAACACGGTCCAAGAATAGTGTTGCGTATACTGCAAGCTAATACGGTGTTGCGTATAGCGCAAGGTAATCTTGGTGTAGAATACAACATAAGAAATTAATGAAATTAAAATAATATTTTTCATAAAATCTCGGGCTGTTACATTCTACCCCCCTTAAAATGAATTTCGCCCTCGAAATTCGTCGGGGTTATAAATGGTTTACTATATGAAAGTTTCTTTGATAGAACCCACATCGTAAAAAGGAATACCAAAACATGGCTTTAAAAACTAAATTATGAAATGTAACGATTACCCAAATAAACTAATCACTGGGTTTCCAAATAGGTGAAAATATGGATATGGAAGAGAAATCTAACCATCATGTTCTGATGGAGAGTGGTAGAGAACATGGCTATAGAAAAGCTAGTAATCACAAATCCATAGATTTGTGATGATATAAGGTACCATCTGATTCATCAGGTATAAGATCACTAGGAAAACATTTTTGGTTTTCAAGATCATTTCCCTAAAGTTGAAAATTTGCATTAGAATAAATACTTTTTTTATTTTGGTACAATCTCACTGTTGTTCATGCATTGAAAAATTTCCACTTCATCTCTTAAATAAATGAAGTTGAATTTGTTATTCGTGAAGTGTTAGCAGATCATGTGATAGAATGACGGGTCATTCCATCTGTCTCAAACAAAAGGTTAGCAAAAATTATATACATAAGTCGATCTATAGTGAGATTAATCATATATGGTTCCTAAAATGGACTTATACTTCATATATCATACTGCTTAATATAATAAAACTAGTTTCTACTAAACAGGGACTTCCTGTAGGCCAGTGGTAGGTGATAAAGGCCAGTCGCACTTCGGTTGTGGGTTCGACTCCCACAGCCTTGTCCGATGCGATGAGCTGTCGCCCGTCCTGCAGGTTGTCCTTTTTCTAAAACTACATTACTATAACATCCCATCAATAATATCGAATAAAAAAAAACTTCTATCCTTAAACAATACTCACTTATGTCCAACATAATACATTTCAATCTTTAGGCTTATCCATAATACTGCAGTCCACTCTCATAACATAGTGAAAACGATTACCAGAGGTTTAATACCATCGTTGATCCCCATACATCATAAGATATGTTTTGATGGTCACATTCAAAACATTCAAAGTCCTTAATCATGTATTCTCTTAAATACCTAGGTGAAAACATGAATGCAGTTTAAAGTTAACACTTTCCACATACCAAAATCCTCAAAATTCTATATACTCAAACCATGATATCACTTAGTCCTTATATCAATCATGAGCTCATGAATACTGTTAAACATTTCATTTTCTCATTTTCCCTTCATTATGTGCATATCGTCTTATTTCCAAAAATATATCAATCACTTTGAATACCACATTAGACCAATACATAAATATTCCAATACTCCATGATACAACATTATTTTGGAATCCCATTACATAAACACTTAATCATTCCACCACATCGTTGTCATATTCAACATTTCCAATAGTGATCGCATGTGACTTCCCTTTGTCGTTTGCCTTCAGTGGTTGCTCATGTTGATCTTCACTAACCCTTGGATTAGGGAATTTATTAGCATAATGCCCCATTTCCTTGCACTTGAAGCATTGAAGTGTTGGTGGTGCGTTCTCTGCAGTGTTTGCTTTATTCACATCATTAGAAACCCTTTTTCCATTACTTCGACACTCAGCTGCTCGATGACCTTCTTTTCCACACTTAAAACATTTTCTAGTCCCTTTAAGACAATCTCCACCATGCTTCTTTCCACACTTTGTGCATAAGGAAAAATTCATCTTCTTTTCACCATTATTCTGAGATTTCTCCTTGAACTCCATCTTTCGTTTCTTGTCAAAACCATGAGATGGATATGTAACACCAACTTCCATTTCTACCTTGATAGCACAACGCACAATTTCTTCATAGCTACTGAAGTCTCTTATAGCTAATGCCCTTCGAAGACTTGGTTTTAAGCCACTGAAAAATCGATCAACTTTACTTTCAGGTTGGATGATAATGCCAGATGCATACCTTGCAAGTCTTGTAAAATTCACTTCGTATATACCAATAGATTCATCATCTTTTTGCTTTAGTTCAAGAAACTCCTTCTCCATCTTTGTTCGAAGAATACGAGGGAAGTACTTATTGAAAAATAAGTTTTTGAACTTGTCCCATTCCATGGACTCAATTTCATCTCTTTGCCTTGTATTCTTGATAAGATTCCACCATTGATCAGCTTCATCTTCTAAACGATATACTGCTAAGATGACTTTATCATGTTCAGAACATTGAAGAACTGAAAATATCTTTTCAGTGGTACTGATCCATTGTTCAGCAACAAGTGGATCAGAAGACCCACTGAAAGAAGGTGGACGTTTCCTCATGGACTCAATAGAATATTGTTCCCTTCTCTGCTCATTTGGAAGTCCAGAATGATTCATAGCTTGTGTAAGTATAGAAATAAGATTTTGCACTCCATCTCCCATAACATTTGTTTGTTCAGACGGACAATCATTTCATTGTCCATTGTATTGATCAACACGGTTCCTTCGGGTTCCAGCCATCGTCTAAAACCCAAAAAGAATAGCGTGAGAGGCAAAAATCATGCTAGGGAAAACAACATAATAAAGGGGGAGTTCCTTGAATATCTAACATCTTAGGTTTAATTCTATGATCATTAGCGTAGTTCTAGTACTATAACCTCTACGTATACTTAACCTTAGGGACATCCCTAGACATACCTTAGAAATATCTCTAGGGATCTCACTAACGTTTTCGCATCCTAGTTTCCAAAGGTTGACTAAACCTTTCCTCTGATACCAACTGTAGAGACCTGAAGCTTGACGTACATGGACTTTACATTACTTTTGCGGAATACTTAGTACATAACAAAAAATACACACACAAGGATCGTAATAGTTTAGTGTCTTTGGAAACTCGGAATATAGTCTTCTAATCGTGGTGAAAGATCTTCAAAATCTCCCATAAAGATCTACTTTTTTTACCTAAAACCATTCTTTATATCCTGGGGAAAAGAAAACATAAAAGGGTGAGCTCAAATGCTCAGTAAGGGTAAACAAAAGAAATATAAATCACATCATATACATAAGCACACAACTTTTTGAAATATTAACCTGCAAAAGAGCTCATAATATCATAACATGGGATAAATCATAGAAGTGAAATGTAATCCCAATAATCATAACTTAAAACATGAAACTTTGTGTCATTCACACATAATCATAGAGAATCATTTCTTGTTAGTCAAGACTCATTGCCAAGACTATCTTAGTGGACAAAGTCCCTTTCTGAATCGAGTAACCCTCGTTTCAGTCCTGTTTCACTGAACCGGTATAACCTACCATTTCAGCCATGTCTATCTCATGAGATATAAAATCTTTACCCAATGCATTGGAGGGAGATATAGGTCCCACCCATCTTATAATGAATCCTTTCTTATGTGTGCCACATAATCATAAACCATACATCATAGCATAACCCACGTAATAAAAATGGGATTCTTAAACAACATGACATAATAAAACAATTCATATAAGATAAAGGAATTCATAAAAATATTTCCATCACAACATAATCAAATCCATGTAATAATAGGGATAAAAACAGAACCCTTTTATTATCTTAGATGGAAAATAATTTTGATAAAATACTTGAACTCTATTCTTGAGGAAAATATCCTTTCTACTTCAAAAACACTTTTCCTTTATTAACATGTCATAAAATTTTAAACTAAAAGAAGTTGATTAAAAATAAACTTGAATACTTTTAAAGGAAGCTTCTTGGAAATAATGTTTTAGAAATCCATTCATGCCGTATAAGTTAAAAAAACATTCTTTGTACTTTTGTCGGAAAAGTCAAAAAGTACCTCGTACGAAAAACGTCAAAAGATTCTTTTCATATTTTTTTACTAAAAACTCACCGAAGGTTAAAATTGGATTTAAACAATTGTAGTTGGATGGAAATAATATTATTTATGAAACATGGATGTGGATGATAAAATACACCCCAGTAAATACCAAAGTATAAACAATCTCGGATAAAAATGAGATTGTGATATTTTCCCTTACCTTAGGTCCGATTTGCTTTGTACGTGTCCGAAGCTCCTGTATAATGGTTTAAATAATGTTATTGACTTATTCCAGAATCATACATATTTATATGATATCATATATGGTCATATTCTTAGCTTCTTATTAGTAATATTTCATTGTTACTTGTTACTCGGGTCTTTATTGCCTTTTGTTCTTATGCGTGTTTTGTCGAATAAATTCTTATTATTATTTTAAGGTTATAGATACCTTATATCCAGAATGGTATTAGTGTAACATATATCATATTTATTCATTCAATTCATTTATATAATTACTATGTAATTATGATTATGTAGAACGAGTCGCATCACATCGTGGAGACGGTATTCCGTACGTACGCACGAGTGATGATATCATTCCTATGATCGTGGAATTTTATTGGAGTATATATATATTATTTCAGTATCAATATTACTTAATAATAATCATAAATAGTTACTAATTACACCATTATACCCATCCTTGTAAAGTGGTGGTGGAAAATAGATTACACCACGGCGTGGAGACAGTATTCCGTACGTACGCACGCGCGGTGATTTCATTTTTCCGTAGGATGGATAGAAGGTGAATTAGGGTTGTTTCATATTTATAATAACATATCAGTATGTAATTAATACTGATGTTATTACTTTATCATGAAACAACTAAAGAAGAAGAAGTTGAAGAAGAATGAAATTGAAAAGATCGGTAATGGATATTACCTCTTCTTTGGAACGCCTCTTTGAATCCTCCACTTAGGGAACTAAGATTGGTCTTTGAAGAATACCAGGACCTCTAGGATTATTCTAGGGAAGTGGAGAGGAGAAAATGGCAGGGGTTGGCTGAGCTTGAGTGCTCAAATTGGTGTGAGGAGGAGGGGGAGGAGGTACCCTTTTATAAGGGAGGAGAGGGGCACCTTAGGAATATCTCAAACTATTATTTTACATTAAAGTCAAAATCAGTTTATAATGGTTCCAAAGGGACTTATTTCGAATCTAAAGTGGGGATGGGTCGAAATACTATCAACCAATAGGATTTAGACAAGTTTAGGGTGTTATTTTAACCTTATCAATTAGATTTAACTCTAAGTTAAATAATTTAACTTTTACCGTGTCTTTTTGTTTTCTTTCACTATATGGTTAATACACTTACTATAACATGCCAAACGAACCGCAAATTGTTTATTATTAATATATATATCCTTATCTAAGTCATTTGTCCGAACCTTAGATTTTTAGGAATAAAATAACAATTAATAATATAATATTTGTTTTAAAAACTATTTTATGTCAATTTTGACACTATTTGGTACATGATTTTTATGAAATTCATAACAGAATGATAAGTTCGAAACAAGTTACTTAAATCAACAATAACATGTCATATTAACCTATAAAATTAGTTTAAGTCATAAAAAGTCTCAAATTACATTTATTTGGGCATTTATAACATCAATTATGTCAATATTTCATTAATACGAAAATTACTGCATCATCTTTGTGTCATAATAAATGATAATTATTTAATCCCTAAAAATTCTAAATAAATTCTTATGATGTAGATAATTGTAGTATATTTCTGGAGATTATTCATGTTCGATGTTTCATGGAGTTTATCACTAGATTAAAATTATTATACTTATAAGATTTATGAAAGTGACATGTTGTCACATTCTTTGGTTTTAATAATAATTAAATTATTTTCATTGACAAAATTTAATTAAATTAATCTAATCTGACCCTTAGGTGACATGGGTCGTTTTTTAGTCATCCAATAGGATTTTGACATTTGTTAGGGTAATTTTAAAATATTATATTCACCCTTAATTACCCGATTTACCTTTAACTATGTTAAATAAAATTTACTGTAGTTACTATTCATAATTCCCAAAAATAAAAAGTATCCTATTAACATAATTTGGACCCAATGATTCCAAATATGGAATCCATTTTTTAAAATTTAAAATACAGAAGTTTCAGAAATTAAATTAAAATTAATCCCATTGTCGAATAAAAACAGGTTTTTGTTTAAAACATTGCAAAAGATTGAATTGATTTAACCTACGAATTCAAGGTAAAATCAATGCTAATGACATACAATATATTAAATGGTAAAAATATATTCTATTTATACTTTAAAACCATTAAATATTATAATTTAACCACATAAGATATTACGATGAAAAAAGTTGTTTTTAATTAAAATATAGCATGTTTTTACTATTCATTAAAATGTGAAAGTTACCAGAATAATATGAAAAATTTATCCAAATAAATTTTTATTTCTTGATTCCAAAGAAGAATTTTATTTTGTCAAATTGAACTTATAAACATGTCAAAAACCAGATTTAAAGTGGGTGCGCCATCAAAAGGAAGCAAAACTGCATTTTTTGAAAAATACTTATTTTACCCAAAAAATTTATTTTGTTCTTATACCATGTTCTAGAAATGTGTAAGATGAATAATAACGTTATAAAATTAAAAATTTAGTTAATACTATTCATAACGGCTAGTTCATGACAATATTATAATAATATAACATTGTTTATTAAAACCCGGTATTGCGTACAACACACTCTATCGAGGAAGGTCGCGATTGCGTGTAATGCAAGCCAAGTCAGGGTTGCGTGTTGTGAAAGAATCCTTCGTTGTTTCGTATAACAGAATCCAACCATATTTCATTTATACATTTAATATATATATATATATATATATACTCAATGTTGCGTAGAATAACTATTATCAAAATTGTGTGTAACACGGTCCAAGAATAGTGTTGCGTATACTGCAAGCTAATACGGTGTTGCGTATAGCGCAAGGTAATCTTGGTGTAGAATACAACATAAGACATTAATGAAAATAAAATAATATTTTTCATAAAATCTCGGGCTGTTACACAATGCCAATATGGAATTAGCACCATTCTATAGATTCCTTCATAATGAAAAAATAATAATTCTCTTCTTGATCATTCAATCCACTAATTCCCAAGAAATGGATCAACATAATCATAAATATATATTCTATTCCATAGTTCATCAAGCATGATAAAGTTGTTTTAGTTTTATATATACTAAAAGGTGATATTGAACAATGGTGCACTTTAATTTAGAATAATATGTAAAATGAATAATTTTATTCTATTTAATATTAAGATTTGAGTAATATATTATTAAGAAAAATCTCACACTCTTATCTAGAAAAAGATTTATAATTCATATATTTGAAACAAAAGATGATGAATTTATTGGTACATAATAAGAGATCATCAAAAGACTCACATGGAATGCATCAAATTTCATAATTGACCCTAAAATAAGGATTAACCAATTGTTTAGTATTATGAGACCACACTTTTAAAAAGAATTAGCTAAAAGAAGATTATGTGACCATGAATAAATGGTTTGATATATACTTAATGTAGAAATTGGATCCATATAATCATTTTCATAATGGTATTTTGATAATAAATGGAAGACAATGATTAATCAAAACTCCAAATAATAAATCACATGTAGGGAAGAAATTTCATCGACCTATAGGAAAACAAATTTAAAGTATACTCATGATAATTTTTTTGAAAATAACTGTAAAATTATTAATGTCTCAAATGGATGTACATCAAGCTAATAATTTTCATAGAGAGATAAAATATCTTATTAATGTAAATATGGAGAATATATAACCATGTAATGAACCCCCAACACTTCTTAACCTCAAATTCGAGGAGTTTGATAATTTGGAAATTAAATTATCTGACATTAGGTCTATTGACATTAATAATCCTTAGTAACCTATATTTATAAGGGAGGAAGGGAGAACTTATCCCATCACTAACTCTGAATTAGATCACAATAATGATCGTTTTAAAGGCACACATACTATTCACTACTTGTTATTAACTTTATTTTTGATTCTATATTAACACATTCTTTCAAATTGTATATGTTTATTTAAGAATGTTGATCTACTACATCAAAACTTGGACATTTAATTACAAATAAAACACCTGGTAGTATAATTATCACATAAAATCTATATAAATATTTTATAATTCATGTTTTTGGGAAGACACTTCCTATTGATCTAGTAGTTCTTCCCAAGGTAGAATTCAAAATGGTATTTTTCAGGGATGGAGTCTCCCTATATAGAAATAATATTAGTTATCTGTTGAAAAAAATATCATTTCATATCCTAAATCATTATTTTATAAAAATCTATGAAATTATGACTATGAAATACATTTTTAATAAAATCATATAATATTGTTCATTAAAGTCAGTAACTAAGGATCCATAAGTCAATTGATCGGTGATGAACTCAATATTGATGGAATTTCAATTGTCTGAGAGTATGTCGATGTATTTACAACATATTTTCCCAGTATTTACCAATAAAATATTGTTTACTTTTCAATTCAACCCTTATTATGATCTAATACCATATCTAAGACTCTATATAATGAAACCTATTGAGTTGATGAATATAAAAAATGTATCCTAAATGAATTTGTAAAATGGATTCATATTCCCATGTGATTCACAATTTCATGAAAATGTTCTCTTTAATAGGAATGTTGTAAGAATAATACATATTTTCATTGATAATCATGAACATAAAGAAACAATGATAAATAGTATGTATCATATTCCTCAAATTGGTGTTTTTTCTATAAAATTATAGGGTCTCAATAATTCTTGAGGGTGGATATTCAATTGGTGTTCTAACATCCCAAGTAAATAACGAATATAAATTTATTATATTTATTAATTTTTTTGAATTAAATATTAATTATACTATAATTTGGATACAATGTTTGATTGTGTACCCAATACGCAACCACATGTTTCTTTGAAAACTTACGTTGCACACAACATTGAGTTATACTGAAAAATATTAATATAATAATATTATTTTAAATGGTAGTTAATGTGTAGCTATTGTATTGGAGGGAATGAAAAAATCTAACAATATTATTATTAAATATGTTTCTTAAATTTTTTAACATTTATGCAATAAATTTTAGAGGCTTAAAATAAGAAAGAATCTGATTTTAAGCATAAATAATCTAATATTCATTAAAAGGTCGATTTATTGCCTTTTTATGAAGAACCCTCTTTAAATATAGTTTTGGACACATTTATATGTTTTATTTGACAAAATAAATGTTTCTTTAGAATCGGGATATGAAAATTTACTTTTGTTACATTTTTGGTATTTTTCTAACAAAATTCATTTTTTAATGATTTGTGAAAAATATTGTATTTTAATTCAAAAATTCCTTTTAATATGATGTATTTATAAGTTTATATTATCTTTTAAATTGGTTTTAAATTGTAATTATATTATTTTTTTACCATTTAATCCAATGTTTTTCCTTGAAGTAATTTCACTTTAAAATTGGACATAAATAAGTGTCAATCTTTTGAATGTTATTATTTCTTAAAAACATGATTTTTGTTTTGACTGAGGGAATTAATTTTTATTAATTTCTGAAAATTATATGTTTTTAATATGTAAAAATGGAGTCCATATTTGGAATCAGGTGGTTCAAATTTTTTAAATATGTATCTTTTATTTTTAGACATTATGAATATTTACTTTAGGAAATATTTTATTTACCATGGTTAGAGGGTAAATCTGGTGAATAAGTGTAACAAATTTTTTTTATAATAATATTAAATTATGATAACAAGTGTCTTAATCATATTGGGTGATAAATATATGACCATGGGAATCCTTGGGTCGATTTTGGGACCCCATGGAGCCACATGGGAGTGATAATGACACTTTATATTAATTAATTTAATTTAAAGTCAAAAATGACAAAAACAAATATATTTTAGA
Source organism: Viscum album (assembly GCA_963277665.1). Classification (NCBI taxonomy): domain Eukaryota; kingdom Viridiplantae; phylum Streptophyta; class Magnoliopsida; order Santalales; family Viscaceae; genus Viscum; species Viscum album. Next base: position 864,628,905 of record OY728137.1, on the reverse strand, counting down.
AAATCAATTAATACATTATGTTATATAAGTTATATTTTTGACTATAAATAATCATTTGAAATATAAAAATATTTACAACATCATGATATTTTTTTAATTTTTAGACATCAAATAAATAAAATTAATTATGACACAATAATGATGCAGTATTTACCTCCTTAATGAATGATTTAAATAAATAATATTATAAAGATTAAAATAATATCCAAAACTTATCCAATTATTATTGGATGAATTTATTTTGAACATGAGTAATATTATCGCTGGCTTTAATGAGTTTTGGACCTTTATAAATGGAAAATAATTATATAATAAAATAATATTTTCTAGCTTTCTAAAAGAGCCTCACCACCACATTATAAAAACCCCTCACTTTTAACCCATTCCTCACACTACTAAAGATCTTTGGCTCAACCAAACTCTGCTGAAATAATCTCCCTGCATCCCTATGCTCCTCCTAGAATGCTTACTCTAAGCATAGGGAAATTCAATTAAACCTTTTGATTCAAACCAAATGGAGATACCCGATTTAAACGTAACGTCTTCTATTAAGTTATTTTGTGTTATTTTACTTCTCCAAACACATAAAATATTTTATACCTTTATTTTATAACAAAACCAGAATAAAAAATATTTTATTTTGTTGTTATGAGATGTATTCTAACTACACTTACACACACCTCCATCTAATGTGTAAAGAACAAACTGTTTCTGTGGATGGTGAACTAATGCCTAATGAAATGATGATTGTTCAATCTTCTCCTACCACCTCTCATGGTGACCATTATGATGGTACAATATTTATATATGATTTATATTATGTTTATTTTTTTCTCTATGCTTTTGTAATTTTTATTTACAAACATACCTTTATCCTTTCCAATATGTTTAAATACGATAATTTCATTTGAGGAAGTACGGACTACCTCCCCATCAAGGTGATACGATTCGTTCATGACATTAATGGAATGTATACAGGATAAAATTAATGAAATTATGTAACATATATATGGTATGATATTATACCAGAATTATAATATACCTATGTTTCATTATTTTTTCATTCCATTAATTATGAAATAGAAATGAAACTAGCATTCATTCATACGTACAACATACCGTCTCCATGAATGTTTCATTTCATTTATCATATTCAAATGTTATGTAATATTATAAATACACACATATACTGGATATATATGATATATATGATATCTGAATCAAGAATATCATTATGGAGTTAATGAAATTTTGACCACATGAACAACTTCTAATTATAAGATGTTTTTTTGACTCATGTATCAAATATCGACAAAACAACTATTATTAACTTAAATGATTTAAAAATGTTTATAACATGGTAATAAGTGATATAAAAGGAAAAAATAAACCTTGTGAAAGGTTAGTAAGAAATTATAAATTAACATTATTTTATTATTCAGGTGATTAAAGAATGCACATGTCATGTCAGACATGAGGTAATGAGTTTCTTATATCACTTTTAATTCCATGAGATTTCCATTGTTTACCACTTATTTCTTGCATGTGGTGTATTATGTACATAAATTTAATATATATTATCATGATTTTATTTATATTCATGGTATTATGTGATTAATTTGGTGGTTATTAACTTTTGGTTATACGACTCGATTGATTACAACGTCGTTAAGGGTTTTCATCTCAATTTTTATTCTCGTGAGATTCATGCAATATTTTCTACCATTTTCTATTGTGTGGGGTATGAACTACCCATGATTATATTCTTTGTGTAATATAATTAATTTTTGTGGTATTTAAATCACAGTTTTATGATTTTTATTTCATGGGGCGTATGTCTTGTAAGTTACCAAATCTGTAACGGAACCTTTCACCTTCATCTTTTAGTCAAAGACTTATTTTTGTAATGTATTTTAATTTAGTCTTATTTTGATGGGATATATTCATTAATATCCTTATTTCTATAAATTTTAGGTCTAAGTTATGAGATACCATTATTTCTCTTATCAACCCATTTTATGAATTTTAAAGTGACATTGTTTGGCTATCGTATTCCTATAAGAGAACCTGTTAACCCTATTTAAATTATTCGGGTTGAACATATACTTCTTGATTGTGTCGTGATATGAATATGTTTGAATGTACTATTATTTTTTTACACTTAATATCCACTTATATTGGGTGTATTTTTATTTTTCACAAGTAATTATATCATTGATTTGTTGTTAATCTAAGGATACCATCTTTATAAAGGACTTTATCTCAATTTATATTCCATTGAGAGATCATTGTTGTTTGGAACCAATTCACTTTTATATGGTGTATATACTATTTTTTGGAATATTATATCATAAATAACTTTATTCTCATGATATTATAAATTTTTGATTAAATTTTATTTCATAATTATTTTTATTCAAGTATCTCTCATTTGGTTAAGAACTCCTTAACTAAAATATTGTTTTATAGATTTATTATTCTAAATCATTCTCATTAATGTCCATGTTTGAAAAATGGTTTTGAGGATTTATTTATATGAACATTATTGTTTTAAAATTTTAATTCATTTAAAGGATTCAAAGTGTTATGGTTCACTTTGATTAAAAAATATCTTTATTAAATGTTTTAAATGGTTTTTGAAAATGGTTTGATAAAGAATTGATTATGTCAATAACTGGAAAACATATATTGAGATAGAAATTTGGAAATGTTATCTTTTCCTTCATGCTTATTTTATATGTTTTGACAATGTTATGGTTCATCGACATTATTTACATATATGGGTGGTTCCGTGATAAACCTACACCGAGTGAGGCCAAGATAGTTCTCAAATGCATTGGGTAATGTGATTGAGGTAAAAGTTAATGTTTCTCCTAAAATATTTCAGGAATATACTGTGATGGGTATTCCAAAATAACTCTCTATGTAGTTTTGATAGCTAAAATGTAAGAATTTTATGTATTCCACAAGATACGCTTATGATTTATGATTTATATGTGTTATTCATAAATCTTATAATTTCATGAGGTATGTTATTATTGAAAATTATGGCTTCATTGATTTGTTTTTATTGATGGGTTAATGTTTTTTTCCTTATTTTATGACCCTTAATAATATTTTTATGCTCATACCATGTTTTTGAAATGTTTTACACATGACTAAAAGATGAATAGGGTCAAGGATAGGATCCAGGAAAAGTCATGCTGTCTAAAACTTGGTGCTAGACATGTTTCATTTTAAGAGTATTTATTTAATAAAAAATGGATACTTATTAGTAGTGTTTGCCTATAATTTTAATGTTTATATGTAATATTTATATCCTAATTCTCTAAAACTCTAAACCTGAAAATATCCTTAATGCGAATTATTCATTTAATTCATGATTATATAATTTCTTAAGGTTGGGACCTTATAGTTGGTATCTGAGGTCAGTCTAGATATCTTTAGTGGTTAGTGTGTTATTTAAGAATAAGTTACATAACCATAATGGTTATCATATAAAAAAGTTTCGTATTTATTTTAGAGGTGATAAATGGTTATTACATTTTGCTGTGAAAAATGTAAGGAATTAAATAACCTTTATAGATAAAATATGTTATGGTTATTTTTGAGGAATTTGTATATTTTTATTGAATGTTATGAAATTATATAGATTTTTAAAAAGGTAAACTTGCAGACCATCTGAAAACCCATCGCATCAGAAAATGCTACAGGAATCAAATCCACAACCAAAGTGCAATTGGTATTTATCACCTACCACTGTACTACGTGAAGTATCGGGTTAGTATGACTAATTCATTTTAATTAAATGATTTTATGGATCATGAATAAGTTTATTTGGGATCTTATGTTTTATCAAATGGATATCCATTATATAGAAAAATGACTATGTGATTATGTAATATAGATTATTTTGGAAGATTGTCCCTCTTTTGGGAACCCTATATGCTAAAAGAAAATATAATACTATGGGGTTTTATTTGTGGAGTAATGGTTGAAATATTATTTTGAAAAAATATATGATTTTATTGTGGACTTAAGGTGATTTGGCTTATTTATGGAAATTATTAATCTATCAAAGAAAATATGTGTTTAGGTTAATTACATTTTAGTATGAGACTTTAAGAGTAGTTGATGTTTGTGGAGATAAATGTTAAGATTTACTGTTGAAGACTATGTGATTAGATCCTTCGGAGTTTTGGGTTTCAATCATAGTTTGGATTATTTTGAATAATTGGAAGGAAAATTATATATTTAATGGTCTTTCTTGAACTTTGGGATCATTTTGTTGAATTTTGGAGGTAAAGAGTAGTATTTCTTTTAATAAGGTGTTATCCTTTTGGGGATTATCTGAACATGTACTAACAAATTTTGGTTTTGGATGATGTTTAAAGATAGTGGAAATATGTAGTTCATCTTTTATAGATTATGTGATACTCTAAAAGTTTATTTCAGCACTTCAGGTGTGATGAAGTCATCTTGAATACGTACTGTTTGGAGAAAAGGTCAGTTTATGGTAGAATTTTATAAAAAGATGAAAGTCTACCTGATGAGTAAACATGTTTCTTTACGATTTTAGTTAAGCTCATAAATAAATTTTTCAACATTATGAAAAGTAACTTAAAACAAAAATGATTTTTGTTATCCTTTTCTAATTGGAAATCATAGACTATTTAACCCATCACATGTTTGTGATTTTTGGGTGGTTAACTTTCTACTAATGATGTTTTCTATCACTCTCCATTAGAACTTGATGGTTTGTTTTCTCATCCATATCAATGTTTTCTTTGAATCATAGTATGGGTTATCTTAGGTGACCATTTTACCTCTATTTATTTCTTATGAATTCATCGTTTTATTCACTCTATTTCAGATGTGGAACTTTCAATGAAGTTTCCAAGACAAATTTTAAAATTGCGAGGACACAATTACAAAAGGGGGGAAGGATGTAACACCCCAGGTAAATAAATAATATTAAATTTTTATATTTATTATTTTTTGAATTAAATATTTATTTTAATTTAAAGGGGATTCTATGTTCGATGGCATACCCAATACCCAAAAATGTGTTTCTTTGAAAACTTATGTTGCACACAACGTTGAGTTTTATTGAAAAATATTAATATAATTTTATTATTTCAAATAGTAGTTAACGTATACTCATTTTATTAGAAAAATGAACAAAACTAATCATATAATGATTAAATATGTTTGTTAAATGTTTTTACTTGAATAAAATAAATTTTAGTGGCTTAAAATAAGAAATAATATGATTTTAAGACAAAATAATCTAATATTTATTAAAAGGTTTATTTAGTGCCTTATGACGAAGAAAACTCTTTAAATATAGTTTTGGTAAATTTTATATATTCTATTTGACAAAATAAAATTCTATATTTATAATCGGGACTTCAAAATTTACTTTGGTTAATTTCTTGGTATTTTTCGAATAAAATTTATTTTTAATGAATAGTGAAAAGTGCTGCATTTTAATTCAAATCTACCTTTTAATCTAATATATTTATAAGGTTAGATTATTATTTTTTTTAAAAGTTTAATTATATTATGTTTTTACCATTTAATCAAATTATGGTCATTTCAAGTAATTTCACTTTGAACTTGGACCTATATAAGTGTCGATCTTTTGAAAATTATTATTTCTTAAAAACACACATTTTGTTATGACATCGTAATTAATTTTAAATTAATTTTTTCCACTTATGTGTTTTGAATTTGTAAAACTGTATTTAATATTTGTAATAAATAGATATAAATTGTGTAAATATTGAACATTTATTTTTAGACATTATGAATATTTACTCCAGTAATATTTTATTTACCATGGTTAATGAGTAAAATCTGGTAAATAAGGGTAAGAAAATATTATTATAATAATATTAAATTACCCTACCATGTGTCATAATCCTATTTGATGATTCATTTCTGGCCATGGGAAGTCTTGGGTCTATTTTGGGACCCCATAGAGCCACATGAGAGTGATAATGACACTTTATATCAATTAATTTAAAGTAATGATCAAAATGACACAAACATATATCTTTTAGTAAATCAATTATTACATGGGGTAATATAAGTTATCTCTTTGACTAAAAATAGTCATTTAAAAGATAAAAATGTTTTATACATAATTATAATTTATTTATAATTTTTATAAATCAGATAAATAAAATTATATATGACACAATAATGATGAAGTATTTACCTCATTAATTACTGATTTAAATAAACAAGATTATAAAGATTAAAATAATATACAAAAACTAATAAATTCTTATTGGAAGATTTTATTTCGAACATGATTATCTTATCTCTGACTTTAATGAGTATTGTAGCTTTATAAATTGAAAATATGTACATAATAAAACAATATTTTAAAGCTTCCTTAAAGAGCCCCTCCCCCTTATAAATATCCTTAACTTCTAACCAATTTACCACACTTCTCAAGCCCCTTGGCTCATCGAAACTCAGACCAATTAAGCTCCATATATCCCTATCATTTTTCTAGAATCCTTCCCCTTGTAATAAGTCAAGTTAATTAAACCTTTTGGTTCAATCCAAAGGGAGATACCCGATTTTAAGGTAACATCTTCTCTTAAGTTCTTTTGTTTTATTTTACTTCTCCAACCACATAAACTCTTTTTATTCCATTATTTTATAAAAAAAGTATCGAAAATATAGTAGTTTGTTATTATGAGATGTATTTGATCTACACTTAATCACACCTCTATCTAATGGGTTAAGAGCATACTATTTATGTGGACGATGAACTACTGCTTCACAAAACGATGATTGTTCAATCTTCTCTTACCGCCTCTCATGGAGGCTATTACGATAGAACTGTATTTATATATTATACATATTATGCTTATTTTTTCCCCTATTTTTATGTAATTTTTATTTTCAATCATACCTTTATAAATTCCAATATGTGTAAATACGATAATTTCATTTGAGGAAGTGCGGACTACTGCCCCCACAAAGTGATATGATTTGTTCATGTCATACATGGAATGTATAAAAGATATAATTAATGAATATATGTAACATATATATCATATGATTTTATAATATAATTATAATATAACTATGTATCATTATGTTTTCATTCCATTAAATATGAAATAGAAATGAATGTAGTGTTCATCCGTACGTACGGCTTAACGTCCCCATGAACGGTGCATTTCATTTATTATCTCTAATTGTGATGTAATAATATAAATACAAACATATATTGGATATAGATGATATATATTATATCTAAATCATTAATATCATTCCGAAGAAAATTGAATTTGGACCACATGAACAACATGTGATTATAAGAAGTTCATTTTTGACTAAAGTAACAAATATCGACAAAACGACAATTATTTACTTAAATTATTGCATAATGTTTATAACATGGTAATAAGTGATATAAAAGTAGTAATAAACTATAAAAATATTCTTAATCAAGTTTAAATTAACTTTATCTTATTATTCTGGATATTAAAGAACAAACGGTTCAAGTCGGACATGAGGTAATGTGTTTCTTATCACACTTTTAATTCTGTGAGATTTCCATTGTTCACCTCTTATTTCTTGCATGTGGTGTATTGTGTACTAAGATTTAATATATATTATCATGATTATATTTATATTCATGTTACTCTATGATTCATTTGGTGGCTATTAACTTTTGGTCATACGACTCGATTGATTACAACGTGGTAAAGGGTTTTCATCTCACTTTTTATTCCCATGAGATTCATGCTATATTTTCCAATAATTCTTTTTGTGTTGTGTATGTACTGCCCATGACTATATTAACTATGTAATATACTTAAATTTATGGGTAATTTCATCTTTATTTTATGATTCTTATTTCAGGAGGTTTATGTTTTGTAAGATACCGAATCGGTAAGGGAACCCTTCACCTTTCTCTTATAGTCAAATACTTATTTTATTTATGTATTTTAATTTACATATTATTATGATGGGATATGTTATTATATATCCTTATTTATGTAAATTTTATTTCCATTTTATGAGATACCCTTTTTTCTATCATCAACTCATTTTCTGAATTTTAAGGTGACACTATTAGGCTTTCGAATTTCAGTAAGAGAACTTATTTACGCAATTTCAATTCTTTGGGATAAACTTATAATTCTTTATTATGTCATGCTATGAATATAGGAGAATTCACTATTATTTTTTTACACATAATATATAATTATATAGGATGTATTCTTATTTTTCACACATAATTATGTCATTGATATTTCATTAATATAAGGATACCGTCCTTATAAGGGACTTCATCTCAATTTACATTCCATTGAGACTTTATTGTTTTTATGCACCAATTCACTTTTATATGGTGTATATACTGTCCTTTGGAATATTATATCTTTAATACCTTTATTCTCATGATATTATAATATTCTAATTAAATTTAATTCAACATTTATTTGTATTCAAGCATCAATTATTTGGTTAATAACTCCTTATCTAAAATATTATTTTAAGGATTTATTCTTCTAAATCAATCTCATTAATTTCCATTTTTTAATTTTTTTTAAGGATGTATTTATAAAAACATTAGTTTTTTAAAATGTTAATTATTTAAAAATATTCAAAGTGGTATGGGACACTTTGGTTAAAAAATCTATTTATTAAATATTTTAAATGGTTTTTGTAAATTGTTTGATAAAGAATTGATTATATCAATATCTTGAAATAATATATTGTGACAGTAATGTGGAAAGGTTATATTTTATTTATTCTTTTTTATATGTTATGACTATGTTATAGTTCTTCGGTATTGTTTTTGAATATGGGTGGTTCTATGATAAACCTAGGGCAGGTGAGCCCGAGATAGATCTCCAATGCATTGGGTAACACGACAGAGGTAAATGGTAATGTTTCTTCTAAGAGATTTAGGGAATATACTATGGTGTGTATTCTAATGTAACTCCCTGCGTAGCTATGATAGCCAAAATGTAAGTATGTTATGTGTACCACACGTTACCTTTATGATTTATGATTTCTATTTGTTATTCATAAATTTTATTATTTCATGAGGTATGTTATGATTGAAAAGCATGGTTTCATTGATTTGTATTTATTGATGGGTTAATGTTTTCTTTCTTTATTTTCTAACCCTTACTAAGATTTTTATGCTCATACAAAGTTTTCGAAATGTTTTCCACAAGACTTAAATATGAATAGATTCAACGATGGGATCAATGGAAAATCATGTTTTCTAAAACATTGAAGTAGACAAGTATCTTTTTACGAGTTTTCATTTTATTAAAAAATGGATACTCAGTAGTAATGTATAAATGTAATTTTCATGTTTATATTTAATAGTTATGGCCTAATTCTCTAAAACTCTAAACTTGAAAAGATCCACAATGTGAATTATTCATTTAATTCAATATTATGAAATGTTTTATGGTCAGATCATTATAGATATACACTAAATTATGGGTAAATCGACAAGATATATTCACGATAGAAATCCATAAATTGTTTGAACATTTTCTATACAAAATAATGCCTTTCGGAAGTACAAATACCCTTTCACTACTCATTGATTGGATGAATATATTATATAGATATTACCATACAGAAATGTTTTAGTGTTTATTAATGATATTGTAATATATTTAAACAGAATGAAAGAGGACTTGATGATTATTATAAAGACCCTTTGAAAAGGGAAATGATATGACATGTTCAGAACATGTGATTTTTTGACAAAAGAGCATCATACATAAGTAAGTTGAATATAATCAATGTTATAAATTTTTAAAATTTAATGGTAGATTTGAAAAAATAATTTTTAGGCCATCCAATGTGATATTGATATATTTTTTTCATGGTATTGAAGAATACTGTCGACACTTTGTAGAAAATTACCCATGGTTAAAAAATCATTTAATCACGTTCTTATAGAATGGTACATGGTTTCTTTAGATAATAGAATATAAATAAATTATTAAGGATCATAAGAATATATTTTCTAAAACACCTATAATTTTATTACCTTGTAGTGGAGATGGTTTTTTAATACACAATAAGTCATTGGAGATGTTATGGGTCTGTTTCATTATGAATAATGAGAATTTAATTGCTTGTATTAGATGTCAATTAATGACCTATGATAAAAACAACCTCACACACACACTCTAGTGTCAGTTGAAGTGATTTTGATATTAAATATTTATGGAAATTATCTTTAAAGAGATAAGTGTGATATATATATATAATAATCATAATATAATGAAGTATGAATTTATATATAATTAATTAAACATGTGAAAATAATTAGTTGCTTAGAATTACGAAAATATTATGCTTCCTCAATACATTACGATCCCAGGAGAGAGAAAATGTGGATGACTATATTAGTTGAAGGAATCAAGTTTCTTTATCTAAAATGAGGATTTGAAGACATATAATACTCATGGATATTAAATGGAAGGATATGGAAGTCATAATGAAATGTATTATATCATACCATTCCCAATTGATTCCTTAATAATCTTTATATATATAAAGATCAAATATGCACAAAAATATGATATAAACAAGTAGAATAGTGTTATAAGTATTCTATAGTTAAAAATTTATTATTTTAGGCATATAAGATTCATAAAATTTAAATGTATCCATTCAAAAAAATTGAATTATCATTTCAATGATATTTAAATAATCTAAGAAGTAGAAAAATTTGTAGAGACATTAAGAAACAGTACTGGTGGGACAAAATTGAGTAGAAAATTTCATAGTATGTATCTATCTTAATGATATGTTATCTTATAATGGATAAAAATAACAATATATGTTGATGGTGAAAACATTACATATACCAACATTTATGTAGTATAACCTCACCAAATATTTCATTATTGAACTTTTTAGGAATCCTGAAGGGAAAATTTTCATTTGAGTAGTGATAGATAAATATAAATAGTATCCAAATTTCACTATCATTTATTATAATTTCACACATAAAATAATTTAAAGAGTATACATAAAGGAAGTGGTCAGGATTAATGTAGTACCTATTATATTTATAGTTGATAGAGATCAGTAGTTGGATTAAAATTTTTAGAGGACTAATAATTATAGATTAGATACAAAACTTAGTTTCAGTATGGTATATCATCCTTATATATGTGGACAATCTAAAAGGAAAATAAATACATTGGAAGATATTATAAATTCCATCTCAACGGTATTAAAAGGATGTTGGGAAAACATATTTTTATCATAAAATTCACATATATTAAAATTTTTCACTATATCATTTAAATGGAACTGTATGAGGGAATTTATTTGAATGAGATACATGAAATCAACATGTTACAATGTAGGTATAGAATGGATATTGTAAAGTTATAATATTTTCCATGAAATGATGGATAATGTCAAAAATAATCCGTTATATATAAAAGAATAAAAAAAATATAGAATATCAATGCTAATAATCATCCTAAATATATATAATAACTACTAAAAATATGCCTTTAACATCTCTTTAAAAGGACTTTATAAGCACTAAAATGGAACTTAACTACTGAATCATATTTAAAAGGTATTGAATATTATCATTTCTAGAAATGTGATGATAATGGCATGAATTATCAGTACTAAAAAATCATAAATAAATCACCATTTTATCAGTTTTTTTAGAAAGATTGATAAAAGAAACCATTTTTCAGCCCATTTATTTTGCACTGATAAAGGATAATTTTATTAAAATATGTAAATAATCTAATATAGTATTTATTTATTAGCATATTTTGTAGTTCGAATAAAGGTAAATAATGCAGTGAGATGTAATAGCCTAATATAAAACTAGAAACAGGTCATGTCGTGTGCGGTAATGACAATCTATTTCACAATAAACAACAAAATAAAATAAATTAATCATATAAAAATATATAATATAAATAAAATAATATTTCAACACAAATACATGAAAAAACCTTATAAAATGGAATGATAAAATACCTATAGAAAATAACATTCCACCAATTCCTGAGAGAATGAACACACCAACAAAAAATACTAATTTTTTTATAATTATATGAATTAAATTAAATTGAAAATTTCAATTTGAAACTAATCTATGAGTCATCCTAGGAACATTTTGTATCACATTATGTCGTCATTAATGTCCATTTTTGAATTAAAAGATTCACATAGAGTCAAACCTGTCACATCTTACATCAGATGGAGGTGCGGCTGATTCCTATTGATAGAAAATGACATATGGACCATTTTCATGAAGCATCATAACAATATTAATGTGCTTCCATTGTTTTTAGTATGGCACTTGTGATTTTTTGAAAAATATCATTTTAAATTGGAAACATACACTTTGCACTATACAGGTTACATCAGGTGTGGGTTTGACATGAGATAAATTCATACACATTCTAAATCTATTATGAATTGTGGTCTTAAATTATCAAGATAATTCGGGTGTGTTTTCAAGGTTTTTAGTGACTGATAATTTTTTTTAAAAATGTCAGTTTTGAATGGATAATAGACAATTTGAGACATACCAAGAACATTGTGTATTAGATTGAGGTGTGTATAATTACTAAATGTTTAAAATGACAAATATATATATTTTCTTAAATAACCAAAATAATACGAATTAATTTTCACAATTTATAGTATGTCAACTATTTTATTAATAAAAACAATGAAATTTTTTAATAAAAAGATGCACATGTTGTCTTAGTGGTCACAACGTGCATCAGATTGAGGTGAGTTTGATTCTTACACATCCTAAATTAAATATAAATCATTTTTCTAATATATCAAAACAATCAAGATATGTGTCATGGGTTTTGAATAAGCCACTTGTGTTTTTTACTATTATGTCATTTAATCTGGAAAAACACAATTTAATACATATAGGTTACATCGTGAGCGGGTATGACATGTGAATAATTAAAAAATAGTAAAAATAAATTATGAATCAAATTCTTAAATTATGATGAAAATATGAGTCTTGTTTCTTATTTATCCGGAAGTGACATTTTCTATCGTAAATTGTCATTTTAAAAACATAAATGTGCTCTTCTAGTCATTAAGATCACACCATGTGTCATATTGTGGTATGCTAGATTCCTAATAATCATAATTTCCATATGGATAATTTTGTTAAGGTACCAAAATAATATGAACACTTTTTCTATATTTTTAGTATGTTAGTTGTTTTTACTAAAATTAATGTCAATTTTGAATAAAAAGAAACTCTTGTAGTTATAGCGGTCACACCATGCATTGCAAAGAGTTGAAGATTATTATTAAAAGTCTCGAATGAATTGTGGATAATATTCCTAATGTATTCATAAAATATGAATGTGTTTCCTCAACATTAAGTCTTCCTCTTGTGTTTTTTCCTCAAATTTCATTTTAAACTGGAAACAAGAAAATTTAGCCATATAGGTCACATCATGTGTGCATAGGACATTAGACTAATTCATACATTTAACTAATTAGTTATGAGTCAATTTCCTAAATTATAAAGTCCGTATGATCATGTTTTATCATTATTCAATGAGTGACACTTTTTTTGTAATAATATGTCAATTTTAAATCAAAAATGAACACTATGAGTTATAACTATCACACCATGTTTCATATTCATGTAAGAATGATTCATATAAATCACAAATGACATATGGATCATTTTGATAAATTTTAGACAAAATACAAATGTGTGTGCATGGTTTGATGTATTATAGTTCTTTTTAACTATAATTGAGGTAAATTTTAAAAAACAAAGTCTCACTTAGAGGAATAATAGTGACAACGTGCCTTAGATTAATGTAAATATTATTTCTACACATATAAAATTACTTATGGATCATAATATTTATGTATCTAAACAATCCTAATTCGTTTCCTAGTATTTGAGTATGCCGATTGTTTTTTTACCAAAATATTATCAGAAAATGGAAACACAAAAATTGAGTCATATAAGTCACATCGTTTGTGGGTTTTATATAAGACTAATTCATACGTTTCAGAAATCAATCATGAATCATTTCTTGAAATTATCTATACAATCAATGCATATTTTCTCATTTTTTAGTGAGTGTCACATTTTTGTATTAAAATATAAATTATAAATGGATAATGAAAAATTTGATTCATACGAGGCACATCGTGTATCAGATTGGGGTGTGGATAATTATTACCTGTCAAAAATTACTTATGGATCATTTACTAATGTAAAAAAACAATAGTAACGTGGTTTCTATATTTTTAGTACATTAGTTGTTTTTTAAATAATTTTAACATCAATATATAATTCAAAGACAAACTAGGAACCATAATATTCACACCGTGCATAAAATTTTGGTTCATCTGATTATTAGTCGTCTAAAATGACTTATGGATATTATTCCAAATGTATCAAAAAAATCCTAATGTATTTACTTATTTTTCTATAGGCCACTTTTTTTAATAAAATGGGATTTTAAACTGGAAACATGCACATCTAGTCATTCAGGTCACATCATGTGAGGGTTTGACATGAGGAATATTTACACATTGAAAAAATCAATTATAAATATTTTTCTTAATTTAATAAGGAAATCGATTCATGTTTTCATTATTTTTATTGACTGAAACTTTTCAATATCAAAATTTCAATTTTAATCTGATGAAGTACAATTTGAGTCTTTCTAGTGACACCATGCATACAATTGAGGTTTGTATAATTCCTACATGACACAAATTATTTTTCGATTATTCTCATTAATTTGGAAAATAATAAAAATGTGTTTCCTTAGTTGTGTGTATGTCAGTTTTTTTTTTAAAATTAATGTCACTTTTGAATAAAATGATGCATTAGTAGTCATATTTGTCACACTGTATGTTAAATTATGGTGAAGATTATTTCAACACATCCCAAATGGATTAGATATTTTTTTTGTTAAATTATCAAAACAATTAAAAGGTGTTTCCTCAGTTTTGAACATGGCACTTGTCTCACGAACCAACCTAGGCCGAACTTGAACCGGTCACCCATGATGATCCATGGAAAGACTAGAGAGGAATTCTTGATCATCCTAGGCTGGTGAAAAGCACCATGGGAATCAAAATAGTGACTATGTGAATGATTTCGACCAATAAAGATAAACATTAGAATCAGAAAATAAAATAGAAACCCAAAAATAAATAAACTGAATAGAGTAACTAAGAAGGAACTAAAAAGAAATACTAACCAAACTCAACAACCGAAATTAATGAATGTGACCTCACAGATCACTCCCTAAATCAATGATCAAATGTCGCACTAGCAGAACCCACCCAAGATGGAACCTGCAGAAGGACAAAAAACAAGAAAAACTATATGAGTGATTATTAAAACTCAGTAGGATATCTTGGTATTCTATTCCCCAATGCTCTACCTTTGAAATTAAAGAAACAACATTTATATGTTTGAACCACATTTTATTAAACCATGTATTTATTGATTTTTTACTTAAAATAAATATAAAATATATTTCCTATAATCATTTCCAAAAGCAGACTCTGACCTTAAGTGTAACCATGCTCTTTCAAGGGGAAAGTGGTGATTTCTTTTAAAATCGGCACTAAAGAGTTTTAAAAAAATTTTCATTGGAAAAACATTTTCATATAAGTTATGAAACAATAAAAAACACGTTCCCTGAAATACACCACGCAAGAGTATATCAGATTTCATATAGTAAGGGTAATGTAAATAGGTATACAAGTATCTCATCAACAATTCAAACACTAAAAATCCACTAGTCATATGTGAACCCAAGAGATCAAGAATAATCCTGATGACACTAATACCTACAACCCTATCTGTAGTATAATTCCACATACGATGAAATATAATGATCTATACAGACATCTACCCTTTTTGAGAATAGGATGATGGAAAATTTGATAGCAATGATCCCAAATATATCTTCCAACTATCGACCACTTATCAGTACCATAACATACTTGTTCAACACTCATCTCAGACAATTATATCAACACGACTTGTTCCAATATATTATAATGTAAAGGTGGTTAGCCAATTGATACCATCAGAGAATAAAATAATGAAACACACACACACACACACACACACACACATATATATATATAACATGAGGCCTCACACAGATTATCCCCTATGACAGATATCATACCTTAAAAATAAACATATCATAAAGGGTTCCAACCATGGAACCCATATAATGAATCCTATGAATTCCAAAATGAAGTAATTATAACCATTCCATGTTAGGAAGACTTGAGAAAATTCCCATAAGGGTTTTCATAATAAGATCCTTTCATTATTTTCACAAAGTGGTCAAACGGCCCCTTAAACATTCCACAAAAACCAACATCTATCAAAATAGAAAATATCATTCAAAGAGAGGATTCAAGAAATAATTTCCCATATAAAAAATTTAATAAACTCCCTTAAATCATTTCTATTCCACAAAAATTTGTGAATTCCCATATGGGAATACACACCCAATTTCCAATACAGGACCACTTTCTCTAAGATTCCAAACAGGGAACACTTTATCGACATATTCCAAAATCCCTTATGAACCTATACCAATTTTTTTATAAAGCCAAAACCACTTTCTAGGGCCATAAAAATCCTCAAAACCTCATTTCTCACACTTCCATCACATTAAAAAGGAAAAATATATCATTTTATATCCCTTTTAACACATAAATGCTAAGTGTGCACCATTCCGATGAAAAGGCATGAAATTCTTAGAATACTATTTCAATTGACAATCAAAAAATTATTAAACACCAATTTTCATGAAAGGATCGTATTTTCAATTATAAAAAATGTTATAAATAACAAAAATTTGGTGTGAAACAAATAAAACATTTAATTAAACAACTAGTGTGCACAATTATGATCAGACAATACAACTTTAACAAAAAAAGGCATTAACTGTCAATTTTCAAACCAAATGAATTAACAAAATGTTGCACAATAATAATAAACAACTTTATAAGGGTCTAACAATGTGAAATTGATGAAAATAAAATTATAAATTCAATCAAAATAGGACCGTACATTTGGTATGCACTATTTCACAAAACAATGTCAAATATCACAAAACAATTCTTAGAGTAACGTTTGCACAAAAAATAAATTTAAACCAAGTATTGAACATTAACATATATTAATTATAGATGGTGATTAAAAAAAATAAAATTGACTATTCTTAAATAAAAATGGATAAGTTCATCGAAATCCTACCACAAAACCATGGCGTGATGATAACACAAACCCAATACTTCTCTGAGAGGGTTTCAGAACACTTAAACTACAATGAACAACCATAATTCTACAAAAATAACCCTTAAAAAATAAAATAACCCTTATGATATAATGAAAAATAAATTGACAAGGTGCTACTGGAGGTGTGAAGGAGGTGCTGGTAAGAGAAAGACCAGATGGAAAGGTGCACGCTGGACAGAGGAGGGTCGTGACTAGAAGGGGCGACATCAGTAAAGTGCATTCTAGTAGGTGGAGCACCGTAGGGTCATAGGTTGTTTGGCTGATGGCTACTCTGATGAGTAGGAGGACCACCACTGGAGAAGGGGGTGCGTCGAAGGGTGGTGAGTCGTTCTGGAAGGAGGCATGGAGTAGTGCTGGTTGGGGTGGATAGAGGAGGAATCCACACAGGAAAAGAGAAGGGTGAGTTGACCAAAATGTGGAGAGTGCACCTGGGGAGAGGGGTCAGGTCCACCCCATGGGTATAGAGGAGGGTAGATATTTAGGGTTTTGTGGTTTTTTACTTTTCTCATTAAAACCTTAAACAAATTAATACCCCATTTTTAAAAATTGAATCTAAATAATAATAATAATAACAAAATAATGTCAAAAATAAAAAATATAGTAATAAAAATATTAATTTCATTTTTATAATAATAAAATTCCTAAAAATAATAAAAATTTTTAATGACACAATAATAAATATTTATTTTAATTAAAATATGTACTTGTTTTAAATTTTTTTAAGGTGGACAAGGCGTGCAGTTGCCTGGGTGATGCCACATGGTGTTTCCAAAATTCTCTATACCTGTGTTCCAAATGGATCCAACTAAAAAACAAGAAGTTTTTAATGTAACTCAAAAATTTCAACTTGGACTGAGCCGAAACACCAAAAAAATATTCAAAGAGAAAAAATTATATAATGTAAATACATGGGTCGTGGTGTGACAATATTCTCTACCATAATGATTTCCACATCTAGAAAGAAAAACACTTTCCAAACGATTGATCAATGAATAATTATTTCAAATCAACGTGATCCAACATCTCTCTCTGAAGAAATTTCCCCAGCCACCAATATGACTTAATCCCATTGCCCGAATCAAATCACCAGGAGAGGGGAGGACGGAACGGGCTCCCCACCACTAGAATTAAACTAGAATTTGACGACTTAATAGAAAAATAATTGAAGACCATGGTGGGTCTCCTCACCAATAATTTCAAAACTAAAAATAACTAAATAGAAATTCAACTTGAACCCCAATCCAATTCTTTCCCAAGATAAAATAACACAACATTGATCATTTAAACCATCGATTCCCATATGATGGCGAAAAGAGATAAACTGAAACCTCCCGTTCAGACCAAAAACATCACCATAATGGTGTGGAGGGATAGGCACAATTATTGGATCAATGAAACTACAATGGACAACTACTCATGACTTTTCACATTTGGATGATCCCAAACCAAGCCACAAGTAATTCGCATGGGTGGTCCACAAAAGGACACAGATTGAAATATCACATCCAAAAAGTCACAATTACTAACATTGTGTGAGGGATAAGTCTATCATGCTCTTCTCAGCAAGAAGGAATTTACAATGTTAGTGAAACCACAACAGAAATGATAGAACTATCTAACCACAATGACAGAACCACAACCTTAACAAAACCTTTTAAACCCTCAAGGTTCCTGAATATGTTTCAGCTTCACTCTATGTATTTCTTGTTTGAGATCTGATGGATAAAGAATCTCCCACGTCATAGTCAGGTTTTGATAATTCAAATAAGAAAGATAAATTTTTTGATTATAAAAGCGAAAGGAAATAATTTTTTTAATGAAAACCACACTGGCATTGAAAACAAGAGTTCATCAAAAACCCACGTCATTTTAATACATTTAAAACCCCAAAACACCATCAGTACAAATTCCACGATAAGAGATACATTACATTGGATGAAAAAATATAGAGGAAACATTAAACAAAAACACAACAACACATCACTTCAGAGAATTTTCTCCATGATGCTATCTTGTGACACACTGACAGAATCACTGCAAGTGACCCAAGCATCCACAATCATGGCAGAGCATAGGGGTACATAGAGAATACAACTTTTGGTGGCCTGTATTTATACAATGATAACATAGAAGGACCTCTTTCTCTGAAGAGGTTGAGGAAATATCTTAGGCCTTTTGGTTCCTTGACTTGCTCTGAAAACTTCTAATCAATTCCTCACCTCCTTGCATGAATCATCACCACCACTCCTAAGAATTGAATGAGGGAGGAAAACTTAGATCACTACCTACATCTCAACTTTGACATGAATATATTGTCTCACCACATCGACAAATGATGTTATATTGGACTCTACCACCTTCAACTGATGATTGGAATAGAGACCCTCCTCAAAATGCAGAGCCTTCATGGAGTCTTCTATTACATACCATGAATCACAAGGGACTATATCCAAAAATCATTGGAAATATTCCAACCATGATATATCACCATTCTACAGAAAAATCATATCCAACCACATTCTAATCCTTTATTTCTTAACGAAATACTCAAGAATTCACAATGCCTTGAAAAACTCCCATGTAATTTCTTGACAGGGTTTGTTCCGAGAGCCTAACATCCACCACATAAATAGAGTTCCTTCAAGCATGAAGGTCGTAGAAATGACCCTATAAGACTCAAGAATATCAAGGAGGTTAATGTCCCTTTCAATCTTTCACATCCTATCCTTTGATATGGAAGGGCCTACCTGACAATTAAAGAGTGGTGGATCAAGATTTCAGAACTCAAGTATAAAATCCAAAGCATGATCAACTGCACTAATATCTCCAATTGATGTTCCAAGGGAACAATCACTGGACATGAAAAATTCAAGATCCAAATCAAATTAAACTCAAAAATAAAAATCCTCAATATTAAACACCACATAAGAGACCAAATTTTAACATAAGAAGGAAACCCATTATTAACCACAAGCAACTTATTTTTGAAAAAATTTGATTTTAAGAAAAAAAAGGTGGATTTTCACCATTACCAATGGTGTTTCATCGAGCCTCACTCACATGGATATTTTTTTCACACCCTAGGTACCCATCCACCATGCCCAAATGGTCATCCACCCCCTTTCCATATAAGACCATGCATGTGAGCACAAATGAAAACTCTGAAAGATAAAACAAAACAAATTTATTTTCCAAAAAAAATCATTCATCCCATTTAAAAATAACATGTACCATATAAAGGTACACTAACCACAATGATAAAATTAATTTTTATAAAATACATCCCATTAAATTTTAAAAAATTCTTAAATCGGTCATTCCATTTTAAACAGCCATTAGCCAAAACCAATTTATCGAATTCAGACACATTTTAGAATTCAAAGGAGACCCCAAATGACTCAAAAAAAGTAACTATTGTGGTGGGTTAATTGGCCATATGGTAGGAAGCCATATGCCAAACACATCACTGACATGGAGAGCCTTCTAGGACCATTCCCCTAGCTCCACATGGATTTCTAGATCACATGAGCTCGCAAGAACTATTACCCCAAATCCCTTTCTCATATGGTAGTTGCAAAATATTCCCTAAAGACCAATAAAACTAATTAAATTGGGATTGTAATCGAATCTTGAGGATCAGAATGAGCAAGAGTTCACAACGCACATCCTGATCCTACCCATCATGTTCCGAAAATACTATTTCATCTACCATGACTTCCCCAAATAAAAAATTGTGCTCTGAAAAAAAAGGTCCACACGAATATGACCTTCTCTAATACCATTTTGTCTCGAATCAACCCATGATAACCCCGAACCGGCCACTCGAGATGATTCACGACATGAACCAAGAGGAGTTATAGATCCTCTCAGGCTGGCCACATGTACTAAGGGAATTAATAGAGTGATGATGGGAAATATTTAACCAAATAAAAATAAATAGAAGAAGTTGAAAATAAAAGTAAAATAAAAAAAATAAACTGAACAACTAAGAAATAATTGAAAATAAAAACTAACCGAACTCAACTACCGAACAAACTCAGTGTGACCCCACATGAAATTCTCTAACGTAATGATGAAACATTGATATTGATAACACAACCAAGATTGTACCATCACAAAGCCTATAAACTGAAAAGAACTATAGGTGTGAGTATTAAAACTCAGTAGACTAGCCCAATATTCTATTCCCTAATGCACTTCCATTAATATTAAAGAAACATAAATTCTAATATTTAACTACATTAAATTAAAGTATGTCTTTCTAAAGTTTTTACATAAAATTAATGTACAATAAATTTAGCTTAATAATTTAAAAAAAAAAATCTAATCTTAAGTGTTACCATGCTATTTCATGGGGAAAGTGGTGATTTTATTAAAAACCAACACTAAAGTTGTTGAAATACATTTTCTTTAGAAACAAATTCATAGAAGTTAGGAAACGAAGACTTCACTTTCCATGAAAAAAACCACACAAGAGTAACAAGGCAATCATATAGAAAGGGAAATGTAAATAGGTATAAATGTATCTCAACAATAGTTTATAAAATAAAAATCCATTATACATAGGTGAACCTGGGATATCAAGAATAACCCATATGACACTAATACATGTTACCCCATCTATACTAGCATTCCATATACGATAAAATATAAACATTTATATGCTCATCCGCCCTTTATTAGGATAGTATGAGGGTAAATCCCATTGAAATGAACCCAAAAATATTCTCCTACTATGGACCACTGGTTAGTACCGTAACCTACTAGTGCAACACATGTCTCAGACAATTATATAAATATGACTGGTTTCATTATCTTAGGAATTAAAGGGGGTGAGCCAATAGATTGTATCTATTCATCAAATAATAACATATATATATTATAATTATAACATCAATATTCAACCCAGGTATATCTTAGGACCAATCTCATGCCTTAACAATAAAAAAAACATAAAGGGTTCTAACTGAGAAACTCATAAAATGGATATTAAGGATTCCACGATGAAGAAAACCTGACCATTCCATGTTAACAAGTCTTGATAAACATCACAAAAGGGGTTTAATAATAATTACTTTTCATTATTTTCACAATGTGTCCAAAAGTTCCCTTAAACATTCCATAAAAATCAACTTTTTTCAAAAAGAAAACTGACATCCAAAAATAAGTTTCAAGCACACATTTCCCATAAAAAACATTTAAAAAACACCCTTGAAACATTTTCATTCCAAAAACATGTTTTTAATCTCTATTGGGTATACACACCCCATTTTCAATACACAACAACTTTCATTAAGATTTCGAATGGGCTAAAATTTATCTACACCTTCCTAAACACCATAAGAACCTATACCCACTGTTTTTATAAATCCAAAACCACTTTGGACAACCATTAAAGACTCCAAAACATCACTCATCATGTTGTAAACACTTTAACAAGAACAAAAAATATTTTATATCACTTTTAACAAGTAAAACCCAACTAAGAACCATTATGAAGACAAGGCATGCAATGATTAGAAAAAAATTTTAGCTGACACCCACAAAGTTATAAAGTAACAATTTTCATGATAAGAACTTATTTAAAATGAACAACCAAGTTATAAATAAAAAAAATTCAGAATCGTAACAAATAAAACATTTTACTAAACAACCAACATGATCAATTATGACAGGAAAATACCATTTTTACAAATCAAGGCCTAAACTATTGGTTTTCCATCCACATGAATTGGAAATATGTTGCACAATAATAATTTACACCAATAAAAGGGGCTAATAGCCTGAAATAGATGAAACTCAAATTATCAAGCCAGGAGCAACATGACCCTATTTTTTCATGACCTCTATTTCACAAAACAACGTCAAATATCACAAAACAAATATTATATAAACCTTTGAACCTAAAATAGAATTAAAACCATTCTTGACCATTACAATATAATAAACATAAAATGTCTGAAAAAACACAAAATTGATGATTCATAAATTAAAACGGATCAATGAATGTTAATCCTACCTTACAACCATAGCGTGACAATAACGCAAACCCAAACTACTCTGTGAGGGTCTCAAAACCCCTACCATAAAAAATCGTACCTAAACCAACAAAAATAACCCTTAAACAATAAAAAACCATATCTCAATCATGGAAAAAATAAATGGAGAAGGTGCTACTAGAGGTGTGAGGGAGGTGCTTATCGGAACAAGACTATATGACATGGTGTGTGATGGCTGGAGGAGGGTCACAACCGACTAGGGTAGTGATAGTGTTGTGTGCATCGGCCGGAGGACGATCACGCGAGAATAGGTCTATTGATCGATGGCTACATCGATGAGTAGGAGGACTGTGACCATAGAAGGGGTGTGCCAAAGGGTAGCAAGGCGTGTCGGACTGAAGAGAGGGTGTAGCACCAGCTGCTGCAGATAGAGGAGAAACCGAACCCAGGTAAAAATAAGGGGGTGGTGGATGAAATGGGGAGAGTGCACTAGGGGAGAGGGTTTGGGTCCTCACCATGTGTAGAGGAAATGGAAAATGTTAAGGGTTAGATAGTTTTTTTCACATTAAAACATTAAATATTATAATACCCCATTATTAAAAAAATAATAATATAATAATAATAATAATAATAAAGATAATAATAACATAATGATAAAAATAAAATATATTGCAATAAAAATATTTATTTCATTTTAAAAGTAATAAAATTACTAATTAATATTTTTAAATGAAACAATAATCAAAATTCATTTTAAGTACAAACTTTACTCATTTTTTTAAGATGGACAAGTCACACCTTTTCCAAGGTGAAGACGAGTGGGGTTTCCAAAACGCGCTCTTCCCATGCGCCCAATGACATCAACTAAAAACACACACTTTTTAGCATAACTCAAAAATTTTATATGGGAACGAGCCCAAACCCCAACAAAATCTTCAAAGGCAACAAAATAATTTTAGAAAAATACATGGGTCATGGAGTGAATTTTTTTTTTTACTAACATTTCATTTAAAACTAGAAACACCTACATTGATTCATACAAGTCTCATCGTGTGTGGGTTTTACATGAGACTATTTTTATCTTTGTTGATGATTATGAATTCATTTCCTATGGAGATGGTTAATCACCATACATTATCTCATTCATTGATTGAGGAATATCATGACATTTTCCCTAAGGATCTTAGAGGTGGATTACCACCATGTATAAAGTTACATAAATAGTTGGTGAAGACCAATTTCTATATATGACACATACAAATATTTATAATGACTCTTATATTATGTGAAAATTCGATCAAATTTTTTTCAGAAATTGACCTCAATCAATATATATGCATGATCCTTGCACAACTTCATTGACCAAAAAATCTAT
Organism: Viscum album; assembly: GCA_963277665.1. NCBI lineage: Eukaryota > Viridiplantae > Streptophyta > Magnoliopsida > Santalales > Viscaceae > Viscum > Viscum album. The sequence continues at coordinate 864,604,193 of OY728137.1, read as the reverse complement.
TTTTTTGAATGCAAGAACTTTGTCTCCTCCTCTACCATGGTCTAATCCTCAGTCTCTACCTCTGTATCCTCATCCACCTTAGTCTCTGACTCTAACTCCACATTCCACTCCACCTCCACCTCAACCTCATCCATCACCCAACTTTTTTATTTTTTACAATTATGTTCTTCTAAACAAATTAATTTCGTCCATTATAATTCTCCTTGATATAGTGATCAAAAATAATATTTATTAATTTTGACACTAATTCATCACACCCAAAAAATATTTCACTGGTCATAACACATACATGATCATAAAAATTACATATAATCACCTAAATTTGTTTTCATCACACATTCAGATAAAATGTACACTACCAACTCATCTTTACCCAAATTTATTTCTTTTATTGATTATGATAATTGTTAGAAATCACGATAGTACTGATATACTAGTAAAACCAGTGATTATAAAATATAGTTAAGGAAATATGTAATTACAATAAGACATTACCTATTGGAGATAGTGATATTTTCATGCTCTACGATATCTCTCATGAATATGAAAACATGGGAACAAAAATATATTCTGTTATATTTATTGAGACACAATAAAAAAATTGACCAAAATATGTAATTTCTTTTGAAGTGTGTTGATTTTAAATATTTCTATATTTATAATTCTTTTTCCATTTTTAGTAATCCCTGGAATTTATCTATTACACCCCTGACTTCATTGCATTATTTAACCTATATTTCGTGACCACCACATCATAACAAAATTCTTGTTAAAACAAAGACTAAAACATATAATTAAAATTTTATCTATAAAATATTGATTTCAGTGTATAAAAAAATCACAATACACATCATTTGTGGTTAGATGGTTGGATATCCCTGAATTGGATCCAAAACATCAATATTTGGTGTGTCTATATTGACTATGATCAACACCTCGAGCTCCCTAAAAAAAATAAAAAACAATAAGAACTAAAAAAATTAAATATATATTATTTGGGATTAGATTATAGAGTATTATTTGTAAATTATAGCCATAAAAAATAGACTATAAGTTGGTACTTTTTGATCAAATTCTTTGAGTAACTCATCTTTTTTTCTTCTCTATTTCTTCATTATCTAGTGTAAGTTCTACTACAGAAATGAGACAATGATTATTGAGTCTAAATAATATTTTTCATGATATTTCCTTTACGTAGTTGTAATATAATCTATTATAGAAAATATGATAGTTAATTAACTTCAGTCAACATATTATCTCACTATTTGGACAAACAAACATTGAAAATATACCTTAATTACATATTCACAATTGTGACGCCCAATCATTCATGTTTGAGAATATTAGTTATAGTCTCATGAAAAATTACCTTTTTCATCAGAAATCCATATATTTATTTGTAATATATAATTAAATACTACTTTTTATCATTAAAAGTTGTCTCTATATGAATCTAAAATGATAATAAATGTTCATCTTGAACTTGTGGGGAGAAGGTGTTCTTGGAGTGCCAGTTTTATTTCTCAGAATATTCTCTATATTTTCTTTATCTGAACTTCTGTTTCCCCACAACTTTATCCATATGTAATATCATACCTTACTTAAGTCCTTTTATCATCAACTGTTACATTATTTTATTGTGAAAATATTTCTTAAAGACATACCTCCTGCATCCTTATATGATTTAATAGACATGATATGAATGTTCCAATAGCATCAGAGACAAGTGAAATATCTAAATCATCAATTGGAACATTAAAATTAGTAATCCGCTCAAGATATAACTCAATCCCCTCTCTCATTTATGCTTTGGGGTGAAATTAATGTGTATCTTGTACCTAAGGATATTACACACTATACCCATCTCAACACTGTAGTGCATGGGTGTTAACAAATACAAATCACCTAAAATTGTTCCTTGAATAATTTTAGTAATATCATGTTATAAGAAGTTGTTTGATTCAAATTTTATAGACATTGTAATGAAAACATTTATTAACTCGAGTAGGGTTTTTGGTTAGGGGAACATACTATTCTTAAATCCAGTGGGGTTATTTGGTTCATGTATGGATATTTCATCCACCATCGTTTTTCCTTGATCCTTTCTCTAACATTGTCCTTCTAAACTCTACAAAACAATAATATCCAGTTTTGAGTCTATTTTTATCTCTAATAATATCAACATATTAAATTTATCCTCATGTGGGTTTATCGTCTCTAAATATGTTCAAGGAGACATTGAAAAACATAATACTCTAACTCAACCATTTTATTCCATCCACTTCAAATTTACTGAAAGTGTATTTTCTTCTGTTACGTTCATTGCTGATTCTTATGTCAAAACTATAAAAAAATAGAATGGAAAATAAATAGATATTATATATTTAATATTAATATAAATCATAACAAATTACATTTATATAATACTTACACATGTTTCCCATAGATTTTTTTTCAAAACTAGTTACACACCTAATTTACATGATCCTCCTTCCATAACACATAGTGCAGAATGGAAGTGGCTTCATATTTTTATTCATCAAACCTAATATAAAAAAAATTCCATATCACATAATTAAACATTTATTGTTTATTTAAAGTGAATTCCATTTACTTCACCAATGAAGATTACCCCATCCTTGTATTTCGATAGGGGTGAATTGGTTTTTATGCATGTTATTTATTTTCAGCACTATGTGTATATTTCATAATTATTAATTCTGATTTGAGTTAGATAAAATGAATATTTTCAAATAATATATTATTAACTGAAATTAACTTGAAATGATTTATCATTACAACTATTGATGAAATAAGTCCATGTTTCTTAATTTTAAATTGGTGTAGAACTAACTGGTGGGTGGGGCTTCACTTTCCCTTCAGTATCCCTAATATGTGACAACATAATAAGTGTCTTAAAGTCACTATGGGATTTTTTGGTGGCTATTATGAAAAATTTATTATGTAAATATTCAAAAATAAATAAACTTTTCAAGTAATAATTAAAATTAAATCATGTTTTCATTATATTATTTTTCATTAAAATAGAGAATTATATTTATAGAATTACCATTATATTATTCGAAGGAAATTAATTCATTTTAGGTTGGACCTAGTGCAATTAATTGATATCAATTGGTACATTCATTTTTATTCAAACACCTACATAACTAATGAACATTAACTTATTGGGGTCAATAGATTGGCGGCATTTTTTCCAACCAACGTAAAATTTTATACCCTGAAATATATCCTTAATAATTTTATTCAATACTATAATTTTGAGTCATTGTATTTTTCTCATCAGAATATTTTTGATTCCCTAATAATTCTTCAGTTTCATCACCAAAATTATGTTTTTCTTTGGAAATGGTAACATCATAATGTGCCGAAGAAATTTTATACCTGAGTAGAAAAAATAATAAATTTTCATTGAATAAAAAAAATATAAAAATGGTGAAATGATTTTGGAATGGTTTCATGCATACTCGAATTAAATAATGATGAAATATTTAACTCCACTTTCATATTATTTACTAATTTTTTAGAATGAATCCATTTTTATGGGAATATGTAATTAAATTTATGAAAATAATTACCCCACTATTGTTGGTGTTATCCTTTTAATTCATCCAAAGTTGAATGTTATAGACAACTATCATCCTCAATAAAATCATCTTTAAAAATAGTTATTATTCGGTTTTATTTCATAATACTGATCCCCATATCTTATGAACATCCACCTATGCTTATATAACTACACTAAACAAAATTCATCCCATACCGAGTATTGTTGATCATTTTGGATGACTACCGCTCAAAGTAGTTCAAAGAACACAGAAGAGTTGTGGGATGAAACTCAAGTAATAAAATGAAATAATTATTTTATGGGAAATAAAGCTGGTGAGGATGACAGTATTCTCCTTAAAACTTTTCAAATTACCACATATTAATTTAACATTTAAAATATCATCATAACATTGTGAAAGTTCCTGGACACTGCCATGAAAACATCAACTCATATCTTCTGAGTTGCATCAACATTAATCTATGATACTAGTCCTTTACCTTTACATATATCTCAAAAATAAAAATAATTTATCCTATACGGATCATGTGTTGGGTGTGAGTATAAAAATAATCAAGTAAAATACTAATAGTTCCATGAAAATATAAAACACATAAAATAGAGTGTATGTTCAATGTAGTAACACTCAAAATAAACATGTATGTCAAGTCATTGTGAACTAACCATCACACAATGATGTTCAAATGTACTGGCATCATTTCATACCACTTAATTATATTATTTATACCAAAAAAATTATAACATTTTTCGTCTATGTCATTCAAAAAATATCACAAATTGGTTCCCCTAAGAATGAACCACACAATGGGTTCCACAATAAATTAGTTATGCCTAACTACCAAAAATTCATATTGAAGAACAAACAAGAACACAATTGTCACATCACAATCACCATATCCCTCTATGAAACACTAAAATGTCTATCGTAACTCATATTTTAACATTCCATACCTAGTCCACACATAAAACCTAGCTCATATTATTTTTAAAAAACATTTTTATCCCATATATACTCTAAACTTTCCCATAATATCTAATAACATAAATGAAATTTTGAATTATGAATTCAAACATTTTAATTTTCAAAAATGAAGGAATGAACATTAAAATCATAATTGAAATAAATTTTGATTCACATAATCAATAAAGATTATTATTCCTTGATCCATTCATTTTTCTAAATCACTATATTTTCTCCCAAAAAATAGCCAGAATTATAGCTTTCTTGAGCCTTTCTGATTACCTTGTTCACTGCAATTGGAATCATTAGAGAAAAAGAATGGTGATGAAAATATATTGAGATAATTTATCTCCAATGACACTAATTGTAGTTATGATGAAGTTGGATTCAGGGTCGTAGAGATATGTTCATTGTGGGATAGATACTATCCAGAATCATATTGGAACCCTTTTAAATTTATCAAGGTTGAAGGGAAGGGAATGAAAAGGTTCATTTGGTGTGATTTTTTCACACAAAAATGTTCCTCATAATTATTTTCAAGATTTAACCCATCTTAGTAGTAGTCTTATCCAGTTATGACTAACTGTGGAGGCCCAATAGGATTCAATGAGATTTCCTGAAATGTGAAATTATTTTTTTTATGAAGTGTTTTCCAATGTAACTGAGTGATACACATAAGAAAATTAATATCAAGAAACCAAAAAAATTCATTCATTATGATTTGATTAATTTTTAGGTTCAATTTTTTATATTCTTAGATAGCATTAAATGAGTAGGATGAATGAGTTGAAGAATGGGTTGGGAGTGGTGGTATTCACTGTCTTGTATGTGGCTGTGATGGGAGTTAATGAATACAATCCAAGAGGGAGGTATGTAATCAAGGAACTTTAGAACCACACTGATGGGAGAAAGGATATATTTAAAGATGGAGTCTAATTCACTATCAATAGATGGATAAATTCAAGAATCTAAGGATTGATTAAATAATTTTACTGAAGGTTAGTTGTATTGGGGTATTAATTTACTTACAATGATTATAAATTTTTAATCCGTAATCATAATCAAAGAATAATATCAAAAAAAAAACAAATCATTGTTACTCACCTTGAAAAGGTTGTATGAACTCCATCAAAAATATAATTCATATTCCATAAAAACATTACACCAATTACAATGTAATCCTGACAATCACTTTTTCATATAAGCGAATTGAATTTATCCATTCATTTATTTTAGAAATTACAAAAATAATAAATATAATATAAAATTTAAAAATATCACTAAATTTTATAATATTTAACAAAAGGTTTACTAAACACCGTTAATAATTCTTGAATTCAGTATATCATATATTTTTTTATTTCATAATATATTCAAATGATGCAATTATATTTAGATTCATATTCAAATTGTGTATGAACAAAAAAAATAATCAATTGAAGAAAATATGCATATACCACCATAAAATTATATCATTTTATGAAATAGCAACAATCATAATTTATTGATTCTACCACATCACCAATGTTATACTAATCAACCAATATTAATTAATAGAAAATTCTCACCTAACAATCAATGAATTTTTTTGAAGATAAGTTTCTCAATATATACACATATATTTAGGATTCATCTTATTGTACTAAATTTTGTTTAATTTTTATGCGCATTCCATACCATGGAAATAATATTCAAACATTGACAGTACATATGATTTAAAAATATATAAGAAATGATACAATGGAAACATTAAGAAAATCATGATCAGTTGTAATAGTGGATAAATATTTAGATCACAGTGGTCTCGTACGGAGCTGGAATGAGTTTATAGAGGAGGGGTGGTGTGGTCTAGGTGTAGGTAAGTGATAGAAAGAGAGATATGAGTAGTAGAATTCATCATTGTTATTAAAAAAATGAAAATGAAAATCACAAAACCCAAAAAAACATACAATGAGAGAAGAAAATGGGAAAATCACATTCCTTGGATTCTAGCCTTGAATCATTCGATAGAATGAATGGAGGTATATTCAAATGTATGGTAGTACAAATAGAGATTGATAATAGAAAAAAATTAGTCGAGGTCATGATTCTGTTAAAAAGATATGGGACACCTTTATCCACACTTTCAAAAAATAACTAAAAAAGAGCCCTTTTATGAGTGCTAAATTGACATGTTCTGATAAAAGTCATCTTTATCAGCAATTTTTTTGAACTGATAAAACTAAAAAAATATCATCACCAAAACATTAGTGCTAATCATGCATTTATAAGTATACTCATAAATAAATAAAAATTTAAAATTATTTATATAGTTATATATATTTTTATTATAATTTTATAATTAAATAAAAAATTATTTATTTATTTTTAAATAAAATAATATTATTTAAAAATATATTAATTTTATTAATCATTAAAAATATATAATTTTTTAATATATTACATATACATCTATAAATATATTTAAAATTTTATTTTTATAAATTTATATTTATAATTATTACATTATATTTATTAAATATAATTATTCATCTATAATTAATTATTCATAATAATTTATTTATAATTGCAAATATATTTTTATAATTATATAATTATATATATATATATATTGAATATATATAAATATAAATATATAGATATACTAATTATTTAAATATATTTATTATATGGAATAATTATATAATTATATATGAATGTTTTTATAAATATATGAATAATATGTAAAAAATACTTATAATTATATATTTATATAATTATATATATATATATATATATCTTTCTCTCTCTCATAGGGTGAAGCTCTGTGGTAGCTGCACCTAGGGGTCGTAGTGAGGTCTCGAGTTTGAGTCTCACAAAGTACATCCTTGGGTTGTGTGTTGCCTACTTTTCTTTATAGAGTAGCTTCATTCCCAAATAAACTGAGGATTCAAACATAGGATATATATATATATATATATATATTTAATATGAATATAAATTTAAATATAGTATATTCACTATTTATATAAATTTTTTATATTTGTATAATTATTTATATATATATAATTAATAATTTCAAATTATACAAATATATAAAAAAGTATTCAATTATTATAATTATAAAAATATAAATTTATAAATGTAGTAGACATACATTTATAAATATATTTATTTATAAATATTTATTTCCAAATAAACTTTTAACATTACTAATGAATATATAATCTTAAATACATTCATTTTTAAAATGAGTGAAATTGAATAATTAAAAATGAATACAGTTAAATTTTCTTGAAAAATGGTCATGTTTAATTTAATAAATAGAAATTATTATAAAAATATGGATATATATATGAAAAGAATAATATATCTAGGAAATACTAAAAACAATGCAAGAAATATAAAAACAATTAATAGAAAATTATTAAAATAAAACCTAAAAAATTAAAAAAATATTAAAAATTAATAAATAATATCTAACTATAATAATATTAAAAATAAATATATAAAACTAAATCATTAAAAATATATTATATTAATTTCATCATGTTATAATGAAATTCCCAAATATATTAATATATGAATAAATTTAATAAATATTTGGTGTATGTGTTTTTATATAAGATTTCATTTACTAGATAAATATTTTTGAGTGTCTATTGATTATAAAAATGAAATAATTATATATAACTATGTGAAATTAATGTTACACATGTGGAATATATGTTAAATTGAAAAATCAATCAGTATTAAAAGTGAATTAGACATTACTATTTTTTTTTAATTATTACATTTTATACTTTTTCAGGATATTTATATTTAATATATAATATTTATTACTATTTATAATCAATATATATATATATATATATCGCACTTATTAATTTTTATTAATAATTATTTTATTAATAAATTTTTAAATACCTTTTTAATTTATTCATTTCAATTTGTTTTTGGTTTAATAAGAAAAACTTGTGCATTATATATATGTAGGTTTAATATGTTTTATTTGTTAATATTTAAAATATATATTTATTAGATTTATTCATTATTCTAAAAAATTACTTAATAAATAAAATGATTAATATTTTTATTAATTTACCATTTTCTATTTTTTTAATATTCCATTTCATTCATTTTAAATATCAACATATTTAAAATATATAATTTATTCTTTTTTATAATTCATATATATGTATATTGAATTTTTTAATTTTTATAAATAATTATTTAAATAAAAAATTTCTTAATATTTATTTTAATATTTATTTGTGTAATTATTTGAATTTATTCGGGACCTTTATCAACATTAAAAATATGCTGATATTGTTTATACTTTATCATCGCTAAAAATAAACCACTGATAAAGTGTTCCCTTTACCAGCGCTAATAAAGGGTACCTTTTATTAGTGCAATATAATAGCATTGATAAAGAATATCATTTATCAGCACTAAAAATAGCACTGATAATGTATACGTTGTTCCAATAATGACTTATTATGAATTTTCCTTTTATCAATGTTTTGAAAATAACAAACACTTTATCTTAAAGGAAATTTTATTTTCCGTAAGGATTGTTTTCATAAGGAAAATTTCCCCTCTATAAGGAAATTTTTATCAATACCTATTTTATCATTGTTCATTTTATAGTCTCGCTAAATATAAGTAATTTTTTTACTAAGGAAAAATTTGGTGTCATATCTAAAATCTCAGAATCCTATAAATCCATAAATATATAGTATTCTATTTTGAGGATCCGAATTCTCTGAAATTCAGACCCTGAATTCTCTGATATTCATACTATCAATTCATCAAGTTGTGACTCCAAGTTCATTAGAATTCAGGCTCAAAATTCTATAGACATTAGACTCTAAATTCATCAGAATTCGTACTCTGAATTCTTTAGAATTCTGACTCCAAATTCTTTAGAATTTGGATTTCGAATTTCTCAGAATTCAGACTCTAAAATCTATTGAATTTAGATACCAAATTCTTTGTAAAATAAGAATATGAATATCCTTGTGTTATAGACTCTGAATGTTTGTTTCGTTATATTAAAAATTGTAATTCATTCCATAAACACCGAAATATATATTTGGTTACATAAAATTATTTTCCTTACACTTGTAATGAAACAATGTCATAAAATAATTTTCTATCTAACCATTATTTAAGTGACACATATATAGGTCCCACAATGATTCAAGAAAAAATATGACTGTTGGAGGAGGGAGCAGACCATTGGAGAAATGCCTATAAATAGAAGCTCATTTGAATGAACTCAAAACATGTATATCAGTATAGAGATTTCATGTTGATGAAGTGATTTCTAGAAAGAGATACTCCCATTATTTGTGCATACTAAAAATAATCTTCTGATTTCTTAGTGTGACTCTGATTATTGTTGAGTACAATCGAGGGCTTCCCGGGATATAAAGACAGAGGTGATGACTACCATAATGATTGAGGGCTTGCAAGGACAACAAGATAGATTCCAATATTCCTATTGAGGGCTTACCCTAGTGTGGGTATGATAGACTTTCTTGAATGTATAAACCAATGGACCTTTATCCAATATTTTTGGATACCATACTCTTTGGGTTAAAATATTTCATACTTGTTACTTGTTTTGTTTCATGTTTATTTCCAATGTATTTTTTAAAGGATGAAATTATAACCTTCCTATACTTTTATATTATTTTATGTACTATGATAAGTAAGATTCTATAGGTTGTAATGTGGAATATTTTCATTGAAAACATTATTTATGTTTTATTTCTGGAATCAAAATTCCGGAACCAAGCATTTTCGTTTAGTAGAAATGATTTTTTTTTGTGAATTTACCTTGTCTATGTTTGTTAAACATGGTTTTCTTTATGGTTAAAAACGAATGTTTTTATACATACTATTCATCCATTTTTATAATTGAGCATCTAAATCATTATTTCAATCGTACAATTGGTATCAGAGGCGGTCTCTGAATTACGTATATTCACATATATGTTTTCTTCATCAAATTTTCCGTATTCAAAATTTTCTTTGTTAGGTTTTACATAGAGATTTTTATCTTTGTTTTCAAACATTTACTATTAACATGTTTTTTTGGAAAGATATTTTTTTATACAATGGAATGAATGAATGTTGGTTCGATTGGAAATATAAATACTATGAGACAACCTATGTTTAATGGTAATGATTATGAGTTCTTAATAGATCAAATGGAGACATTTGTTATTAATACTGAAGTGGAGAACATTGACATGCTTACTGAAGATTACAAAATTCCCAAAAAGGATTTTCAAACCTTCACCAACCAAGAAAAATTATAATATCATAGAAATAACAAGGTACACAATAATATATTGTGTTCCATGACCAGGAATATATATAAATAAACTTATTCATGAGAAGGTAAAAATTTTATCTAGAAGAAACATGACGTTACACATTTTAGTACTTCCTATTTGATAGAAACTAGAAGAGTTAAGTTAAGAGCTGAATAACATGGATTCTTATTTCTTTATGGAAAACCAGTTTGTAAATAGAAACAAGGTTTTTTGAACATTGTCAATAGTTTACAGTCCATATGAGAGAAATGTTTAGATATTGAAGCTCTTGTAGACAAGATTATTGATATTATGCCTAATGAGTTTGAATCCAAAAGAATTGATATTGATGAGAACAGAAAAGTGTCTCAAATTACTCTTAATGAGAATTTTGGAACTATTATTCAACATGAGACTAGAATTAAAATAGATTCTAATATGAATAAGGAGAAGAATGGAAATGGAAGTGTTCCTTTTACTACTATTAAAGTTAATACTCTAGAAAGGGTTACAATATCCATGTCTATGAAAGTAAATGTTTTATCTAAATCAAGTGATAATGAATATTCATAGAATGAGCTAGATAATCTACCTCAGAGGATGAAAAAGATAGTTTTAAAGAAATACTTTCACAATAGATATAAGAAGAAATAAAGAGAACAGTAGAAAGGCTTAGAAGTCACATTCTATGAATGCAAAAGAGTTGGGTAGAAAAGGCCATATTGTCCTATTATTATGAAAAATTACTGAAAGGAGAATCATTCTGAGAGGAATATAAAGATTTATTACAATGATAATACTAATAATTTTTTGAATTATAACAACACCTGGAGTGCCAGGGGAGGTGACTCTTCATAAAAATCCTCAGATTAAAAATCTTTTGGTCAGAAGTATCTTGGTCTAAAAGTCAAAATACACACTGAAAGTCATTGTCTAATGGCCAAGGTACACAATGTCGAATCTATTACTAATGTATCTTTGAAATAAATATATACTGATGAAAAATACTATAAATCTTCATATTATTATTACTCCTCAAAAGAAGATAATACGTCACCTTCTTATGAAGATGTGTCTAGGTTTTCTAAATATTTTTGTCAATGAAAATTATAAACTAAAGAAAAAGATTGAAAAGGAAAATTCTAGATTATTTATTTTAACCAAAGAAGTATCAGATCGTTCTAAATATCATGATAAAAAAATTCCTTCTTTTGAAAATATTTCTAAAAATATTGAGGAAGTTAATTCTAAGAAGGATAAAATTTCTAATGATCATGAAAATGTAATTTCTAAAAGAATATTTTTGAGGCTAACTGTAGTGCTAAAACTAATATTTTTGAGTATAAAAATATGGTTATTAAAATAAAGTCAGAAATATTTTCCTTAATAAAATGCTTTTCAAACATTACATCTGGTAAGAAAATTTTTTACAGGATGTATTCTCAATTTCGACCGTTAAGAAATAGTTCCAGTTTTGGTTATATTCATTCTAATCAAATTTTTGGTAATATCTATTTTGTTCCCCAAAGTGATCCATTTTTTCAATAAATTCCATTTTGGTGGACATTGGGTGAATAATTTTTCCTAAAATAAATCTCAATCTTTATATTTTTATAAATATTTCTTTTTTAAATAAAATATGGATTCCAAAAATCTTACTTTCTGAAATTTTTAGAACCAAGAATGTTTGGATTATGAAAGTGTAACTATTTTAGTTTCTAGAAAACAAACATAGTACCAACAACAATACATATTACATGGATAGTGTATGTTCTCGGTATATGAATAGTAACAAAAATTTCATTGAAAGTATTATTAATACGGAAGTGGGAAGGGTACCATTCAGCGATAATTCTCATGGATAAATTATTGTTATAGGTAACATTGTTCTTCATGGAAAAACGTTAATTTAAAATGTTTTATTTGTTGAAGGGATTAAGCAAAAATACATTAGCATAATTCAATTATGTATTGATGGTTACATATCGAATTTTAGGAATGATATGGGCATAGAACACGATTCATAGGAGGAGTTTATAATTTCTTCTCATAGGAAAGAGAATGTATACCCACTAAACATAGAAGACCACAAGAGAAAATATCTACCTTGCCTTAGTGAAATGGAAGATCAATCATGGTTATGGAATAGAATGTTTGACAATGTAACCTTAGGAACCTATAGAAACTCTCAATGAAATGATTTATTAAGGATCTACCAGACCTCATATTTTATTGATAAAAAGTATGTGATTCAAGTCACTATGAAAAGAAACATAAATTGTGTTGTAAATAAATCAGTGAAATCTCAACATCTGATGAATTATAGTTAGTTCATAAGGATATTTTTAGTCCAACACAAACTGGAAGTATTAGAGGAAAATATTATGTATTTGTCTTTGTTGATGATTACACCAAGTTTATGTGGGTCTATTTTCTAACTAAAAAGTATGAAGGTTTTCATATTTTAAAATATTTAAAGCCCATGTAAAAAATGGGAATAACCGTCCAATGATAACTATTCATAGTTACCCTAGAGTAGAATTACAATATTTTGATTTTAAAACCTTTTGTAGTAAAAACGTTATTACTCATAACTTATCAGATCTATGAAATCCTCAACAGAATGGTGTTGTTGAAAGAAGAAATCATATTTTTCAAGAGATAACTAGAACCATGTTGACTGAATATTCTATAGAGAAACACTTTTGGGTTGAATCTCTAAGTACTACTTTTTATACTATAAATTGAGTATTGATTATACCTTTTCATAACCAAACCCATTACGAATTATAGAATGGTAGAAAACTGATACATTCATTCTTCAAGGTATTTGGTTGAAAAGTATTAATTCTGAATAATAAAGATAATATACATAAATTCTCACCAAAATCTGATGATGGAATTTTTCTAGGATACTCTAAAACTTCTAAGGCCTATAGATTTTTAATAAAAATACATGTAATATTAATGAAATAGTGTATGTTAAATTTGATGAAACTGATCATTTTATTTCTAAACAACCCCAACCTACATCCTCAGATGTGTTCTCAAAACTGATACTTTTATTGGGTAACATCAATGCAGGATGAGCTAAATTAATTTGAAAGGAACAATGTCCGGACCTTGGATGAAAACCCTATGTAATATTCTGTTATTACAGTAAAATGGTTCTCTATAAATAACCGTGATGAAAATGGAATCATTTTATAAAATAAAGAAATATTAGTTCCTAAAGTCTATAATCAACAAGATGGAGTATAATATGAAGAAACCTATGATCCAGTATCTATACATGAATCTATTCTTATTTTACATACAGTTGTAGAATTCATTAATTCCAAACATTTTCGAATGGTTGTAAAATGTTTCTTCCTTAACTAATATGTTCAAGAGGAATATTTTTTTGAACAAACTCCTAGTTTTGAAGTTGAAAAACATACTTAACCTGTTTTAAAACATAATAAATATTTATATTAACTTCAATAATCCCTTAGAGCCAATTATGATAGACTTAAAGGATTTTTGTTACCAAAAATTTTTGTTATGGGAACTAATGATCCAACACTTTTTCTAAAGAAACATAAGAAAAATATTTTATTGTTCAAAATTATGTTTATGAAATTAGATTTGTTTCAAATCCACAATCTTTAACTGATTTTTTTGTGAATCCTATGAAATATGAGTTTTAAATGAGTATGATGGGGGAGTTAACATGTTTCCTAGGTTTTACAATTTATCAAAAACCGGATGGAACATATATATCCCAATATAAGTATATAAAATATCTTCATAAAAAGTATGAATATGAAAACACTAAAAGTATAAGTACGCATATCGGTACCTCAAATTCTCTTGATCTTGATGAAGATGGGAAACCGGTAGATCAAACATCATTTAGAGGTACGATAAGAAGTTTACTATGCTTGACATCTAGTTATCCAGATTTAATGATTTCAGTATGCATATGTAAATGATATCAATACAATACTATAGAAACTCATTTAAAAGCATAGAAAATAATTTTTCTATGTTTAAAAGGAACTATGGATTTTGGACTCTTTTATACTTATGGAATGGATTTTGTTTTAAAAAGTTTTTTAGATGGTGATTTTGGTGGATATAGAATGGATATGAAATGTACATCCAGAACTTGTCATTTCTTAGGAGATTCATTAGAATCTTGGTCATGAAAAAAGAAACACTCCGTAGCACTTTCCACTGCCAATGATTAATATGTAGTATTTGGAAGTTGTTGTGCTCATGTGTTGTGGATGCAACACACACTCATACACTATGGCATGAATTTTACCAAAACAAAAATAATTTTTGATAACACTAGTTCCACTTCTCTAATAAAAAACCCTGCACATCACTCTCATTCAAAACACATAGATATTAGGAATCACATTCTTAGGGATCACACACTAAAAGGAGATATAATATTTCAATTTACCAGAACACAAGATCAATTTGATGATATATTTACAAACTCATTACCATGTGATATATTTGAATACATTAATCAATGTTAGGAATGATAAACTTATGGTAATATTCCCTATTATCTATTTGTTGAAACCCATGTCTTTATATTAAGTAACTCATTTTAATAGTAGGAGAACATTTTCCAAGTAATAAAAAATTTTCATTTTTAAATTTTTCAGTGTTTATGTTTTTTGTAGTAAAAAATTATCATATTAAAATTGATTCTTAGTTAAAATTTTTCATAGTTAAAATATTTTTTGTTAAAATTACTCATCTTTAAAGTATTTTGTAGTTATATTTTTTGATGTTAAAATTTTTCTTAGTTAAAATTTTTAATAGTTAAATTTTTTATTATTTAAATTTTTTCGTAGTTAAAATTTTCATATGTATAAATTTTTTATTGTTAAAAATTTTTCATAGTTAAAAGTTTTCATAGTATAACTTTTTTGTAGTGAAAATTTTTCTTAGTCAAATTTTTTTCATACTTATATATTTTTCATAACAAAATATTTATGTAGTCTAAAATTTTTCAATTTAAAAATTTTCATTTCTTTAATAAGCATTTTTGTAATCTAAAGTTCATCATGAAAATTTTTCCTCAATAGTAATAATTTTCCTATAAATCAGCAAGGAATGTTTCCATACTTAAATTTTCTAAACAAATTGTACTTGTTGGTATTTTCCTATTGTTTTATGAAACTTTTTTGGATTCACTTTCCTTATATCCGAAGTTGTATCTTAAAAACCTCAATTGTTCTGATTCTTCCAATATCCTTCTTCAGAATTCATCTCAACCATCAAATCATATTGAGCCAGTTTGAACTATTGGACCAATCATGGAATATGAAGCATCAGCTCAACTTTGATATAAAGGCCCCATAATGGTTTTCCCTCATCAGTTTTTAAGACATAGCCTGTCAGATATCTACCTCTCTACTTAAGCGTTGTTTTGTATTTATAATCTTCACAACTCTAAATGTCGTTAGAAACATCCATATAAAAGAAAATGTCACCAACTAAGGAAATTTTTAAATAGAAAATCTATAGAGAAATGTTAGTTGATCATAAGTTCTTTGAAAATTATGATTCTTCCATTTCAAATAATATCATGATGAATGGTTGGGAAAGTTTGTGCATAACAAAATAGAAAGGTGAATATCTTGTTAATCCAATGTTTTTATTGATATCTATAAATCTGAAAGTTTTTTTTAATGAATGTGGGAGAGATATGTTATCATTAAAATGTTAAGTAAAAACTTATTATCTTTTCTAAAACAAGGTAGCTAGTATCATTGGAATATCATACAATGGATAAGCCATTTTTTCACCCACAAACTACTTGATCATGCATGAATTTTTGATTAATAAAAATCTATAGAGTGCCTCGGACTCAAAGGAGTGAAAATTCCAAATATTAACCATCTCTCTACAAACTTCACAATGATAGATTTATTGGTGCAGGGATTTCTCATTTCGAGGAAAAGAGAGAAGGATTACTTAAAAAATGTGAAATCAATGTTTTGGATTTTCTAGTCGACCTGAGAAAGATAAAAATAGTGGAGTATATCTTTATGAAAATATAAAATCTCAAAAATGGAAACCTCAAATCGTAGATCATTATGTATCCAACAATCCTATCCAAGATCATTGTCTTAAGCCTAGAATCATTTAAAATTCATTGTAGCTCAAAGCCCGGATATTTAAATGTCATGCTTCTTAGGGATGATACTTGGAGGAGGATGAAGGTCGGTTTCAATGGAAAATCCGATGAATTTTATGACTTGCTTGAAGGTAAGATCAAGTAATTTTCCAAAAACTCAGATGTACTTGATACATCCAAAAAGGGTACGAATAAGAGAAAGGTGAAGGAACCAGTTGTGAATGTAAAAACTCTTAAAGTTCAGAAAACCCTATAAACACCTCCAAAATCTATGAAGAAAAATAACTATCCAGATGAAGCGGTTTCTATGTGGAGAGAAGATAATAAAAACAAGAAATATGGAGAGCATAGCTATGGATTGGACCCTGATATAGAAAAAACATTAAAGATTAAGGCTACTGAGGAATTTGAGAAGCAAGAAAAAGAGTGAAAGAAAAAGAAGAAAATATTTGAAGCTCAGATTGTTCAATATATTCTCAAGGCTACTGAGAATGATTCTGAGAAGATTTAGACAACAAAATCTTTTCTCAATGAACTAGTACTAGTAGAGACTCCGGGAAAGAATATGGTCAATCTGGAACCTGGTGAAGTGGAATGGATTATAAAGAAAGAGGAAGTGGAAAGAGAATAAGATAATGGAAGTGATGACACTGATGATATGATTATACAAGATGAAGAATATCGTGAGAAGGATAATCTCTCTGATAAACAACAAATCCGTACTTCCCAGGTCGAATCTTTTAAACATTCTTCCCTAGTAAATGGTTATGAAGGTCAGAAAGAAGTAAACAAACCATCAAAAAAATATAGAAGAAACCGTTATTTAGTTCTAATAGAGGACCTGGTGGCGGATGCTGAAAATAAAAAAGGCTAAGGAAGATAAGATAGTCCAACTCTCAGATTGTGAACATGAATTACCAAAGGCTACTGAGATCATTCAAAGATATGATAAAGGAAAATTGGTGTTAGATGATACACCTAAAAAGGAAGGGGTGGATATGAATGATATTGGTGGATCTTTAATAAGAAATTTGTTTAGATAGAGATATAATCCTCACAAAAAAAAGAGAATCAAATTAGGAATCATCCTCTATGGGTCATGATTTTGTTGATCAATCCCTAAAGAAACAGGTTGATAAAATTCCTTTGTCTCCAACTATTGACTCGAGATTTCAGATGTTTCATCATTATTTAAATCAGAAATCATATTCCATTTCTATACTAATGGATAAATTTGATAGGCATGAGTAAAATTTTAAATCCTTCAATATTGGGTATGATGCAAACATAAGGTCATGCAAGGAAATTACTGAGTGTTCTATGAAGAAAATTGAAGTGGTGAGAATCTTTTTTGGATTTCAAGATAATGTGAAGAATGATTTTGATACTGAATATATCAAGATCAAAGACCTTAAAACTCATTTTGATGAGAATATCAATCATTAACATACAAATCGGAAGTAGGAAGACATAGATCTGAATGGGAAATATACTTCAGTTACTTTTAATTTAAAGAGGGAAAAATATCTCATAATTGAGTTCTATGAAAAGAAAAGTAAGAATAAATAACTTTTGGAGTGTCAAGAATAAATTCTAAAGGATCAAGAAGAAAATATAAATGTTTTGGAGAAGAAAAATGAAGATTAAGATGAATTTATCAAACATTTTAAAATGGATAATAAAGATCTTAAAATATTTAAGACCATTGTCAAGAATCTTATAAAGAAGTAAAAAATAAAGAGTGATTTTTTTAACTCTGATATTTTTCTATATTACATTTCTTGTACAACATTTTCCAATCATAATGAATTTTTTTCTTCATGTGTTTTGTTAAATAGTACTAATATTTCAGATACCATATTTTTCTCATTCTGCCAATTACTCTTTGAAAATCACTTAGTGGAGAATGGATTGATAGAAATAATTTTATGTAAAGAAGATAATTCTATAAGTAAGGGGGATTATATCTGAGGTGGAGTTTTATAAAAGAAGATTTCATTATGCATGAAAAAGAAAAATCTCTTTAAAAAAGTGAAGAATGCAATTCTTAGGGATTTAGAAGCCTAAAGCGGGTTAAACATATTCATCATGGTTCATACTTAAAGGGAGATATGTTTTAATGTTATGTTCATAAATAAAAATTCTATTTCCTTATATTATTTTTTTAAGGATTTCTATACATTCCAAAAAGGGGATATTGTTGAAGAAATATGGTTTCAATATGAATTTTCTATTTTTCTATGATTTTAAAATAACAAACATGTTATATTAAGGAAATTTATATTTTTCCTAGGGAATATTTTCATAATGAAAATTTCCCATATCTACAGATGTTTTTAACCTTACCTATGTTTTCATTGTTCATTTTATAGTCTCCTTAAAGTTAACTCATTTTATTAATAAATAAAAATTTGGGTTCATATCTAAAATCTTGGAAACATATAAATCCATATATATAGAGTATTTTGTTTTCAGGATTCAAATTATCTGAAATTCAATATCTGAATTTTTTAAAATTTAGTATCTAAATTCCCTGAAATTCAGACTATAAATTCATGGAAATTCGGGCTCCTAATTCTATGAAATTTAGACTCTGAATTCTATGATATTCAAACTCTGAATTCTTCATAATTTAAAATCAAAATTCTTTTTAATTAAGACTCCAAATTCCACATAATTCAGACTCCGAATTCCTCAAAATTCAGACTCGTAATCCCTTAGAATTCAGCCTCTAAATTCCCCCAAATTCAAACTCATAAATCTACTGAATTCAGATTCATAATTCATTGTAAAAAAAGAATCCAAATATGATTTTCTTATAGACTCTAAATGTTTAGTTTGTTAGATTCCTATTTCTAATTATTTCAAAAACATTGAAATATAGAGTAGGTTACATAACATTATTTTGCATACACCTATTATTAAATGATGTCGTAAAATCTGTTTCTAACTAACCATTATTTGAGTGACACATGTATAGGCCCCTCCTAGATTCAAGGTAAAATCTGACCATTGGAGGAGGGATCCGACAATTAGATAAGTGCCTATAAATAGGACCTCATTTGAACAACCTCATGAAATTTTTATCAATCAAGTGATTGTATGTTATTGAAGTGATATCTAGAGAGAGAGACTCTCATGTATTGTGTGGACTGAAAATATTGTTCTAATTACTTAGTTTGACTCCGATTTTTGTGGAGTACACTCGAGGGATTTTGGAGATAAGAAAACAGAGGTACCATCTAAATTAAGAATCGAGGGCATATGAGGATAGCAAGATAGATTCTAATATTTCTATCGAGGGTTTACCCGGGTAGGGGTATGATAGACATTCATGAAAGTATAAATCAAGGGTCATATATCCAATTATGTTGGATACCCTACTCTTTGAGTTAAATGATTTAAAACTTATTACTTGTTTTGTTTCATGTTTATGTCCACTGTATTTTGATTAAGGGAGAAAGTATAACCTTATTATAATTTCATATTATTTTATATACTCTTCTAATTAATATTTTATACGCTTTAATGTTCAATATTTTCCTTGACACATTCTTTGGTTTTATTTTGGGAATCATATTTTTAAAACCTATAACGCTTGTTTAGTAGAACTAATAGACGTCTCATGAATTTACATTATTTAACATTGTTAAACATATTTTTCCTTAAGGTTAAAATTTAATGTTTTTAAACATAAAATTAACCCCTATTGTAATTGAGAATATATATCATTATTTCAATCCTATAGTATTCCATTATCCTATCTTTTTTCAATAATTGAGAAATTACATTGTTCTTTAAGGCCTGTTATGTTATGGTGAGATAAAAATTACAAATAGTCTGTTCCTCTTGGTATTTTGTTGATGTTGGTCATGTGATTTGTGAAGAAATGGAAGCTATTCCCTTGGTACATTAGTCCCATTAAGCTTCAATATCATCCATGGAATGTTTATTATCATTTATCATTACCTCCATATATTTGACATGTATATGACGTATTCCATATATGACTCTTGATGAAGTACATAAAATATTGATCACATGTTCTAAACTCAAAATATTTGAATTTGAAACATGATCTCTATTACATGGAACATCCACTGAAGATTTTACAATAATTGAGATATTTTTTGAACAATCTATCCACCTTTTCAATGCTCAATAGTGAAATCATATGTTAGAAAAAGATACATTTGAACTTGAGGATGCAATGAGACAAATATACCATGGCCTTATTTATATAAATTTTTTAATTTTAATTGTCAAATTAAATTTTAAATGATTCAGAATGTAACAAACCATGATTATTTTTATATTTCTTCTTTAATATATACATTTAAATATATTAATTCACATTAAACGTCAAAATAAATCATGATTCATTATATAAATATTAATCATCACCATTTTAATATGGTCATTAATTAATGTCTATAAATAAATGAAATTGTATTGTTAAATATACATAAATAACATCATGTAAAAGAAAACATCCTTTTGAGGATTACCTATTAAATCTTGGAATAGAGGTGGTACCCCTGGGGTTTTCCCAAGGCTATGTGCAAAAATAACTCTAATAAGTACTAATATAGTGATATCCTTTATAGGAGATACTAAAAATCATTGAAATCAAAATGAAATACAAACTAAATGAACCACATCCTTTTAATAACACCAATGAATGGGTTACCCATAGATCTTATGTGGATGACCAGAGGGGTCTTATGTAGATATTCAGATGTTATAAAATATTATGTATTAAATTAATTAATTATTATCTAAATTTGAGTATTATTTATTTATTTTATACATATTAATACATTTTATACTAAATGACTTCTCATATAAGGGGTTATTGCCTATTAATTTATTTATTTCAATTATTCAAATTATAATTTACTAAATTATTTTTAATATTTTATTCTAAATATAAAAATAATTCTATGGTTTATTTTTGGGATTTATGTTAAATAGATAATTATTAAGTGAATTTTAGAAAAATGCATATTTTGTTGAATATCATAACTTTTATTAATTAAGAAGTAACTAAAAACATATTAAACCAATTTTCAAATGAAAATGTATTTATAGAGTAAAATAACACATTAAAAATAATATTTAAAATTTAGAATCCAATCAATTTCATTTTATAACCAATTTAATAACATTTTCTGATAATAAACTCTTTTACCCAATTCCTTTCGTTAATTAATTACTATGATCCATCCAAAAAAGCTTACATAATATTTCATGTAAAAATCCATATATAAAACACAAACTAATAAGTTTAATATGAATGATTATGAAAACACCAATTGGGTCAATATTATTTAATAATAATAAATCTAATATATTTCATTAATTATTGAATGATTATATGATAAAAATCAATCCATAATCATACATATCAATTTTATAACATGTTCCAATTTTGGTTGGTGTAAAGACATAGATAAGTGATGATAAAAAATTTCAACATGGATAGTTTGGGAATCAAAATATTATGTAGTCTATGAACATACTATGTAGGTAATGTTTTTTTCTTTTTTAATGGTACTACCTATATTTTACTTAATATCAACAAACAACTACTTCTCTATAAAAAAATACATTAAAAAATAAAAATTTTAATGTCATATTAACAAATCATACTCAAAATTAACTTGGAATATGACTATAACATTAATAAATCATTATAGAACTATTTTTACAATACCTTAAATGTTATAAAGATGATGAAGTAATGAACATACAATGGTAACTAAAGCTGTAATTCCAACACAGATAATTAACAATCGAATCTAATGAAACAAATGATCATTATTAATAAAAAAATTCAATAAATGTGTAATAAATTATTATAAATGATTAATATAAAAGTTAATAAATAATTTTAAGGATATTAAATATATGTTTATTAAGTTTAGGAAAATTATATATGATTCTATATTGTTTTTGACTAGGTGGGAATTCATGGAATGTGGATTTCATATCAATTTTAATTCATTGAGATATGATTCATATTATGCAGCTACATTCTTTTATATGTTTAAAATATGGTCTCATTCACATATTATATCATAAATATCTGAATTTTATTTTCCTTATCTTGTTCATTTATAAAATATGGGTTTGATGTTAAAATAATGATGGTGTGTTATTTAAATCATTATTTTCCAATTTTTAGTCTTTTACAAAAATCTTTTTTTTATTTATATCTATATTATTCCTATTATTAACTAAATTCTATTCTATAGAGATAATTGATTATTCCATTCCATTTAAATCATTAGAGTTTATATTCCGTGATTTTTAAATGAATCATTTAGAATTTTTTATTTTTCATTTGGTAGTTTTATGTTTTAATGAACTTTTCTTCATTCCATAGGTATTGTTTTTTTATATTACATTATATGTTGGATTATGAGTAGAATGAAGGTGTTTATGTATTATTTTATGAAGATTTTGAGTATATATTTTGTAATACCATGTGATGTTGACCATGACATACCATACTCCAATGGATGTCTTTCCAAAATAGAAAATTAAAATTCGTGAAGATATTATATGGCCATGTGTCCTTGGATTTGGAGGTCCTTTGGATTTCCATTTAGGGATAGTTGAGTTTTTGTATAATAACAACTTCTTGTAATCCATTCAAATGTAATTAATTTATTCTTTTTTCTGACAACCATGTAAATCTATTCTATGTTGGGTTGATGTTGGTGATGATTCCCTCATATGACCTAATATGTCCTAGGAGGCGATATATGAGATTTAGTTAATTCATTAGCGAACAATAATAAAATAGAGTCAACACAAATCCAATGTTGGTATTCATCAATATTTTTTTTGGGTTTTTTGTTTGAGATATTGTGTCTTTTAGATTTTGTTTCGTGGTTAGGTTACCAAAAAATCAAGAAAAAGGTAATTTGGGAACCATGATATGTTGGACTAGTTGAGGTTATTGAATGGGGTTTTCAGGTTCCTTTGAATTTGGATTTTTTTCCAGAATTGGAATTTATCCAAAACTTGTTTCATGATTAATAGCTTGGTAAATATCTCACGGATCAATATAATGTAATATTTTTTTTGAATCTAGACATGGACAATGATTTAACTATGGCTGAGAAAATGGTTCTAATATTTACTCTCAGATTAATATTATTGATAAATATTCTATTCCCATGATTATGGAATTATGGAATCATGGTTCTAATTATAATGAGACATGAGAGGATTATGAATTGATGAATAAATAATATCATTATCTTTTTTATATGGATTCTTCATGATTATATTTCTTTGGTTATATGTATTTAACGGTATGAAGAATATTAATATCATTACCTATTGTATTAGGTATATTCATTGGATCTTAATGTTTTCCTTATTCTCCTACTTTTATCCTTAATCATTTTTTTTTCATTTTGTCTTTTAGTATTCCAAGATATTGTTGAAGATTAAGGGAATGATTTTGGAAAATTTCTTCCAAAAGAGGTGGTACCACATCATAACAATAATGACTATACTTTATTGGAGTTTCCTACACTATTAATGCAGTGGATGTTTCATGGTGGTACTGTGGGGTGTAAGGACACACCAAAGAGTAAATTTCAATGTTGTAGTGACATCAACCTATGAAGGCTATTTCATTACCTTCTCTCTAGAGAGATATTTTCGAAGGGTTGTATAGTGGTATCTTATACCATGATGTAGATCATTTTTTTGTATTAGTTAGTGAAAACATAAAACACTTTCTATTTGGGTTTGTGGTTTAAATTTTCGATTTTTCAGAATAAATTAGGGACTCCATTTTTTTCGAGAGGGTTTAGTCAACAAGTTTTCAATGATAATCCAAACTATCAAAATATATTGTCATCATATTCACTTAGTTTTCATTTTTTGTGTCAGAAAAGAAATATGTTGAGTTTAATATTCACCAAATTATTCTTATTTTCACCCTAGGGGTCATCATATGATGTTTTCAATGTTTTAATACCATGTTATGCACTATGGTGTTCCACCCTTTATAGGATTGGTATATTTTATTCTAAAACACCTAGTTTTCTCCATAAAGCCTCCAAAATTTCTATATGATTCACATGTTTCTACTTATAAATCCTTCTTTCAAGGTCTTGTGATATTTTTAAAAATGTATATGGTAACTAAAATAATTTCTACTATTTAAAACCCTTTATTACTATATACTTTAAATTATTTCCCCAATAAATTTGTAATTATTGAGATAGGTTTTGAGAAATGGACTTTGAAAGGTCATAGTGTTTGATGAAAGGATCATGATAGTGAATAATTACTTTTTTTTAAAAAGTTCTCTAGAATTGAAAGTATGTCCACAAAATTTTTGTTTGAAATCAAATGGCATGTGGTATTTTATGGTTCTAAATATGTTGATTTGATGTACTTTTTAAAAAATACAATCATATAGGTTTTTAAAACAAATACATGAATTTTGGAGAAAAGTTTGATGTTTATTTTGGAATTAATGACATGATTTTGTGATAAAACTCTATTAAGGTGAGTTTTTTCAATTAAATAAATATTTTGAAATATAATTTTTAGTATGAATGAAATTATGATTTAAATTATTTCTAGAAAAATGATATCCCCATGTAAATTGATTGATTTACCATGAAGCACATTGGAGAATGGCTAGTTTAGTGGGAATATCACAAGCTTGGATTGTATAAGCTCAAGATAGAAATTGATTAATTATAAAAATTAAATTTATCTAATTCATGGTAGAGATATTAGATAATGTATTTCTTCTACATTTAATTATTTTGAAAGTTCCTCACAAATATTTGAAGCCATACATCACAAAGATGTGTTAGAATGCTAATTTATATTACCCATGGGTCTCTTAAAAGTGTTTCGATGATTCAAAATGACCTTTCATGCATTATGATATAATTTTTTTACAATGTATGTTTTATTTAAATAATTATTCTTTCTATCTATTGGTAATTTTTTTTTCTAATTCCTATTTGATGAAGATGATAAATTATGCATTTTTTGATGGAAAAGTTATTTTACTTATTTTCTTTAAGTCATTGGGAATATTTCCTCAATCATGTTATGATATCACCTAAAAAATGTTTCCATGAAATTATTAATTTATAATAAGAATAATTTATTTATTTTATTTATAATTCTTACAAAACTAATGGTGTAATCCTTCTAGTCCTATATCACACACCATACCTTTTATCTTTGGAATTTTTTATATTTCTTTACTCAATTTCTAGGTAAAAGGAAGACAACCCAAATTGAAGGAGATAATACATGGCTTATGAGACATTCAAGAGTGGGAAGAAAGATGTATTTTGTGATTTATCTATTGTGGAGGGTTAAATTTTCATTTTGAGACTTATATATTGGTGTTGTAGACAATTATTCTAATGTTGGGTCTTTTTCAAACATACATATTATTTCTATTATCCATTATTATTCTTTTACTTATAAATATTCTGGTGAAATCATTCCCTCATTAAAATTTTCTTTTCCATGGTTCATCATTCCTACTAGAAAGGATTAATAAAAGTCAATGGGTTATGTTATTATCTCTATAGCTACCATTTTGGTGGTTTCT
Source organism: Viscum album (assembly GCA_963277665.1). Taxonomy (NCBI): domain Eukaryota; kingdom Viridiplantae; phylum Streptophyta; class Magnoliopsida; order Santalales; family Viscaceae; genus Viscum; species Viscum album. The sequence continues at coordinate 864,577,577 of OY728137.1, read as the reverse complement.
TCAAGCTAGTTTCTAATGAATTTGTATTATAGGGGGTCAAACCTCCACTTTATTGATAGTATTCAGTTTGGGATAGGATTGTTTATATAAAAAGGGTTTTATGTGAGGGAGTACCTAGTTAAATCTCATAATAATTATCCTTATATTTCCAGGGATTGTTGGGTAATGTGTCAATATAAAAAATCTATTTTCTTATTCTATAATGTTTCTAGAGTTTGATTTATGTTTTTATATCCTTTTGATTACCTATTTATAGATTTGATGATCTGGGAACTCCGAAATAATAGTTTATTTTATGTGGGGTAGTAACATGCCCCCATTATGAATTATGAAAATAAATTGGTTGGTAATTACTAATGAATGAAAACATGTGAACTATTCAGTATATGAAAACCTAAAATAGTTTGTTGTGTGTTTAGTCTAATCTTTGTTATATACAAGAAAAAATATTTAAGGTCTTTCTATAAAGGTTCAACCCTATAGGGGGATAGAATAGATTATTCCATATAGATTGATAACCTAAATCCACCATCATTCATGGGTTCCAATGATCCTCAAGAGGCAAAAAATGGTCGAACAATGTTTGCTAAATTTTTGATTTCAGGTATACTAAAGATTCACATCAGGTCAAATATTTTCCATTCACGATTGAAAATCCTAAGGACAATGGTGGGACTCAATATTTGTGACAGGGAATAATGTGATCTTGTAATGAAAATACTTTCAATACTTATTAAGGAAGAAAAAATATCGAGATTCAAAGGTGTTGGATAAATCATTGGAATTCATTAAACATGGGCACATAACCCAATTTGTGACTTTGTATGGAAATATCTTGGTTGATCATGTTCACTTCTCACATAATATGTTATCGAAGGAAAATTTAATATCCCATATAATATGTATTGGACTTTGATCAATTATTTAATCCTAGCTTACACTAATTTAAAAAACATATATGTTGATAATATAGATAGACCATCACTGGTTTATCTTAACTTCTCTAGAATTACAAAGATAATGGGTGTTTAGAATACTCAAGGTGGTGGTTTTAGAGGACCCACTAATGAGAAAGGAAATTGGGATTGGGTTTATGGTTGAAACCATTGTGGTGGACCGCAGTATAATACCACTAGTATGTCACCTATAAAATTCCGTAATTTTCATGTTACATACATTCAGTGTGGTATGGATTGGAACACAAAGTGTTCATTCTTAGATGACCCAAATAAATTACGCTCTTTTGTATTCTAGAGACATGTGTAGAGGTTTTTCATGTTTTTAATGTTATATATAGTGGTAAAGGTTAGTCATTTCTAAGAGGATCTGAAGCACATCCATATTAGTCAAGAACCAAGGGGTTCTAATCCCAAGGATCGAGAACAATTATTTTTTATGGAGTGGGAATATATGTAGTCAAATAAAATGTAGGACTTATGATAGTGAGTGGTACCAGTACAATGGAATCATCTATAGGGTCTACTTTATTTGATATAGATAACTATCATTCAATTATATCAACCTGTACAATGGAATTGTTAGGTATTATTATAGTTCTCATGCTTTATCATATGGATATTTGTACCCATATCATTATGAATATAAAGAACAGTTTTTATTTCTTTAATATGGCAATAATTTTTATAAAGATTAAATTTTTAGGTACTTTTTTGTTTCTTATATCAGACTTCTGGATTTCATTCTTAATATGTGCTATTTGATCAACCAAAAGACTCATGTAGAATTTTATCATGGGTGGTATGACATCTGTGTCATCATTTGAAATAGACCATGAACCTCTGGATAGTTCACTTAAAATAGTAGTAGTTGAGTTTCCTCATATTTCTACATCTCACTTTTGGGGTATTTCACGGATGATAGTTGTATACTTTTCCATATACTTGGTTCTAATAACCTATTCGATCTCTATTCCCTCTGTCCAATGTTCCGACCATGGTCATGAAATTAATGAAGAGGATTGTCCTTTTTAAATTGATTAATTTTTGTGGGGTAGATGGATGAAATATTGGTTTACCTTGATACATAAAAGGTCTATTTTCATATTCTTATATAAGTAATTTTTATAATTAGAACCCAAATAATTTACGCTATTATTTATAAATGATTCTTTTATTTAATGGACATAAAATAACTAGGACACATGGTTTCTAAATATGGTGTCTCTATTGATTCTATGAAGGTGAAATATGTCGAAAACTATTTGGAACCACATTATATTTTTTTATTTATAGAGTCCTAGTCATGAAATGGGATTTTCACTATTTTGAGAAGGATTTATCTATGTTTTCTTCTCCAATGGTCTCTCCTAATTAGAAGTGAGTAAAAATCATTTGTGATTTCAAATTCCAGGTTTCCTTGGATGGGTAAAAGTATCAAATATCATCACCTGTCATTATGTATTTTTTAGTAGTTGGTCAAGTATTTAGGGTGTTCTATGATTCTTTAGAATCATGTTTGAGTGGTGTTATTATATATGGTGACCAGGTTGTGGTATATGGATCATTTCTACATCGGTCTCATTAAAATAACGTTCACACACATGATCATGATCTCACTACCATAATTATTGATTTTAAGAGTTTGAACCATTATTTTATTAGTGAGTAGTTTAATATCTACTACAATCATAAGATCTTATCTTTTATCTTCACCCAAGATAGATATGAACCTTTAGTAGAGATGGTGGCTGGAGTATCAACATGATTTTGATTTAGACATTAACTATACATCTACTAAGGGTAATGACATTTCAAGTTCTTTAAATATGAAAATTTATTCCCATGTAATGAAAGAATATTTTGAGGATTGGTTGTTGATATCATTTTTACTCATAATCATTTGGGATTCTAGAAATATTAACTAGGATTTCATTAGTGAGTGTTTTGTTAAAATCCACACTACATGATATTATTCTTCATGATCAAAAACTATATTAATATTTTTAAGGAATTAGATATTACATATAGAGTGTATATACAATATGTGAGTGGTCTCTATCTTAGGAGGGTATTTTATGGTACTTATAACTGATTGATCATAATATAATTTTGAGTAAGGCTATGATTGAAGATTTTCATAGCTTATATTGTGTAGTACACTCATTAAAAAAATGACGATTTATGATTTTTGGAATTAATTTTTTGGTCTAGTTATTGAACATGAAATTTATGATTCTATTTCTCAGTATTATACCTAACAAGAGGGTAATTACAAGCATACAAATAAATCAAGTTTTCTTTATCTCATTCTAGTGCTACAATGGAAGTGGGGTGAGATTTTTATAGACATTATGTATGGGGTTCCATGTACAACTTGTGGTTAGAATTAAATATTGTAAATGATTTATGGATTTCCTAGGTCGATTTACATCATTATAATTCATGATAATACTATACTTATGAAATTTGGAAATTTCTATTTCTTTGAAATAATTAAATGAAATGGTTTTTATTATATAATCATTCCAGATATGGATCCCCAGTTCATTTATATCTTTTTTAGTGGACTCCTTGAGGTACTGGGAACCCATGTGAAGTTGAGCATGACATACCATCCTCAAATAGATGGAAATATAGAATGGTAAAATTATAATTCTATGGACATTCTATGTGAATATATCCTCGACTTTGGATGATAATGGGATATCCATTTTGGGAAGGTATATTTTTTTTATAATAACAATTATCATTCATCCATTTAGATGGATCACTTTGAGGCTTCTAATGGTTAACCACAAGAATATCCACATTTTTTGAGGATGGTGAAGCTTCCCTAGTAGAACATAGTTTGGGCCAGGATGTGATAGATAAGATTTACTGGATCCATTAGATAATTTTAAGGAAATACATCCATTATATATCCTATGTATATCTTCTATAATTACATTTATAATTTTTTGTTACTGATTAGGTGTTTATGAGAGTTTCCCATAGTTAGTTCATCAAATAATAATGAAATCATGAATGTTATCACCATGATATATTTAAATATTTGAGGTTGTTGATGGGTTGGTAATGTGGGTTACCATTTATCATTTTCCAACGTACATGACTTCAAACCAAAACATGTTACATGTGTCAAAACATATTAAATGAATCTCTAATCCATCTCTTTTCTAAGGATATGAGAATCAATGTGTGGTGTCTATTCTATCATTTATTGGTCAACTGGTTTGGATTACTAACTCTATAATATTGGTTAATCACATAAAATATATAATCATGATTCATGTATTTTGGAATCATGGTTATGAGTCACAGAAGACCTGGGAGTGAGAATCATCAATGAAGAAATAGTGTTATGAAATCTTTGATATAGAGTCTTCAAGACTTTAATTCTTTGGGAATAAATATTTTTTGGGGTGGAGATGTGTAATATCATGGAATTTTTTATGGTATATTAATTGATTTTTAATGTTTTCCATATTTTCCTCCATTTTTCTTTATTAAATATTCATGTGATGTCATTTGTAATTCTAAAATATTATGGAATATTAAATGAATAAATTTGGAGACATTCCTTCAAAATGGGTGGTACCACACTACAACACTCGTGACAACACATTAGAGGATTTGGATACACCATTGAAGTAGTGTCTAAGTAGTATTTGTATTGTGGAAGATGATACCATGATGTAGAGTAAATATCTCTACCGTAGTTACGTTGACCACTTGATGTTGAGTTATATTCTTCTTTATAGAGGGCTCTTTTGGGAAGGTTCTTGTCATTGTGTCTTTGAGCATGCCATAGAGCCCCTTTCATCATCAGTCAATATAAAAATAAAATTCTTGTATTTTAGGAGTTATGTTTTAAAACAATTTTATTAGAATTAAGTGTTATTAAATATGGTTTTTCTAAGAGGGTTTAATTTGGGGATTTTTAGTGAACATGAACCACCAAAAATACATATTCATCCCCTTCATGTGGTATTTATTTTAGGAGTTATCAAGGATTATTTTAGAGAAAAATCTATGCCATAGTCATCCTATTTGATTTGTAAGAGTCATGGTACAGTGTTTTTCCTACTTTAGTACCCCATATTTCAGTGTGGTATTCCACCATAGACCATGGTGATTGATTCTATTCAACATTTCCTTGTATTCTCTGGGAGCCTCATAGATTTATTGAGGAATCACATGTGCCTCCTGGAAAATATCTTATTACGGTTTTGCAATATTATCATCAATGTCGGTTATTTTGAAATAAAAACCTATTATTTAAGGCCTTTGATTATAATATACTTTAAAATTGATTTTCAAATATGTTTTTAGTTCTTGAGTTAGTATTTGATAAATGGAAATTGAAATGTAATGGATTTTGGGGAAAAGTTATTACTATAAATTGATTGTTGATTTTCAAAAAATGGGTTCATGAATTAAGTGTAAGACTAATGGTAGGATTTTCATGAAATTACTAGTAATGAGTTGTTTTAGTATTTTAAATTTGATGATTAAATGTATTTTTATAAATATAATTTCTTATTCGTTTTTGAACGAGGGGAATGAATTTTAGTGAAAGCCATTTGATGTTGGTTTTTTAATTAATGAAATAATTTTGTAATAAAAACTAAATGAGGTTAATTTATAAAATTAATTAATTATTTTGAGTCAATAATTTTAGGAAGAAGAAATTGTTCACTTAATTTATTACTTAATGTATGACAGACCCTTATAAATGATTGATTTACTTTGATGAACCAAGGAGAAGATATAGATGAGTGGAAAGAACACACATTAGGAATGCATTAGCACTACCTGGAAATGGATTAATGATGATAATTAAATTTAACTACATGAGGGTAGGAATATTATTCCTTAGTGGTCTTCTCATTTTCCTCCTTACGGATGTTATTCAAGAATATTTGAAGCTATACTTCACCAATATGTTTGATAATCCTTATTTATATAACCTTTTTATCACTTAATCATGATTCAAATATTAGTAATTACATTTCATGATTTATGATATAACTATTTTACTCTGAAAATATGTTATGAAAAATATAATTTATTCTCTATTTCGATAAATGTATTATTTATAACTATTTGAAAATGATGCATGATTATGATTGATTTAATAGAAAAGATGTTCTACGTTCATTTTAGAAGATATTTAAATGTTTCAAGAAACTTATATAAATATAAAATATGAAAATTTATCCATGACTTTTTTAATTTAATTTAACCATAAATAGTTTATCTAATATGCAATTCTTTTGAAATGATTGGTAAATACTACTAGGTTTGTAGTTCACTCAATACATTTTCACGTGAGATGTTTCTATAATTTTTTATGACAAGTCCATGTTAAGGAAATTCACCACATAGGGTGGCAGGGTATACCTAAATTTTAGGTCCTTATAGAATTGGAAACATGGTAGAGTTAGTGATTCATCATATTTTTTGAGTTTTCATGGAATCTTAAGGGTTGTATTAGGGTTTTCTGGAATCTTTTTTATCGCGTAGGGTGTTTTCATACTAATTGTTCTTTTTGTCAGTTATAAACTATTTTTCTATGAATTATAGATCAAGTGTGGAAATAATTTCCACTTTAAATTTATCAATTCCATGGTTCTTATCACTAGCCCATGAGGGATGAAAATTATTTTTGGGTCATTCTAGGATCATATTGGGTACTAGTTAGGTTGGTTATCTAGGTTAATTCTGGACATATTCAAAAAAATTCTATGAATATTAATTGGGTATTTCTTATGGGATGATACACGGTGATGTTTATAACAAATTTTAAAAAATGTTTGTGATGATATTCTGGATAGTTTTAGATAGGATTTCATGACGTATTATATATGATATGATATTGGGTGAAATGTAATAATCGTTGTGGGGTTTAGTGATAGTGTTATATTTGTGGAGATATCCTATAAATAAGTGATATATATGATGAATTTAAAGTTATATCATTATATATGTTTTATTTAGGTGTTATGGTGTGAAACCAAATAAATTCATACCTTTTTATGACCTATGTGTATACCATATGTTATGATAAATTAATACCCTATATTATTTTTAGGGTCTATTTTATGGTGTAATAAAGTCATATCATAGGTATTTTGAATAATATAACATGATGTTATCCCATATGATTAATCACTGAAATGAATTAATAATTTTGAATGACCAATTCCTTTCATAATAACCTATAGTTGGTGAAACTAAATGTTTAATAAGAAAAAAAATTAGAAGAGTGATTTGGAAAAATGATATAAAGGGTTGAAATTGACTAAATATACATGTTAGTTTTGAGTAAATTCATGCACACATTAAGACCATAATTGATGGTTTTGTAAATATTTATTTATCATTATATACTGGTACACATATCTTGCATAATAAATTATTCCAAATTAACAATCCTTGAAGATCTCCCGCTAATCATTACTTAAATATGAATTAGAATTCCATGAGAATAGAGGAGTATAATAAATATTTTATGGGTTATTCATTTCAACTGATAGATACACTTTCTATGATTGAGTACATTGCCTAAATATGAGGGAAACTTTTTACAGTATTGTAATAAAATGTTTAGTAGTTTGACAATTTTTGAAATATATATATATATATAATATTATTTCCTATAAAATTTTCAGGGTATCATGCACAATGAGTCTTTTTAATGTGGTTTTTTATTATTTCCACTATTTTTTTTAAATGATAAGTGATCCTTAGAAGACAAACACCTACCTAGTAAAATTGTCACTATTTTTTATTGTGTTTTCTTTTGATTGGTTATTAAAAATATTTTTATTATCAAATCATTTAATCTAAATATAGTTTCTATTATTATTCACATCATATGTATAAACTATTTTATTTTATTTATTTTTGTATCATTTTCCATCAAAAAATTAAAAATGGAAAAACCATATTAATGTATAAAATTTTAACACAACAAATAGCTTAAAAAGTATTTTAAAGATAACTAAATATATACATTTCAAAACTGTATTAGAAGAATAATGTAAATGAATCACTTTTAATTTAAAGTCATTGAATATTATAAAAAATTAATCTAGAAAAGAATTATTTGGGAGTTATAGATAACTAACCCCAACATTTCTAGGATTTGTATAAAACATCCATCCCATTATTATTCTAGCCAAGAGTCCGACTATAAATGGATACATTTTTCATTGGATACTTTAATTCCATCATAATAATAATTCCCAAAACAAATAAAACACAATTAAATAACAAATTCAATATCATAATATAGTATGATACAATGTCATGAAGAAGAAAAAATTAATTTTAAAAACCTAGAATGTGACTCCATGAATTATTTTATATCAATTTATAGAGGCGGCTAAATAATTTCAAAAAAGAAATATATACATTCATAATAGGAAAATTAAACATCTATATATTTTTTATAAATAAATAAATAAATGATTAATTCATTTTTGACATCCGATAAATTATTTAGGAAAAAGTCATAAATAAATAATTTTTATATCATAATGATTGTTTAAAATTATTTTTCTTTTATAATAATCAATAATTGGTAAAATATAAATCATTTTATATGATTTTAAATGACTAAAATATGTCATTTATGTATATTATTATATTCCAATGTAGGGATAATTGATATCAATATATCACGAAAAACTATATAACGACATGTTATAAAACATTATTTGGTTTCTTATATTAAATACCATATGAAATAACTATATCACACACTATTATATTGATATAAATAATTCATTAATTCAAACCCATTAATGTATAACTTCATTCGGAAAATGGTGCTCAATTTCAGTGTTGAACCCAATGGTCACTTTAATCATTTCAAGAGCAAAGACATGGACATAGGATATCTATCAAATATTATGGTAATATATTATATATGAAATGTTATATCTATATATCATATATTGTTTCATACTCATATTGTAGTAACAACTTTAATATAAAAAATTTAGTCATGATAATCTGAAAATGAATAATTATATATATTATATCCAAACTTCCAAAAGATTTTACTAGACAACTCAGAAAGTCCATAATGAATTTTTCCCACTTTTAGACCATTAAATAAAGTTATATTAACTCACCCAAAGAACCTTAATTCTATTTATTCATCTATTCATACAATAAGAATCTACTAGGTAATCCTATTATATAATTTTTCATGCTAGACCACTATATTTTGTGATCACTATCATATTATGTTTTTTTCTTCTAGAATAATCACCCATTTGAGAAGTATGATTAATTTTCAGTAATTATTATCACATAAAATGAGGTAAATAATTATTCCATGTACATTAATGAAATAATGTATATCTCTAAATGATTCATCAATGATATCCTCTCCATTTAATTTTATATAAATAATGATATAATAAGAATACATTATTTGGGAGACATTGACACCCTAGATAACAAATGATGTAAATTTTATGTCGTATAAATGATTACCATACAAATTAATAACCAATTCAGTTTAATTTCTACTATTTCAGAAATTAACCTTTACCATTATTTTTCCTATTTCAACATATTAGGGTGATTTTTCCAGATGAGTCCATCATCAATTTTACTGTCTTTCCTTGGAGTACATGTGATATCTAAATCAAAATTTTGGTGATATTGAAACAAAAAACACTTCATTATATTCTTGTATCCTTATAAAAATATATATCAAAATATTTTGGGGTCATTTAATACCACATATCATTGACTTATTTTATAGTTCTCATTATTTTATGAAATGAAACTCTATAACTAATTTAAAATCATGAATAGAATATTTATTTTAATGAGATTGTAATTACATGGAATGTAATTACACTACCAGATAATAAAATAAAATAATACTACTATGACATATTAAGATAAATAAAAAAACACCAAAAAACTTCTCATAGTGGAGGTAATATCAATGTCGTGAAATGTATATCCATTTCAAAAACCATTAGCATAGTTCTTCACATGGGTTAGACTATACTATAATTGATTTATTATATCTCAATGTTGTTATATGTGTGGGAATAATTGATAAATTTTTTAATGAAATAAATATAATACCCTACCCATCCAAGAAAAATCTATATGTCAAAGAAATATAAGTTGTCTTTGATGGTATTCACCAATCCTTGAATTCCTAGGTCCACTAATATAACCACATTATGAATTAAATGTTGGTGTTACCTTCCCTGTGATATCCAAATTATACATTTAAATAATTATTATAAACCATTTTTTAGGATATGAATCTAAAAAAATGTTAATGACTATACGATATTCTTCTCACTATTTAAGATAAAATCAATTATCAACCAAAAAGACAATAAAAAGTGTTTAAAATGGAATAAACATTTTTTTCCTATAACTCCATAAGAATAACATTATCATTGTTCAACCCATGATGTAGGGAATGATATATGTGACTATATCGACTCCGTGGATCCTCTTTAAAATATATTTGAGCCTTATCTATGAATGATGTAATCTTAAACAGTGAGAAATTTTTTTAAATTAACTTTTTACATTTACCAAATAAATGATATTTATAATTCATGTTAATGGATTTTGGATTATTGATAACATCTTCATTATGATTTTTAGTGTCCATCAATCACTATAAACTTCAACTAATATTCACTACAAATATTATCATAAAATCTACATAGAATTTTTCAGTTTAATGTAACATTTTTAATCAACCTATTCTAACATGATATTTAATTTTTTTTCATATTACTAATTGGTATATAATTAAGAGGGAGTAATATAGTTTTAGTTCAAGATAATATAAATAATTTTTATCACTTCATATTTTTCTATAATGCTTGCAGAATCATCATGTAAGAATTTAAGTTTAATGTATGAAATAAGAGGTATAACCATGTACTCATTTGAGTCAACCACTTTAAGTAAAACATTTAAAAAAATAGTAGAAATTATTAACACATTTGTCTTATTTGGACCTTTTTCATTTTTGATGATTTATTAATCTCTATATTTAGTATATTTAATATAAGTAAGATTTGAGTAGGGATCCCTTCGGTTATACCAATAGATAAACACGCAGAATTGTGTCAACCAATCTATTCCCATTATGAAATCTATGAGATTCATGTTATGATCCATCAAATCATATGGGTTCTAAAAAGATACAAATGCTATGGAATTTGAAAATAACTTTAAAATTTTCATTTGAGTCTTCCCTAGTATATTACAAAGTCTCAATAATACTTCTAATGTATTTAATTTTAGATGAATAAAAGAAACATATTTTTCATAGAGATTATAATATGAAAAACATTTATCAATTATATCATATACTATAGAAGAAGATAATATAATTTCACCATTAAAATAATGACCCCTTTGGTATTGGAAGTTTATTTCTCTGTGGTATGTATTCTTTGTAAACAATCAATCTAACCATTAGGGGATAATCCCAACCTAGATTATTTCGTAGTGGGTAGGGGTGTTTACTACATTCTCTTTTTCCTCAGACTGATCTCATATATAGACTTTTGTTATCATTTGTTAAATGAGAAACTAAATGGTTCTATAACAATAGAGTTAGCTATAGTCATAGTGTGACACATTCAAATACACATATATGATATGAAAATTAATATGCTAAACATAATTGTTGAAAGGGTTCACCAAATGGGTATAATTAGGCTTAATGTTGACTAAATATCTAAACACATGAAACTAAATGATAGGTCCACTTATGAAATGCGATGTAGTGTAATCATAACAATGGATTAACTAGTAAAATATTCTTTTAATTATCTTCTTTCATCATTACTTCCTACCAATGGAGTACCTATCACTCTTGGTAATCCTTGGGAGGAGATACCCATACCCAAACCTCCTTCAAATAGCATCAATATAAGTATAACGTTTTTTAACACATAAAAATAGTAGATATATTTTAGTGTCTCACATGGACCCATTAATAAATTATATTCTATTGATTCCTCATAACTTTTAATATATTGAGTCATATAATATAAATAAATAAATGTTGTTCATACTCCATGAAAAACATCCAGACCTATGTCATGTCCATGGTTTTGTAATCCATTATTCTATAAAAAAAATTGCAATAATTTCTTAAATATTAGATCTTAAATTTTATTCCAGGAAAGGACCTAGTGTTCCGTAGACTCGGTCAAAATATTTGACATTTGATGAGATAAACTATGGGGCATGAAGTTGGACTATGTATCTTTATTTTCATATCCAGTGTTTTTATACTCCTAAAGATCTGTTTGAGGTCTTTAGTCTTCATGTAGAATCCATTAAAAGATACACCACCCTATAAATATAGAGGTCCATGGAATTGGAAATATTACATAGTATCATGGGTCATGAGTTACCTTTGAGTATCTTTTTAATAATATTTATACAAAAGTTGATCAAGAACTACCAGAAACAACTTTTTAACTCCATGTAGAGCTAGAGGTCCCTGAATGTAACACCCTGAGATTTTATGAAAAATATTATTTTTAATTTCATTAATGTATTGTGTTGTACGCTACACCAAAATGAGCTTGCACAACATTAATCCATGACTTTCCTTTCATTACACGCAATCACAACCTTTCTCGATAGCATGTGTAGTACGCAATACCAAGTTTCACTAAACAACGATATTCTATTGAAATATTATTAAAACTAGCCGTTATGAATAGTAATAACCAATTTTTTAAATTTTGTAAATTTTATTTTTCAAAATGGACTTCATTTTTGGATTCAGAATATCGAAATTCGCTTAGGGTGAAATTTTGGTACTTTTCAGATAACTTTTATATTCTGAGGAATACTGAAAATTACTAAATTTTAATTAAAAAAAAAATTTAATCGAAATAATTAATAGTGGTAAATTACTAATTTGAGTGGTTTTAAAGTATATTTAGAATATATTTTTACAATTTAATACAATTTTGGTAAATTACTAAGTTTAGGCCTAATTTTTGGTATTTTTTGGAAACTTTCATTTTATGATGAATAGTGAAACCACTGAGTGGTAGTTTAAAAAAAATGAATTTTTTATAAAACATAATTCTACCGCTTCTGTGAGTTGAATTTCAAAAATCCGTGAGACACGGTTGATGTCAGTAAGTAAAATGTGGTTCAATGAGATGAAAATAATTTTGGGCGAATAGTAACTTTTTACTTTTTTTACCACAGTTAAATGTAAATATGGTATTTAAGGGTAAAAATGATATTATTATTACCCTAAAACATGTCCTAATTCTATTGTATAAGTGTAATTCGACCAAAAACAACCTTAGGAATAAAATATGACCATTTAGGCCCACTTAGATTAGATTAGGACATTTATTATCAATTTATTTAAAGAAGGGTTAAAATAGTTAAAATCAATGTTTAAAAACTAAATCATTTTTAATATAGGGTTATACATAAGATAAATTTGACTATAAATATTAATTAGAAAGATAAAAATATTTAAAACATAATTGTATTTTATTTGTAATTTTTATACTTAATATAATTTAATTTATTTATGATTCAATGATGATGCAGTAATTATCCTATTAATGAAATATTGACATAATTGATGTTATAAATACCCAAATAAATATAATTTGAGACTTTTTATGAATTACAATAATTTTATATGTTAATATGACATGTTATTATTGATTTAGTTAACTTTTTTCGAACTAATCATTCTGTTATAATTTTTTCAAAAATCAATTGCTAAATATTGTCAAAATTGACATAAAATAGTTTTTAAAACAAATATTATATTATTAATTGTTATTTTATTCCTAAAAATATAAGGTTCAGCAAAATTACTTATTTAAGGTTATATATATTAATAATAAACATCATGGGGTTCGTTTGTCTTGTTATACTAAGTTTATTAACCTTATAGTGTAAGAACACAAAAAGAGACGGTAAAAGTAAAATTATCTAACTTAAAGTTAAATACAAATGATAAGGTTAAAATAGGAGCCTAAACTTGTCTAAATTATATTGGATGAGAGGATTTAGACCCATCCCCACCTTAGCTTTGAAATAAATCAATTTTGAGCTATTTAAAACCGAATATGACTTTATAATAAAATAATATTTTTAGTTTTCCAAAGGAGCCCCTTCCTCTGTTATAAAAGGGCACCTCCTCCCCCTCTTCCTCACACCACTTTGAGCCTTCTAAGCTCGGCCAAACCTTGCCAAATTATCTTCTCCGCTTTCCTAGAAACATCCTATAGGTCATGGTCTTCTTCAAAGACCAATTTTAGTGCCATAAGAAGAGGACTCAAAGAGGCGCTTCAAAGAAGAGGTAATGTCTGTTACCGATTATTTCAACTTTATTTCTTCTTCCACTTCTTCTTCTTAGGTTGTTTCATTATGAAGTAATAACATAAGTATAACTAATATAATGATATGTTATTATAAGTATGAAACAACCCAATTTCACCATATATCCATCCTACGGAAAATGAAATCACCGCGTGTGCGTACGTACGAAATACCATCTCCACGCCGTGGTGTAATCTATTTCCCACCACCACCTTACATGGATGGGTATAATGGTGTAAATAATAACTATATATGATTATTTTAAAGTGATATTTATTATTATATAGTATACATACACTCCAATACAGTCCCACGATCATGAGAACGATATCATCGCTCGTGCGTACGTACGGACTACCGTCTCTACGACGCGATGAGATTCATTCTCCACATTAACCATTCATGAATGATTATAAAGTATATATATAATAAGTAATAATGAATTATATGAAATAATAATGATACTAGATTTATGTGTATATATATGTATGTCATCTACTTAATTCCATTCAACTAAATAAGGAAACGAAAACCGCGTTCATGCGTACGTTCGACCTACCGTCTCTATGAATGGTGTATTTATTTCCATTTACTGATTTATTATATATATGTATATTCTGAATATATATTATATATAAATCATGTTTTATATTCTGGAATTAAGTAATCATGATCTAAGTAATCATATGAATAATAACAAGTCAAAACACGAACGACAAATGAAACAATTTTACCCAAAATGCTCTTTAACATGTAATTTACAAAAGAACGGGTAAAATAAAGTCATAAGTGAACCATATATAATATCATAACAATGAGTATGATTCTAGAATAAGTCAATGACATTATTTAAATCATTATACAAGATTTTCATACACTTACGAAGAAAATCGGACCTAAGGTAAGGGAAAATATCACAATCTCATTTTATCCAAGATTGTTTATACTTTGTTATTTACTAGGGTGTATTTTATCATCCACATCAATGATTCCTCAATATGTAATATTGTTTCCATCCACCTACAGTTGTTTAAATTCTATTTTACCCTTCGGTGAGTTTTTAGTAAAAGATATAAAAGGAATCTTTTGTCGTTTTTCGTATGAGGTACTTTTTGACTTTTCCGACAAAAGTACGGGAAGACTGTTTTTTTAACTTATACGGCATGAATGAATTTTAAAAAAAAATTATTTCAAAGAAGCTTAATTTTTAAGTTTTCAAGTTTATTTTTAATCAACTTCATTTAGTTTATAATTGTATGACATGTTAAAAAAGGAAAATGTTTTTGAAGTAGAAAGGATATTTTCCTCAAGAATAGAGTTCAAGTGTTTTATCAAAATTATTTTCCATCTAAGATAATAAAAGGTTCTGTTTCTATACCTATTATTACATTAATTTGATTATGTTCTGATGGAATTATTTTTATGAATTCCTTTATCTTATATGAGTTGTTTTATGATGTCACGATGTTTAAGATTCCCATTTTTATTACATGGGTTATGCTATGATGTATGGTTTATGATTTTGTGGCACACATAAGAATGGTATCATTATGAGATGGGTGGGACCTATATCTCCCTCCAATGCATTGGGTAAAGATTTTATATCTCACGAGATAGACATGGCTGGAATGGTAGGTTAAACCGGTTCAGTGAAACAGGACTGAAACGAGGAATGAACTCGGTTCAGAAATGGACTTTGTCCACTAATATAGTCTTGGCAATGAGTCTTGACTAATAAGAAATGATTCTCTATGATTATGTGTGTACGCCACAAAGTTTCATGTTTTATGTTATGAATATTGGGATTACATGTCACTACTATGATTTATCCCATGTTATGATATTATGATCTCTTTTGCAGGTTAAGATTTCTAATATGTTATGTTCTTATGAATATGATGTGATTGATATTTCTTTTGTTTACCCTTACTGAGCATTTGAGCTCACCCTTTTATGTTTTCTTTTCCCCAGGATATAAAGAAAGGTTTTAGGTAAGAAAAAAAGGGAAGATCTTTATGGGAGATGTTGAAGATCTTTCACCATGATTAGAAGTTTACGTTCCAAGTTTCCAAAGACACTAAACTATTACGGTCCTTGTGTGTGTGTTTTGGTTATGTACTAAGTATTCTAAAAATGTAATGTAATTTCCATGTACATCAATCTATGAGCCTCTACAGTTGGTATTAGAGGAATGGTTTAGTCAACCTTTGGAAACTAGGATGCGAGAACTTTATTGAGATCCCTAGAGATATTTCTAAGGTATGTCTAGGGATGTCCCTAAAGATAAGTATACGTATAGGATATAGTCCTAGAACTACGCTAACGATCTTATAATTAAACCAAAGATGTTAGATGTCGAAGGTACCCCCCCTTGATTATGTTATTTTCCTTTTATGATTTTTTCCTCTCACAAAATTCTTTTTGTGTTTTAGTCAATGGAGGGAGCCAGAAGGAATTTGGTTGACATTGAATCCAATGGACAAATTGGTGAATATGAGAAACAAAATTGCGTAATGCCTAGAGATAAAGATATTGTGATTATGACGAATCCATCATCACGATATATGATTAACAAGGTAAAATTTAGTGGTATGCCTAATCCATCAAATAAGAAGAAGATAGACTTTTATGAATGTTCTCATGTTGAGGAGAATAAAGAAAGGAAGATTGAGATTTCTAAAGAGGGGAAGAAAAACCTTGAGGAATACCACAAATGGAGGGACATATGTTATCTGTGTGGAGCAAAGGGTCATAGAGTGACAGACTGTTATGGAGTTCAATGTCTTATTTGTGGAGAACATGGGCATTACCCAACACAATGCCCTGACCTAAAAAGTTACTTCTAAATCAAGGAAGGACTTATTCCAGGACAATCATTGAAGAGGATGGATTAAAGTATTGGTATTCAAGAATAATGTTGTCGAGGTACTTTTATGGTGTATTAGAATATTTTTGTATTAGTCTGTTGTGGTTTTCAATAATTTTATGGTACCTGTAACCATGAAAAGTGATTCAAATATTTTTGAAAGCAGATGATATGCGCATAATGAAGGGATAAGGAGAAAATGAAAGGTTTGACAGTATTCATGAGCTCATGATTGATATAAGGACTAAGTATATATAATTTTGAGGATTTTGGTATGTGGAAAGAGTTAACTTTTGACAGCACTCATGTTTTCACTAAGATTCAATGGGTAATCTTTTTTTAAGAGATTAAATGATTATGCTATTCACATGATTGGAATGTGACCAACAAGATATATGAGGGATAAATGATGGTATTCACGTGCTTGTTATATGACCTTTTTAGTAATCGTTCTCTTTATACAATGAGTTTGGAAAGAAGTATTTTGGATAAGCCTAATGATTGGAATTGATTATGTTGGACATAAGTTAGTATTGTTTAAGGATAGAAGTTTTTTCCATATTATTTATGGGATGTCATAGTAATGTAGTCTTAGAAAAAGGACAACCTGTAGGATGGGCGACATCCCATCGCGTCAGACAAGGCTGTGGGAATCGAACCCACAACCGAAGTGCGACTGGCCTTTATCGCATACCACTGGCCTACAAGAAGTCCCTGTTTAGTAGAAACTGGTTTTATTATATTAAGCAGTATGATATATGAAGTAGAAGTCCATTTTAGGAACCATATATGATTAATCTCACTATAGATGGACTTATGTATTTTTTGATAACTTTTCTATCCTTTTGTTTGAGATAGATGTAATGACCCATCATTCTATCACATGATCTGCTAACACACCACGAATGACAAATTCAACTTCATTTTTTTATGAGATGAAGTGGAAATTGTCCAATGAATGACCAACGGTGAGACTATACCGAAATGACGAAAGTATTTCTTCTAATTCCAATTTCATCAACTTTAGGGAAACGATCTTGAAAACCAAAAATATTGTCCTAGTGCTCTTATATCTGATGAATCAGATGGTACCTTAGATCGTCACAAATTTATGGATTTGTGATTGCTGGCTTTTCCATAGCCATGTTCTTTACCACTTCCTATCAGAACATGATGGTTAGATTTCTCTTCCATATCCATATTTTCACCTATGTGGAAACCCAGTGATTAGTTTATTTGGGTAACCGTTATGCTTCATAATTTTGTATTTAAAGATTGGTTCTGTTATTCCTTTTTACGATGTGGGTTTCTATCAAAGAAACTTTCGAATAGTAAACCATTTATAACCCCGACGAATTTCGAGGGCGAAATTCATTTTAAGGGGGGTAGAATGTAACACCCCGAGATTTTATGAAAAATATTATTTTTAATTTCATTAATGTCTTTTGTTGTACGCTACACCAAAAGGAGCTTTCAAAACACACATCCTTGACTTTACTTGCATTACACGCAATCGCGACCTTCCTCGATAGCATGTGTAGTACACAATACCGAGTTTCACTAAACAACGATATGCTATTAAAATATTATTAAAACGAGTCGTTATGAATAGTAATAACCACTTTTTGAAATTTTGTAAATTTTATTTTTCAAAATGGACTTCATTTTTAGATTTGGAATATCAAAATTAGCTTAGGGTGAAATTTTGGTACTTTTCAGATAACTTTCATATTCTGATAAATAGTGAAAATTACTAAATTTTAATTAAAAACAACATTTTTAATTGAAATAATTAATAGTGGTAAATTATTAATTTTAGTGGTTTTAAAGTATATTTAGAATATATTTTTACAATTTAATACAATGTTGGTCATTGGATGTAATTTCACATTTAAACCAGACATAAACAAGTGTCAATCTTTTGATAGTTATTATCTATTAAGAACACACTATTTGTTTTGACGACGGGAATTAATTTTTAAATTAATTAATGCAACTATTATGTTTTGAATTTGGTAAATTAGACATCATTTTTTAGTTCATAATATCAAATATAGCTTAGGCCTAATTTTTGGTTTTTTTTGTAAACTTTCATTATTTGATGAATAGTGAAACCACTAAGTGGTAGTTAAAAAAAATAATTTTTCATAAAACATAATTCTACCGCTTCGGTGAGTGGAATTTCAAAAATCCGGGAGACACAATTGATGTCATTAAGTAAAATGTGGTTCAATGAGATGAAAATAATTTTTGCAGAATAGTAACTTTTTACATTTTTTACCACGGTTAAAAGTAAATAGGGTAATTAAGGGTAAAAATGATATTATTATTACCCTAACACATGTACTAATTCGATTGGATAAGTTTACTTCGACCAAAAACAACCTTAGGAATAAAATATGACCATTTAGGCCCACTTGGATTAGATTAGGACATTTATTATCAATTTATTTAAAGAAGGGTTAAAATAGTTAAAATCAATGTTTAATAACTAAATAATTTTTAATATAGGGTTACACATAAGATAAATTCGACTATAAATATTCATTAGAAAGATAAAATAATTTCCAACATAATCGTATTTTATTTTTAATTTTTATACTTAAAAATAATTTAATTTATTTATGATACAATGATGATGCAGTAATTATCCTATTAATGAAATATTGACATAATTGATGTTATAAATACCCAAATAAATGTAATTTGAGACTTTTTATGAATTACAATAATATTATATGTTAATATGACATGTTATTATTGATTTAATTAACTTTTTTAGAACTAATCATTCTGTTATAATTTTCACAAAAATCAATTACTAAATATTGTAAAAATTGACATAAAATAGTTTTTAAAACAAATATTATATTATTAATTGTTATTTTATTTCTAAAAATCTACGGTTCGGCCAAATGACTTAGATAAGGTTTTATATATTAATAATAAACAACTTGGGGTTCGTTTGTCTTGTTATAGTCAGTTTATTAACCTTATAGTCTAAGAACACAAAAAGACACGGTAAAAGTAAAATTATCTTACTTAAAGTTAAATATAAATGATAAGGTTAAAATTGGAACGTAAACTTGTCTAAATTCTTTTGGATGAGAGGATTTCGACTCATCCCCACCTTAGATTATAAATAAATCAATTTGGAGCTATTTATGACCGAATATGACTTTATTATAAAATAATATTTTTAGTTTTCCAAAGGAGCCCCTTTCCTCCCTTATAAAAGGGAACCTCCTCCCCCTCTTCCTCACACCACTTTGAGCCTTCTATGCTCGGCCAAACCCTGCACAATTCTCTTCTCCACTTTTCTAGAAACATCCTTGAGGTCATGGTCTTCTTCAAAGACCAATTTTAGTGCCCTAAGAAGAGGACT
The DNA here is from genome assembly GCA_963277665.1 of Viscum album. Lineage (NCBI taxonomy): Eukaryota > Viridiplantae > Streptophyta > Magnoliopsida > Santalales > Viscaceae > Viscum > Viscum album. Next base: position 864,556,978 of record OY728137.1, on the reverse strand, counting down.
CAAAGAGGCGCTTCAAAGAAGAGGTAATGTCCGTTACCGATTCTTTCAACTTTATTTCTTCTTCCACTTATTCTTCTTAGGTTGTTCCATTATGAAGTAATAACATCAGTATCACTAATAAATGGATATGTTATTATAATTATTAAACAACCCTATTTCACCATCTATCCATCCTACGGAAAATGAAATCACCGCGCGTGCGTACGTACGGAATACCGTCTACACACCGTGGCGTAATCTATTTTCCACCACCACCTTACTTGGATGGGTATAATAGTGTAAATAATAACTATATATGATTATTTTAAAGTTATATTTCTTCTTAAATAGTATACATACACTCCAATACAGTCCCATGATCATGATAATGATATCATCACTGGTGCATACGTACGGACTACCGTCTCCACGACGCGATGAGATTCATTCTCCACATTAACCATTCATGAATGATTATAAAGTATATATATAACAAGTAATCATGAATTATATGACATAATAATGATACTGTATTTATGTGTATATATATGTATGTCATCTACTTAATTCCATTCAACTCAATAAGGAAATGAAAACAGCGTTCATGCGTACGTACGACCTACCGTCTCTATGAACGGTGTACTTCATTCCATTTACTGATTTATTATATATATGTATATTATAAATATATATTATATATAAATAATGTTTTATATTCTGTAATTAAGTAATCATGATCTAAGTAATCATATGAATAATTACAAGTCAAAACACGGACGACAAATGAAACAATTTTACCCAAAACGCTCTTTAACATGGAATTTACAAAAGAACGGGTAATATAAAGTCATAAGTTAACCATATATGATATCATAACAATGAGTATGATTCTAGAATAAGTCAATGAAATTATTTAAATCATTATACAGGAGGTTTAGACACTTACGAAGCAAATCGGACCTAAGGTAAGGGAAAATATCACAATCGCATTTTATCAGAGATTGTTTATACTTTGGTATTTAATGGGTTGTATTTTATCATCCACATCAATGATTCCTCAACATGTAATATTGTTTCCATACACCTAAAATTTTTTAAATTCAATTTTACCCTTCGGTGAGTTTTTAGTAATGGATATAAAAGGAATCTTTTGTCGTTTTTCGTACGAGGTACTTTTTGACTTTTCCGACAAAAGTACGGGAAGACTGTTTTTTTAACTTATAAGGAATGAATGGATTTTTTTAAAAAAATTATTTCCAAGAATCTTACTTTACAAGTTTTCAAGTTTATTTTTAATCAACTTCTTTTTGTTTAAAAATGTATGACATGTTGAGAAAGGAAAATGATTTTGAAGTAGAAAGATTATTTTTCTCAAGAATGGAGTACAAGTGTTTTATCAAAATTATTTTCCATCTAAGATAATAAAATGTTCTGTTTCTATACCTATTATTACATTGATTTGATTATGTTGTGATGGAATTATTTTTATGAATTTCTTTATCTTATATGAGTTGTTTTATGATGTCACGATGTTTAAGATTCCCATTTTTATTACATGGGTTATGCTATGATGTATGGTTTATGATTTTGTGGCACATATAAGAATGGTATCATTATGAGATGGGTGAGAACTATATCTCCCTCCAATGAATTGGGTAAAGATTTTATATCTCATGAGATAGACATGGCTGGAACGACAGGTTAAACCGGTTCAGTGAAATAGGACTGAAACGAGGAATAAACTTGGTTCAGAAATGGACTTTGTCCACTAAGATAGTCTTGGCAATGAGTCTTGGCTAATAAGAAATGATTCTCTATGATTATGTGTGTACGCCAAAAAGTTTCATGTTTTATGTTATGACTATTGGGATTACATTTCACTACTATGATATATCCCATGTTATGATATTATGATCTCTTTTGCAGGTTAAGATTTCCAAAATGTTATGTTCTTATGAATATGATGTGATTGATATTTCTTTTGTTTACCCTTACTGAGCATTTGAGCTCAACCTTTTATGTTTTCTTTTCCACAGGAGATAAAGAAAGGTTTTTGGTAAGAAAAAAGGTAAGATATTTATGAGAGATGTTGAATATCTTTCACCATGATGAGAATATTATGTTCTGAGTTTCCAAAGACACTAAACTATTATGGTCCTTGTGTGTGTGTTTTTGTTATGTACTAAGTATTCCACAAAAGTAATGTAATGTCCATGTAGGTCAAGATATGGGACACTACACTGAATATCCAGCATTTCATATAAATAAGGGGTGTTTATTTAGGATAAATACACTAAAATAGAATATGGAGGAATATTAAAATATACTTATATAAATAAACTTTTGAAATAAAATATCGTATGATATGAACTTGGTCAAACCACATTCCCCACCCTTTTAAACATCTATTTATTGAAATTACCATACACATTTCATTTAAAAAAATTGGACATAAGAAAGAATGAATAAATAAAAAATAAACATCATTGGAGTAAAAAAATAATTTTAGATGCCTAAAAATATAAACTGAATAATAATTGAGGGCATAAAAAAATGAAATCATTTATTTTTTAGGTCAACAATATAATCACAGTATTGTTTCCAAACCAATGGAATAGACTTTTCAATCATATTATCCAATTATTGAAAAAATATATATTAAAAAATATTAGTGGTCAATTATGAGTGTTTAAGTTAACATTATATGTGAGTTGGTTCTAAATATTATGTAAATAATTAATGTCATGAATTTATACAATGTATAATGATTCCCTAATTTTTTCTATCAACACAAAAAAATGGTGATATATTTTTCTCATGAATATAGAATTGTATTAAGGATGAAATGAAATTAAATCCAAGAAACCCCTTGTAACTATATATTACACATTTATTATGTTGATAAAACATATTTGGGGTCTAAATATTAATATAAGATGGTAATAAATGCTCCTTAAAATCAATACTACAGCAAATATCCATTAGTGGGGACTGAAACAATTTTTTAATAACCATAACAGTATTACATGAAAGATATCTCATTAGGCCACCATAAAAGATTTGGTGTACAACAAAATTATTATAATCTTGCATAAGAAACAAGTGATAAATGAAACTCTTATCTGATATGGTTTTCTCTTGGTTAATTTCATGGATATAAGGTTGAAATATGTAAAACTTTGGACATTATCTTTTGATCAAATGAATATAATAATAACAAACCATCTAAATCACCAATTAGATCATATTCCTTAGGATACCAGAAAATTAATAGATTTTGAGATATATTAAGATTTATTAAAGTTGAAAAGGGATCGAAATATCCCAAATGCCTTAAAAACATAAAAAACAAGACAAAACCCACTGTAAACATGATATGTGAGGAAAAAACTTCCTAAATAACCAAAATATATGTCATACAAGTGAGGTATTCTACACAGATTCCTATGAACAACACTCATTCCATGTCACAACATATCAACTAGAAGATAAGAGTATTCCATTGAAACTACACACCCAACTCCTTATGTAGATCTACTATATACTTTTTCTCCCATCCTAGGATATCATAATAAATAATATACGTGAAACCAAAAAAGGAATTTGATTTATGTGTGTTTTATATCCCAAAATGGTTTTCAACCCCATAACCCTTACAACAAAGCATAAACTAGAGTGAAAATTGAAATAATGTAATTACACATGAGTAAATAGAGAAATATTAAATATTCTATGAAAATTTTATCTTTTATATATATGGTTTTGGACATGTTACTTCAAATAAAGGGGGTCCATATTTTTCTAAGTACTTCAAGCCTATATTTAGAATCAATGATGATTTCATATAACATTGTCACGGTAAAATATGTAACACCCAAAGGATTTAAAAACAAATTGAAAATTGAATGCATGAAAAACTAAGTCTCAAAAAGCACTACTTTGTTATAACTTATCTATTAAACATAATTTTTCCACCTCTGTGATTTGAAATCTAAAAAACTAACTTACACGATTGTGTTCAGAATGATATTTAGAGTCCGATAAGATCCACAAACATTTTTTGTGAATAAAAACATACCCTTATGAAATTTATCAAACCCTTATGAATAGTAATTTACCCATATGAATAGTAACCTCACTCATTAATTTATAAATAAAATTTTGAAACCTTATAAATGAAATAACATATTTTTGAAAATAAAAAATAAGTGTTGGTATTTTTGTGAGTAATAAATATTAATTTAAAATTTAAAAATTAATAAATAAATTCAATAGATTTTCCTAAAAAATATTTATAAATAAATATTTTATTGTCTTATGATTTTAGGTTAATTTTATTAGACCTTAGTTAATTTTTGAACATGTTATAAAATTAGTTTTAAATTTAAAATCTATATTTTTCATGTAAAAAGAGATTTTATTAAAAAAATTAAATTTCCATTATATATAATTTTATTTGAGAAAATAAATATTATTTTTGAATTCAATAGTTAGAAAAACGGTTTGGGGGGAAATATTAGTAATTTTCCAAAATACTTGAATTTTGGGTGAATAGTGAAATTCAATAATTTACGAAAAATACTAAATAAGTATACTTTTACATCTTGATATAGTCAAGACTGATGTAAATGGACATTAGTTCAAATTAAGATGCACTTATTAATTTTTCTATTCATAACAATCAAGACAATTCATATTCTAGAGCCAAAATAATAAAATAATGAATAAGATATTAACAAATCACTACTATCCTTCAATATAAAACCAACCCATCACTCCCTCTTCTCTTCAGTCCTCTCAAGGTTACTGCCTTGTATAAATTTTGATAACCTTACCCAAGAACCTCCACATGACTTGAACCCCTTGGTCTCATTAAAAGACTAAATCCAATAACCTAAAGATGCTCTCAAAGAATATATATTCAAGAGGGAGATTCCTTTTTTTCATTTATTTTATTTTCATTCAAGTTCCTATCTTTATTTTTATTTCTTCACCGAATTTCCTCAAAAAGTTTTGATATCTCAGTAATCTTACATGTACTATAGTTTTTTCATGATAATTTAATAATTCATCAGGATGTCTTTTTTTCTATTTTGTACTAGAAATTAAAACACAATCTGAGATTTGTAAATTTATCACATTCAAGGATGAAAGGTTTTCAACTTATTTTTCCATCTTAAATTATGGTCATAATACGATTTTATGGTTCAAATAGATCATTATATATTTAATATATCCTATTTAATGTTCTGGATTAATTCTTTACACATACTATTAATTTAATATACCATATTTTTTCATGGTGATTGAAAACCCACCAAATTAATCAAAGCATCTATCATTTAAATTTTATGTAATGATTCATCCTCAACCAAAGACACCGAATGACTTATATGATCATTTATACTTATTTAAGTACATTAATAACCTGTAAAATCAATATCTTAATTCATTTTCCGATTTACATTAACTTCCATTCAAGTGAACCAATCATGAAAACCAATGAAACGAGCACTCACAAACGATGATGTTGAATCACATTGCCAAACAATACCTTAAATGAACTAAATAAAATTATAATAAATAAAATACATTTCAAATAGGTTATTTATTATGTTATTATAAAATATATTTTAATATTATAAGTCCTTATGTTCAATAAGAGAATATATTCAAACATATGTAAGGATTTCCTACCCGAACATCCTTTTTTATTCGAGTTAATTTTTTTTCTCTACTTCCCCCAAATGAAATTATTATTTATTCTTATTTAATCCTTATAAATTCTGTGTGAATGATATACATTTTTTACTAATCATAATCCTTCTTCCTTTTATGGTGAGTTACATAATTTAAAAGGATCTTCCAAAAGTTCTTCCCAAAATACAAGCCCGAATCAAGGTTCATTCACAAAATCTTACATATTTTAAAAAGAACTCTATAATCATGTTATATAATAGTTTATTTTTATAAATTCTATAATTTCATTATGAAAAAAAATATTATTTGACATATGGTTTTTTGAAATTATTTTTCCAAAATAACTCTTCTTTTCAAAGTAAAACAGTATTTACCTCAAGATTTACTCGATGATTTTATAGAGTATTTTCACCCATTTCAACACACTATCTTATTAATAGGATTAAATGGGGTTAATGAATTATGATATCGTCCACCATATTTTATTTAATGGTTTATGATTATATTTATAGTGGATTTAATATATTGATATCATTCACCCTATTATTCTAGATTGTGACTATTTATGTTTAATCGTTGGGGAATGTTATTAACATTTCATATGTTGGTTTCAATACGAATGTATATATTTTATATATTTATCCCCATTCATATTAGGAATGAATTGGAGTTATTAAGTGATGGTCAGGACCTTCTATATCAACTTGATGCATCGATAGGTCTCATGAGAAAAAACAAAATTGGGTTTTGGCGGAGGCCTTACCCTATTATTTTCAGATGTCTTGGTCGAGGACTCGACAATATGATTTAGTTGTTTGGAATTATTCATTATATTATTATAGAAATTAATATTTAATGTATATCTGATTATTATATTATTATAATATCCATGTCTATATTTTATGGAATTAATTTATCATTTTTTATTTCATCCAATTTATGCTCTAGTATATTTTCAAGGCATGAATTTTTAGTCTTTCATCTTTCCTATTGTTTATGATTATAATTTCCTATAAAGAATTATTTACCCGTAAGGATAATCTTATACCACCCATTTCACATGTTTTATTTTCCATATGTTGTGAATAAGTATATTATGAATGACATTAAAGGATAATCTAGGAGATTATGTCTGATTCAAAAGAATTTGTTATGTTGTTTTTTCTTTCATGTTGTATTGTTGATCTTATGTATGTATCTTTATCTATAAAGCTACTAAACTATTTGTTCCATGAGGACATGACTTCCTTGTTTATCTTTAAATGTAATAAAATAAGCAACAATTTCTGGGAAACAAGGGTTGGGTCCTTATAGTTGGTATTAGAGGAAGTTTAATAGAAAACGTGGAAACTAGATTTAGACAATGTATATTAGGGAAGAAACCCATAAGATAATCATTGAGGAATAACATACAAGAACATTATATATTTTTTTAAGAAATATATTATGTGGATATTTCTATAAAATGCATCTCTATCTATATACTAGAAGTAGATGTGGTTCTTGGAACAAATGTACCTATGAGTTGCAACTCTGAAATGGAGTTTCAGGATTGAACTTGGGTATCCTAGTACATGAAAAGGGGTTGTACTGTGCACCTACTTTGACACATATGAGGGATATGAATATCATAATTCACACTTTATTTACAAGCCATTATGAAGGAATTAAATATATATTTTCCCTCAAATAATCCAAGATTATGAGATTACCAATGGATATGATTTCAATTTTTGATATGTATTTTTCTTATGATGAGATTATACATTATAATTCATAACCTAATATACTGTATGCCATTATTTAGAAATGGATCATAGTGGATGGGATAGAAATCACATGAATGTGAATATATGATGTAGGGATTTCCCTCGGATGCAAGATAATGATATTGGCTCTAGTATTGATATTGGTGTTGAGAACCATATAACAATATTGGGACAGCTGAATCAGGTTAATTAAAAAACCTTACACATACGGAGCATCTAAATCCAAAATGTGGAGGATCTATGTTAACACTCTTTATATGACAAGAACCTCTATTATTCAATAAGACTAGAAACACATTCATAGTGGAGCAGTGGATAAGTTATATAGAGAAGATATTTCTCAGAATTCGATGTGTAAAAACAGAAAATATTTTTATGGAAGTTTATCGTATATTAGGAGATGCAGATCATTAGTGGTATTTAATTCAAAAAAATGAGAATGAAAAAATATAATAAATGGAATGGATGGATTTAAAATAAATCTTCAAAGAAAAATAATTCCCTCATTAACAATGAGTAGATATGGAAATGTATTTTATAAATCTGAAGAAAAAAAGAGGATGAATGTTTTTAAAAGTACAAATCTAACTTCATGAGGTTAATAAGGAATTATTCAGACTATATACATAATCCAAGGGGAGATATTGATCAATTATTTGATATTTTAAATTCATTTATATAAAGAGAACAGGTCTCCCAAATATTCTCATCATTTAATGATATCATCTCATGTTCTATCATGATAGAGAAATAATTCTCTAAGACATATGATTTTAAGGGAAAAAAAGATAAGAAGAGTGTGTAAGATCAAGGAATTGATAAAGGGGAAGAATAAAAGGAGGAGTTTTCCAACATGTGATACTAGTGGAAGGAAACACACCAGAAAATCGTAAAATGAAAAAGAGTCTATTAAAAGTGTGGGGAAAAGGCCAAAAATATCATGATTATAATGGAAATAAATAAGCTACCAATTTTCAATTATACAATTTTAATGATATGGGAAATCATTCAAATTATTGTTCTAAGTGTTAAGTAAACATTCCTTTGAAAAAGGCCAAGGGAGATAGACCAAGATTACGTGACTAAAACTGTTGAGATTGAAGTTTCTAATGATGTGGTGTTTGGTCCATTAATTATTTCTTCAAACATAGACAATGAATTATTTTATTCTGGATCATCACATTATTTTATATCTTCTTATTTTTCCAAGAAAATTAGATATTTCCAATTTTATATAATAAATGATATGTTATTCAAAAATCATAAAATAAGTATCATTGCAATAATGATGTGTCATGTAGTTCACATTATGACATATGAACATGCATTATCTACCGATTTTATCATAATAACCATGATTGAATTTGATATAATCTTCAGTGTGGATTATCTTTCAAATTATGATTCAAAAATTTATTGCAAGAGGAAAGAATATAAGATTTTTGAGAACAATATCGAATCCATCATCCATAGGGAAAAACATAACCATCTGAATCTCATCTAGATCTACCCTCAGTAGTTATGCTGACTTACATTCTTGTGGAGGAAGAGATCATAATGCCTATAGGTTAGGAATTGAATGTTAAAATATAGAATGTACCTATTTTTCAAGAATATGTAGTTGAGTTTCTCGATGATTTTCAAGGAAAACCTCCATATTTGGAATTTGAGTTCTCTATATATTTAATTCATGGTTTAAGACCTATATCAATGAATCCTTATAGAATGGTCACTATGGAATTAGTATAACTGAATAAACAACTAGAGTAATAGAGTGATAAAGGATTTCTTCACCCTAAGGGTTTCTCCATGGGAATCCCATGTAATTTTTGTTAATAATAAAGATGGATATATGAAGTTGTGAACTGACTATAGGGAGATCAATGTTATAACAATAAAGAAAATGTTTCCCCTACCTCACATTAATGATTTATTTGATCAGATTCATAGATCCCAATATTTTACTATGATATACATTTGATCTGGATATCATCTGTTGTGTGTGAAGAAGGGAGGTATTCTAAATATGTCTTTTCCAATAGGTTTGGGCATCATGAGTTTACTATAATTCCTTTTTGACTAATTAATGCACCCTATATTTTCATGGATTTAATGAATAGGGTTTTCAAGGAATAACATGATGAAATAATTGTGGCATTTACTGAGTATATCTTGATATACTCCAAAAGCTACTAAGATCATGAAAATACCTTATGTATTATTCTATAGACTCTTAGAAGAATGTAATTATACGGTTTATTTAGCGAGAGAAAAATTTGGCTTCAATCATCTTCTTTTCATTGAAATATTGTCTCAAAGGATTGAATATATATTAAAATTGCTATGAAAAGTATGTTCAATAATGGAATACACCAAGGAACATAACCAAGGTACATAGTTTTATGGTTTAGTAGGTTATTATCTGTGCTTTATTCAAGACTCTTCCTGATTATCCAATCTTTTAACCAATATTACTTATAAAGGGATTATGTTCATATGGAGAAAATAATTTGAGGAATATTTTGAATAATTAAAGATGAGACTTGTGAATGCTCCGATCAAAACACTACCAATGGGAAATGATATGTTTTTGAGAAATAGTGTTGCATATAATAAAGGACATGGTTCTGTATTTATATAGAATGATAGAGTAATGTCTTATGCATCAAGGTAATAAAAAATTCACGAATAGAACTATCCAACTCATGATCTTTAGTTAGCAGTTGTAGTCTTTTTTCTCTGACGATATGGAGAGACTATCTCTATTGTGATGTTTGTGAGATATATACATATCATTAGAGCTTGAAATATATCTTCTCATATAAATATCTCAACATGAGGAAAATGTGATGTCTCTAGCTACTCGTGGATTGTGATTTTTCCATACACTACCACCCATGAAATGAAAAAATTGTAGCTGATGCATTGAGAAGGAATGATCATGGAGTATTAAATAAAATGAGAATTAACAAGGATCCTATGTGCACAGATATATTGGGGATGGATATGGGAATTATCAATGAAGGTAAAACATAAATACATTTTGAATTGGTAGCCCAACAATCAATGTTGGAAATAATTAAAAGATCTCAATCCTTGGATGAGAATAATCTAGTTAAAATAAAATCATTAAATGATGGGAATTTGTTAGAAATTGTGTTTGAGGATGAGATTATGAAATTTGGGGAAGAGGATATGTGTTCCCTCTATTCCCGAGCAGAAAAGGGATATATTGGATTTTTCTCATAGCATGAATATTTCTATACCATGGGTAGCTACAAAATGTATCTTGATTTGAAGAAACATTACTGGTGAGACAATATGAAGAGGAAAATTACTATTTATTTATCAAGATGTTGTTTCTATCAACAAGTGAAGGACAAAAAATAATAACCAAGATGATACATGTAACCTCTACTTATTCCTACATAGAAATGAGATGACATCACCAGGGATTGTTTCACTGCATTACCCAAAAATCCATGAAAGAATGATGCAATATGGGTAATTATGGAATGATTAATTTTTTTTACATATTTTATCTCAATAAGGGTGGATTTTACACTATATAACCCTAAAATAATCTATATAAATGATGTTGTGATACATTATAGAGCACATATCTCAATTTTGTTTGATCTTGAGCCTTGATTCACATCAAAATTTCTGAAAATTCTTGAAACAATTTCAATACTGAGCTTCTATTGACTGATTCATATAACCCTCAAACTGATAGGATATAAAAACAAATAATATCCATACATTATAATGAATTTTAAGATTATTATCACATGATTTTCAAAGGTATGTGGGGTCAGTATTTTCCTTTGGTGGAGTGTTCCTACAATAATAATTTCCATTTAAGTATTCACATAGCACCATATGATGCATTTTATAGAAAGATATATCGTACACCAATGTGTTAGGATGAAGTTAGTGAAATGAAGCTTGTAGATATAAAGCGTGTAGAGGAAACAAAATCAAAGTTAAAGAATATTGTTACCCATATCCAAGAAGCTCAAATCAGGAAAAAGATCTATGATGATAATCAAATGAAGGATTTATAATTTCAAGTGGGAGATCATGTTTTCTTGAAAGTATCTAAGTGGATGGGTGTTATAAGATTTTGGAAGAAAGGCAAACTAAGCCCCATAAATATTAGGGATTTTTAAATTCCAAAGATAATTGGAGTTTTCGGTAATCATTGGCAATGCTGCATAGACTATCTAAAGAACACAATGTCTTTCATTTATCATTATTGTGAAATTACCTTTCAAACCCAACACATGTACTCACATGTGAAGGTATTGAATTGGAACCAAAATTATCTTACTGTGAAGAGCCTATCTAGTTTCCAGAAACTAAGGAATATGTGTTGAGGAATCAGATATAGTGACTGGTAAAGAACATGTAGAAATCATAACATTTTAGAATAAACCTGGGATCTTGAGGATGTAATGGTGATGAACTAACCATATTTTTTGAGTTAACATTCTGGAATTTCTAGGATGAATTTTTTTAGTGGGTGGATAATTTAAAATATTTAGTATTTATAAATATATTTAATATTGAATTCATGAAACACTAAGTCTCTACAAAACAGTACTTTTTTATAACATATCTAGTAAATATAATTTTTCCTCCATTGTGATTTGAATTTAGAAAAACATACATACACGGTTGCATTAATTATGATATTTAATGTATGATAAGATCAACTTAAATTTTTTTTGGATAGTAACTTACCTATATGAATAGAAAAAACCCGTTATGAATTGTAATGTACCCCCTATGAATATTATCCTCACCCATGAATGTAAAAATCAAATATAGACACTCTATAAATGAAATAGATAATTTTAGTAATTAATTATTAAGCGTCGGTATTTTTTTTGAGTAATAAACATTTAATTAAAATTTTAAAATAATAATTTAATAAAACTTATCTTCATTAAATTTATTTTTTAATAAATTTTTTGTTTTTATATTATTTTTGTATAATTTTATTAGAACAGAGTTAACTTTTGAATATATTTTAAAATCAGTCTTATATATAAAATATGAATTTATCATATTATGATTTTATTTAAAAATTAAATTTTTCTTATTTATAAAACGACTTGGATAAAATGGAATTAATTTTTTAATTATACAAATTAAAAAATGGTTAGGATTAATTTTTTAAATTTTTATGAAATACTTGAATTATTTGTGAATAATAAAATTCAATTATTAACAAAATATGCTAAATAAGTGAATTTATTCCTCATACTTGAGTCATGGATGATGTAAATATCCATTGGTTCTAAATCAAATGCATTTATCACTATTTTTAGTTAAGTATTCAATATTATTCCTAGCCTTGAGACAAAATAATAAATAAAATAAAAATTTTCGAAAAGCACTTTTTTACTACACTGTAAAACCCACCCCTCACAACCTCTTCTATTCAATCCTCTCAAGCTTTGTTCCTTTTAAAATTAATTCTAAAATAATATCCCATTATCCCCACCATTACCATAATCACTTGGTCTCTTATAAATATTAAATTATCTCCCCTAAGGATGCTCTCAATGATGATAAATTCAAGAGGTAAATTCCTCTTTTCATTTCTTTTATTTTCTTTCAGGTTCCTATCATTATTTTTGATTCCACACCTCCCTTCCTAAAAATATTATGATAACTATAGTACCATAAACATTCCAAAATTTATTTATTATAATGTAATAATTCACCATTATCTCTCATTTCCCCTACTCTTATACTAGAAATGAAAACACCATCTAAGATGTGTTAATTTATCACATTCAAGGGCATCAAGCTTTCAACTTCTATTACCATCTTCAATTCTGGTCATGAAACCCTTTATATGGTAGAACAATATTATAATTTATGTAATATATAATATATTATTTTCTGGAATTATTTTTTCTAAATGGTATTAATTTATAAAAAATGTGTTTGTGATGTTCGAGAAACAAACAAATTAATTCAATCATTTATCATTAAAATTTTATCTAATGATTTATCCTCAACCAAAGTAACCAAATGAATTATATGTACATTTAACCATATATATTAAAATTAATAATAGTTAACATAAATTCTAAAATTAAATTCTCATTTTAATTTGACTTCCACAAAAATGAACCGATCATGAAAACTAATGAAATGACCACTCGCAAACAATGATATTTAATCTCTCAATCTATTAAAATGGCTATAAGTGAACATAATAAAATTATTGTAAATCCAATACATGTCTAACCAATCATTTATTAATCTATTAATATTTAAAATTCATATTCTAGGACATTATGTTCAATAGTGGAACACATTTGTACATAAGTTAAGGGCTTCCTACCCGAACCTCCATTTTTATTCCAGTTACTTTTATTCTATTATTACCCCAATGAAATTATTATTTATTCTTATGTACACCAAATAAATTATTTATAAATTTTCTTTAGGTGTTTACCAGGAATAATAATTCTTTATTTTATTGGGACTTTCATATTTTAAAGGGATATTTCAAAAGTTCTTCCAAAAATATAAGCCTAATTCAAGGTAATTTCTTGAGTTTTTACATAATGTCATGGGAAATATATAATCTACTTTTAGAAATATTTATTTTTATAAAATTGTTCATTTTATTTTGAATATCCACCATAATTAACATTTTCTTTTTTGAAATTATTCATCCAAAATTACTCTTCTCTTAAAATTAATAGAGTATTTTTCTCATGAATTACTCTATGATTTTATAAGTTTATTTTAATATATTTCTACACACTTGTTGAATATTTTTATTAAAGGGGGTTTATGTTTTATGATATCATCCAAAATATTTTATTGATTTTTTATGGTTAGATTGATTGTGGATGTACTGTCTTGATACCATTCACCATATTACAATGAATGTTTAGTGTTTATGTTTAATGTTTGGGGAAATTTATTTACATTTAATATGTTAGTTTCAATATGAATGTATATGTATTTAATGTTTATACCCATTCATATAAAGATTTAATTGGAATTATTATGTGATTGGAGGGCACCACTATAGCCCCTTGATGCGTTTGTAGGTCTAATGAGACAAAAAGGAATTGGGTTTTGGCTGATGCCTTACCCAAGTATTTTCAGACATCTTGGTCGAGGCCTTGATGATATTATTCAGCAGTTCACCATTATTCATACCTTCATTATGAAATTAGATATTTATATTCCATGTGATTATTTTATTAGTTGAATATTCATGGTTATGTTTTATAACATTATTAAAGAGGTTTTTATTTCTTCCATATTGTGCTCAGATGTATTTTTAACGGCATTCATTTTTTCTTATTCATCACTCCTAGTGATTATGTTTTTATTTTCTTCCGATGAATTATTTACCCTTACTAACAATCTGAGCTCACCCTTTCACATGTTTTACTTTCCTCAGGTTGTGAAGTATTATATTATGAATGAAATTCAAGGATATTCTCATATATATTATGGGAATCAAAATAAAGAAATATGTTGTTTTCGATTCATGTTGTAATGTTGAAATTATGTATGTATCCTATTTTCCAAACTATATAATCTATTCATTACAAATGGATACTTATTCCTTATTTATGTGCCAATATAATAAAATAAGGCACTATATTTGGGAAACTTGGGTTCGGTCCTTAAAATATATCCATCCCATTAGTGTAAAATGGAATCATGAAAACAAGGTTAGTGAAATCATTGAGACTATATATTTAAGAATAAAAAATTGGTGTACAATTTTAGGAAATAATGAGCCCATCTTAAACCATGCAATTTTTTATCAACATGTGGATACCTTATAAAGGTTTATGGAAACCAGATATCATTTTTAAAATTCTCGTAATTCAGATACCAAAAATATGATCAAGTACAAATTATACGTTATAACATAGTATGTTACCATTCTTAATCCTAAAAAATTAATTTTTTTATAATGATTGATAATAATTCAAAATCTAATGTTCCACAACAAGGTAGAAGTTTCTCACCAATATGATAATATTTACAATATGTATAAAATATATAGAATTTCATGAACACAAGAAATAATTATATATGAAAAAATATTTTATGAATGGAATTTCCATGACATAAACGTGGATAAAATTAATCATAACAATTTGAAGAAATTAAAAAAAAATGAAATATTTTACTAGTTAGAATATATTTACAATGCTTTAATTAACTTGGAAGAATATCATGTTTAGATAAAACCTATATGATAATGAGAGAAAAATGTGGTTCACCTACCAAAATAAATGCATAATGCACTTTGACTGTCTAGAGGGAGAAAATATTCAACTAAGAAAGTTATTTCATAAAATTTTGAATAATTGAGGATAAAATCCTACTATTTTTATATGTATAGATTATTGAACATAATGATGGATTTCAAAAGGTGTATCCAAGATATTAATACTATTACATCTATTTTTTTGTATAATTGTATGAGATGCACCATCTTCTATCCAAAGAAGATTTTCCCTGAGAAATCAAAGATAAAATAGGGTATAAGAGAGAATCATGGTAATTTAAACTATGATTATTGAAGGAGACACACCTACAATGTATGTTTTTTATTGATTGATTTTTTAGGTAAAATGATATCTTTTACCCTAATATAAAAGCCCATTGTACATTCATCTGAATACTTGGTGGTGTGAACACCACACTAATAGACTATAAAACACCATTGAGTAGAATGTAATGGTCAACAATGTATAGTATACTAGACAAAAACCAAGATTAACTCTTTTATCCTTTTATTCTCTTTATAATATATTTAACTATTCTGTAAAATAAAAAAACTGAAAATGGAAATAAATAATTTGATATAAAGAGGAATATATTCCTATAATGGTCATGGTCTTTAAATGTTTACAAAAAAAATAATCAATATGAATCCATAACTCAAGAAACTCTAATGTCTATATCCTATAAGGGGATATGGAATATTAAACTCACAATGATACAATTATATCCTGGTGTTCACCACACCGTGGGGGTATAATGTTGAGTTCTCATCAAGAATGTTATCATGGAATTCCATAAAATTTGCGTAACTCCATCTCATGTACTTTATCCATGTTCAATGATAATATGTGTAATGAATATATAATAGCCATCAAATATCTGAAATCCATTGGATTCTCTACAAATAAAAAATACACCTAAAAATTACAACATTAAGAAAATTACCTATAACTAATAGAAATCACTAATAGTATCCATAAATTAAAATAAATATTTGTTATGTATGACCTCATATAGTAATATCTATTTAATAAATATAACTCTCCCACATGTTGATACAACCTTAAAATTATATAACTCTATAAACACAACTCTATCACACTATAATGGTCTCTATATAGGGTATATACAACTGAAGTATGAGTATTTCTATCTACCTAAATACCCCCATGCTATCAATAAAGAATATAAAATAAATTTGTGAGATTATACTTAATCAAACAAATTATGTTTATTAGTGGATTATAAATAGGTGGTATCTAAAATTTTAAATGGTATAAATGGATCTGGATGCACTATCACACATAGCTTTAAATTTTCTATTCTATAACAAAACAACCATTAATGTCAACCACAACATTATATTTTCTCAACTGATCATATTTATAGGCTTAATTATTTTCTACGTATTGTATCTCATATGTGTGGTCTGGAATATTGATGAACCGAAAACTCAAAATAATCGTGAGAAGGATATTTTTAGTGAATAATATCAAATTGTTAATTTCGTTATATTTTCTATCTTTTATATTCATGTTAACATATTAGGAACATTATTAACATGTTTTTTAAATGTCCACATATACCAAATAACAATATATAATGTGCATGTTCTTTTTCTATGTTGTAGAAATATTAGTACCACTGAAACGAGGTAATGAAATAAGAGGGTACATGTACAAAAATTAAATCCTTCAAATCCTTAATAATAAAGAGATATTCTCTATTACTGCACTATTAAAGTTGTTTTGAAAACATACCTCTAAATGTAAATCCATTATCATTAGAGTTTTTTCCATCATTTGAGTCAATATAACACCTCAACATAAAATAGATAATTAATGTAGTTAAATAGACTCTATGTTTTAGGCTCTAATTTTTTCTCAATATTCTATACTCACACCTCCTCATCCAATAAATATCAAGGATAATATAAATTATTTTCCATAAACCTCACTCTAAATTATATAAACTTTTTCTCCCCTAAAATATTGAAAGTAGATCCTCCCCCCTCAATAATTCAATGTCAAGAATAAAAATGTTCTTCCCAAATATGATCGTGGTCAATGATATGGGAGCGGGTGAATTAGTGGTTACTATTTATATGATAATAATAATTCATATAACCTTTACAAAAACATTCTTAACATATAATACTAGTTAGAGTACCAATAAACACTAATAAAACCCACAACCTTACATTTAATAAGAAAAAAACTATAAATACAAGCTAACACATGATATTTACATGGTTCAGTTCAATGAAGTACTCCTTTCCATATTTGATAGTCCCACCAACATGGACTCTTCCACAAACTTCTTTCCAGGATTCAAAGGAAAAAGTAGTGAACAATTCTACTGTCCGAGTAGAATGTTTCCTACTATAATTGGGTATACCACCCAACAATCCATTTTAGTATTCACATCCCACATATGGTCATACAATATAGAAAAAAAAGAAATAATTATCATAAACTACTAATTATCTATAGTTACAAGCTTCAACTTCTTTATTATTTTATAATGTCCCTTAGAAATTATTTACATCATCTAAAAGTAATTTGAATAAAAATTTACATGTGTAAAATGTTAAACAACATCAAAAGATATATAATGAACTTATTGGTCTTGAAACATACTCCAAAAATTCAGTTTGGAAATATTCCTTAGAAAAGTCAGTTTGATCTTAACAAATTTGATAACCTCTGTCTAATGTTCTCCAACCGATTGTAATTCTAGGGTGGTTCTTCTTGTTTTATTCCTTTTTAGACATGGTGGAAACTTAGTTTGAAGCTCAAAATTACTATTAATGATGGAAATTAGTCCGATTAACTTCATACGGATGGATTTCACTTTTATTGGATTATCCTCATGAACTTGTTCTTATGGAATGTTGTTTTTGAGAACATTATCTGATGATTAGATTCAACCTCACTATGATAAAATCATTATGAAGGAACATCCTCATCATCAACCTAAATAAAATTTCGGTTGAAAAATAAATACATGTTCTAAAAATATTGGATCTCTACTATATGTGAACAACTCTATGTTTTGGCATAAATTATAAATTATTTGTAACCTAATTTTTTAGAAAACCCAAATATAGTTTTGGAAGGATTCAGAAAACCTTTCCCACTCATCCAAATTTCAACAATATTAAATTTATCTAAAATCAGTGATATATCTTTGAATTACTCAATGATTCATTTTACTTTTGGGATCATCTAGAAACATCATCCATCTTCATGTTTTATAAAAAATTCTTTAGTATGATTCTTTATTACAATTATAAGGACCCTTCCTTAAAATATTACATAATAAATAATTAAACGAAAAATTCACATTGAGGATATTTTCAGGTTTACAGTGTTATAGAATTAGGCCATAAATATTACATTACATCTTAAAAATTAAAAAGTATACAATTCTAATCATTTTCAATTTTTTCATAAAATAAAAACTATTAAAAAAGAGTAATGTCTGGTTCCATGTATTAGACATCATGACTTTTCCTTTATATCATATTTGACACCTATTCACCATTAAGTCCTGTGAAAGACATTTCATAATATGATATGAGAATAAAAAGATCAGTAAGGGTTATAAGATAATGAATGATAACATTAGTCCAAAAATACATATGAAGCATAAGTTCATACCTTAGGAAATCATATGATTTATGAATAACACATAGAAATCATAAATCATAAATGAAAATTGTGGCATTAATATAAAACTTACATTGTAGTTATCATAGCTAATTAGGGAGTTGAATTGGAATACCCATCACATTATATTCCCTAAATCTCTTTGTAGATACATTAACGTTCACCTCTATCACGTTACCCAATTTATTGGAGAGCTATCTCAGGCTAACCCATTTAAGGTTTATCACAGAACCAACAGTATACGTAAACAATGAACAATAATAATAACATATTCATAACACATAAATCAAGAATAATGGAAAGATAACATTTCCACATTGTAATCACGACATATCATTTGAAGATATAGACATAATCACAGCTTTATAAACCCATTTTCAAAACCATTTAAAACATTTAATTATAATATTTTTGAATCAAAGAGTCCCATACCACTTTGATAATTTTAAGGAAATTTTAATTTTTAAACATTAATGTCCATCAAAATAAATCCTTTATACCATTTTGAAATCATGTACATTAATGAGAAATAATTTGAAAATAAAATCGTTAAAACATTTAAAACGATATTTTAGTTAAAGAGTTTTTAACAAAATGAGAGACCCTTGAATACAAAAAACTAAGGAATAACATCAATAAATGCTTATAATCTCATGAAAATATAGATACTCATTATATAATACATCAAAAGGCAGTATATACAGCATATAAATGTTAATTGGTGTATGACAATAATTTTTTTTCAATTGAATGTAAATTGAGACAATGTCCCTTGGAAAGATCATACCCTTAGATTAAGGACTAATCAATAATGTAATTATGTGTGAAAAATTAGAATACACCAATTATAAGTGGATATTTAGTGTAAAATAAATAGAATAAATTCACACATATTCATAGAATGACATAATCTAGAATTATAAGTTTAAGCCAAAGAATTGAAATTGGGTTAAGATGTTCTCTTATAGAAATTCAACAGCCTAACGGTGTCACATTAATACCTTGTAAATGAGTTTATGAGAGAGAAAAAGTTATATAATCATTTGGAAACAAATTTATAGCAATAATGATATAGAATAACATATACCAACATAAAAAACTAGATATTAAAAGACAAAACATAAATGAAGTCTTTTAAGAAAAGGTGGTTGAAAGGTTCCCTTACCGATTTGGAAACGTACGAACAAAACTCCACATTAAAGAAGGGTCATAAAAGGAAAATTTAATTACCAAAAAATTAATTTATATTACAGAAATAATACAATCATGGGTATTACACACACCACACAAAATAAAATAGTGGCAAATATAGCTTGAATCTTACGGGAATAAAAATGTGAGATGAAAACTCCTTACCACGTAGCAATCAATTAAGTCATTTGGAAAAAAGTTAATAACCAAAAAATTAATCAAATAATACCATGAATATAAATAGAATCATGATAATATAGATCAAATTTCCATACACAATTCACCACATGAAATAAATAAGTGGTGAAAAATGGAAATCTCAAGGAATTGAAAGTGAGATAAGAAACCCCTTAAATCGTGTCTGACATGACTCGATCGATCTTTAATCTCATGAATAATATAATAAAGATAATTTATATTTTCTCAAGAACCTTTTTCAAGTTTATTATTATTTTTATATCAATTATTACCTTTCTTTTACAAACAATTAATTATTTTAGTTTATATCGGACATTTTGTCGATGTTCGGAACTTGAGTTAAAAATGACCATGTTATAATTATATATTGTCCATGTGGTCGAAATTAAATTATCTCCAGAATGATATTAATAATTTATATATCATATATATAATATATATCCCTTATATATATGTATTTATAATAGTACATAATAGTCAGAGATAAGAAATGAAATGCACCGTCCATGGAGATGGTAAGCCATACGTACGCATGAACACTACTTTCATTTCTATTTCTTATTTTAATGGAATTAAAACATAAGGATAAAGTGATATATTATAATTCCAGTATAGTATCATATATAATACCATTAACTATATTTTTTATACATCCCACATATGGAATTAACGAGTCATAACACTTTAAGGGGGCGGTTATCCACACTTCCTAAAATAAAATTATCACGTTTTCCAATAATGAAAACCATAAAGGTATTATATAAATGAAAAATATAGAAGAGTAAAAAAAACATAAACATAATATGTATCATCTGTAAGTATAGTTCCATCTTAATTTCTACCATGAGAGGCGATAGGAGATAATTGAACAATTGTCATTTCGTGAGGCATTAGTTTTTCATCCACATAAACAATATATTCTTTACCCAATAGATGAAGGTGTGTATAAGTGTATGTAGAATCCTTCTTATTAAAAAATACTAGTATATTAATAATACTGGTGTTTTTATAATAAAAGTAATATAAATAATATATGGGTTGGAGAAGTAAACTAAAAGAAATGAATTTAAGAGAAACTGTTACCATTAATTCGGGTAACTCCCCTTGGTTTGAACCAAAAGAACTTATTGAAGTTCTTTATGCCTAAGTTGAGGATTAAAGGAGGAATATAGGGATATTAAGAGATTATTTAGTCATTTTATGGATTATATGAGGGGCTTGAGAAGTGTGAGGAATGGGTTAGAGGTGAGAACTTTTTATAAGGGGGAGGAGGGGCTCTTTATGAATGTGTGAAAATATTATTTTATTATATAATGAAATTTGATTTCTTATGGTCAAAAACTAATTAAAGTTGAAGTTAAAATACCTCATGGTCGAAATAAAATCATCTAAAAATAATTTTATAGGTTTTGGATATTATTTTAATATTTATAATATTATTTATTTAAATCATTTATTAATGTAAAAAACACTGCATCATTATTATGTCATAAAAAAATTGTTTTATTTTATTTCTAAAAATTTAAAAAAAATTATCGTGATGTATGAAATCTTCTTAGACTTAAAATTAATATTTATAGTCGAATAGATAACTTATATAACCATAGGTAAAAATTAATTTACTAGAAGATATTTGTTAAAGTCATTTTTTTCTTTATAATAAATAAATTAAAATAAAGTTTCATTATAACTCGTAAGTGGCTTCATGGTGTCCCAAAAAAGGCCCAAGGATTCATATGGTCGGCCATGACTCATAAAATAAGTTTAGAATAATTTTTTATAGAATTTTGTACGATTATGATATTTTTTATCTTGAATTACCCTATTTACATTTAGTTATGGTAAATAAAAGTCAAAAGTTACTATTCTCCAAAAAACTTTCATCTTATTGAACCAAATTTTATGTAATATTAACAACCACGGTTTTTGAAATTCTGAAATTCAATTCACAGAAGTGGTAAAATTTTATTTAATTGGAAGAGTCAGTTTTAAACTAATAATTAGTGATTTCACTATTCATAAAAAATTGATGATTTTCAAAAAAATACCAAAAAATCAGCCTAAGATATATTTTATATTCCTAATTAAAAAATTAAGTCTATTTTACCCAATAAAAACATTTAAGTTAGATTAATGAATTTAAAATTAATTCTCGTTGTCTAAACAAAAAATGTATTTTTATGTAATGTTAACTATCAAATGATTGACACTTGTTTATGTCCAATTTCAAAGTGAAATTAATTCCAATAAAAACATTGGATTAAATGGTCATAATTTAATCTAATTAAAATTTAAAACCAAAAAGAAAAGAAAATCTATCCAAATAAATAAATTATATTCAAAGGCAGATTTTTAATTAAAATACAGTATTTTCCACAATTCATCAAAAATTGAATTTTATCAGAAAAATACCAAAATTTTACCTCAAGTGAATTTTGATGTCCCTAATCTAATGAATGATTTTATTCAGTAAAATAGAACATATAAAAGTGAACAAAATTATATTTGAATAGGGTTCTCCATCAAAAGGTGGTAAATCATCCTTTTAAAGTAAATTATATTTAAAAATATATTCATTCACATTTTAAGCCTCTATCTTTTATTGGATAAATGTAAAAATATATAACATACATGTATAATCACATTTTAGTTCTTTCTATTCATTATTTCCAATACGATTTCTAGGCGTTAACTACCATTTAAAATAATAATATTTTATTGTTATTTTGCATATTAAGATTTCAAATAAACCCATTGTTGCATATCAGGTACGCCACTAAACATAACATCCCCTTTAATGTAAAATTTATATTTATTTATAATATATTAATAAATATAAAAAATTTATATTCTTTATTTACCTAGGATGTTAAATTATTCCCCCTTTTTGGAAATCACATCCTCTCAATTTTAAAATTGGGCTTGGAAACTTAATTGAAAGTTACACATCGGAAAATCCGTCAACAAAAATATCAATTTAAAAGAAAAAAGAGAAATACAAATTTCACCCAAGATATCCCATACTAGGATTACATGTAGGAAAATGTGGATATGAAATAGAAACAAACCGTCATGGTTTGATGGAGAGTGGTAGAATACATGATTAGAATAATGTTAACCACAATAAAATTAAAAACTTGTGATGGGTTAAATGGTTTTTAATTCCCAAGTAGAAAAAGTTAATGGGCAATTTTTTTGTTTTATGTTACTTTTTATATAGTTGAGGAATTTATTAATGAGAATATCTAAAAATATATGGAAACATATTTAAATGTCATAGAAAATTTTATCCTTTACAAAATTTCTACCACACAGTCATCTTTTCTCTAAACAATGAGTATTCAAACTATCTTGGTCACATAAAAATCACTAAAATCAGCTTCTAGATTATCAGATAATCCAAAAAAGATAAACTCTATATTTACCATATCTTTAGACAACAACCAAAACCAAAACGTTTAGTACAAGAACTTATAGTCCACCAAAGTATAATACTTTATAAAACTAAATACTACTCTTATTCCCCAAAATTCGACAAACAATACCCAATGATCGGGAAAGACCATTCAGAAAACAAATGTCCTGAAAATTATTTGATGTAACCTGAACTCAGATGGTATCCAAAAAATCAGATGGATTTAATCACATAGTGTTCCATGGTATATATCAACATTTAAATCCAAATAAATTAGACTACTCTTAAGGTCTCATACTGAAGTATAATTAAAAAAATCACATATTATCTATGATAGATTAATTATTTACATAAATAACCCAAATAACCATTTGTCCATAATAAAAACATATATTTTTCCTAAATAAAATTCCACCACTACTCATCAAATGAAAAGATAATTATTCCTTCAATTTCATTTTCATATATCAAACCCCAGGGTTACATATACTACGAAAAGTCTTCCAATGTAAGCCCATCCTAAAAAGATGCTTAATACTTTTAGGCATTTCATCATCTCAAAATCTACTATAGATCTTGAGTCCCTCATATGTTGACTTCTTAATCATTCAATGTTATTCATGATCCATTATCCATTCATTACCAACTTAGTCTAAAATACTTCTTTTTTATAAACAAAATCATGAATTATATCCTAAGATTCAATAATATCAAAACATATGGTAAGAAATAATCCATAACATTCATTATTCATTGTTAGTTTATTCATCCTCACTCGTAATGGAATTAGTTATTGGTAAACATAAATTTTTACAATCCTAATGATCACATTCCAGAAACTTCTTCATAGGATATCTATTTATATAAAGATCATGAACACCACATATAAAGCTTTCAATTGATCCCTGAAAAAAACATCATTCCCTTTCCTAGATTCAACTGGATGCATCTTTTTTTCTAGGGCATGTTCTTGCTTTATGAACTTCATTCCAACATCTATAGCATCTTCCTATCCCTTTGATGAATTTTCCTCGGTGTTTCTTTCCACATTCTTGACACAAATGTTTTTGAACATACTTACCTCTATGATCATTACCTGAACATCTGTAGGGATTTGTTTCTCGCATATATGATGCCTTATAAAAATTACCATGGTTCATGTGGTCAATCATGACTCCAGATAGTTGGTTGAGAATAACCACAAGATTTTTCATTGCCGCTCCCATTTCATTCAGTTTCTCATATAAAAAACCATCACAGGATTCATCACATCCATTGTTACTTTGGTGGCTGCTAGATCCAGCCATTTACTAAAACCCAAAAGGTTGGTGTGAGTATATAGGTAAAATCATCGTATAATATCTTATGAGGAGGGTAAATAATATGATAGACTTATTCAAGTTATCTTAAACTCATTAAATCTATCTAAATAAACTATGGATCTTTATAATATGCTATCCATTATGGTTATGTCATTTATGCTTAAATAACACCCTAATATCTAAAGTTATCTAAACTGGCCTCTGATACCAACTATAAAGACACATCCTTAAAACATTACATAAACTTGAATTAAATGAATAATTGACATTGAGGATATTTATAGGTTTAGTTTTTAGAGTACTAGTCCATAACTATTACACTAAATCTTAAAAATTACAAGGTAGAAAATTCTAATCAGTTTTCTTTTTTTCATAAAATAAAAACTCATAAAAAAGAGTCATGTTCAATTCCTTGTATTAGACAACATGATTTTTACTTGATCTCATACTTGAACCTATATATATTGATGTCCCATGGAAAACATTTTAAAACATGGGATGAGAATAAAAATCTTAGTAAGGGTTATAAGATAAATAAAGATAACATTATTCCATAAACACATACCAAGAATAAGTTCATACCTCATGAAATCATAAGATTTATGAATAACACATAAAAATAATAAATCAAAAAGGTAAATTGTGGCATCCATATCAATCCAAAATTATAGCCATCACAACTACATAGAGAGTTGTGTTGGAATACCCATCACAATATATTCCCTAAATCTCTTTAGAGAAACATTAACGTTTACTTGTGTCATGATACCCAATGCATTAGAGAGATGTCTCTGGCTCACTCGCCATAGGGTTATCTCAGAACCAACCATATATATAAACAATAACCAATAATAGTAACATATTCAAAACATAAAAATCTAGATTAAAGGAAAGATAACATTTCCACATTGCAATAACAATATTTCATTTCAAGATATAGACATAATCAATGATATGTCAAACCATTTTCAAAATCATTTAAAAAATTTAATAAAGATATTTTTGAATCAAAGTGTCCCATACCCATTTGAAACATTTAAAGGAATTATAATTTTTAATAATTAATTTCCATATAAATAAATCCTTAAAACCATTTTGAAAACATGGAAATTAATGATAAAGATTTATAATATTAAATATTTAAAACATTTAAAACACTATTTTAGTTAAAGAGTTTTAAACAAAATGAGAGACGCTTCAATTCAAACAATTGTGGAATAACATCAATAAAAGCTTATAATATCATGAGAATAGAGAGATTCACGATATAATACATAAAAGGGAAGTCTATACACCATATAAAAGTAAATTTTTGTATAAAATTAAATAAGTTTCAATGAAATATAAATTTATACAAAGTCCCTTTCAAAGATCAAATCTTAAGATTAAAGACAAATCAAAGAAATAATTATGTGTTACAAATATGAATACAACCAGTATAAGTGGAAATTAAGTGTATAAAATCAGAGGACATTCACACAAATTCATAGCCTGACATAATCAAGAAGTATAATTTCAACCCGTAGAATCTAAATCATGTTAAGAAGTTATCTTACAGAAATTTGACAGCCTAACTATAAGGCCCCTGCCTTAAACCTTAATTAATCTTGAGTTTTGTCAGGAATACATGTTGAGGATCTTTTCA
Organism: Viscum album; assembly: GCA_963277665.1. Classification (NCBI taxonomy): domain Eukaryota; kingdom Viridiplantae; phylum Streptophyta; class Magnoliopsida; order Santalales; family Viscaceae; genus Viscum; species Viscum album. The sequence continues at coordinate 864,529,799 of OY728137.1, read as the reverse complement.
GGTTTATATTTTTAGAGAATTAGATCATAAATCATGCATTACATTCTACATTTAAACAAAGTTGTTGCATAAAATATGGTACTCATTTTCCCATCAACGGAAACATATTTAAAATAAAACATGGATTCTTTTTGAAACTTTCTTGACACTATCATTACATCATGTACCTTTCCCTTGACCTGTGAAAAACATTTAAAAAACTTGGGATGAGCATAAAAAGTTCAGTAAGGGATATAAAAGTACGGAAAGGAAACATTAGTACATGTATACATAAGAATCAATGAAATAATACATTACTCATAAAACATAAGCACGTTAAAATGCCTCATGAAATCATAAGATTTATGAATAACTTATAGAAATCATAAGACATAAAGGTAACTTGAGGCATTCATAACATTAATACGTAGGTAGTAACCCGCATGGTTACGTTTGGAATACCCATAAAAATATATAACATAAATCTCTTCAGAGAAACCTTAACATTTAACCCCTTCGCGTTACCCAATGCATTAGAGAGCTATATCGGGTCAACTTCCCTTAGTTTATCATAGAAGCACCCGTCTTCATAAACAATTCCGAAAAACCATAACATAATCGTATCACATAAAACATGCATAAAGAAAACATAATATTTCCACATTTCAATCAGAAGATATCAATACAACACATTGATATAATAAAAACATTATGAAAACTATTTTCAATACCAAAATAAAAAAAAACTAAAACATGGTATTTTTTCATTTAAAATGAAGTTATGGCTTGTAGAGGAAGCCGAAACTAAAATAGTGGTCACGGCGGTGGAGAAGTCATTGTCGCCTCATACGTAAGACAAAAAAACATTCCTGTTGTCATTTAGTAAAACGCTTCGTATAAAAAATATTCCTTTTTAATAGACATAAAATTCAAAGGGTTTTATACACCGTATAAAGGAAAGTTGTGTATAAAAAAATATGCCTCAATTAAAGGAGATTGAAACGAAGTCCCTTACCTCGAGTCCGACTTGACTCGATCGTTCTTTAACCTCCTGAATAATAAACTTGAGTTACAATATACTTTCTTAAGAACCTTTTTCAAGTTCATTATTCCTTTTATATCACTTATTACCATTTTATGAACACTATGTAATTATTTATGTTAATAATGGTTGTTTTGTCGATCATTGGTACTTGAGTCAAGGAGAAACTCTTTATAATTACAAGTTGTTCATGTGGTAAAATATCCATTATATACCGAATTATATTCATGATTTATATATCATATATATCATATATATTCTGTATATACATGCATTTATAATATTACATAACATTCAGAGGTAAGAAATGAAATGCACCGTTCATGGAGACGGTAAGACGTACGTACGCATGGACACTACTTTCATTTGTATTTCGTATTTTATGGAATGGAATCATAATGATATAAATGTAAATTATAATTCCAGTATAATTTCATATATAATATTATTAATTCCATCCTTTACATGTCCTACATATGACATCAACGAATCAAATCACTTTGTGGGGGAGGTAGTCTGCACTTCCTAAAATGAAGATATCGTGTTTACCCATAATGGAAACCATAAAGGTATTCCATAAATGAAAAATACAAAATCTTAAGGAAAAAATAAACATATTATAAATCATATATTAATATAGTGACATCTTAATTTCCACCTTTGAAGGTGTTAAAAGAATATTGAACAATCATCGTTTCGTGAGGCAGTAATTCACCATCCACAGAAACAGTATGCTCTTTAACCATTAGATGTAGGTGTGTGTAAGTGTTGCTCGAATAATTCTTAAAAAAATATCCTAGTATATTGGAGATACTTGTGTTGTTACAAAAGAGATGAATAAAACGATTTTAGGGGGTTGGATAAACAAAATAAAACAAAAGAACATTAGAGAAGACTTTACCTTTAAATCGGGTAACTCATCTTGGTTTGTAACAAAAGGGTTTCTTGAAAAAGATTCTTCCTAAGGTAAGGCTTATAGGATGATGAGAGGGATGTGGATAGATAAAATTAGAAGATATTTTCCAAGCCAATGTCTTGAGAAGTGTGGGTAATGTGGTAGAGGTGGGGGCCTTTTATAAGAGGGAGAAGGGGCACTCTTGGAATGCCAAGAAATGTTACTTTATTTTAAAATGAGTTTCGGATTTAAAAGGTCCCACATTGATATATTTTGAGGATAAGGTGATAAGGGTTCGATATATACTCATATAATAGGTTTTTGACAATTTTATGTCTTAGAGTTTACATTATCGTTTCATTTTATTTAAATTGTTCATTAATGAGATAATAGTAGTATCATCATGATCTTATAAATAAACTCTTTTATTTAATGTCTAAAAATTATAAAAAAATACTATGATGTAGGAAATATTTTTATATTTCCAATGAATATTTATAGTCTAATAGATCATTTACACATACAAAAATAAAAACATTTTACTCAGGTGATACATTGTTTAGCGATATTCTTCTTTCTTTAAAAATAAAACGATAAAGTGTCACTTTCACCCAAAAGTGATTCCAGGGGTTCCCTAAGTTTGGCACAAGGCATCCCATGGTCGGAAATGACACAAAAAGTAGCATTAGGACACATGTTGGGGTAATTTTTTATTATTATGATATTATTTTATTATCCTTAACTACCTGATTACTAATTAATCAAGATAATTAATGATAATTACTGTCGTTACTATTCATATTGTCCAAAAAACAAAAGGGTCTTAATTACATAATTTTCACCTTTTTATTCCAAATATGGAATCCATTTTACCAAATTATAAACATAGGAATTGAAAAAATCAATTTAAAAATAATTCTCGTTGTCAAAACAAATAGCGGGTTTTTTAGAAACTATTTCTTTCTAAAGTTTGGTACTTGTTTATGCCCAATTCGAAAGTGAAATTAATTCTAATGAAAACCATTGGATTAAATGGTAGAAATGTAATCTAATTAAAATTTAAAACTTATTGAAAATATAATCTAACCATATAATTAAATTAGATGAAAAAGTAGTTTTGATGTAAAATGCTGTATTTTTTACTATTTATTAAAAAATGAACATTGTCAGAAAAATACAAAAAAATTATCAAAAGTAAATATCAATGTCCCAATGAAAAATAATATGTTTATTTTGACAAATAGAGCATATGAAAATGTCAAAAGTTTTATTTAAAAATGGTTCGCCATCAAAAGGTAGTAAAACAATCTTTTAAAAATATTAGATAATTCTATGCTTAAGATTGGATTTATTCTCATTTTAAACCACTTAAAACACTATCTAATTCATAAATAGACATAGATAGGAAAATATAATATTCATTACTTACTTGGGACGTTACATCCTTCCCCTCTTTAGAAAATTACGTCCCCGAAATTTATTTACTTATCGAATAAGTGGGGATATTTATCCCTCATTGAATTTTCAGATTCCCATGTTGCCTCATCACTCATGTAGTTTTTCCACAAAACCTTTACTTGATGAATCACCTTATTCCGCAATAATTGATCCCTGTGGTCAAGAATCTGGACCGGTTATTCCTCATAAGATAGATTCTCTTACAGTTGAGCTACCTCTGGACTTAAAACATGAGATGGATCTGGCATGTACTTCCTTAACATTGAATCATGAAAAACATTTTGTACCTGAGCTAATCTCGGGGGTAAAGCCACTCGGTATGCAACTGATCTAACTCTCTCCAGAATTTCATATGGTCCAATGAACCTTGGACTTTGCTTTCCTTTCTTACCAAATCGGATCACACTTTTCCATGGTGATACTTTGAGAAAAACATGATCGCCTACCTCAAAAGAGAGATCCTTCCTCCTGTTGTCCGCATAAATTTTCTGCCTGCTCTGAGCTGTTCTCATGTTTTTCTGTATCAGGTGAATTTTTTTTGCCAAATCTTCTACCAATTACGTTCCCATCAACTTCCTTTCACCTACTTCACCCCAAAAAGCTGGAATTTGACACCGCTTCCCATATAATGCCTCAAATGGTGCCATTTGTATACTGGAATGAAAAAGGTTATTATAAAAAAACTCCACCAAAGAAAGATGGTGGTTGCAACTATCCTGATAATCCATAGAACAAGAACGTAGCATATCCTCCAATGTCTGAATTGTTCGTTCTGACTGCCCATCTAATTGAGGATGAAAAGATGTACTAAAATTTAATTCAGTACCCAATGACTTCTGAAGGCCTTTCCAAAAGTTAGAAATAAACCTGGGATCACGATCAGATACAATGGAGAGGGGAACTCCATATACCATGACTATCTATTTAAGATACAAACGAGAATGTTGATCTAGGGGAAAAGTATCTCGTATAGAAAGTAAATGAGCAGATTTAGTCAAGCAATCAATAATAAACCATATTGCATTATTACCTCGAGGTGTCTTCGGAAATCCCACAACGAAGTCAATGGATATATTCTCTCATTTCCACTATGGCACTGGTAAAGGCTGAAGAATACCTTTCGGTAACTGCTACTCTGCATTAACCTGTTGACATGTAAACACTTCACAATAAAATCAGTAATATATATTTTCATTACATCCCACCAGTAGTACTCCCGAATATCTCTATACATCTTAGTACTACCTGGATGAACTGAAAACGGAGAACTATGAGCTTCACATAAAAACTCTCTGTTCAACTGTGAATCACATGGCACAAAAAATCTCTTCCAAAATCTCAAAACACAATCATTATCAATGTTTAATTCAGGTAACTTACCCTTCTGAACCAGCTCTACCTTTTTCTAAAACTCACTATCTTGCTTTTGTGCTTGCTTAATTCTGTTTGATAGAGAAGTTCTCACTGATACCTGAAACAAAACCAAAGGACATCCTACACCAACAACTTCTATGCCAAAGTTCATCAAATACTTAACCAAAGGATCACATTCGAAACACAACATTGTTAATTAAGCATTACTTTTTCTACTCTGTGCATCAGCCACTTTATTTGTTTTTCCCGGATGGTAATGAATTGTACAATAATAATCCTTGATTAATTCTAGCCTTCTCCTCTGTCTCATGTTAAATTATTTTTGAGTGAATATATACTTTAAACTTTTTTGATTGGTATATATTTCACACTTTACTCCATACAAATGATGCCTCCAAATTTTTAAAGCGAAAACAACAACAGCTAATTCGAAATCAGGTGTAGGGTAATTTACCTCACCATTTTTCAATTGACGTGAATCATAATCAATCACCTGATCATTCTGCATTATGACGCAACCAAGTCCTTTAAATTAAGCATCATTTTAGATAACAAAATCACCATTCCTCGAAGGTAGTGCCAAAACTGGATCATTCACAAATCTTCTTTTCAACTCTGGGAAAAAATCATTACATTCTTTTGTCCAGATAAACTTAACACCCTTCCGAGTTAGCATAGTCATTGGACTAGATAATCGGGAATTTTTTTTAACAAATCCTTTGGTAATAGCCTACCAAACCAAGGAAGCTACTAATCTCAGTTACATTAGTGGGTCTTGGCCGTTCTTCAATAACCTTTGTTTTTGCAGGATCGATAGTTATTCCATCTTTAGAAATAATGTGACCAAGGAAAGAAATTTGTTGCAACCAAGACTCACATTTGATGAATTCCCCATACAATTTCTTTTCTTTTAATTTTTTCAAAATAACCGTTAAATATATTTCATGCTCCTTTTTACTTTTAGAAAACACCAAAATATCATCAATGAAAAAAACCAAAAACTTATCCAAGAACTCATGGAAAATTCTATTCATAAGTTCTATGAATACAGCAGGTGCATTTGTTAGCCCAAAAGGCATAACTACAAATTCATAATGGCCATATCTTGTACAAAACATGGTCTTTAGAATATATTATTCCTTTACCTTCAACCAATGGTACCCCAATATCATTTCAATCTTTGAAAAATACTGAGCTCCCTGGAGCTGATCAAACAAGTCATCGATATGAGGCAAAAAATATTTGTTCTTAATAGGGATGTTATTCAAGGCTCTATAATCAATGAAAAGTCTCATTGAACCATCTTTATTTTTAACAAAGAAAATAGGAGCACCCCCTGGTGATGTGCTAGGTCGAATGAAACCATTATCTAATAAATCTTGCAATTTCTCCTTCAACTCTAAAAGTTCAATTTGATCCATTCGATAAGGGGGTTTTCAAACTGTCTTAGAATCAGGAACTAAGTCAAAAGTAAATTCAACCTCCCGATCTGGTATTATACCAGGATTATCATCAGGAAAAAAATCAGGATACTCATTTACCACTGGCACATCATTAATCTGAACAGTTCCTTTGTTTTCAACAATATGTGCAAGGTAACATTCATTTCAATCTTTTACAAGTTTCTTAGCCTCTTGATATGTTATCAATAGTAAGGCTTCATTCTTGTACACAAACTGAAAGTCTTTTTGAAAAGAAACTTCTTTAGCTCTACAGTCAATCTTATAATCGTAAATAGAGAGCCAATCCATACCCAGGAAAGCATCGAACTCTACTAGAGGTAAATCAATAAGGTTTTCAAGTAGGTTCTTTCCACGGATAAGGATAGGAAGATTCTTATAACTTTTTTTCCTCAACATTTCTCCCAGGTGTTTTTAACACAAGTTCAAGAGTCATTTCTTGAGATGGTATTTCCAATTTACTAGAAAATTTTTCATAGATGAAAGAATGTGTAGACCCTGAATCAAACAACACACTTGCATAATCTGAAAAAACAAAGTACCTGATACCACTTAATTTGATGGCCCAACATCTACTGAAGTAGTTTCAAAGGATTTCCCCACCCCTTTCTGCTTGTAGTCTAACTCATTCCCATCACTTGAGATCTTTGTTGGACACTCATTTGCATAATGACCCATCTCATTGCACTTGAAAAATTTCACTAACTGTAAATCAAATTTGGTCTTACCATCACCCTGATCTTTTTTCAGTGTAGTGACGAGCCAGATGTCCCATCTTACCACATTGGTAGAACTTTCCAAAATTCAGAAGGCATTCCCCAACATGCCTTTTAAGACATTTATCACAAACTAGAAAATTATTTTTCTTACCATTAGACCTTTTTGAAGAATTATTCCCTTTCTCATGCCACCTCAGTCTCTTCTTCTGTTGGTTGGTATAGACCACTTGATCATCAGGAAACTCCATTTCCACCTTCTTAGCACCTCGAACATGTTTTTCATAAATCTTGAACTCATGATAAGCTAATACCCTTTGATATTTTGGCTTTAATCCTGTGTAAAAACGATAGATTTTACTATCAAGGTCTCAGATAAAATTTGGGGAAAACGTTGCCCATCGAGTGAACCTTTCTTCATAAGCAGCCACTGAGTCGTCCTCTTGTCTCAATTCCAAGAATTGTTTTTCCATACTAAGTCAAAAAGCCTTAGAAAAATACTTCTCAAGAAAAATACCTTTGAATTCATCCTAGTCGAGAGCATCAATCTCATCAGCATCCCTGATATTTTTAACCATCAACCACCACTAATATGCTTCACCGTCCAAATGGTAAATTGCAAGACTAACCTTTTTATAATCTACACACCCCATGACATTTAAAATCTTATCCATTTCTTTAATCCACCCTTCAGTTAGCACATGGTCAGATGATTCTTTGAATGATGGGGGATGTTGCCTCATGAAATGTTCCACCACTGACATGTTCCTATGCGGTTGATCTGGCTGATCTCGTGCATGGATACCACCACCATTTATCGCTTGAGTCAACTGTGCCATCACTGCAACAAACTGTTCAGTTCCAATTCTAACCATCTCAGGATGCTGATTCGGAAGGTCATTTGCTTCTGTAAGCCTTCCTAGCACTGCTTCTCTGTTATCTCTACGGAAAATCATTCTGAACAAACATGTCTTAGTTGAAGAAACTTGGTAATCTTCAAATGCTATATCATTTCAATTTGACCATAAAAAATATTTTTGGATAATCATTTATTATAATTCTAACTCCTAATGTTATATAAACCAACCTCTAATACAAACTATAAGCCCCTACCTTAAACCATACTTCATCTTGAGTTTTTTCAAGAATACACGTTCAGGATCTTTTCAGTTTTAGAGTTTTAGAGAATTAGATCATAAATCATGTATTACATTCTACATTTAAACAATGTGGTTACATAAAATATAATACTCATTTTTCCCATCAACAGAAACATATTTAAAATAAAACATGGATTATTTCATGACACTTCCTTGACACTATCATCACATCATGTACCTTTCCCTTGACCTATGAAAAACATTTCAAAATCATGGGATGAGCATAAAAAAGATCAGTAAGGGATATAAAAGTACGGAAAGGAAACATTAGTACATGTATACATAAGAATCAATGAAATAATAATTTACTCATAAAACCTAATCACATTAACATTCCCCATGAAATCATAAGATTTATGAATAACTCATAGAAATCATAATACGTAAAGGTAACTTGAGGCATTCATAACATTCTTACGTAGGGAGTAACTCTTATGGTTAGGTTTGGAACACCCATCACAGTATATTACCTAAATCTCTTCGGAGAAAACATAACGTTTAACCCATTCGCCTTACCCAATGCATTGGAGAGCTATTTTGGGATCACCCTCCCGTAGTTTATCACGGAACCAGCCGTCTTCATAAACAATTCCCAAGAACCATAACATAATCATACAACATAAAACATGCATAAAGGAAACATAAAATTTACACATTTAAATCACAATATATCGATACAACACATTGATATAATAAAAATATTATGAAAACCATTTTCAATACAAAAATACAAGAAATGTAAAACATGGTATTTATTTTTCATTTTAAAAAAAGTTGAGGCTTATAGAGGAAGCCAAAACTCAAATAGTGGTCATGGCGGCAGAGAAGTCGTTGTCACTGCGTACGTACGACAAAAAAACATTCCCATTTTTGTTTATTAAAATTATTTGTATAAAAATGATTAATTTTGAACAGACGTAAAAGTAAAATGGTTTTATACACAGTATAAAAGAAAGTTGTGTATAAAACAAAATACACCTCAATGAAAGGATATTGAGACGAAGTCCCTTACCTCGGGTCCAACCCGACTCGATCATTCTTTATCCTCCTGAATAATAAACCTGAGCTAATTTCTACTTTCATAAGAACCTTTTTTAAGTTAATTATTCCTTTTATATCACTTATTACCATGTTATTAACACTATGTAATTATTTATGTTAATAATGGTCATTTTTTCGATCATTGGTACTTGAGTCAAAAACAAACTCTTTATAATTACATGTTGTTCATGTGGTCAAAAATACATTATATAAAGAATTATATTCATGATGTAGATATCATATATATCATATATATCCAGTTATTACATGCATATATAATATTACATATCATTTTGAGGTAATAAATGAAATGCACCATTCATGGAGACGATAAGCCGTATGTACGCATGAACGCTACTTTCATTTGTATTTCGTATTTTATGGAATGGAATAATTATGATATAAAGGTACATTATAATTCTAGTATAATATCATATATAATATTATTAACTCCATCCTTTACGCGTCCCACATATGGCATTAACAAAACAAATCACATTGAGGGGGCGGTAGTCCGCACTTCCTAAAATGAAGATATCTCCTTTACCCATAATGGAAACCATAAAGGTATGCCATAAATGAAAAATACAGAAGCATTAGGACAACATAAACATATTATAAATCATATATAAATATAGTTACATCTTATTTTCCACCTTTAAAGGTGTTAAAAGAATATTGAACAATCATCGTCTCGTGAGGCAGTAATTCGCCATCCACAGAAACAGTATGCTCTTTAACCATTAGATGTAGGTGTGTGTAACTGTAGCTCGAATAATTATTATAAAAACATCCTAGTAAATTGAAGATACTGATGTTGTTACAAAAGAAATGAATAAAAAGAGTTTAGGGGGTTGGAGAAGCAAAATAAAACAAAAGAACATTAGAGAAGACTTTACCTTTAAATCGGGTAACTCCTCTTAGTTTGTAACAAAACAATTTCTTGAAGAGGTTTCTGCCTAAGTCAATGCTTCTAGGATGAAGATAGGGATGTAGAGAGATACAATGAGTAGAGAGTGGCCGATGGAACAGCTTGAGAAGTGTGGGTAAGGAGGTAGAGTTGGGGGCCTTTTATAAGAGGGAGGAGGGGCACTCTTGGAAAGCCAATAAATGTTACTTTATTTTAAAAAGCTTTTCAGATTTAAAAGATCCCAAATTGATATATTTAGAGGATAAGTTGAAAAGGGTTAGAAATATACTCATATAATAGGGTTATTGACAAGTGTAATTCTTATAATGTACATTATCTTTTCATTTTATTTAAAGCGTTCATTAATGAGATAATCGCTACATCATCATGATGTCATAAATAAACTAATTTATTTAATATCAAAAAATTGAAAAACAAATACTATGTTTTAGGAAATCCTTTTAGATTTCTAATGAATATTTATAGTCTAAGAGATCATTTACACAGGAAAAACTAAATTTTTTTTACTCGGGTGATACATTGTTTAGTGATATTCTCCTTTCTTTAAAAATAAAATGATAAAGTGTCACTTTCACCCAAAAGTGATTCCATGGGGTACCTAAGTTTCGAAAAAGGCATCCCATGGTCGTCCATGACACAAAAAGTAGCATTATGACACATTTTGGGTTCATTTTGTATTATTATGATATTATTTTAGTATCCTTAACTACCAGATTACTAATTAATCAAGATAATTAAAGATAATTACTGTCGTTACTATTCATAATGTCCAAAACAAAAGAGTCTTAATTAAATAATTTGGACCTTATGATTCCAAATATAGAATCCATTTTTCCAAATTCAAAACATATGATTTTCAATAATTTATTGAAAAATAATTCCCGTTGTCAAAACAAATACCGGGTTTTTAGAAACATTTTCTATCAAAAGTTTGGTACTTGTTTATGCCCATTTCCAAAGTAAAATTAATTCTAATGAACACAATTGTATTAAATGTTAAAAATATATTTTAATAACACTTTTAGACCAATTAAAAATGTAATATATCCATATAATTAAATTAGATGAAAAAACAGTTTTGATGTAAAATGCAGTATTTTTCACTATTCATTCAAAAATGAACATCGTCAGAAAAATACCAAAATTTTATCCAAAGTAAATTTAAATGTCCAAATCATAAAGAATAAGTTTATTTTGAAAAATAGTTCTTATAAAATTTTCAAAATTTTTATTTAAAAATGGTTCGCCATCAAAAGGCAGTGAAACAATCTTTTAAAAATATTAGAGAATTCTATGCTTAAGATTGGATTTATTATCATTTTAAACCTCTTAAAACACTATCTAATTCATAAATAGACATATATAGGAAAATCTATTATTCATTACTTACTTGAGATGTTACACTAACGATGTCAATTTAAAAGTAATAAAATGATTTTATAAGAACGAAAAGGTTCTATAATCACTTGAACCCAAATTTTATAGCAATAAGGATATAGAATAACATTTCCCGATATAAGAAAGTGGAAATTAAAACCAATTTTATAAATGAAGTCATTTAAAAAAGGATGGTGAAAAGTTCCCTTATAGATTTGGTAACTTACGAAACATACACCACATTAAATAAGGATCATAGAATGAAGATGTAAATATCCATTAATTATTTTATATTACAAAAATAATACAATCATGGGAAGTATATATCCCACACAAAAGAAAATAGGGGAAAATATTTCATGAATCTCACCGGAATAAATAAGTGAGATGAAAACTCTTTACGATGTAGAAATCAATTTAATTGTATGAATAAAAGTTAATAACCACCAAATTAATCAAAGAATACAATGAATATAACGATAATCATGATAATTTATATCAAATTTCCATACACATTACACCACATGAAATAAATAAGTGGCGAACAATTGAAATCTCACAGAATTAAAAGTGAGATAAGAAACCCCTTACCGTGTGTATGACTTGACTCGATCATTCTTTAATCTCTTGAATAAAAATATAATGTTAATTTATAGTTACATAAGAACGTATTTAATGTTTATTATTCCTTTTATATCAATTATTACCTTGCTATTACAATTAGTTAATTGTTTGAGTTCATATCAGACATTTTATCGATTTTATGAACTTGAGTTTAAAATGAACTTGTTGTAATTATAAATTGTCCATGTGTTCGAATTTAAATTTTATCTAGATGGATAATAATGATTTAGATATAATATATATAATATATATCTAGTATATATATGTATTTGTACTAGTACATAACATTTGGTGATAAGAAATGAAATGCATCGTTCATGGAGACGGTAAGCTGTACGTAAGCATGAACACAACATTCATTTCTATTTCTTATTTTAATGGAATTAAAAAATAATTATACATAGGTATATAATAATTACTGTATTATATTATATATAATATCATTAACTCTATCCTTTATACGTTCTGCATATGGAATTAACGAGTCATATCACTTTGAGGGGGCGGTAGTCCGCACTTCCTAAAATGAAATTATCGCGTATACCCATAATGAAAACCATAAAGGTATGCTATAAATGAAAAATACAGATGGATAAAGAAAATATAAAAATAAAATTTATCATATAAAATATTGTTTCATCTTAATGGATACCATGATAGGTGGTAAGAGATAATTTAACAACCACCATTTCGTGAGGTGGTAGTTTTCCATCCATAGAAACAGAATGTTATTTACCCATTAGATGGATGTGTGTGTTACTGTAGTTTGAATACTTCTCATAAAAACATACTAGTATATTATGAATACTGGTTGTGTTGTAAAAAAGGAATAAAAAGTGGTTAAGGGTTGGATAAGTAAATTTAACGAAATGAATTTAAGAGAAACCGTAACCATTAATTCGGGTAACTCCCTTTAGTTTGAACCAAACAAACATCTTGAAGTGACTTATGCCTAAGTTAGGGCTTCTAAGAGGAATAGAGGTATCTTGAGAGATTATTTGGGCAAGGGTTGGATGGGCCAATGGGCTTCAAAAGTGTGAGTAATGGGTTAGTGTTGAGGTCATTTTATAAGGTGGAGGGGCTCTTTATGAAAGTGTGAGAATATTATTTTATTATATAATGATTTTGGGGTTATAAAGGTCCAAATGTAATTAATGTTGAATATAAGAAGACTAATGGTCGAAATAAAATCATCCAATAAGAAATGGACAAGGTTTGGATAATATTTTAATATTTATAATATTATTTATTTAAATAATTTATTAATTAGATAAATACTACATCATTATTGTTTCATAAATAATTTTATTTATTTGATTTCAAAAAATTATAAAAAATACCATTATGTAGGAATTTTTTATCATTCAAATGAATAATTGTTTTGAAAGAGATAAGTTATATAACCCTATGTAAATTTTAATTTACTAAAGGATATTTTTTATGGCATTTTTGTCTTTACTTTAAATTAATTAAAATAAAGTGTCATTATCACTCTGAGATGGCTCGATGGGGTCCCATAATAGACCCATTGATGACCACAGTCAGCTATGACTCATCTAATAAGTTTAGGAAAAGTTCTAAGACAATATTTAGTTATTATTATATTCTTTTATACCTTAAATTACGATATTTACCTTTAACAGTGGTAAATAAAAGTCAAAAGTTACTATTCACCAAAAATTATTTTCATCTTATTGAACCATATTTTACATACTAATAATAATCATGTTTGTCTGATTTTTGAAATTCAATTCAAAAAAGGGGTAAAATTTCATTTAAATGAAAAAGAAAGTTTTTAACTACTACATAGTGGTTTCACTATTCATCATAAATTGTTGTTTTTTATAAAAATACAAAAAATTCAGCCTAAGATATTTTTTATATTCCAAATTCAAAAATGATAGCTATTTTAGAAAATTCAAAACATAGAAGTTGGATTAATTAAATTAAAATTAATTCTTGTTGTAAAAACAAAAAATGTGTTTTTTTGAAATATTAAATATCAAAAGATTGACACTTGTTTATGTGCAATTTCAAAGTGAAATCAAATATAATGACCAACATTGGATTAAATGGTAAAAATATAATCGAATGAAATTTTAAAAGTAACTAAAAAGATAATTTACCGATATCAATAAACTAGATTAAAAGGCAGTTTGGAATTAAAATATAGTATTTTCAACTATTCATCAATATTTTTATTTTATCATAAAAATACAAAAATTTTACTAGAAGTGAATTTTGATATCCTGATTCTAAAGATGAATTATATTTTCTAAAATAGAACACATAAAAGTTACCAAATATGATTCAAAGAGGGTTCACCATCAAAAGGCGATAAATCATCCTTTTAAAGTAAATTATATTTAAAATTATATTTATTCACATTTTAAGCCTTTACCTTTTATTAGATAAATGTTAATTTTTTTAACAAACATGCATAATCTTATTGTAGCTAGTTCTGTTCATTCCCACCAATACAATGCCTAGGCATTAACTACCATTTAAAATAATAATATATTTTTTTTATTGTTGTTGTGCAACATAAGATTCCCAAGAAACTCGTTGTGGATTATCAGTTATTCCATCCAACATAGCATCCCCTTTAAAGTAAAATTAATATTTAATTAAAAAATTTCAATAAAAATAAAAAAGTTATATTCTTTATTTATTTGGGATGTTGCAATAATTTTCTATTCAGAATCTTCATTGTGTTGAAAACACATGTTGTACTAAATACATCCCATTATGATGATCTTTTATAAACACTAAATATATTCAAATGTAGAATATCCATACAAATTGTTTAATGTAAGAAATTGAAATCCATTATAAACTTTGTTCATAAAATTTCACCTTTTCATCAATTTCTCAAACTACTAATCCTATGTCCTCTTAAATTATCTGTTTCAATCAACACCTGGTGGATTGGTCTCATATTTACTATGATGTATTGGTGTCAGCCCCAATAAAATGATTCTTCACCTCTTCTTGAGAAACAATAAATACTTTTTTCTTTTTTAACTTGGCCTAATTGTAATGGAACAACGTATGACTTGTTCATTTCATATCCCAATTGAAATAAAATTCAAAATTTCTCAAACATTTTACCACTGATAAAATTATATATTATATGTCTTGAAGATACCAAAAATTATAAAACAAATTGGTGTTAGTATCCTTAATGGTTGATCAGGGTCATACCATGTCTGATGGAAGGATGTAGGTAGTGACTTCTTTACTTGAGAAATATCCATATTCCATCATTCTCATATCATTATAGTGATGATTCCCACACTAATGAGAAGCATTGGGAATACTTCAATAATATTATCCTCCCTTCCAAAAGAATTCCTTATATCATGATATTCTCATGATTTTGAATATATTTCTGATTTTAATAGAATACTCTTACTTATTTTGAAATATATTCTATCTTTCTAACCTTTACTAATAAATTTATTTCTCACCAACATTCAATATGATTTGTTGTATTACTTGTCCTCAATTATTCCCTAAAGATGCCATGACAACATCTCACAAGTCATGTGAATTTTGTGAATTAAAAAACAATAAATCATCTTCATGGATTCAAAAAATATAGAAAGACTCTAATATAACTTCTCAATATGATCTTATATCCCCTCTAGACCCGAGGTGAGTAAGTAAAACCATTTCATCTAGGAAGTGTATTCATAATCTGATAGGCTTCTTAATATTTGTGTTTTTGATACCATATTATAATGATGAATCTGATGATTTATAATTTTTATTTCTGTAACATCAACCCTGAATCATCTATTATCATCTATTGATAAAAAATAAAACAACAATATAACATGTTTCTAACAATATCCCATTTTGTGTATGTTTTCAAGTCCCCCCACAGTCAATATGCATTTCAACCATTTACACACAATCCAATTTCTGATTTAATTTCTCACATTTCTTCTCCCCATTTCATTCTTAATCTCCCTATTTCATTTCTCGACCATATTTTCCATGTCAATCCCCAAAATAAACATTCAAATTCAAAGGGGATATCATGAATTCTACCTCCCTTGTTGAAAAATGATATCATTTTAAAGGGATGGAACAATTCAATTTAAAAATATTGGAACTCGTCTCTAGAAAAACATAATTATCAAATGAGTTTCTTAAAAAATATCATTTAACTAAAAAATTCTATGTCTACATGGAAGAACTAATTATAGAAAACAAGAGTGAATGATCAGGTTTCTCAATGTTTTCTATTTCACAACAATGATAAAATACCCTTTTCATGTTTCTTTCAACATTCTCATTTATGTGGTAATCATAAAAAATTATTTATGATAAAAGTAACTCACTCCCATCTAAACATACATATCATAAAGTTTATTTTTATAAAACGATGTAACAAAAAAAATTACTTTGTCACCTGATGACATTATTTTTCATGATTATTAAATGAATCACCAACATCAACTCCCTTTCTTCAAAATATTCAACTCCCTACATGTTATTACAAATAAAAATCTATTAGGAGATTGGAGGAACCTTAATAGTTTCTTTGAATTATATTTATGACTTATAGTGATCTCTCATTCATTCCTTTCTCTTTTTCATGGATTTCTTTTTGGTTTTATTTTCTTACTTATGTTCATATTTATCATATTTTTTAAGAAGTTTCTTTTTATATTTATATTTTTTAAATAAGGATTTCATTTATTTTAATCTTTACCAAACATTTTAAAACAATGAGTTTCTAAAAAATATTCCATTCCTTTACCATGTTCTAGAAGGATACTCAAACAATATTTATTAACAATACCTTCTTTTTGAAATCTCTTTCATCATTTCTCAATTTTCAAACCATAATCTATTAATATATTTTTTATCAACATTTCTCAAATTGTTAGAAAACATTTCTTCCCTTTTTCTTATGTTAATTTTTATGATTATTGTATCTTCTAGATATTCCAACATGTTCTATCCAAATAACTATGAACTCATCCTTTTCAAGCTTTGCATATTTTTTTCTCAACAATCCTTACATATTCTTATTTATTTATCTTATATGTTTCCTTTTTTATTTACACAAAATAATATTAAATGTTGTTATTTTTTTCTCATTAAAGATCCACCAAGATTTACAACTTTTTCCTAGAAGAGACATGTTGTACCAACATGAATAATATCTGTGTCAAAAATTTACCCAACACCAAAAATGACCTATGAATAAAGAATTTTCATAATAATAGTGAACTGGACCATAATATTGTTTTTTGTTTCTTATTCAAAAATCATAGACCATATTTCTCAGGAGGATACATTGTGCAGGAAATCATATCTTTCATGATCAAATATGTTTTCTCAAAATAAAATTACTTTAGACTGTTCTTTTCACCTTCTTCAGTAGATTACCCTTTAAAATCAATCATCTTTGTAATGTTTTCTCTCATCATTCTTATATCATTTTGAGTTGTGTGAAACATTAATTATTTTTCTATAAACTCATATTCATTTATATCCAACATAATATTATGAACACTTATGATTTTTTCCAGATTAACTATCTTCAACTTATTCTATAAACATTCTACAAAAAGGATTGACTCTATCTTGTTTATATTCTATTTTCAAGATGAATTTTTATCATATAATTTTATTTTTCATTAAATCCCACCATTCTGAAATGATATTTCATTTTCTTTTTAAAGTTACTTGATTCTATATTTCTCGAGATGAGTATTTTTTTTCAAGTTCAGTTTGAAAATTACTTTGCAGAAACCATTCTATTTCTGTCATATTATCATAATCATTATCACTTCAATATGAAATGCTTCCCTTTCTGACATGAGAAATAAAGTTGATTTGTTGATCATATTTACCACTAGATGATGAATCATATTCCGTTATTATTTTAGATAACTTTTCTTCTTGTTTTTTATAATGAAATATTTCTTAATATTTTATTAACATTTGTTTTAATGTTTTATTATCCTCTTCCTCAAACTTATAGTATTAAATTTTATTTCTATGAAAATTTTGTGTATAATGTCCCTTCCCTTCACAATTCAAAAATTTCGGGTTTTTTATCCATTTCCCATATTGAATTTTATCAAATTTAGGGAAACTATAATGTAGAAATCATCACCTTATTACATATCATATAAATACATTAGGCATTATTTAAATTGATAGTCTATGTTTTCCTTTTTAATAAATATTTTATGTCCATTCATTGGAAATAATTTTCATTACTTTTCATAATCTTATCTCTTAAAATTTCATTAGTATCATGATTAATATAATAATCATCCAAAGAAAGAGTTTTAGGATTTGTATCTCTTAAAGAGGAAAAATTTGAATAAAAAATGTCATGAAAATTTATCAATATATTTTAAAAATGGATGGGCCATCTAATTTCTCACCAAGAATTATTATAAGTTAAAAATACTGTTTACACTTGTAAACACGTCACCAATAGATTCTTCATCAACCATTTTAGATCTTCAAACAAAGGCCTAAAATGTTGTAATGTCATATTCTTTATATTTGTATTTAAAACATAAATGTTTATCATCCTATACCAGATACCATTAGAAGTTATAACTCCATTTATTCTATTAAAATAACATTCAAAAATTATTGAGAGTAAACCATTTTTTATCTCTTCCAAAATTCTCAATGTTTCTCTTATCTGTAGCAGTAAGAGAATAATTTTCATTATGAGGTGGATATATATCTATAATATCTTACAAAACATCATATCTAAGATATATAAGAGATGGAAGAATACTATATTTCAATAGATAATATTTATTACCATTGAAAGATGGAGTTTCCTTATAGTTCACTAAATTAGAATTATCTATTCTTAGAGATGGATATTTTAGAGGAAACTTTGGTTCAGATACAACTTTTTATTCTCAAATAGGATCAAGACCACTATGATGTTCGTGGTTAATCAGGGGTTCATTTTTTATTTATAAGAATGTTTTATAAATATTTAACAAAGAAAGAATAACCTAAGTAACTTATTAGAGATATGATACACTGAAATATAACTAACAACCTCACCATTCATAAGAAATAAATATATATAGAATGGAGAACATAAAGTTTACAATGTTCGGCATAAAAACCTACTCATTTACATGTTGGATAGTCCAAACAATATGGACTCTTACTAAAAATTATTTTTAGAATACAGAGTCATAAGTAGTGAACAATTCCAAATTCCTTGTAGAAACGTCTCCCTTTGGTTTTTTGTACTCACCAAATATCCTTTTCAGTACACACTTCCCACAGTAGGTTACACGCCCCAAAAATTAAAAAAAAACATTTTATGCAATGGGATTTTATCTAACATTACATGATACATTTCCCATCATCAATACTGATCCACATTATAATGTCTTCACTTCCTCCACAAGTAAGTATAATCAACCAATTACTATATAATCATCATGATCATCAACAATTCTCTAAAGAAAATATTGGTATTGAAACATTTTCTTGCAACTGGTTCCACAAATCATCCATGGTAGGGCCTATGTGATCTTCCTAGACCAGAATCCTATATCTAATGGTCCTAATACAATGGTCATATCTATCTGATTCTCCTTCTACTATTTCTTATTAAACATCGTAGAAACTCTATTTGAAGCTCCCAATTTATCTATCTGATGGAATTTGGTCTTATGAACCTTGTTTTTATGGATTCCGCCCTGACAGGATCACTATCATGGACTTCATATGATGAAACATTGTATGTCGGAACATGAATCAATGATCGAATTGAATCTCACTCTGATGAACTCATTCCAATGGAAATTCTAAATCACTAATATGAAAAACAAAGTGTGGTTTGATACATAATACATTTTACATAGTTATTGGAGCTATGTCATATTTCAATATCTCTAGGTTTTTTCACACATTAAAAATTAATTGTGGTATCCTTTTATAGGCATCCAAGATATGGTTTTGGTGGGGTACTTAAAACCTTTCCCACTAAGCCAGATTTCCCAAATCATCAATTTCCCTTGAATCTCAGATATATCATTGAATTATTCCTTGATTAATAATACTTATAGGCTATTCTCAAATTATCAAACTTTAAAATTATTTATAAAAATTTCCTCAGTATGTTTCATCATTATGATTTTCCATTTTTATTCTTCATTATGATGAAAAAACATGTAATTCCGAGGATTACCCATTACGATGGCATTTTATAAACACTAAAATAATGAACTTTGATATACTCCATATCAATTTTTAAATATAAGAAATTTAAAATCAATCTAAAATATCATCATGTTGTTTATCATTTTCTTTAATTTCTTCGACTAACAATACCACTTCAATAAACATTATTAGTGCCAGTCCATGCCCGATTGATTATTTTCATCTTAACATTGATGTATCAATGTCATTCCCAATCCAATGAGTCATCACCTATCATTGAGAAAAAGTAAATTATTATTTTTTCATTTAATCATGAACCAATTATATGAGAATAATTTTTTACATTTTGTTATTAGAACTCAATTGAAATATAATTCAAACTGTTTAAAACATTCTGCCTCTAATAAAACATTTTATCTGATGCCATCAAAATACAAACAAATTTTAAAATATATTGGTGTCAGAATCCATTCTGATGGATTTGTGTCATACTGCATCTAATGTACCAATGTCAACAATGACTTATTTAATTCAACATGGTCAATATTTCAACATTTTGATGCTTTCACATCAATAATTCTCATACTAATGACTAACGACTTGAATACTTCACATCATATTATCCTCTATTCTATTTTTTTTCATGTATCATTATTTCCTCATGATTTTTAATAACTTTAGGATTGGAATAAAATCTTTAGTTTACAAAGGAATATATTTTAACATTCAAACATTCCATAAACATGTTTCATTCCTACCAAGATTCAATATAATTAGTTGTACCAGTTCTCCTCAATTCCATCAAAAGGCTTGAATCACTCATTCCAAGACAACTTATCATTTTTTTTCAAATCAGAAAATCTTTATTAGGTTTCCATTGGATCCAATAAGAATTAGATAAATCATCTCAATATAATATTTCATTCTTTTCGAACATGAGGTCTATCTAATAAACCCTTTTTATAGGGAACACCTTCACAAACTAATGATTCATTATGGTGACCAAAATAAAGAATCCACCACATCTGAATTATAATGTAAAAATAGATAATTATAAAATGAATAAAATTATATACCTATACAATGATTAATCCAAATAAATAATCATTTAATCTATCCATATATCTATCATATGATTAGAAACAAGTCTTCTTGGCCTATGTAGATTCTTACACTAAAAATTACATCATCATACGCTTTAAAAATAATTATTTATAAGATCATGTTTTATATGATCAACTGAGTTTCCTGATATATATATATATCCTATATAATGTATATGAGATCATTTTCATCATTTTTATATCCATAATATGAAAATAATAATCACTGTACAATGATATAAAATTAATTTAAAATCATTAAATTAAATTTACTTTAATTTACCAGTGAAATATTTCCCTAATCCCAAAAATATGCACATAAATGAATTATTTTCCTATTATACATAGGTATTTACCATGTAACTGATACAAATTTTCATGTTCATTTTCAATAGACTATAGGGGTACTTATATTTGATTTTTATTTCTATCAACATCAAATTTTTTCTCCAGGACCTTAATTACATATTATTATTAAATTATACCATTAACACAACAAACTATTGAAATCATTTTCTTTCCAAAATAAAAAATATATCGTTAATGAAAAGAAAATATCTCTGATACCAATCAGTCGTGACCCAAATAAACTATAACCCATTTCAGGTCAACAGTGATGGAAAGGATAACCTCTAAATCCCACCTCTAATAGGATATCTATAGGAAATGAGAATGAGGTAAAATAATATAAAAAATGGGATGATATTTCTTCATTAGAACTAGAATCGTAATCCAGTAAACTAATAAATAAAAATAACCACAGATATCGTAAAACCTAAAATCTTGTCAATGATATAAAATTACTTTGGTGGCATATGTAGTAAATAATAACAATATAAAACACCAGAGTCAACCATTTCCGGATGAACAACAACTCTCCCCAAGTTTACTAGTCATTATTTCATAAGATTGTATTGTATATCCCATTATAGGAAACCATAGAATATAATTTATTAAAATATAATATTTATAAGAAATGGTTGGTATATAAATCCATATATTTTGTTCCACCATTAAGACTCACATACCAATGTAGAAAGAGTTTACTATATCACCATTCAAAAATCCATGAAACTAACTCATGTCCCATCACATATCATATAAATATCCATCTAAAATAAATCTCACACTCCAAATCCACATGGATTTTAAATTTTTATGGTAGTAAATAAATCAATGTGGGTATGTCTAACATGTTAGCCCACTAATATAGTCACCCTCGCAACACAAAATAAATTTGATTACACTCCAATACAATATTATATCCTTAAATTATATTTATATAATATTTCAATAAAAATTTAATGATATATCATAGCCACACCAAAAACCAAGTCCAAAAAAATCTATAGACACAACCACATTCATGGAAAAAACAGATAATCATTATGGAGCTGTTGTTGGTTATCTGTTCCTACAATATCCTATATGTTTGGGTGGTTTACATAGAATCAAAAATATATTAGGCCTCTATTATAATATCTTAATCATTTTTTGTTTTGTATAAACTTTAAAAAATGATACACTATAGAAAATAAATCACATACTAGGGTATACATGATTTTTTTGGTTCATAAAATGAACATGGATGTGGAACCACAACTATACACAAACCAATCAATCAAGATGGAATAAAAAATTGAGGTAAAAATAGAACACATAATAAATTAATCACAATAGAAATGGATTATATATACTTTCATGAGGAATATTTATTGATTATGATCTCAAAGGGGTAGTCAGATAACTCCTCTTCCTCAATGGGGGGACATCAATTGATGGAACTATGTCTAAAACAAATGGATTCCTATAAACGTAAATGTGGTGAATTTGATATCACTTTAACACAATGAATGAGGTTTTGGAGAATATAGGACAATATAAAAACATTTCATGAAAATAATGATCACATAATCAATTCACTTGAACACACATGTATAAGAGAACACATTCCCCTACACAGAAGTTCACAATGTGTTTATTAAGAAATTAACATTTAAAACATGGTTGGAGTTATTAAACTAAATTCTTTTATTAATATATCTCTAATGATTTCATTAAACATGTTCAATAATCATTTGAAAAAAACATTAATACATTCCAAATATTGTAATTATTCATTTAAACCCCATTCAAATATTTCATGAATTTCATACCCTCTTCTTTTATTATATTGAGTGAAATTATGTCCTGGGTAATGTGAGATGAAACAATTTTGTGCTGGCATCAATGTAACATTAAGATCATGCTCAAGGTCACCTTTTATACAACCTAACCTTGAGATATATTGTGAATTTTCATATAGTATTAGTGAAATTCCAAAAATCACCCACTTAAACTAGAATCCATATAGTCATCAAAAAAAGCTCTATAACTATTTATGATTCCATCCAAAAATATATTTTGATATAGTTCCTTCTTTCTCTATTCACTTTTGTGAATATGAACTTCTCAAAAAACTAAATACTTATCCAATATAAAAACATTATTATTGTTTGGGACTTAGTATCAATGAAAACAAATATGAATTTTTTCCATTATATAATCAAAGTGTTTCTCACAGAAAACTATCTATCCAACTCTAGATTCTATGTGTTCTGCTATGACCTACACCAAACAAAAA
Organism: Viscum album; assembly: GCA_963277665.1. Taxonomy (NCBI): domain Eukaryota; kingdom Viridiplantae; phylum Streptophyta; class Magnoliopsida; order Santalales; family Viscaceae; genus Viscum; species Viscum album. Next base: position 864,505,838 of record OY728137.1, on the reverse strand, counting down.
AAAACAAATTTATATTAAAATTTCAACAAAAATATATGTTCAATAAGTTACCAATGATATTGAGTGACCACTAGACATGGAACATGTCCATCTCTTATAAGGGAACTCATTTTTCATATTAATTTAAATAGTTATTCTAGGTTGATTTATATATGACATACCATTATTTTAATAGATGATCACATAACATGTTCCACATTCATATTTCTAAACACATCATTTTTGTGTCAAATATGTTTTTCCTTATATTTACTCATTCTAATTAAATCATGGTCCAGTGGTCTTAACACATTATACAAGTGGAAAAATAAAATCTTGGTTTCACTCCAACTAATTAGATATTCAATAATATAAATATCAACCCTATAATTAGTTATGTATATTTAAACATACATAATAATGGTTTATATATATATATATATATTAATGTTCTCTTTCTAGGTAACTTACATTCCCCCTGGAATAATGGTTGTCAATTAAAATATATCCAAATGCATATCAATGACCGAATTACATTCATTGAGATAAAAATTGGTGATCCAGTCCATATAATATATCTCTATATTTGTTATTTTGAATAAATTCATAATATATCTTACAAAAACCATTATAATGAGTAAAATATTATAATCATTGTAAACTTTTTATGTCCCTGCAATCTATAGCACTCAATGATGATCATTGATTAGTCACAACTAAAGTTTTACATTGATGGGATATCATCATTTAACTATTCTGGTAAAGTAAATTATCAGACACATGAATTATTCATAAAAATATATTGAATTTTTTATAAAAAAATTACACATTTACAATAATTACAATGAAACTATCATGTGTTTGATACCCCATTATTTAACATTTCCCTCATATTGTTGTTGTGGTAATGGGTTTTATAAGGATTTGTTACATTCTGTTCTTGGAAAACTAAACATATGATTATATGTATGTTGTAAAATATCAATCCCATAACATTTAAATTTGAAATGATTTTTTAGTAATTATGTAGACCATTGATCATTTTCTTCACCGATGGATCCATTGTTATCATAGTAAAGATTGTTCATTCATTTAATGTTGGGTACCTCCCCATGTTTGTAAAGGGCATTCCAGATCCAAATAGCTTCATTCAAAACATATAATGTAGTGATGTATTTTTAATATATATTCAGGTCTAACATTTTTTATTTGTTAGAATTATTCTATGAAATTATCTACCATTCAAGATAATCATGAGATTTTACTATGTTCTCAAGTCATATTTCTTGGTGTTGAAACTCGCATCAGTGTATCCCATTAAAAAATTTAAATCTATTATCTAAATACAATGAAAATATAATTATTCCTTCATATGTAAAGAAGAATGTTATTCACTATAAACTAATCTCTATAATCATTATTGTGAGCTTGAATTTTTCTTCAATAGGAAATTTATAAAAAAAATATGTGGACTTCTTATAACCTCCACCCAGAGGTAAAATTTTTGAATTTAAAAAACAGATGATCTTAGAATAATTTAAGATTACTTTTTGTATCCTATTGAGTGGATTTAACTCCTATGTAATTAATTTCTTGATTTTCCCGAATTTTTATTTTCTAGTGATTTTATATAATTATTAAAATAAATTAATATCTCATGATCATGATGGTGGTTTGATAACCATGGTCATGGATGTTTGAACATTGGGAATATTTCAAAGTTTAATATGAGGATAATTTTATATGTATTTGTAAAAATGTGATAATATGAATCCTTGATAATTATATAATTAAAATACATTATTATTTTTAGACCAAATGCATGTATTTTTTTTAAACTCTTTTATCTTCTTAATTAGTACTTAGTAGGGGAAAATATAAACCACATATGAGTATTGGATACTAGTATATCTCTAATAACAATGTTTTTTTATTTGGAATTGGATCATGTGGTTGTTAATTGTCCGATTTAGAGTTAAAGGAATAAATTAAATTATTATTTAAAATTTTTAATTAATAGACAAGCCAAATATTTGTCCTATATAATCCTATTTTATGAAAAACCTATAAATTTATCCATAAAACCCTTTATTGATTTGATTGATCTATCATTGGATAATTATCATGGAATATAATAAATTGATATTTATATAATGGCTATCGAATATAATGGTGGTCATCTATGATATTGACTAGTGAATAATGCGATGATCGAAAATTAGATCCTTGAAAATTATACATTAAGAAAGGGATTTCGGATTTATATTTTCTTTACTCTAAAATTAATCTATATTTGATATATTTATTATCGTTGGATTTATGCTCCCTTGTGATATTTATTTTTTATTATGAATTTATATTTCCAATTCTTTATGATTTTGTAATTTTTTCCAATATTATATATTTTCATTATTTTTCAGTTATTTGGATAATAATAATTTGGAATATTTTTCATCTTCTTCAAAAAACCTGTTGAATTTCATTATAAATTTAATTATATTGATGGATAAATGATTAGAATATTTTATTTTTCTATCTATAATTTATTATATCAATTACCTCACTCTTCCTTATATAACCCACAACTTTTCTTCTTTCTCAAGGATTAATGAATGACCACTGGTGTATCCATGGTTGGTTGAAATTATGGTAGTCTAGTGTTTGGGAAAGGAGGACATGAGGAATAGACAAATGGAATAAAATATTTATGCGAGATCTATTTTCTGGGTGGCCTTGATGTAAATATAGATAACTACTATAAAAATATGTTGTGTCCAGTTGATTATTATCCCTATTTTAATTTTCATTTTTAAAGGTTCACGAGTGATGAAAAATGATAAACAGAATTATTCCTTTTATATAGGATGGTATAATGGTTTTAGGCATTCATACTAGTATATTCCCTTCCTTATCAATATATACTAAGATACCTTTTAATGATTAAAAAACATGGTTATCATGATCATTCTGTTGCTCTATGATTGAGGTGTTATTTTTTCCAAGAAATAGGCATTCCAGAAATAAATCAATCATTACTAACATTACCACTAAATTGTTATTGATTTTCTATTCTCTCTCTATGGATATAGAAAACTATAAAAGGGAAACAAATTTTTCACATTTTTTATCACATCAATCATAAAAAAAAATTTTATTTTCTCCCTCAAGATATACCCCTTATATGTATTTGAGACAATTTGAGATTCTTCCAAGCTCATAGTGCCCTATAATGGAGAACATTAGTTGATTTGAGTACCTGTAAAACATTATTAGTGGAATAAAATGAGTCACACTCATTATTTATAATTTCCCCAAAAGGGGCTTCCACTTTCACATCTATTACATTTTATCAAGGCTAAAATTTTTCTTACATGTTTAAATACAATGGCCCCATTATTTTTTTAATACGACGACATAATTATATAAAGATAATTTAAATTTTTTTTACCTTCCATCTATAAAAATGATAATTTATTACATATAATCACACATTGAATGTTATAATCTGTTGGAGAATAAATTACCATATCAACTATGGATAGACATAGATACATCCCAATGTTACTACTAGCAATGTGCACATGTCATAATGTTTCAATTTCCTCATCAAAACTAATTAGTATACCAATTAAAGAAGAAATATCCAATGTATCTTTGGATTACTTTAAATCCAATTCAAATAGAATATATTATCCCAATTGTTTTCTTAGGTTTAAGAAGAAAAATTAGATTAAAATATGAATCCCATTCAAAAAATTTGAATGGTACCTAACATAAGGAGAAAAATGAAATAATTTTAGTGAATCAATTTCCTCATACGTAAATATTAATTGTTAATAGTTTAATATTCATTACATAACATAAGGATCCATTCAATAATCATTTACGTCTATTGAATTTGGAAACATGGAATCATAGAAAATTATTTCATAGGTTATCTACACCGTGTCCCATTAATTTCATCATAACTATAGCCCTTATTAAAAGTTTCAAAAAAAAACACTATTCATATAATTGTGAAGAAAACATAATAAAGGTTAACCGTAGATTCTTATTAAGTATAAAGAAGGGAGATATTAATGAGAAAATATAAATAATATTATTCTAAGGGTATGTTGACATGATCATTACATTTGGAATTCATATCATGTATATCATAGATCATAAGTCTGATTTATGGCATAATATTTGGAAGATCATATGAAATGAATCATAATGGAAACAAATATCATGATCGTTAGAGGCATAACATTATCATAATACCTATAATTTTTTCGTACACATAATCATTTAAAATAATTTCCTTAGTAGTAATGGATTCACAACCAAGGCTGTCACATTGGACTAGCTCCACTCCCAAAACAAACATAGTAGTCGAGGTTCACATCCATTAATATCATAGATGACATGGTTTACTCCACAATCCATTATAATATTCATAGTTCTCTCTCATGGAAGTAATAGGGGAAAATTTTCTTTATTGAATTAGGTCCACTACCCATTCCATTCATCTTATTCACTATATATATATCAATATTTACCCAATGAATTGGAGGTATATATAGGTTCCACCTATCACATAATAAAAAAAATAAATTCTTATTCCAAAAAATTCTAAAATATTTATCATATCATAAAACATGAAATGTAATGGTATTCATAAACATTTAATCAAAGAATAACCTTTGTAAAAAATACGGTTCATAGTCATTTCATCATTTCATAGAATAACCTATGGAAAGTGAATTCGATCTCATAAAAATTTTATCATGGTATTTCCCATGTAAGAGAACCCGGTTTCATAAAAATAATTTCATCATAATCATACAACATTTAGAAAAATAATAATAATGGAATCCCTGATTTATATCCCCAATAATTATTTAGTAGCATCAATTAGTTTTACATTATATGGAAAATAATTTTCAAATATCTCTTTGAACATTTAATTCGGAAAACCGTCTTTTAATATTGAAAATAAATTTTAAAAAATAATATATTATCAATGTTATTTTCCTTGAAAATAATATGGGAGACATATCAAGGATACTTTATATATCATTTAAAAAATTTACGAATAAAAATATCCTTTCCACTTTTAAAATTGGGTTTTTAAAAGTAAATTTTTTTAAATCACTATGAAATTTAACTTCATTGAAATATACATTGATAACTATAAAAAAATATTTCAAATAAAATTGTCCTTTCCAGTGGGAAATTATTTTCTTGACATACATGATAATGTTAAGATTGCATTCATAATTTAAATACAAGTCCAATGGGATATGTTTGAGTAACGACATAAGGATTCTAATTGAAATGTATTTTTAAAATTCAAACATGGACAAAAAATTCATTAAACAATAATTTTTTAACATTAAAACGTTATTTAAAACAATTTTTAGAAATCATGGACATGTTAAAAAATGGGTTTTTGATTGAAGAGAGAAATAATGTATATTTTTTAAAGAACATTATTTTAGACATCTGAGTATATAAAGGTAGGAAGATGAAAGGAAATCATGTATTTTAATGAAATTTATAGACAAGAAGAATTTATATGAATTTTTTGAGAGTTAGATAATAATATTTAATCATTCTAAACTTAATCATAAATAACCCTGATAAATAATGGGAATTTAATATAATATGTTTCCCATTATGGTGTCTCCTAGATTGTTATCCTCGTGATATAATAAATATAAATGAAATTTTAGATATCATGGGAATAAAAAATTCCTGATATAACATGAAATAGTGTCTATATATGCACATCATAAGATAATATAGGAGCATAAAATAATGAAAAATCCCAACCGTTCGTAGATGTTAATCCTTGTAAAAATATATGTTAAGCCTCTTATACTGTAAAATTAGGTGTTTATTGGGTGTATGGGATGTTGTGGGGGTATCCTGTGGTTTGGGACTATAAATGAGGTAAAAATATGCCAAATAGAGTGTATTTCATAGTTTCCCCATTGTCATAGAAAACATTGGGCCAAGCTAAGGAAACCATACACCTTAAAGACCCTTTTGGATAGAGGCTAGAGCATAGTTATTAAATGGTGTTCCAAACCATATAGGTGCTCCCTGGAAAACATGTGACTTAAATCCTAATGGAAAGTGGGTTCTATATGGATGACACATTGTTTGAATAACCATGAGGTAGATCCATGAATCAATTAAAGAATTGGAAATTCTAGTTTTTCCCACCCGATCCTAATTTTCAATTCCACAAAATTTCTCCCTTTTCAACCATGAAAGCATGAGTGATGAGACAAACCACCAATAACATCCAACATATATTTATCCATTGTTTCAAAGGAGTTTGGTTTTTTGTTTAGTGATAATTGAAAATCTATGTGAGTATAACAGTCCTCGATTCCCTATATTCTCAATTATGGAATGTAGAATTCCCCCTCTCTAATGAAACCCAAAAACTATCACATTTATAGTAGATTCTATGTTGGGTATGTGAAGTCTGTTTGAGTCTCAATAAATGGATTTTTTGGGATAAATATCATCTCCAAGAATCAGGTAGTTGTTCTTTAATATTTCACCCATATTATTGATGTTTTATATATGTATATGGTCATACCAATCTGTTTCATTATTTAATTTCTTTAAATTTGTTCGTAGAAAGTTATTTTGATGCTACATTAAGGGGTGAATCCCTTCATGGACTCTATCAGGTTATTTAATGATGTGATTATGAATTTATGAATATCTATGAGGTGTTATAACCCCTTTAAATGGTAAAATAATTTAGAAAATATTGAGATAAATGGAATGTGATTACAATGGTTTTTAAATTATAACAGGGTATGTGGGATTGGTTAAAAACATAATTTTTTTTATTTTTTCATTGAATTTATGATTTTTGAAAAGGGTTTTTTAAAAGTGTTTTCAAAATATATATAGGGGCTTGACTCCACTGTGGTTATTAATGAATAAATTAATTTTTGAATGTGGGGAATATTTTGAAAGGTGGTTTTGATCTCAAATGATTTGAAAGAGGGTTTTATTAATTAATATCAATTGATGATTTCAAATGGGGGATGTGGAAAGATTATTATCGAAATGATTACTGATTTTTGAATGGTTGAAAGTGGAAATGAAATCCATATGGAAATTTTTTATTTTTAAATATAAAGAACTATATTTTAAATTCTTGTTTCAAATGATTAAAAATGATTATTTTTAACTATATTTATTTCTATTCTGTATTTAGAAGGGTCTACGAGGCCATATTGATTGAAGGGATGTATGGGTCAGTGAGATAAAACCCAAATAATTTGTGTTGTCCTTGTTAACATGATTGTTTAAAAAATTAAATGATAAATGTGCATGATGGATGATTTAGCATAATGGGATGATTGGAATGACTTGAAAAAGGTTAAACCTAATAAAGTAAATTTGTCTAAATAATTTTGAGTTCATTATTAAAATCCATATGTGGGTTAATGCATAAGAATTTATGAATATCCTCAATGGTATAAGGTATGAAATGGTAAAATGGGTCAAATTGGCTATGCTATATAAATATAAAACACATTAATGGGATAAGTAATAAATATGATTAATGAGTTAAATGAAATGTGAAATGTGAATGTTATGTGAAATAGTTGTCTATAGTTGTCATAAAGATTATATGGTTAATTTATAAATTTTAATGTACTGTAGAATGCATGTGTGAGGTATTAACATGAGCTCCTACACCCATGGATCCTATTATACTAAGGCTCCAAACTCTACCCCTTAATGAATAGGTAAGGGAAGGGGAAAGATCTCTTTTCCCCTAATGGTCGCATTTGATGAGACCACATAGACTGAGGCTACAAGGTGAGTGTTTAGTATTTGTTATGATATGTTTTTCCATTCTAAAATATTTAACATTAATTATTCCAAATTTAAATGGTAATTAATTTGATTAATCTGTAGTCTAAATGATATAAATTCATTACCCATAGAGCATGGGATGAAGAAGAACATAGTAATTAAGATAACATAAGTGTTTAAATGGAAATAATGATGAAATTAGATTATGTGAATATTGTATCTAATAGAATGTTATATTCTATGATTAGTTAAATCTCTTGAGATTAAAATTGTTTGTATCCTCTTGGGGATTGTCTTAGACTCCCAATGTGAAATAGGTTACTTTTTTTATTGGATTACTACATATATCATAATAGATATTAGTTAATTACATTAATTATTCTATTACTACCTTGTTTACTTGTTTCACTTTTTATCTACATACACTATTCTACAGACATGTTATTTCTTTAGACACAATTGGTTGTATCCTTGTATGTTGTAGTGACACCCTGATCGAGCCACCATAGAAATTGGGTACTTGATTAGATGCTAAAAGTATTCATGTACTTGTTAACTACATGGACTTGATGTGTCATTTATGCATGGGATATTTATTGAAGCATGGGATTTCAAGACTAGGTTGGGACATGGGTCCATGTTTTTGATTTTTTTGGGTGTTTTTGGTATCGATATGTCTTTCTTTAATTCCTTACTGGTATTTTATTCATCATGTTGTTATAGCATGTGCTACTTGGTTACTTGTTGGCTTTGTTTCATGTTATCCATATATTGTTTACGTTGGATTCTATATATATTGATACTATTTCTACTAGGTAATTACTTTGAAAAGTGGGTGTAGTCTCCCCATAATTTCTCAATAGACCCTCACTACTACTCATCATCCACTGAAGTATAGGGAGGTGCATTTGAGGTCATGTGACGTACCCAATTTGGGCACCTGATAATGGCCACTGGGAAAGGGACATTTTAATGTTGTATCGAAGTAGGTCATTTGTCATACTATTTAGGGCATGGTAGATATGAGAATATAATGTTTTCATGACCTGGTAGTGAACTCATAACATGGTGCCTAGAGTCGTACATCTGAGGTAAATGATAAGATCCCAAGTTATGGTATTAATGTTTGTTTTTGTGCTTTTACGATTGATTTTTTACTTCCACCTTGAGCGGCACAACTAGATGTGATGTTATTGATTTTTGAGGTTTTATCTCTTGGACCGGTGTGGAAATGGATGGTTTTTTGTGTTCATGCATCAATATAGTTTTATATAAGAGATTATTCATCCATATATATCCTTTTATTGATAGTATTTTGGGATTCACATGATGATATTGTACTTTTCTTCTTGTAAATGACGTCCATTGAATTTTCCATGTAATCATTTAAAAAGGAAATGCTTTTTAAATGTGAAATTGAATAAATCTTTTATTCTTTTAATATTTGGTTAATATTTTTTTGAATGTGTAAATCTCTAGTGTTTTTAAAATAATATTTTTTAATTGTGAAACCATCTGTTATATTTGGTAATGTTTAATTAAGAAGGAATTTGCAATACAATGAAAATAGTAGGGATATTGGATATGGGTACGGAAACTATTATAATCAGACCCTTTGTATAGTTGGTTTTTATAGCTAAGGGGTTCTAGATGAGACCATAATTTTGTCATGTGAATCCCTGATGGGTTCAGTTGTATGGTAAAAGTGATGTTCATATTGTGCCCCCAATAGAGAGAGTTTGTGACCTTATCCTGATGGGTTCAATTGTATGGTTGATATTGGACGTGTATGGATAAGTGTGAGAGATTTTGTGACCTTATCATGATGCAACTCTAGTTTAGGTAGCCTGTACCATTTTATCTTCAATGATGACATGTTAGAGTGGTCGGCTAGGTTGTTAATTCTATTGGGTGCGTAAGTCACATGTAGACATTTTGTACTTTTTCAGTGCAACATGGAGAGTGTTTCCCAAAGAAGATGTGTCCCAGAGTGTTGTGTGGGAAGGTTAAGGGGTTTGGAAATATTACACAATTGGTAATTTGAATCAATTGATTTAGAGAATAAAGGTTCTTCTCAATAAATATTGGCCAACGTTGAAGGTGCCTTATGATTAAAATAATGAGTGGGTTCTTTATATGGGGATTTGATGAAAAGTCGGTTCCATATACTATGGTAAACTTAATGGATATTTGTTATTTTTAATCTAAGAATGTGTTTGAGTGTTTTTGGTTGGATGTAAGGTCAATTTTTGGAAGAGTCCATGTCTTTTGGATTCTTTTCATGTTGCCTTGATAGTGGTTGATGTAGGAATCGATGTTGATCTTTGATGAAGAAGATAGGGGTGACCAAGGCATGCTGGATGCTCTTACAAGGGAAGTTATAAACATATGGTGGTGGTCACATGTGTAGTCTTTCTTGTATGGTGTTTGGTCGGTTGGATGAGAATTTTGAGAATTTATTAACTCTAGTGAGGCTAAAAATCTCGGAGTCATTTTTAGTTGAGTGAACGGGATTTGGGAATTTCTATAGTGATGTCTAATCTATTTAATCTATAGTTGGGTTTTGTGTGGTTGTAGGAGGGTGTAAGACCTTGAGGGAATGAGGAGGTCTAGACGTGGGAACATGTTTGAAGATAATGATGTCATTTTGGATGGATGATTAGGTGTCTTTTAAAAAATTATTTTTGTGTTTCTGTTTGATCATAGTGGGATGCATGGGTTATGGGAAAGGAAATTGGGTTGTGATTCAGCCTAGGGGTTGATGAATTCCGTGTAAACCACTAGGGTCATGTTTTCATGACGTAGCTGGTGTAAGACCAGTGGTTCTAAGGGAGATTATGGGTTGTGAATGTTTTGTGGAGGGTTATGAAGTGGTAGTGGGTTTTGACTAGAAGTCAATTTTTGAGTTATAATGATAGAATATGGATATGATGTTGCTGATCAGGGAAGCTAGAGTCTTGTGGAAGGTTAAGGGGAACCCGTATTGGGATGTGACATTGTTGATGGATAGTTTTTGGTGGTGTTCATTGATTAATTCATAGTGTACTTTTCACTAGTGATTACCAATTCCAATATCATGACATCATACCGTATGCGCTGAGAAGGGTTTGGATTTACCCCTCTTAATATGAGTGCATCTGGGGTAGATATTTGATGCAATATAGCTTATAACATTGGATGGAAAATGTAGAATCATCTTTGAGGTGAGTACACCATTGAATGGTTGTGGGTGAGGTGCTCAGGATGGACTAGTTTTTGGTGGGTTCAATGGATTCCATTCTAATAAGGTGGGAATAGGTAGCAGGTAACATTTCTTTTATTGTTATGGGAATGTATTTCCATTGATTTCAATGTTTTTAGTTCAAACTTATGATCAAATCGGGAGAAATGGTGGTCGAAAAAACTAAATAAACGTGGTTAGAAATATACTCCAGGTTGAGAGTGATATTCTAGTCATTGATGAATGTAGAAGACCATGGAGTGTTTGTGGTGGAAATGAGATTCCAAAGAGATCTTATAAAAAAACTTGGGTTCCTCAATGAAGGACATGTGGCCTCAAATGTAGTGGTAGATCATGTCGAGAGAAATATTTATGCTCAACATGGTTTCGAGGGTGATCAATGGGTTCTTATATGAGATGCGTTGGTGGTAGTTTTGGAGCCACAAAATAGTTTGTGTGGATACAGATTCTATGGTGGTGTATTTTCACTGGAGTCAGAGAAAGGACTCTGGTAGATGTGCATAGTTGATGGGATATTAATTATGTTAAAAGGAACCATTTATAGGTATAGGATGACATACCAATAGTTGATCTTGGGTTCCAATATTGATAATCGGCCTGTATGGCCTGACATGATTGGGAATAGGGTAATTGATATGGTGAGGTGTAGGCCACCTTTGATTAATGTTGAGACTTTTGGTGTGATCCGGTATAAGAATGGATTTTGAAGATGAACTAGGCTATCTTGATTTGAGATAAGAATAAAAGAGGTGTTATTAATCCATGTGGTATGGATATAATGGTTTTGAGGCATTATTGGGTGGATTTTCCAGGCATGCTTAGGCATAGTTAGTTGGAAAATGTGTTGGGTATTTTATAAAAGTTGATTTGAGGATATGTTGCTATCTTAGTGATGACAGAGGTCCCTGACACCATGCAATGGTGGGAGAGAGATAAAGTATATATTTTGGTTAACCATAGAGGTAAATTGGATTTTTGATGATGTGAGTAGTAGTATGAGTTATATAAACATTGGTAGGATCCATCTTGGTGACTTTGGGTTAGTAATGTGCATTGGCTTAGGTATTAATTGGAATACTTAGAAGAGATAAGGGTTATTCTTTGGGGTACCTTGGATGTTTGAAAATGGGGTGAGACCATGGGGCCATGAAATTCATATTAGGGTAGGTAAAGGAGTGTGATTTCATTATATGTATCCCTTCAGTGACATAGAAGATGGGTCACCATTATTCTTATGGAACTAAGGGGAGATAGTGACAATTGTTTCGACCATGAAATGTGTAGAGCATCAGACTGAGGTTTTTCATTTGGATAACCGGAGGTCATGTAGGATATGTAGGTATCCTTTCGTGTACTAGTATAGTTATATTTACCAAACATTTATCTTGTTTATATGTTGGTAATGATAAGTTTGAAGGATGTGTGTCTTTCAGGGGGGTCAGATTATATTTTTGGAGTAATGTGTGTCTTTCAGGGGGGGTCAGATTATAGTTTTGGAGTAATGTGGAGGATGTTTCTTTGGGTTAGGATTGTTTCCAAGCACTTATTTTGGTGAATTTTTTTTTGTTTCATGGAAAATGTTTGGAGAAAAATTATTTTAGGTGGGCTTTATGGACCAACCCTTGGTCATAGAGGATGAGTAAGATTTCAATGTATGACTCGAGGAGGACTTATTATATGGTGGAGAGGTTTTTTGATCCAAACCTCTCATGAATCTGTGTCCCTCTGTAAATTATGGATGAATATATTTTTTTCGATAATGATGTGGTTCTTAGGTGTATGAAACTTTTGGGGGTATTTTGGGGGTTTGGGACACAATAGGATTAGAAAATAGGCTAAACAACGCGAATCACAATGTTGGTACAAGGGTAGAGAAAACCTTGCACTTGGCCTAGGAAACAATGAATTATTGATTCATAATCAGACAAAGTGTAGCACATGGATACCGCTAATTGTCTTTTAAACCATATGGGTGCTCCCAAAAAACAATGTGTCTCTTCCCCTCTTCGATAGAGGGAGCCTCATGGTTAGTTGTATTTAATATTTCTCTCAGAGTATGGATGTTTTATATGTGTATTTGGTTATACCAATGTGATTTCTTATTTTGATTCCTTAAAATTAGTTAGAAAAGGAAATTTGGACCTTAAATTCAAGTGAAAACCCTTCACAAACCCCATCAGGATGCTTAATGATGCAAGACCAAACTAAGGTCTTCCCATGAGGTGTTCTGAACACTTAAAAAAGAAAAATCAACTAGGATATGATGAGAGAAGGGAAATGTGAGAGTGAACATTTTTAAATTATAATAGGATATTAATTCTTGGTTAATAAGGTAAATTGGATTGATTATTTCAAATAATTTTTTATTTCAGCAATTGGATTTTGAAAAGGATTTTAAAAATAAATGTTTGAGCTTGACATGACCATTTTTTTAATGAAGAAAAAGATGTTAGAATGTGATTAATGTTTCAAAAGGATGTGTTGACATGAAATGATTTAAAAATGGGTTTTATTAATTAATATCAAACAATTATTTGAAATGGGGTGTGGCCCCTTTAATGAAAATAATCTTAATGATGTTTGAATGAATGTTGATGGAAATTAATTCATAGGGGAATGTTTTGGTTTTTAATGAGAAAGGATTGTATTTTAAAGGATGATTTCAAATTTTTTCAAAAGTGTAATTTGGACTTCATTAACTTCCATCATGTATTTAAAAGAGCTGATGGGACCACAATAATTGAATGGATATAAAGGTTATTGAGAAAGAACTGATAACAATTGTGTTGGAATGTTAACATGATTATGAATGAATTAAAAGATGAATGTACATGGTTTAAGATATAACATAAAGGGATGTTTGGAATGATGTGAAAAAATGGCTGAACTAAATAAAGTGAATGTGTCAAAATAATTCTATGTTAATTATTGATATGAATATGTGGTTTAATTCGCATGAATTGATGAATATGCTCAATGGGATAAGGTACGAAAATGGATAATGGGTTAAATAGGATATGCAATATAAATGTAAGATGTGTTAATGGGTTAAAGCAGAAATATGGTTTCAGTTTTAATGAAATGTGAATTGTGATTTTTATGTGAAATTATTATGTATTGTTGTGAAGTGTTTTATATTATAAATAGATAAATAAGAATGTGCACATGGAATGGTAGTATGGGGTACTGGCATGAGGTTGAACGCCCATGGGTCAAGCTTGACCTTGGCTCTAATATCCACCCATTAATGCATGGGTTAGAGAAGGGGATATACCTATATTCCCCTAATGGTTTCATTTGATGATACAACATTGGCATAGGATTTATGTTGATTGTGTATTGTGTCTTATGATGTGTCTATTCATTTTAAGATATAGAAAATGACTTATTATCTTATACATGATAATGGACTTTATCAGGATGTAGTGTAAATATTGTAAATGTCGAACCCATACCGCATGTGATGAAGAAGAATTTAGTGATGAAGATAACATATGTGTTAAAATAGAAATTATTTTAAAAATGGACAAAGAGAATATTGTAACAAATGGATTGTGATGTTTTATTAATTTTGAAATCTCTTGTTGTTAAAGTGGATATAGCCCCCTTATGTCTTGGATTTGACTTACAATATGACAATAGTTATTTTTATTAATCTTTTTAATCGAGACAACTCAATTAATATTAGTTAATTATATCAACGATTTTCTTATTTCCATGTTTACCTATTTCACTTTTTTATATGTGTACACTATTTTATAGTCTAGTTGTTTCTTCATAAAACATTGGTTTCTTCCTATTAGGTTGTACTCACAAAATTATCCGGATGAGATGGAACATGGGTACCCATGATTATGCTACTTGTTTTCAGGTATAGGTTCAGGATTGGGACATGATATGTTTTTCATGTATGGGTTGTTTGGTTGGATCATGGGTTGTCTGGACCGGGTAGACACTCGGGTCAATTATTGAGATATTTTGGATGTTTTGGTTTTAGATATTTCTTATTTTAATTCCTATTATAGATCGTATCCATCATGTTGTTATAACATATTATACTATGTTACTTATTGGCATATTCACATGTTTTACATTTATTGTTACCACTGGTTTATATATATATTGATATTATTTAGAGTGTGTCATTACTCTGAACATCGAGTATAGTCTCCCCAACATTTCTCCATAGACCAATGATGCATGTCAGTAGCCTTAAGCATAGATGGGGTTGCGCCTAAGTTCATGTGAGACCCTAGCTCAAGGGACCTGATTGTGGCCACCAGAACGGGGATGTGACACATAACATATGTACCAAACATGAGAATTTGAGAATAAATTTACATACATTAAGTATCAACATCCTCAAAACATGATTTATAATCATTTATAATAATTATCAGTTTTTAGAAATATATTAAAAACCCATAGTTATAATTTTTATACCATATATTGTTTACTTTTGAGAATTTTTTACCCTTATTAATAATTTATTTTAGAAATATATTTCACATAACAACTACTTCATTTGTAGTTTATATTTTAGTTTTTTATTTTTGGTCCATATGTTTTTATGATGGTTATATAATCTAAAATATATTATAATTGATATACAATTCATATAATTTAATTATATATGTTTTTATAGAAATTCATAAAATTTAGAGATTGAAAACAAATTACACCATTTATATAGATGATACGTTTGTGCATGCATGATGATTATATTTTCTCAATAAATGAAACTAAATGAAGTAAATTAATATATAAAAATTCTAGAATCAATTATATTTCATATATATCACATATGTTCATTAAATATATCATTATTACCTTCCATGTAAAGCGTAAGTTTAGAAGGAATCACGTCACATTGTGAGGCTGTAGTCTGCCGTACACATGAGTAAAGATAACGTATTCACATAAAATAGGAATTAAAAAAGGTAAATGTTATGTTATAATTTTAGAAGTATAATTATTTTGTAAATTCAATAAAAATATTTTAAACTTGTCATTTTATGTTTCCATGAAATATTATCCTTAAAAATGAATTACAATGGTTTGGGAGGTGGTAATCATCCACACACATGATCAATGCTTTAGTTTCCATTTTTTATTAATATGAGACATATGTAGGTTATCTGTCAATATTATAAAATATCATTATGTGTTATAAAATTATTTTATTAAAATATAATTAATAAGTCATGAGTGAAGGTTTTCGTAGAATAATTTAATATAATGTCTTTAGTAAAGACAAATAAATTTCCCTAGGTAATGTAGCAGTAATACAACGTAAAATGTATATACTGTAGCAATACTGTAGTAGTGGTGACACTGTAGTGGTGGACAATACAATAGTGGTGGTAGGTCACTGTAGCGGCAGCGGAGCACTGCAGCATTGGCGGAGCACTGTAGCATTACTATTCACAGAATGGGTCTTGGGCCAAAAAAATTGGGTATACGTGCCAGGTAATGGGATAAATCTCCACTGGGACTTCAGGCTATGTAATGGGTCTCCCTCTACCTTGTTAAACATGTCTTTGCTTTGATTTAATAATAAATGAGGCTTCGACCCCAAGCTTTAAAAAATAATTAAATTTGTCCAAAAAACCACCTTTTGTTTATTAATTGATTACCCAAGGGTTAGTATTTTGTGATGAAAATAAGCTATGGAACATGTATAAGGATTTATTAATGTATTTTTTAGTGTTTTATTGGAAACAATTCTTAATATTAATCAATATTTAATTGGATGAAGTTCCCTGTTATAATTAATAAGGGGTTTTATTTTTTAAAATATATAAAACTACTCAATAATAGGTTGTCACTCTTTTCTCATGTGCCCCCAAAATTTATAAATAATATGGTGGATGGATCATATGTTTGAGTAACAGATCCTCCAAAAATCCAAATGTTTTAATGATGTTATTTCAACACATTAATGTTTACATATTTTTATTATTTTATATTTTACGACTGTAATAAGAAACATTTTATTTAGCTATGTAATTTATCCATTATGAATAAAAATTAATTCATCCTAATTAGTCAATATTGTAAAATTTCTTATTAAAATTTAATATAATTTATTAAATAAAAATCATATATGTGTGGAAATTTAATTTTAACATAAGCGTATGTAACATAAAAACCCAATTATAACATTAATTGTGGTAAATAATAGGAATTTTATTTATTAATGATTATAAAAAGAAATTAACATGACTATATTATATAATAAAAAATTATAAAAAATATTTAATACATTTTATCAAATTTAAATCGAATAATTGGGGGAATTTAATTTAAGATTAATCTTACAGCTATGATGAAACAACTGTTTTCCACAGAGACAATTTTAAAATTTATAAAAAAATATTATATCAAAAATTCAATAAGAAATATATTCCAATGAACTAAATTTGATAATTATATAGTTTATTGAAATAGTTTTTCTTTTACTACCAAATTAATTTTAAATTTAACTTATAAATCCTTCAAATGAAAACAAATTTTTTATAACAATTTGTTTACAATTCATTATGAAATTAATAATTTTATCATATTCTAAAAATATTACAAAAAGTTTTTTGTACATAAATATTTTGAATATTTATTTTAATATTTCCAATTAAAAATATAATATTGGAAAAATTTAATGTGACTTTTTGTACACAAAATAAATAATAATTGTTTTGGGAAAATAGTCTTTTCAAATCATATAAAGTATTTAGTAAAAAGTAAGTACTTTTAATCAATAAGATTTATTTATAAAAATCATTATACATAATTATTTTAAAAACAATATTCTTTTTATTTCCACCATTTTCAAATTCTATATTATAATGGTTGTTTTTAAATATATATAATAATATAATATTTCAATTTTTTAAAACTCTATGAATTGTGTAATGAAAATTATCGATAAAAAAATATATATTACAAAAAGTTATTTCATAAAAAATATGTTGTTACATTATACCCTCATTAAACCTAATTTAGACCTAAAAAATATTCACTATGATACAAAAAATGAGGATACAAATTCCTCATTAAATCCTTAGGTTCCAACATAGATTCTTTAGTATGTTGGGTTTTTCATAAAACACTAAGCAAGTGAGTGGTATTCTATCATAGAACATTCTCTCTATGATCTTGAATCTCCATGATTTTGATGACATATAAATTATCATGCTCTAGTGGTATGGCCTTTGAGTTTAATACTTTTAATAGATAGGTTATGTACTTTATCAGGTGGGATACATTAAAAACATCATGGTCTTGAGATTGGTTATATGGATGCCCCAAATTATAACCTACAATCAAGATACGATCAAGAATTTACTCAACCCCTATGTGCTACTAAATGGATATAATGGTGTTTGGTACTCCATGCAACCTTACTACATCCTTAATGTATATTCTAGCATCCTGATCAAGAGTAAATTCTTTGTTGTTATTGTTAAAGAATGTTAAAATTTTAAGGTAACGGGATAAGACTCATGTATATTAATTCCATTTAGATACTTGGGAGAGTCTGATGATAAAATCCATTTTGAGTTTTTCCATTTACATTCATGTATGTTTAATGATTCTATCATCCCCTTATACTTGTTTTTATTAGACTAAATTTTTTTATATACTATATACCATGATACATATATATAAATATGTCTCTTTTGTTGCCCAACAAAAAATAATCTTTCTTGGATAGTTGTGGTAGGAACTATACCCCAATCATCCTTATGTTTTTGGTTTAATCCTCATAGCCTTACAGAATGTGATATGATGCTTCCAATCTTGTGGGTTATAATTTTCCAAATAAATATTAATATAATTAATATGATATACTAAAATATCAGTAACCCATAATTACTTCATCGTGAAAAATAATATAAACACAAATGGATTCTAAAAACATTATTCTCATGTCTAAAATATGTAACGACACTCCTCAAATAACATTTTCATTGTAACACATATAAAACCGAAGTGTTATATTTATATAAAAATTACTTAAAATATCATTAATCTTGATAAACAACCATTATACAAACCCCAAAAAGGGATTCTATGATGTTGTACTTATGATTAACCTAAAATATATAAGCCCTTGATGGTATCTTTAAGTCTTAATTTAATCTCCCATGATGAAATATATGATATTAAAATTAACATTATATATACATTTTTCATGATTCCTATAATTGCAATTCCATTTATGAAATACTTATATATCAAAATTCATGAATCCAAATAAATACATGACTCAATCCTTTCAAATTATTGGTCTTAATAGAATTATACATTCTATGTTTAGAGGGAAAACTCTTAGTTTTGGTAATTTACAAGGAAAATTATCATCGTCCCCACATATAAAATATTGAATTAAATAGAAACTCATTTCTTTATGACCATAATTTATACATAGAATACATTGTACCCTTAATTAGATATATTCTTCTAGGTGCTTGTTCCCATATTCATGACATGTAAGAAGTTGAATATTAAGTCATCAATGTTCATTACCACCTGAAACATTAAAAATCCATTTCCATCTAATTAGATGTAATTGGAATCTCAATGAATATATCATTGTTAATCACATATTGTGATAATAGATTAGAAAAATACACAAAATCATTCTCTATAGTCATAATACAATTTAGTTGTTCATAATCACTAGATTTTCTATCACATTCAATGGTAACATCATTCCTATTGGTTTCTTTAATTTACTAAAACCACAATGAATAGTATGAGAAATAGTAATCATATTTAGAAATAATATAATCATGAAAAATAACTGATAGGATACTAAATCATGAAACCTTTTTTTAATATATGACACATTTGAATTAACATTGGTCAATTATGGTCATTATTCAAAATGTTTACAAAATTTCATATTGAGTATGTGAATTTACAAAATATATCCCACATGTGTTTCAAACTAAGTGTATAGAAATAGATTTTCATACTCCTGATGATGATAGGGTCTCTCTCAATGCATCCTTTTCCAATTTTTTATATCAATGTATAACTTCTAAAGTTCCTCATCCACTTGTAGTATCAGGACTGGGATGTAGTTTATTTAAAACCACTCTCTCCATCCTTAAACAAAAAATCTAGGATATTTTCCTATAGATTGAATTATCTAAAGACATATCCTTATAAATATACCTTGGGATATATCCAAATTTATCATTTCTTAGATTTAAAATGTTAACTAAACCTTTCTATGGAACCAACTGTAGTGACCCATATATATCATACACAAATATTACATCTTAATAGAAAAATCATCATTATATAACATAACAATACACACCCGAATCATTCTGTATTAGTTTCTTGAGAAAATTAGAAATATAAAAAATTGTTCATATGTGAACTACATATTATCCCTATAATTTAATCATATATAAATCCCATTTTAGACTTATCATACGTAAATCCTTTCTTCAAAACCTACTGAATATAACATAAAAAATGGTGATCTCGGATGCTCAAAAGGGTAAACTAGGGATATAAAAATGGTCACATATGAATAACATGATAATAAGGGTACGATAACATGATCTGAACATTTGAAAACCAGATCCTATATATCATATATCCTAAACATAAATCAAGGAATAAATATTCTTGTTATAGAAGACATGAATCATAATAGAATCAAAGATCATAATCTATGGTAGGATAATCATTTCTTAATATATAGAATTATTTCATACACACATGTATAGAAAAATATTTCTGTAGTGGTCAAGGATTAGCTACAAAGACTATTATAATGGATTTTTTTGACTCCCCAAATCATTGTATTATTTAAGTTTCAGTCCTAAAACAATAATAGTTGATTGAGTTCACACCCCAAACCATAGAAATTGTCATGGTTCAATCCCATGAATATCATAGTGGATAGAGTCATATACATAACTAAGTTCACTCCCATTTCCAATACTATTTGTCTCATGAGATATCAACCATTACCTATTCATAAAAGATATTTATAGGTCTTACCAATCACAAAATGAAAAACATATAAACATGTGGAACAAGACCATAAAAAATCATCATATAAAAACCCATGAAAATTAATGGGTTTTAAAAATACTCATCCTACAATCACTTTTTGGAATGATACATTATTCATAATCATTTTATTATTTCATCATAACAGAACCCCTGGAATAATAATTAGGCATTATAACTAGTATAAAATGGTATAACCTATTCAAGATAAATTTATTTCAAAAATATATTTCCATCATAAACATAAACAATTTATAGAATGATTAATAATGGTAGCTGTCGATCATATCCCCAATTAAGATAATGTTACATAAAAGTTTTTCATATTAGACAAAAAAAGATCTTGAAATATCATATGGAACATTTCATGTGGAAAGTAGCCTTTCAACATTGAAAGTAACATTATAAAACACAAAACTATATCAAAATAGTTTTCTTTAAAAAAATATTTGAAACTTATAATGGATTCATTAAAGATAATATAAAATTTTTATAGAGGAAAACATCCTTTCTTCTTTGAAAAACAATTTTTTGAAAATAAAAATAGAAAAAAAATTGTGGAGTTATTTCTATTAGAAACTAAACATTAGAACTAAAAATTTAACTCTTAACTTTTTTGTGTTCATAATAGTGTTTATTTTTTTATGTCGTACATGTTAAAATGAAAATTCCATTAATAGTTTCTGTAAAATTCAGACAAAAATGTTTTAGAAAACGAAAATAACATTACTCCTAATATTTTTTTAAAAATTAAATAATATGTAAAAATGTATTTAAATATAATTATATAATATTAAATTATTTCTTTAACTTATTTTTTGAACTCAACAAAATTGAATGAATAATAATTTTCTACCAATGAGAGAAATAGAGTAAAAGTGTCTTCAAAACACTATTTTACACTCTAGTAAATAATGCGAGAAAAATGAAAGAGGAAAAACTATTTTCAAGAAATAAAAACATGAGACTAAAATAATTTATTTTCTTGGGAGTTAGATTATATGATTTTATCCTTGGAAGCTTAATCATAAAGAACCCTGATAATCATTGAGATTTTAATATAAAACCATTATAGCTATGGTATCTTCTGAATCATATGACCCATGAAATAATAACATTAAATTAAACATTAAATATCCTGAGAATAAATAAATTCATGTTATAACTTTTAACAGGGTTTATATATAGACCTTATAAAACATGATATGTATATAACAAAACATTTGTCCCATAGAAGACAATTTGAGATGAAATTCCACTACTTTACGTTTTGAATTCATTCATTAACATTAAAAAATACTTTAAAATAAATATAAGTTAATTATAAATACTTTATAGAAATATAATAAAATTTATAATACTATATATGATTTACTTATATCCATTAATTAAATTTTTATTAAAAATTCATTGTTTAAATCACATTTTGGTTAATGACTGTTTTGTTTTTCGTGTATGTTTTGGTTTGGTATTTTCAGTGAAAATATTATAATAATTTTTTTATAATCTCTATAATTTTAACCATGATATAAATATAATATATATTCATCATAAATATATATTTATATTCATAATAAAAAATTAGAGATATAGAATTAATTAAATATTTCATGAAGACTATAGGTTTTACAAACACATGTAAACTAATTCCATTTTATTTAATGATGAAATAAATGAAAAAAATAATATATTACCCTTCAATAAAAAAATTTATGTCATCTATGTCCCATATAATGATTAAAAACTTCCTTATTAAATTCCATTTAAATTATCTTTGAAGAATGAATTACATCACTTAATAAGGTTGTGGCCCAATGTACACATCAGAATCATTATCATATTCCCACAAATTAGAATATAAAAAGGAATATATGATATTATAAATCCAGGAGTATAATATTTTAATAAATATGATACGAATATTTATAATCCATTATTATATCCATCCGTGAGAGGTAGTGCAAGAAAATGAATTCAATCAGTTCACAAGGCCATAGTACGCTATACCCACGATCAGTGATTCTATTTCCAATTTGACGGAAGAGGTTATTCATTTAGTTTATTCCATAAACATAATAACATATAATTCTAATTTATATAATTTTTTTTATTATATTGGTCTTATTAAAAAATTAATGAAATATGATTAAGATGAATTATAATGAAAGAGTTTAGTGAATACAATTACATTCTCTTAGAACAAACACCTCTGGATATCATAAAAAACACCCTAGAGTTTATATTTTGTAATGACCAAAATATTTGTAAAATGTATAATAATGTTTTAAATTTAATTTTTCATGTTTAGGATAATCCAAATTTCTAATGAGGTGTAATTAAATTATAAGAGGAAGATCCCTTTTATAATAGGAGAGAAATTTCATTTTTTAAATACCCAGAATTATTCAATACTGGGAAGTGAGTCTCACCCAGAGATCCAGAAAAATATAAAAAATGATGTGGAGAGATTATATAACAGTTAAAAGTCTCCATAAACATAGTTTTTTATAATTTTATTCCTTATCATTTAATATTAATTTATTTTATGATTTTAGTTTTCACTGTCGTAATTTGTAACTTTTTATTAACCATGGTAATCAATCCTTCAAAAAAATTAAAATAAGATATATTAAATAGTTTGAACCCAGATATTTTAAATATAAAATATAATTTATTAAATAACAGTCCAATTTGTGTGTAAAATTAATTTAAGACAAAGCCAATGCTATGTGAAAAACCATGTTTCAATATTAATCGTGGTAACTAATTTTTATTATAGTTTTGACTAATTAGGAATTCAAATTTATTTTATCAAACTATATAATATAAAATATTACTAGTATAAATATGGAATCCATTCTATGAAATTGAAATCATATAAGTGAAAAAATTTAATTTTATATTAATACATCATAAGTGATTAAACAATTATTTTCCAATGATAATATAGAATATTTTAATATAAATATAAATAAGAAATTTATTCCATTTATTTGAATTTGAAAAATCATTATATAAATGTGATATTTTACATTTTAAGGCATATTAAAATAAAATTTTCCTTCCAAATTCTTTAATACCAAAGGCGGTTTTAAATATAATTAATTGTTTCATAAATATTCATCAAAACATTAATGTTCTCAGAAATTAATTAAAAATTAAATCAATGAAACTTTTAATATTTAAAATTAAAAATTAATATTATTTTTTTTCCAAAAAAATATCTCAATATATGATAAAATGTATTCTTTTATTTTTTTTACACATGAAACAAAAAACAATTGGAGAAAATAGTATATTAAAAATATATAAAGGATTAATAAAATTTACGTTCTTTTATAAATATGGCTTCATTATATAAAACCATTATTCGTAATTTTCAAAAATTGGTTATTCTTATTCATCCATCCATGTTCACCATCTATATCATAATGGTCATATTGGATCTTTAAAACTCATTATTTTGTGTAACACAAGCAATCAAAGAAATAAAAATTATTTAGAAAATATTATTTCACAAAATTTAGAGTGTTACATAAACCTAGATCATAAACTTTAAGTCATTATTTTGATGGAAAATGTGGAAACAATTATGACATATGGTCATCATCTTCAAGTTATCAAAACATTGAGACACATTCTATTTCTGATTGAGATAATTAATTTATGGATATTCCAACCCTTTTGAAATGAAAATAATTCATATGTAGGAATATTTAACTATTTCAAACCTCTTAGTTATCTCTCATTAATCTTATCCGACATGAGTAATGTTCTCATTTATTTAGATTATTCCAATCAAGGAATCCTAACCTCTATAAAATTATGTTGGTCAACTATTTCTACTCATTTTATCATATTTTACCAATTATCGTTCATTTTATAATAGATGGGTAGCTCCTTATTTTTATTTTTATATCAAACTCATTGAATAAGGAACATGATTATGTTTTACTAGTCGATATCCATCTCCATTATTTTTATATAACCCATCCCTAGTATAGCCAAGCTAGTGGTTAATTTATTAGATTTTCTCTAAATTCATGGAATCACATCCCTAAAGACTAAATAGTTTAGTATTTTTGAAAAACCATATACATAAACGATTCCCATATTACATTTGAAATAAATAATACATATCATAAAAACATTCTTTCATCCTTGATATTATTCATAAAAATCATCTTCACATCAAGGGGAAAAGTTGAATAATAAATTAGTGAGATCAGATGCTCAAATAGGGTTACATATAATATAATATATCTTGCATAAATAAATAATGATCAATATGGCACGGTAAATTACTAATTTGTTTTTCCATTTAATCAATAACTTGAAAAAAATTTATCTATAGATAATATAAATGTAGTAAACTCATGAATGACAATAAAAACTGAACTCTTAATAAGGAAAATTACTAATATTGGACACTCTCCTCTCAAAAATAATGTTATATATACCACAAAGACCGTGTTCTAGGATAGATTAAAACAATGGGTAGGCATACAAAAAAACTCATTTATTTATAGAATATTGATTTGTATAATGAGATATGTCTATGCATTGAGGGGTTTTATAGTTCTAGGCCACATTCATCAATGATTTCAAATTCATTCCTAAAATATCAAATTAAAGATTTAGTTTAAGAATAATATAACTTATCAACAATTATATTTATTATGTATGGAATATGTATTATTCAGTAGTTCCAAAATAAATAAAATAATTTCAAATTATAATACCATATTGTAAAAGGTATATAGTTTAAGTCGTGATTCTATCCATGATGCAAAAAATATGGATATTTGTGTAGAATACAAGATCTAATTATCAGTAGTGAGAGATTTTTTTAATGGATGGTATCATTAAAACTTATACAAATTATATAGTAATTAAAATAAATTGTTGTGCACATTTACCTATAAAAATTCCCTTAAAATATTATTTAAATTTTTTTGAGGAGAATAAGACTACAATTTTTTAAATTACTTTTTCTAAAAAACGAAGAAATTATAAAGTAAAATATTTTATTTTAAAATAAACTGGTATAATTTAAAAATAATATTGAAATAAAATATTATTATTGATATTGGGAAATAATATCCTGATATATTAGTTAAGAAAATACTCATCTTATAATTTTATCAAATGTTCACAAAGTAAATCATTCAAAAAACACTAAATTGATTCTTCTCAAACAATGTTTTAAAAAGACAAAAATGGGTAAAAATGTATATTGATAAAAAAATGAATATTTTTAAAAACTATTATATAAAATAATTATATTAATAAATAATATATCCCATAAAAATAGAAATAAGATCGATTTTTCTTTTAAACAATTTTTGTTGACTCAAGTATCATTGAGACGACAAGTTGGAAGAAAATTTAGAAACACATTAATAGAGTAAAATTGAGATGAAAATTTAATATCATTAGTAAATTTATATTTTTGTTAACTTCCTCAAAGAGTATTTATATTCATTAAATAAAAATAATCTTGTCCTTAATAAATAATATGTCTCGATGGAGTGAAAAATTGAGATAAAATATCTTAACTCATGTCTAACTTCTCATGTTGGTGATATAACCTAATGAATAATTAATTAAAATGTAGTAATATTATATAAAAACAATATTCATGTCTATAATAACTAATATTATCCATTTATAATATGTTCTCACCCGTATGATAACAATATTTAATTATTATCATTGTTTTAGGTGCTAACATCTTTGTTCTTTTGACTTGATAGTTCATGTTCGTCGAAACTTATTAAGGTTACATAATATCTAGATATTTATTATATGTGTAAATATCATATATATTAAATATATATGTATTTACTTTCATCCATAAAATACTGAGATACAAAAATGTATTCCGTTTTTCATGGAGACAGTCTGTCTTACATACGCATGATCATTGTTTTCATGTTTTAAAGAATGAAATGAATGAATAGTGAATACTAATTTATATTTTTAGAATTGTTATTATATCATATATATATATATATTCACTAAATCAATACGTATTACTATCCACATTGAGCCTAAATGAAAAATAGATCACATCACTTTTTGGAGGAGGTAGTCCATCGGTAGGCATAATCGATGTTATCATTTTCCAACGAATTAGGATGTAAGGAGATCTATATGATATTATAGTTACATAATTATAGTTATGATTTAAATATTTTAAATACTCATTATTTTCATGTCTATAACCAACCATGTGTAGTGGTGATGCAAAATAATTACACTACTATGTGGAAACATTAAGCCACACATACCCACAGGCGATGTTGTCTTTTTATTATATGATGAAAAAGAGATGTAATAATACCTTACCATAATAATAATTGAATACCATTGTATTTATTAAATTTTATTTATTATTTTTGAACAGTCTCATCACTTTAGGAGGAAATTGAAGAGGAAATAAACATTAAAGGCCCAGAAAGGATGATCAAATCTTCTTCAGTAGTGGACCTTTATATATCTCTTTAAATGACCTAGGGTAAGTGTTTTGGGGATACCAAAACATCAAGAATATAAATATATATATATATATATAAGTTTAGATGTGGATTTGGTAGGATTTTTCTCCCTATACTTCTCAATGTGTTGTATAGAAGATATGTATGGGGTCCCCTTTTATAATTAATGTGACGAGATTTTTTGGAATTTCATAAAAAAATTAAAATATAATAAGACTATTCTAGATAAAGATGAATCCAAATGATAATAAATTAATTTAAATAGTATATAGTGTGGAAATAATATTAGGAAACTAAATTTATCCCTTTTTTATATCATTTTATTCTTTATATTTTCTATTAACCGCTTGGTTAATTATTTTTGACCATAACTGCAGTAGCCACTATTATAAAAACAAATAGTAAATAATGTTATAATAAATGGCTAAGTGACTTGTAAATGGAACAAATATAATGTGTAAAAAAAATTTCTATTAACATGGTTGAAGATGATATTTCTATAAATTTTATGTAATTTAATAAAATATTATTCTAATAAAATATCATTAATGTGAAATTTGATTCTATTAATTTAGATTGACATTAAATAAATCAAGAGAGAATGTTAATTTGAATATAATATTTTAAACTACCATAAAATTTAATATGGATCTATAAAATTACTAGGACACATTATTTTATTAAAATTAAATAAATTATTATTCTTAAAATAAATTATTATATTTTACTTTTATTTAAATAAATAATATATTAGTGGTGTAAAAGAATTCAAAATAGTTATATAATATCTATTAATATAAATAAATTAAAATACTAGAAGTAACTTATTTAATCTCAAAAAACAAATATAGTTCCATTTATATCCCAATTATGTTTCTATTTGAACACAAAATATATATTAAAAACAAAAAGTGTGACATTTGTACCTCTATGTGATTTAATTACTATAGGGGCCATTTTCATGGAAAATTATCCATTAAACATGTACATGTTATGTATAATTTGATAAGAGTATAATTATTTTTAGTTTTTAATAATTTAGATTAAAATTTATTGTCTTATCAATTCGTCTTAACAAATATTAGTGAAATTTACCCTTTACATGGGTGATAAATTTTACCATGGTAACTATTCATAATGACCAGATATAAAAGGGGGATATTTACCACATTTTATTATATTTATTCCAAATATATATTTAATTTTATAAAATTAAATAAAATTACGTGAAAAAAATTAAATATAAAATAAATATGGATGATGAGATGAAAATCTTTATTTAGAAAATTGTAGTTTTTAAGAATTAATTTTAAATATACATATTACACACATACTATAAATATTCTATGAATGATAAAATGTTTGATTTAATATAAAATATATAAATTTCAGTAAAACAATTCACTAATTATGGGAAATTTAATTTATTATGGTAAAAAAAATGTTATGGGCCTAAATTGTTTTTCAGATTGACATTTTATTATTCATAGAAGCACTTTTATAAAAAATAGAACATATAATTTATTTTAATAAATATAATGAGATTATTAATATTACAAAAGAAATAATTATTATTTTAATCCATTTTAAAATTTAGTTTATCTTTCAACATTTTTTAAACCGAAATAAAATTTCCACTTAATTTTTTTTATTTTTTATTATTCATTAGAAAATAAATCTTTAAACAAATTAATATTTTCATGCCAATAAAATTTTTATGTTCTTGAAAAACACTAGTATATTAAAAATTTATATCATTTCCTAGATTATAGTAGTGTTGATACCAACATTAGATGACAATTTACACAAGGATTCATTATAAAATATTAATTTTTAAATAAATTTGATACCTTCAATGGTTTATGAGACACACAACCCCAAGTCTAAATAAACTGTAATATAGTATATATTTATAAAATAAAAATTAAATTTATTAGTACGAATATTAAAAATTAAATTATTAGGTTATAAGGTGTACGAATGTTAATTGGTTATATATTGTTATAAATAAAAATAAAAATAATTTTAATGGAAAATAAATCTTTTTTGAAATTTCTTTTAAATGATTCATCTAACTTTTCACACATATTATAAAATTAATTTTACCAAAGTTTATAAATTTTATATGGGAAAATAAAAATCATTTTTTAATCCACATTGAAAAATTATTTCTTTGTAATTTTTTAATATTTTTTAAAAAATATGAATTATTTGTTAAATAGAGAAAATTATTGATGTTTGTTACAAACTGCATTTCATTTAAAATTATTTACAAGGTCAAATTATATTTATTTATTTTTTCAAATTAAATGTAGTTCAATTATAATAAAATTTAACTAAATTACTTAATTTTAATCATTTTAATATTAAATTATAGTGTAAAAACATTCAAATCATTAGAATTTTTTTCTATGGAAAACCACTTTTTCGACAAGTTTACAGGTTTAATTGTAAATGGAATTATGCCAACTTTAATAATTTAATTTTAAAAAATGGATTCTATATTTTGAGTAAGAATAATTTATAATATATAATATGGTAAACTTAATTCTTATCCATGATTAACAGGGAAAACAGTAAAAATTAATTTCCACATCTAAGGTAAAAATGTGATTACTGGGGCTCCAACTAAGAAGATATAGCTAAAAATTCCAAAATATTTATCAATAAAAAATTGTGTCTAAATGTTTCAACTTTATATAATATTATGTAAGACATTCAAACAGTTTCAAGGCCTATTGAATGATAGTTGTAGGTGTCACTTTGTTGTTTCAAAAGGTCCATGTGCGTCCTCTCCCGCAATAATAAAAGTCAACCACTCTCTTCCTCTCTTTAAAAAACAAAACACATTGAATAAGCCAATACCTGATGAAATTTATTCCTTTAATTATTCCCCCATCCTATAATCCTTATTTTTATTAGTAATCCCTCATACGAAGGCTTTAGGTATTAAGCTAAAGTGACTCTCCATATAAGAGGTAAAATTATTAAACATGCATATTTTTTTATTTATTCTTAATCCTACTTAAAATATAATTAAAAAATGAAAATATAAAAACTCAAATATCCCATATATATAGATAAATTATTATTTTAATTTCATAACTCTAGTTTAACTACACATCCATGAAATTTTTAACAAAAGTATCGATCATGTGTACAGTGGACAATAGCCTTACGAACCGATTTAATTAATTTTCCATCTATAGGTCTCAATAATGGATATAATTATGGATATAATGTATATATATAATATGTATGATAATATTATAATATTATAATTAAAATCACTTATAAATTCTATCTTTTCATTCCATTTAAATTTTGATAACGTCCCTCGCATGTCCCATAGACTATGGTTGTACAAACCAATGTGATTTTTTTCACATACACTTTACATGGAATGAATTATGGACAAATTTAATTAGGATATGTTACATATAATATTTTTTTTGTAAAATTAATATATCATATAATTACTTAACATATCACATCTTAATGAAATGATAACGTTGCTCATGGGCATATATAGCCTACGATCTTTATAAAGTAATGGGGCCCATAATCCGTGTTCAAATTTCAAATTTTTTTATAAAATTTATTAAATGGAAAACATATATTTATACAATTAATATAATTTTTTAAGTAACTATTTAATATTACCATGTATGGGAACCTTCTTGATAAAAGATTCATTAGAAAATAAAGCTGTTATAACCTAAAACCATAGTAATAATGAAGTATTATTAACTAATGGGTGATAATATTTTATTAATGAATCATATATGATATTATAAATATTAATATGGTTTTTGTAAATGTTAATATCATTTTTATTAACACCATAAATGAGGTTAAAGCATGTTTAGTAGAAAGAAATCATGGGTTAAACGACGTCATTTCAATTTCCCTTCATTAAGGCATATTTTATTTTTATGGACCATATTTATATTATATTGAGTAAATACTAACACTTTTGAATGTAATATCATGAATCCTTTATAATTCATAATATTTTACGATTTAATTTCAATTATTTCATCTATAATTTGACATGATAATCTTATTATGGTAAGAGAATTCATCTCAATTTCCATCTATTGAGGCATATTTTGTTATTGTGCTCCTAATTTATCTTAAATAGAGAACATATTGCCTATTTTACATTTAATATAATGAATAATTAAAATTTCATGGTATTTAATGTTCTAATTTGAAATAAATAATACAAGTGGAATTTAATTGAAATTTCTGAAGTGGTAATGGACATCCCCTCAATTTCCCTTTATTGAAGAATATTTTATTAGTATGAAACTATTTATTTTATTTCGTTTACATAAATACACATTAACAATTTAATATAATAAAACCGTCTAAATTCATTGAATTTTATGTTTCAATTTTAAATATTAAATCCAAGGGTGTTTGAAATTGAAAATTTCTATATGGTAAGGGACATCATCCCTATTTAAATTATTGAATATTTTATTATTATGGACCTAATTTGATTTATACAGGGTACATACACACCATTTTACATTTAATATCATTAATCATTAATAACTCATGAAATATTATGTTTCATTCTGAATTATGTCAACCAACAATATTTGACGTGAAATTTTTTATCTTTTATGGGATATAATCTAACTTTCCCTACAATAAAATATATGGTAATCTTATGTACATAATTTCATTTAT
This sequence comes from Viscum album, assembly GCA_963277665.1. NCBI lineage: Eukaryota > Viridiplantae > Streptophyta > Magnoliopsida > Santalales > Viscaceae > Viscum > Viscum album. The sequence goes on along the minus strand of OY728137.1, from coordinate 864,473,540 downwards.
TTTTGATAAATACATAAATATTTATTAGAATGTCTTAAATAATTCATACTTCAAGTTAATTTATTTTTTATTTAAAATGATTACACCTATGTGTAATTTATAAGAAGATTTCAATATTTTTAATAATTTCGTAACAAAATTTATTTTCATTGGGTTATATTAAATATTAATTTTCTTTGAAATTATAAGATGACATGTGTAATGAAATTTGTGTATATTATGTTGTTTCTCGAAATCTTTATGTGTATTTCCATTCTACACAAATAATTAATTCATTGATTAATTCTCACATCGATGTAATGATCTTAGTAAGAGATACATGTTTCAATCTTATTTTAATCAAGATTTTTTATACATAAATTTATATTGAAGGAAGATATTTCATAATTTTCTAAAAAACACCTTTCATGTTCAAATACTATGTTTATTTATGATTTTTTTATAATAGTATATTATTCATCTTTTTGTTAGTTAATTATTTGGAAAATGTTTTAAATAAAATCATACACCATTTATATCTTTGGTCAAAAATATTTTTCCTTCCAAAAACATGTTTTATAAAAAAATTTATAAAAATTAACCATCTCTAAATAATTATACATATCAATTTTACCAATTTATGAGTTGTTTTAATTTTTTTGGAAGGAATATTTATGTCATTTTAAAAATAAGTCAATTTCATCTTTTATTGGATATGTGAGATAAATCATTTTTTTAATGTGTATGAGTTGTATGGAATTTCCTTCATCATGAAATATAATTTTTTGAATATTCCATTTTATATTTAAAAAGTTATTTTCAATGATTTTTTTTAAATTTTAAAAAAAATCATATGGAAAATGTTATTTCTCCCATATTGTTTTTAATAACATTTTTATGATAATTATATTCCTCAAAAACATCCAACCATTTATTCACTTTTAATATATTAGGGATATGTTATATTGATACAATTATAATATTTATCTGTATTCGTATAATCAATTTGCCAAGAAAAAGAATTCATATTCTATTTCTTGATTAATTTTTGTATTTATTAGCTTTCCCTTGAAATATTCACCTTATTATTATTATTTGAAATTATTTTCCCCCTAAATATACACATTATTTTCATTGAGATACTTAGTACATAAATTTAAAATCATTTATACATATATTACACTAATATATTAGATATTTGATCAAATGAGTAAATTATTATTATACATTATTCCATACTCAATTCTAAATTTTTTTGATAGGGAATATTATTCCTAAATTAAATTTTTTATTCAAAATATATCAAATTTGTTGAACATGTTGATATATGTTGGTTCTAGTTATATATATCCCTTAATTGCATTGATAGTCTCGTGAGATGAATCAATTTTATAGCCTTAGTTAAATGTTTTTATAGTGTATACCTACCCATCAGTCATAAAATATCTTCTAGAAAATACTAATATTAGGGGTATCACGATTCTTGAGATAATGATATATACTAATAAAGTTTACAATAATTAATATTTTAGTTATTATTATCCATTAGTTTTAAAGAATATTATTATCTTTGGATACATTTACATTTTCATTTTCATGACTAAATGGAGATTGTTTTATGTTATTTACATGTAATTTTGTATTATTAATTATCTATTTTTCATATTTAAGTTATTTAAATGGTATTGTGTGTTTAGTTATTTTATTTTCCATATTGAATATTCCTTAACTGTTCTTGAAAATAAATTTTTTTAAATAGCTTGAGATCTTAGTAATTGACCTAGTTATAATGACTATTCCTTGTCTAATATTGATATTCATGTTATTTATTAAATTGATTGTGTTTATATTTATTTTTCATCCCAATATTATTATTCATTAGGACTCATGATTGCTTCTGTTATACTCAAGTCTTAATGAACGTTTGATATCACCCTTATTATTTTACTTTCATACAAATCTTGATGTTTATTATCAATGATATAAAAGGATATATTGGTGGAAATAATTATATAATTAAAAAAATATGTTCTCATTTGTGTATTCAAATTTAATATATGAATCATGTATATATCCAGTTTTTTATGACTATTATACAATTCAATTTATTAGGATGAAAACACTTTTATCTTGTGAAAATATAATAATATAGTCATTATCTTCAGGACACTAGTTTAGGGGTGGTTATAGTTGGTATTTTGTGATGTTTTTTAGAAACCATGGGAAGTAGATGAATGAATATTTATATGGGGGAAAATAACCATTTTACATAAAATGATTATATATATAGGTGATAATCGTAATGTTTTTTAATAGAATATATTATCTGGTTTATCCTAGAATTAAATCCATATCTGGAAAAAATATATGGATGTGGCATTGTCATAGATTTATAGAGTGGTAATAACTCTGAAAAATTTGTGTTAGGTTAAACTCACAAGTTACCTGGTATATGAAAAAGATCATTACTACACTCCTAGTGTGACACTCCCTAGGGATATTCATTGTATAATGAAAAATTTTCAATACAATCAATTATGATTGATGTGAATAAATGATTAAATTGAATAAACTAGTTTAAAACTAACGAGTCTTTGATTTAAAAAAAATGTTTGATGATGTAAACATGTTATAAATTATTATATGGTTTTCGCAATGTTGTTATTTTTCTCAAAATACGATTTTTGGTCTTAGTAAATGGATGAAACCTAATGAAATCATGTTAACATTTAATCTAATGAAAAATGAGGTCACTATGAGTAACCCAATTTGATGATGGATATAATAGATGATTGTGTGTTTATGTATAATTATTTATCATGAAATATGAATGAAAACAACACCTTAACCAACTCTCAAACTCAACAACGAAGAAAATGATGAATTTCTCTATGATCTTGAAGAGTGGATAGTTGGGAGGAAAGAATGATTGATTACAATCATGTTAGAAATTTGAAAAGAGATTCCCAAGAAAGTGTATCAAAGGAATAGAAAATTTTTTTACATATGGAAAAAAATGGAATAATGTAAGCAATTTTGGAGAAAAAATTAATATTTTTATTATAAATACCATTAACCCAATAACACAAAGTCGATGGTTAAGTTATTAAATAGTCAATGGATATAAGAAATCACATCCTAGTGGAAAAAATATTTTAGTAATTTGGTATGGTAAATACATATTTGAAAAACCACATTAAATTTTTAACCAAAAAATAGACAATGTGTTATCATTGTGAACATTATTATTCCCTTAAACATATCACTCCATGTCAATCCAAAAACACATCATGGTATCCAAGGGAAAATAAAAAAAAGAAGGGGGTGAGCTCATATAAATAGTAAGTGTAATAATACAATAGAGGATATCATTAATGAAAAAGAATAATCAATATGGGAGTTTAAATAATTTGAGACACATTTCATTAAAACAATTATTTTAGCATAATATGTAATGAATAAATGATGATTAAATAAATACATATAAATTGTCACACAGTATTGGGAATTATCCCTGAAAATTATAACTAATAGAATAATTTCTTAGAGATCAATAACTAATCTCATAATTATGGAATTCATAATTTCATAATTTAATATTTACTGTAAAAACCTCCCAAAAAACAATTTCAATCTATTGGTAGAAACTTGATTAATTTAGATTAATAATTCATCTCATGAGACCTTTCAATGCATCAAGGGGAAATATATAAGTAGTCCCACCCATTAAATAATTGTTCAAAGCATTTTTCATATAAATGGGTTGAAAAAAATTCAATATAAACATTAATATTAAAAAATAACATACAAAATGATAATACTTAAACCAATAAAAGAAACACAATCATAAACCCTCAATAGTAATATAGTAAATGGTAATAATAATATAAATCCTTGTTAAAACTTTTTATAGCCTATAAAATGAAATAATAATAATAATAATATCAATAAAAAATTTCCATAGGGTACCATAAGTATAATAAAAATAATTATTTAATTGATAAAAAGAAATACTATAATAAGATGAAGAAAAATATTCTTTAGGGTAAAAACATGTCCATTTTCAAAACATCTGTTTAATACCAAAACGTCAAAAAAATTATTATATTCTTCTTTAAAAATAAACTTATAAAATTATAAAATACAATTTAAATCATCAAGTTTTCATTATGGTGGTAAATTATGTTCACTCTATACACATTAAAACAATGATCACTTTCACACATTTTTTAAAATACAAAAAATAATTATTTTGAAAATGAAAGGATTATTCCATTAAAAAACAAATTTTAAGTAATTGGTTAATAATTAATTAAAAAATAATTATTTTAATGTTAATTTATTTTCTATAATGTTTTTTGAAATCATTATTTTGGGAAAAAAAGTATTTTCATTCAGGGACACAAATGAAATCCAATTTTACTAAAATAATTTTATAAATAATTTTATGTATGAAATAGTGTAAAATAGTAATATTATATGAATATTAAATTAATAACAAAATAATAAATTAATATATTTTTTTAATATTTAAATAAAAAATTATTCTCTTAATGGTGTCTTAAACATAAACAATCTAGATTAATAATGAGATGGTAAAACCAACCTTTACTAGTTATGTAACTTTTGAATCATAATCCGCATGAAAAAAATAACATAAAATAAAATTATAAATACCATGAATACTAATTTATTCACTATATAACAAATGAAATGGTTTATTATATACACCATAAAAATTAATAAGTGGTGAATATGGTGTATATGTCACTGAATAAAAAGTGGAATTATAGGCCCTTACCACTATGGTAACTTTTAAATTTATACTTTTTGATGTATTAATACAAAACAAAATATTAATATTCATTGATAAATTTTAGTCATATTATATATATCAATTGGGATTTATATACCACATATTAATGTTAATAGATACATTTTCATATATATGTTTCAATTGAATGGAAATTGAGACTAAATATGTTACCTATTGTTTGAATTCCTTTATACATGTATATATGTCATGTATAATTAATATTATTATAATAACTATATTATAGAATGATAATTTATTCTGAATATCATATATGATTTAGTTTTAGTCTTTTATATCCCATTTCTTAAAAATTCTTTGTTAAAATCATTGTTTCATATGACAATTTCTTCATTTTTCAAGTATGTATGCTTCGGTAATAATGTTCCTTTTATATTTATCATGGATACATAATCTATAAAATTGAAAACATTATAAAATATCATATATAATCATTAAATAAGTATTTAGAGTTATTTTTTAATTCTATGTACATGAAATGGAATACATTGTTCATAGAGACAGTTGGTTATATGTGTGCTTCAATATTATTTCTATATTTTTTGGGTGATAGAAACAAAGAAAAATTAATATTAATACATATTTTCATATTAATTATAAATATATATATATATAAATTTTTTAATCAAATACATCTTTATTATAATTTATTTAAATATTAACTGAGAAAACATCAACTATTAATATGGAAGAAGTTGTCCTACCATACGAATGAGTGATGTTATTATTTTCCAATGGATTGGAAGGAAACATGTTAGACAATATACTATATTTAAATAAGTATTTGTAAGACATAAATATCACAAATATTAATTAATGTTAAATTTATTACATTTTATGTAATGTGTAATGAAATAACAAATCTCATCACTTCACGAGGTGGTAGTCTGCTGTAAAAACAAGAAAAATTATTGTATCCCCCTCGAGAATTGTAAATAATAAGGAATGTGAGATATAATAATTCCATAAGTATAATAATAATATTATAAATATAATAATAATATATTAAATCCATCATTATATTCATCATTTAAATGTGGTTATGGAAAATGATTTACATCGGTTCGTGAGGTGGTAGTACGTCATACACATGATCGATAATTTCATTTCTAAATTGATAGAAGTGTTGATAGATCCGGGTTATTACATAAAAATAATTAAATATAAATATATATGGTATAATTATGTAATTAAATTTTAATAACTTATGAAAATCATAATGAGTTTGAAGAAAAAGTAAAATGAAAAGTATATTAAAAACATTTCGCCCTCTTTGGGAAACATCTTTAGGTTTTACCAAACGCTTTCCAAGGATGGATTTAAAATAAAAACCGTGAAATTATGATGTTGGGTTGGATGTAATTAATATATATTTACAATTATTTTCTAATACAATGTTATTTTTGAAGGGTAAAAATAGACAACAGTTGTCGGATTTTTGTAAGTGGGAGAGACGACACAATGGATCTTTTCAAAAAAGGAATCAAGTACACGAACATTTTTCTCAAGAAAAAATCTTGATAAATGTGAAATTATAAAAAAAATTAAGTTATATGGTCTACATATGTCCATTAAAGAGGTTTTTTTATATTTTTAAGTCATTTTTAACCCTTAACATCATAGCTTAACCCCACCCCCCGTGGAGTAAATTTTACATTAACTGTCATTATTAATTTTTTAATTTTTTCAATATTCATTAGGGTAAAATATTAAGTTGTACGTACTATATTATATAATTTATGGTAATTTAAAATATCTAATAACTTTTTGTATACTAAATTCACATAATGTTAAAGATTAAATTAAAAATTAAACTCGTATACTTTTCTGAAAAAATATTCTTCCAAAAAATACATTCAAAATATATTAATGTTACTATTTAAAAATTTAATATTATATTTATTATAACAAGATAAATTAGTTACATTGTAACAAAATATAATAGTTAAGACTTTATATCAATTTAATATATTATTTATCTTTGTAAGTAACTTATATTTAAAGAATGTTTTTAATAAAAATCAGTATGCTTCACTATTAATCATAAAAATTAAATTCTACGAAAATTATCAAACATTTACCATAAGATAAATATTAAATTTTTATTTCAAAAATAATGTTTATTTTCTCAAATAAGTTTTTTCATTTGTAAAAAATTCATTTAAATTATTTTTCCAAAGCATACATAACCCTCCTTTTAAAAAAATACATTTTTTAGAACACATTTCTTTAACTTTGAAATACTACATATTCTGTTTATAGTTATTATATAACCATTGAATTTATTTTATAAATTTGTAAACCATATAATTTTTATTATTATTTTAACAAATTGAATCATGAAAACATTAACTACATGGTTATAATAGTAATAATAATATTATAGTAGAGTATTGTGTTTTATTTACACTCAAAGTTATGTGCATTTCATGCTATCAAATAGATTGATTTTTTTTAAAATATATATTTTTGTAAATTTCTTTGGATTTTATATTCTCATATAATTTTAGTTATGTATCTCATATATGCTATCAACCATGATTTTATTCTTTTAAAATATATAGGTATTACAATTATGGATGAGAATAAATTTAATCCTAGGGATCTATTTATATATTCATATCTTAAATGTGGGGAACTTGAGAATTTTCTATGCCAATAAAATATTAAAAAAGATAAATTATAATATATGGAATTAGATTTGTTGAATGAAAGTGGTCAAAGTTTTTTTTGTTTAATGATTCTAGAATTATATTTTATATGATTTTTACCAATTGAATTTTGTTTATAAGTATCCTAAAATATTTGAGGATTCTATTATATTTAAGAATAGAATAGGTATTTATAAACATAATATATGGGAATAAAAATATGGATTTAGGAGTTAAATATTGATCATAAGTTCAAATTATTTTAAATTCATTTTTAGGTTTTATATGTGTGGAGTCTACCAAAATTGAAAATATTTTTTGAGGAACTTTTAGAAATACATCCCATTGGTTTATTATATGATTTAATAAAAAAGTTATTTATGGAATAATTCCCATAAATTTTATTAGAATAAGTTTAATTATATTTTTGACCTTTATGTTCTATAATTTCATTTATTTTTAGGTAATTATGGGTAAGTTCACTTTGGTAAAAATAAAGGAATTATATTAATATAGTTAAAAAAAGGATAAATCTCATTTTAGGTGACAAACCGTTGCTTCAAGTAAGGATGGATGGATTGAACCAACAACTGAAATACAAAAGGGTTTTGTGACTACCACTGTCTTACATGATGTTTTAGTTATGTTTTCATTATTTATTATATAAATTATTTGGTGGATAAATATTTTTTTTGAAAAAGTGGTGAGAATTTGGTAGTTTACGGATTAATGTATTATATAGTATAAATTATAATAATCATAATGGTTTTATTATATTTAGATATGTATATAGAAAATCAATCTTTAACAGATCATTTGATCCATTAAAATTATATTTGAAACTTTTCGGAAAAAACTCATTTTTAATATTAATTTAATTTCGCATGAGATGAAGCACAAATTAATAGAAGTAGAAAAAATGATGAATTGTTCATAGGAAATAAAAAAATATATAAACTATATTTTCTTATATGATTCTTTAGTAAGATAATAAGTTTTATATAGGAAACATATCTTGAAGAAAAAAGTATAACATATTACCGATATTTCTTATAAATTAATTTATATTTTAAATAATCATAGATTTATAGTATTCAGGTCCTTCATTATATAGTTATTATTTACATTATTGTGATCACTAACCTATATCACTCTCCATAATTATGTATGATGTTATTCCATGTATATAAAATCACTTCACACTAATGTTTATGATTTATAAAAAATGTTTGTTTTTTCTGGATTATCTTTTTACCACCATTTCACTCTTATTAATAGTATTTTTTATTAAAAAACTTTATTATGCGGGTTTCAACAAATTTATATTCAAATTCCAAACACTTTATTAAGTAGATCAAGATTAAATTATGTTAAAGAAATTTATTTAATGGAGCAGAATGTGTCACCAAGATATTTTAAAAGAAGAAAAATTGGTTTGATAGAGTTTATGGAAAATTAAATAGTTCTTATTTGAGAATGTAACACCCTATGATGTTATGATATATTTCTTTTAAAATAAATTTAATACCTTAGATATCTTTTGAAATATGAAACTTCGAGTCTAAATGAGTTGTAATATATTATACCATCATAACAAAATCCTTAAATATGTGGGTATCAATTATAAATAATATTTTATGAGAATATATGGTTCAAATATCTTCATTGGAAATATATTGATTATAAAAAAAGTATGTATCATTTGAAAAAAAATTAATAGTTTTCTAAAAACATTGTATTTTTCTAAAAAGTGTTTTCTTCGGGCTTCTCCCATATATTTTGAAATTAATTTTCACATAATTATTAAATTTTTTTGACGAAATGAAATTAATTTTTAAAATTTAAATGTAAAAATTATATTTTGATTATTTTTTAAAATCCATCTAAGATGATAAATGTTTTGATATGTAGTAAAAAAATTAAATTTTATTCAAAAATATCATTTCAATTAAATAATAAACTAGTTTAAGTTATATTTGAAATTGGATTAATGGTAACGGTAGTTCATATATTAACATTTATCAAATTTAGGTCATTGTTATAAATTTAATTTTTTGTTATGATGTTAAAACTATTTAAACATTTGAATTTTTTCATAGGAAAAACTGTTTTTCGATGTGTCTATTGGTTTAATAAAAAATAAAAATCTGATTTTTTTGAGTTATATTTTTAATAGTATATTCTGTATTTCAAATTACAATAATCTATATTATCTAATAATTTCTAATTAATTTCTTTCCATAATTAATATTAAAAATAGTAAAAATTATTTATCGTGATTAAGGTAATAATGGGTTTAATTATGGTTAAAATAAAAAAAGGAGTGTTTAAAATGACAATAACATTGTCAATTTTTTTTTTGAAAAATTAAATTTAAATTAGTTTCTATAATGATCATTAATAACCCATTTTGAGGATTTTCTGATGAGAAAAATGTGTGTATCAATTTATCTTTTTAAAAATTCTATGTGTTTCCTCTCCCCCACATACTAAAGGAATCCCCCTATCATCTAATCATCATATATAAAAAACATATATGTCAGAAAATAACACCCAAAATAACTTCATTATTTCCCTCAACAAATCATAGGGGTCTTAGTTTGATTAGGGACCAATATTATAAATTCATTATGTATAAACCTAAATAAGATCTCTAAATATTAGGTAATATTCTTAGAAGTGTTTATTTGTTTTATTTCATCATAAAAATTAATCTATAAAAATTAAATATGATATTAAAAGAAGATAAGTATCCCCTATATTTTGAGGTGTTATTATTTTAGTTTTACAACACCAATCAATTTCCAAATCAACTTAGTGGGAAATGAAACCATCGATTGTGTCTATGATAGACTACTGCCTAAAAGATCAACATAATTTGTTTTCCATAACCACCACTCAATTAGGGATATTATGTTGTATTTAATGAATATATATAATATATATGATATTATTATTATAATTTAATTGCAGTATCACATATATCATCTTACATTCCCTTATTTTTAAATTACGATAATGTTGATCATGTGTATAGTGGACTAGCACCTCACAAAGTGATTTGATTTGTTTATCACTTATGATTTATATTGAGTTAAATAAGGTTAAAATTGTTTGATATTATATATATATATATATGAAATTATATAGATTATTTAAAACTATTAATTCACTTAATTTCATACCCTTTCACCCCTCAAGGAAATGATTATATGGCTCGTTTGTATGTGAGGCTTACTATCTCCATGAAGCGATGTGTTCCATTTTCTTTGTGGAATTTATATATTGATTATAAAATTTAATATAATAAAAAAATTATGTATAAATATTAATATTATTTTGGAGAATATTCATCAATATAATATTATCAAGAACCGAAACATTCATGTTAATGAATTCATGGGGAAATAAGAGAGTTATCACCCAAAACAACTGTAATAATGAATGATGGTAAAAAACTAGTGATATGATATTATAAAAGTATAATTTATGAAATTAAAAATATTAATATGTTTTAGGAATAAATAAATAACATTTTTTGAACAACTATATATTATGTTAAGCCGCATTCAACTAAAAAAAGTGTGGGGTAAAGGACTCCATCTTCATTTTTATATATTTAGACATATATGATTATTGTGAACCTAATGCCTTTTTTATGTTGTAATTAATACCCATTTAACATATAATATCATGAATCCTTAATAAATCATGGTATGTTGTGATTCAAATTGAATTATTTCATCCATGGGGATTTTACTTGAAAATTTCCATGTGGTAAGTGACATTGGATCAATTTCCCATAATTGTGGTATATTTTATTATTGTGCAGAAAAGATATTTTATATATTGTTCATAAGACCATTTCTCTATATAATATAGTGAATCATTCATAATTCAAATTATTTTATATTTACATTTGAATTATTTCATTTTTATGGATTTGAATTAAAAATTTCCAAGTGGTAAGGGACTTTGATACAATTTCCATTCATTGATTAACATTTAATTGTTGTGGACATAATTTAATTTATATAGTGTACTTACTCCCAATTTTACATTTAATATCATGAATCCACCATTATTTATAGTATTTTTTTCTTCAATTTGAATCATTTTATCAAAAAGTTATTTTAATTGAAACCTCCCAATTGGTAAAGAACATTATCACAATTTTCTATTCATTGAGTCATATTTTATTGGTCTGTGACTAATTTATATTACATTGTGTAAATACTTCCCCTTTTACATGTAATATCATGAATCATTAATAATTCATGGTATTTTATGTTTAAATTTTAATTTTTTCAACCAAATGGATTTGAATTGAAAATTTTCATGTGGTAAGGTATATCATCTCTATTTCCATTCCTAGAGAAATATTGTAATATTTTAAACCTAATTTCTTTTATATGGTTTATATATTACCCCTTTGTCATGAAATTTCATGAATAGTTCCTAATTCATGGTATTTTCTGATTTATTTTTATTTATTTTTTTTAATGATATTTGAATTTGGAAGTACCATTTGGTAAAATATTTCATAACTGAAATTCTTTTCATTGGGTTACATTACTTATTCATTTTCGTTGAAATTATATGATTTTTGTCTACATAATTTTGAATATGTTAAGTGGTTATTCACTGTTTTTAATTTTATTTAAATTAGATTCACATATTTGAAGCATTGATTAATTCTCACTTGAATGTTTTCATTTTTGAATGTGATTACTAATTCAGTCAAATTTTAGTTACGATTGTTTTGTATTGAATTTCCATAGAAAAAAAATATTTGATCATTTTCTAATAAATAAATTTCATGTTCTGATACACTTTTTATTCATGTTTTTTCATTTAAATGTACCATAATCTACACTTTGGTACTTAAAATTATTATTAAAATATTTTTTATGAATTTGGACTTCATTTCTCTCTTTCGTAGAATAACATTTTTCCTCACAAAATAAAGTCTTCTAAAAATGTTTTCCTAATTTTTTTTTAAAAAAAATAAAAAATATTTTAAACAATTACCAATTTTTGAATTTATAAAAAAAATATAAAATAATATTCATATTATTTCCTCAAATAAGACCATTTTTTTTACAAAAAATAAACATGTGAAAGAAATCATTGTTTTAACATGTACAAACTATACATAATTTTTTCTATCATAAATACTATATGTTTTAATGAATACTATATAAGTGTCAATGGTTATTTGGATATAAAATGATTTATATAATATTTTATACCTTTTTTAACATTTCTCAAGTGAAAGGTTTATTTTATTAAATAATACTTTTTAATGAATTTTTAATAAAAAATCTTTTCATCAAATTACACAAACCCTTCGTTGTAATTATGATCCACTAAGGATATGTTTTATTTAAATCATACTGTTGTTTTATGTTTTATGATCTTTTGGACTATGAAATTTATTGAATCTCTCATTATTGATTAATTTTGGTTAAAATTAAATTTCTCTTGATAAATTCACATTCTTGTAATCATTTGTCATTACATTTCCCATATATATACATATTATTTATCATGGTTATATTTATTCCATAATCATTATATCATTTCTAAATAAGGTATATTACTTTTAATGTTATAAGATTGAATGGGAAATTATTTTTAATTTTTATTATTTACTCGATATATATATTGTTTAATAAGGGATATTGTTCATGAATTAAATCTATCATTTGATATATGAGGAATTCATTGGACATACAGTTGTAGGTGGATCATATTTATAGATATCCTCTCGATCCATTAGTAGTATAATGATATAAATACATTTTTTATCCCTAATTAAATGGTTTTATAATGTATACCTAACCATCAGCTTTAAACATTCTTGTGAAAGGTCTTGAAAAAAACTCTATCATGATCTCTAAGATCATTAAATTAAAAAATTAATATTTTCCATAATTATGAATTCAATTATTATTATCCATGATATTATCTATGTATGTAATTTTATTCTCATTTTATCAATTAAATTTCCCGTCTTATAATTATTTACATGATATATTGATTATTCCCAATCTATTCATGATAATAGTGTTTTTTAAATGGATTTTTTTGTTTAGTTATTTACATTTCCATTTTTATTATTTCCTATCTATTCATAATAGTACAATTATTTAAAATGAATGTGTGCTAAATTAATTTCTTTTTCGTACAAAATATTCTGTATCTAAACATGATAGCTATATTATTTATTAAATGAAATGGGTGTATAGTAATTTACCACTCAATGTTGGTTATACATATTGATTAATTATATGATTTTTTGTACCTAACCTTAACTTATAATTTTAGATTACCCTTTTTTTCTATTTATATAGAACCTAGAATGTATAATATGAAAGATATGAAATGATATGATGGATGGAAGAACTATATTCTCAAAAAAATTATAATTTTTATATTAAAATTTAATATGGGAATCTTGATTTTTTTGTCTTCCATGAATAATATAATATTACTACCTTTTGGTATTTGATCTATTGAATCTTATTTTAGAATAATATATTAGAATGTTCATCTGGGAAACAATGATTGGGGACAATGCAGTTGGTATTAGTGGAATTTTAATAGAAACCTTAAGTAAAAGATTTAGGAAAATATATATTATAAAACATTATCCTATTAATGAGAATACAGATCATTATAGAATAATGTAATATTGTTTTGGTAGGGAAAATATTATTTTGCTTTTCCTTCCAATATATCAACGTCTAGATACTATAGTTGGATGTTGTTCTGGTGCAGGTGTACATAGTGGTAATAACTCTGAAAATGTGCGTCGAACATCACCTGAGCATTATCTTGTATATGAAAAGGGCCTTAATACCAACCAATTTTTCAATTTTTAGGGGATATTTTATAGTTAATTTCCATTTGAATTAATAAAAAATATGATGGATATTAATGAGGGATTATAATTAATTACCTATATTAAAAATAATGTATCTCAGATTAAAAATAAGGTTTCATGACTTAGAAATCCTATAAATAATTATATATTCTTACCATTATGACTATTGTTTATTTATCAATGTTTTTGGGTCTTATTAAATTGTTTCAAACCAAAAAAATATTGATAAAATTCAATATGAAGGATAATTTGGTGACTATGACAAACCGTATTGGATAATATTGGAGAGGAAGAAATTGTGATTTTTTTCAAATTAGTTTTCCTAATATATGATTAATATCTAACACTATATCCAAATCTGGGACACACCAAATAAGATATGGGTGGATTAAGCTAAGATATAGAATGGTGGAGACAATAGATTAATTAAGGCTCTATATCCAACAAATTATAAAATGTGGAATAATGCATCCATGAACATGTCCCAAAAAATTATAAAATATTTTACATGTGGAAAACAATTGTATAATGTAATGAATTATCAAGGTAAAATAAAGAGTGTTATTTCAATGACCATGAACATAATATTAGAGAGATGGTGGTTGTGTTATTACCAAAGAAATATATAAAAGAAAATCAATATTTTATTTTAAAAAGTAAAATACACAAACTATTTCTTTCATAACACCATTATTCAGGTTATATTTTCCCTAAATATCAGTCATAAAACATTTCATGCTATCTATGGAAAAATAATACATAATAAATGAGTGACATATTATTCTCATAATGGGAAACCATAAATTTTATGATATCATGAATAAATAAGAATAATCAATATGTAAAGGTAAATATCAGAAACAAAATCCATTTAAACAATAACATTATAATAATATTGATGTAATAATGTATGACCAAATAAATCCATAAAAATTATAAAATAATCTTAAAATGTATAAAAATACATTCTTACTAATCAAATAATATCTTAGACATGAAGAAATAATATTTTAATTTTATAATTCATATCCTAGACCATATGAAACATACTCTCAATTCCCCTCAAAAGACAATTAAAATCTACTAGAAAAAACCCTACTAATTAGGAAAATAAATTTGTCTCATGAGACATATCGATGAATCTCGATGATATCTATAATTTGGACCCACAAATCAATTTCTAACTCTAATTAATAACTCATTTTGAGTATGTAAAAATTAATCCACATAAACATTTATTTTGAAAAATTAACATAAAAAAATGTTAATACTTACCCTAATCAAATAAATATATTTATAAACCATCCAGTAGAATAAAGTGAATTGTAAAAAAAATTATAAATAGATAGTCAAATTGATCATGAAATGTCCAAATAAGAAATTCATATTATTGAAATACAAATATATGCAGTGGATCATAATTATAACAACAAGATTATGTCATTGGTGATGAATAGAAATACAAAAAAATTGTCATTAAATATATTCTTTAAGAAACTAACCTTTCCTGTTTGAAATTCAAATTTAAAAAATTATAGTTTAAAAATTTATTTGAAAATAAAAAATATTAAAATAACCATGAAAAATTTAAATTTTACTTTAAAATTATTTTTCCTTATGGTGGAATATTTTATTCATTCCATACATGTTTAAACTAAGATTCATTTCACATTTTTTGTAAAATCTAAACGGGCATTATTTTGAAAATATAATAAAAATTCCGTTCAATAAATGTAAATCATGGGTAAAAATATCGTTACCATATCATTGGTATAATTTTATCAAATTTATTGAACACTTTTTTTTAAAACAAGGTTTTGGGAGAAAAATGATTTTCTTCTGAAGAGAGAAATGATGTTGGATTTTCATAATAAAAGTACACAATAATTCTAAGTAACACATAGTAGAAAAAATGTATTAATACATGATAAAATATTAAATTACTATGGGATATGGAAATATATTGTTTTTATGATATAAATAAAAAATAATTCCCCAATCGTAGACACAAAGATAAATAATCTTGAACAATGATGATATGTTAAAATAAACACATAACACTCTATCAACAATTGAATCATAGGCCCCATGAAATAAATAAAATAAAATTATTATATGGAAATGTATTATAAATATATTAATTATATAAAATATAAAAAAGTTCATTATATGAACCACACAAGGGAATACATGGTGAATATGGTATTTGTCTCACTGAAGTAGGAGTGGGACAAGAATCCCTTTCCTCTCTAGTGACATTTAAATATGAACACCTTAAATAATAAACAAAAATTGAATCATTAATAATCATAAATAATTTATATTCATGTTAAATACATATATATGGAAATATAAACATGACATATAATTTAATAGGTTAATTATAAAAAATATATCTCTATGAAATAGAAATTTAGATGAAATCTGTTATCTGATGATCGACTACCTACATACTATATGTACCTCCAATATATATATATATATATATATTAAAAATATATTACACAGCCATAATAATATATCTCATACCATATGTGGATTACTTTTAGTATTTTATCACATGTTAATTAAAAATTATTTGTTAAAATCACAGTTTTGGGTGATAATTTATATGTATTTTCATGTATTTCTTGGTTCGATAATTTATGTACATTTACATTGATAATGGTTCAAACATCACAAGAATATAAAGCATGATATAAATATACTATATATTCATTATATATTATTTTATATTAAACTATAAAATCATGATATTGGAAATGGATTACACAGTTCCTAGAGATCGTATGCTGTATGTATGTATGAACGATATTTCCATTTTTTTGGATGAAAGAAAATAAGAATAAATATCAATTCTCCTTTCCGTAATCATTATTATGTTATATATAAAATTTATATTATTAAGATCCATATTTATTACCATCCATGTAAAAGTATAATGAATGAAATTTCACATATCAACATCGAGGTAGTAGTCCACATGTTTGAACGAGTGATGTTATTGTTTTCCAATGGTCTGGAAGGTAAGAAATTAGATGTGATATTATATGTGGGGAAGAATTTTTTTTTCATAAATATCACATATATATATTAATTTTAACTGTAATAACCAATTTGTAAAGCATATGAAAAAAATGATTTACATCATTTCGTGAGGTGGCAGTTCACCGTACACTTAACTGACCTTATCGTATCGCCCAAAAGAATGGTATGTAAGAAGGTATATGTGATATAAATATTTCATAATTATAATAATTTTATAAATATCATATAAATATATTAAGTTTATCAATATATTCATCTTTTAAATGTGTTTATGGGCAATTATTTTCAAAAGTTCAAGATGTGGTAGTCTATTATACACAAGATCAATGTTTTAATTTCCCACCTTATAGAAGTATAGATTTATCTATGTTAGAGAATTAGAATAATAAAATCAAAATATATATGGGATAATTTTGTTAGAATATTGGCACAGTTTAATAATATTATAAATTGTTATATGAAAAATTAAAATTAAAAATCATATTTTAAAACATTACCTAATCCTATGAGAGGAGAGAGGGGGGAAATTTTCCAAACCAGATAGATTTGGGAGTGTAAATAGAAGATGTTAGGGGTTTCCTCTTATGTTTTGGGGAGAGGAAACTATTGAAATTTTTTAATAGATTCAGTCACACATGCATTTTCCGCATGCCAAAATTCTTCAAAATGGGTCATTCTAGATCCAGGGAAGTGAGAAGTCAATATATTTCCCTAAAATGAATTTTGAATATTCTTTAGTATATTTTAGATATCCTCTTTATATTTTAACCCCATGTAATACAATTTTTAATTTATCCAAGGAAATAAATATTTAAAGTTTTTATTATCCATTATAGTAATAATATTAACTTAAACACATTATTTAATGTTAATTATTGTCATTAAAACTATTTAATCCATTTATTGAAATTCAATTCAAATAATAGTTAGAATTTAATTGAGAAAACAATCGAGGAGGTCTATTGAATTTTTTTTTTGGAAATGAATTTAAGATATTTAATATTTTTATCATAATTCAATATAAAATATAATACAGTTACTTCAATTAGATAAATATTCATATAATTAATCTTATGTTACTTTTAAAACCAATTTTAAAAAAATTTAACTATTTAAATAATTTAAATGAAAATTTATTTTTCAATAAAAAACATTATTTTACACTATTCATCAAAAAATAATAATTCTATAAAATTATTAAATAAATTCCCAAAATAAGATTATTACATTAATATCAAAAAATATATGTTTCCTTTATAAAATATATATTATAAAATTTTTAAAAATTAAATTTATATTATATGTGTAATGCACGACTAATCTAATTTTCTAAAAAGAAAATGTTTTTTCGAAAAAATTTCATTATCTTTCAAATTGTTCTAACTTTATTTCTAATCAATAAAGTACCAATTAATTTCTTTAATTCATTTTTAAACCATAAAATGTTCATAATCTATTTATCCTTTTTTATACCCCCAAGATAAACACAAAATTTATAGTTGTCATAATAATATTTTTAAAGAGTATCATATTTCAATTAATCTAATTGTTGCGTGCATCAATAGATATCAATGAGATTAAATTTAATTAAAAAGAAATATATTTTAAAGGCACTGTAACACATTGACCCAATAATCCCAGAGCTTATTCATTACTTCAATATATTATAATGGTTAAAGGGAAAAAATCCTAAAATATAGACCACTTTAAGTGTTTTGGAAATCCAAATTATATACATGAACCTTATAATTAAATTGAAATAATAAAATATAATATAGTACATAATTTTATTGTATCAACATTCTCCTAGCTTAAACCTATATATCAGTTATAAAACAAATATTAGCATGCTAAGAAAAATAATACATAAGAATGGGGTGAGGTTAGATGATCAGTAAGGGTAAGTGTTATTTGGAATTTATCATGAAAATATAATCATAAAAAATAAGGGAAGCAAAATAAATGATGCACATTCCATTTATACTTGTCTTCAGCATAATACTAAAATAATAAATAATAACATATAAATAATCACATGAGCTAGAAATGATTACCATGGATATTATACTAGTTGAATAATCACATGGAATATCGAAAATTAACCTTATAAGGAGATAATGCATAATGGAAAACATCATAAATGTATCGTCAAGTCTTCGACCAAGAAACCATATATAAATAGGTAAGACATCAGCTGATACCAAAACATGATATTCTCATGAGACCTACTATTACATCCTAGTTAATTATAGAATAATACTTTTTTATATTTATTAATATTTATGAATTATATTTTACCTTAAAAGGAATGTATGTACGATATCCTGCCTAACACGGGATAAAGAGTTTCTATAAAATCATACCTTTCATGAAATACCGAGTTAAAAAGGAAAAATCATATATTTTTTTATGTGGTAGTTATCAATATACCGTTAGAATTGTGGAAAGGAATGATATTAACTAAATTATGAAAATAGGGTTTAAACATGTATTTATAATGATTTATAGTTGAAAATATTAATTATAAATGAAAATAAAAACCAATTGAATATAGGAGATGTGTTTCCATGAAAAACTATTTAAGTGTGAATAATTATGTTTATAAAATAATAAAATCACTATTTTTGGATTATTTTAATTAAATATAACTTAACTTTTATGTTTAAAATTCTTACTTAAGGTTTTATAGACATGATATAACAAGAAATTTAATATTATGAATAAAAAGGAGATTTTTTTTCAAATAAAGCCACTTTTAACACCTCTTGATGGAAAACCCCATTTTAAATCTAGTTTTTGAAAAATTTATATGTTTTATTATCCATAATAAACTTATTATTTGTAATTATGAAATCCAAATTGATATTGGATAAATTTTTGGTATTTTTATGATAAAAACCATATTTTCATGAAAAGGGAAAAATATTACATTTTAGTTCAAAAATATCAATTTATATAATTTAATTATATTGTTACATTATCCTTTTACATGGTTTTAATGTATAGTTAGTTTATTTTTTAGTCATTTAATCTAATTTAGATCAATTAATTATTTTTCAAATTAATATTAAATAGAAATACCATGTGAACTTTTCAACATTTTACTTAAAACCCCTTTTCTCGATCCGTTAATAAAAATTGTGTTTAACCTAATTTAACCACTTCTATGAATTGAATTTTCAAAAAAGTGAATAAATGTTAATAAATAGTGTGAATTTATTTCAAATTAGATAAAAATTAATTTTGGTGAGTAGTAACTTTATTTTTTTATTTGCGACGATTAAAGGTAAATAGGGTAATTAAATGTAAAATTAATATTATATTATTATAAAATTACCCTAACACTTTTATTGTTAATATTTGATGAGTTCTTATTTACCATTAATATCCTTGAGCCATACATTTGACCTTTGGAAGCCACTTGAGTGTGATTATGACATTTATAACATTTTATTTAAATTAAAGGAAAAAATTGTCTTAAATATGTATCTTCTTACTAAAATACATTAATATGGGGTTGTGTAAGTGATATATTCAACTATAAATATTCCCTAGAAATATAAAAAGATCAAATACATAATATTAATTTATTTATAATTTTTAAGAGTTTAATAATTAATTTTAATTAATAAACAAAGATGATGTGGTGGTAGATTTTTTTATGAAAGAATCAAATAATTGATATTAATAATATTAAAATAAATATAATTTTAAATATTTGATTCTATACATGAAATTTATGGAATAATATGAGAATTTATTTTTGAGTTAATGTATTATTTTTTAAGGAATAAATTTATTTTGATATTTTAAAAAAGTAGTGTATTGAATAATTCCAAAATTGAACTAATTCATATTTAAAAATATAAAAATATTTCATTAAATGATATAAAATTTATAAAAATATTAGATTCATCCATAAATATTATATAACTTCAAAAAATTATTTAATTAATCATTAATTTGATGTTTTTCATGATTTGGTAATTATTTTAAGCCACTATGTGTAAATTACTTGATAAAAATGTAAGAGTTAAAAGGAGTTAAAACAAAAAGATAAGGATTGGAAAAAATACTAAATCTTGTCTAATTTTAATCGTATGATTATATTTCAACCGATAATAATTATTTTTTTAAATTAAATGGGTTTTTACTCATTTTTAATCAAAATTGTATTTTTATTTATTTAATACTAGTAATAATTCGAAGGGTTACCCTACCCTCTCCTATAAAAATGCACTATTTGCTCTCTATTACTCCCACTTAAAAAACCTATTGCATTTCCCACGATCATCCCAAAACCATTCCTAGAATCTATAAACACATTCTTGAGTCCTCAAGATAGGCATAACACCCTTCTTTATATGTGTTCATGTGTTAATAAATGTGATCATCTGAAGGAAAGGTGATGTGCTTCTTTAAGTGTTTCAGCTTTATGTCTTCTTACACTTCTTTCAAATATTCTTCCTCTGTGACAATATTCCAAATCTAGTATACTCAATTTATTGATATTTTATTATTTTATTATCATCAACTAATTCCATCTCCACATCAATTAAATGTAAATGGAATTAATCATTTGTGTGTACATGTTAACTATGACCTCCACAAACCAATCTAATTCATTTTTCATAATTATCTCTCTTTACTAGTTATAATAATACAATTATTGTTTATATGTGATATTCATG
Organism: Viscum album; assembly: GCA_963277665.1. Taxonomy (NCBI): domain Eukaryota; kingdom Viridiplantae; phylum Streptophyta; class Magnoliopsida; order Santalales; family Viscaceae; genus Viscum; species Viscum album. Next base: position 864,451,448 of record OY728137.1, on the reverse strand, counting down.
ACATATTATTCAAGATAATATAATAATATATCAATTATTTTCTTACCTTCCTAGCACATTAAAATGATAACGTAGTTCGTGCGTACGTGTGAACTATAACCTCCATGAAGTGATTTTACTCAATTTTATTCATTATATAACTTATATGATATTTATAAGTATATTTAATTTATTAATATGAAATTAATTATTTTATGATCATTATGTAAAAATAATAGTTCATAACTTATTTCCAAAATTATCAATGAAAAATGTAAAATGTTACTCATGTGTGTGTACAACTTACCATCTCTATTATTATTGTGTTGTTCATTTTTCATAACCACATATCATAGTTTGATTTAAATATATAATTTATGTATAAAAATAATAATAATATCAATAATATTATTCTGGATATTATATACTTATGTCAAGATAGACTAGTGATAACATGGTAATTCATGATATAAAAGGAATAATAAATATTAAAAGGTAGTGAAGCAAGTAGAAATTAATCAATGTTTATTTTTAAGGAGTATAAAGATTATACATGATGAGTATGACTCAAATTAAATAACATCACATTAATATCCACTCACTGAGGCATATTTTGATGTTATACACCACTTTAAATTTATAGGGTGTATAATCAATCTCTTTGAATTTTAATTTCATTCAATGGTCTTCAAAAAGAATCATTTTATATAAATCATTTTGAAAAAATAAAAAAGTAATGTTTTCTAATGTAGAAGACAAAAATGACATTTGAAATAATGGTTCGATTATATCAATATCTTAAAATGATATATTAATATTACAAAGTGGAAATGTTATTTTTTATTTATGCATGTTTAATGTGATATGATTTTGTTATGGTTTATGGGAATTTTTTATGTATGCAACTGGCTCTATGATAGATTGAGGGAAGATGATTCTGTGATAAGTATCTAATGCATTGGCTAATGATACGAAGTTAAAGAATAATTTTTTTCATAAGATATTTAGGGAATATACTATGATGTGTATTTAAAATGTAACTATTAATATTACTCCCTATGTAGTCGTGAAAGCTATAATGTAAGTATAATAGGGATTCCAATTGTTACCTTTGTGATGTATGGTTGTTAATAAAATTTCTCATGAATTTTATGATTTTATGAGGTATTTTAAATTGTTTTTGTTTTATTGGTGAAAATTATTGCATTATGAAATTTTTTAATGTGTTTAAAGTCTTCATGGAATAATTGTTTAATTACATATTTTATATTTCTTATATATCTTTTTATTCTCATATTAATTTTTTATATGTTTTTCACAATAATTAATGAAGAAAGGGGTCAATGGTGGGATTATGAAAATGTAATAAAGATTAAACATGAAAAAAACCATGATTATTTTGAATTTTTTTTTGTTTCATGAAAATACAAATAGTGAGTAGAAGTGATTAATTTATAATATTTTAGTTGTTTTGTATGATTTATAGCAGAATTCACTAAATCTATAAACATTAAAAGATCCTAAATATGAAATAAATTCAAATTGTGGAATTAACTAATGATTTAGTAATGTTTATGGTTGGGGACATATAGTTGGTATCAAAGGATAGTTTAGACATCCTTAGATATTAGGGTGATATTTGAGAATATTTTAAATAATATATATATAACTAAAATGGTTAGAATAATAAAAATAGTAATAGTTATTCTAGAAAAATATAATTAGTTTTAGATTACATGAATAAGTATATCTTAATATTATTTTTCCTCATAATATATTATATGATGATTTTATTGATATACTTACAGTAACATTTTTGTTTTTATTAAATGAATGGATACAATAAAGACCAAAGTAACAATGAATGTGAAGTAAAATGTGGTGGTTCTCTGAATATGTAACCAAATTAATTGGGATATGTATTGAGAACTTTAATGGTTATTTTAAACATAATATCAAGTGAATGGATTAATCACTTGAACCTTTATAAATTTTCTAATGCATCACATATGATAGAAATGAATCCATGTGGTAATTCACAAAATAATTATCATAAATTATAATATATTTATCGACATATGTTTTATGGATGTAGAAATAAATACCTAAGAAAATATTTTAAAAAGATTGTAAGGTTTTATACATTTGGTGACAGAGTTAATAAACCAATAAACTTTTAAGGAAAAAATAAAGTTCCCAGTCGACTCTATTAAAGGGAAAGAAATTACTTTTGAGTTTTGAATTGAATCTTTTAAATGTAGATAGTATGGTCATTATTAACATAGATTTCCAGTGCTGATGTTTTTGGAATGAGATCCGCATGAAAATACACATATAAATTTTAAAATATCTAAATTCATTCCAATTGGATCTGATGGAAATGTTGATGAAAAATTAAAGGTGTAGATTATTTTATTATTTCATATTTGGAAATTATTTAATCTTGGGATATGATTCATGTTTTTGTTTGTAGGAAATAATTATTTAGGAATAAGATAGAAATTTTTTTTGGGAACATTGATAATTTTGAATGATTAGGAAGTCTACATATAAGAGATTCCACAGTAATGTTAGATATATGGATAGTGAAATGTTTAAATTTATTAATGCTCTTTTGATGATGAGATTAATTTGGAAGACTTTTTCTATTATTTTTAACCCCGAAGTTTGTTATGTGAAAATTTTATTTGAGTAAGAATTAGCTTTTCTTATGTGGAAATAATTATAATGGTATTAATAAACTTTTGGGTTTATAGGGTCTTTACATTTTAGGTAATTATGGGTTATTACATTTTTAGATGAAAAACTAAAGGTGTCAGATAACATGGATTTTATCTAATTTTCGGAATATTATAAGAGTTATAAAAATTATCTAGTTTTAGAAAAAGGATATCCCATACGAAGGGTGGAACCCAAGATGTCTAATATAGATACATTAATCAAACCCACAACTAAATGGCGATGAGGATTTATAACATACCACTGGCCTACATGAAGTCCACGGTTAGTAAGAATTTTTATTTTTAGAAAAATGTAGATGAAGTATGAATAAGTTGATTTTGGTCACATAGTTTTTATCAAATGGATTTCCTTGGTATTATAAAATGAATTGCGAATTAAGATATAAATGTTATTTTAGAAGTTGTTCACTATTTTGGGAACATTATATGATTATGATAAATAGAATACTATGGGAAATAATTTGTGTATTGGTGGAATTATATTTTAGTAGAATATAAGATTTTTAATTTTGTAATTATAGGGAATTGATATATTTATTGTAATGATTAACCTATAATTGAAAATTTTTGATTTGAAAATTAATTTTATTTATGAGACATTAAGAGGAAATTATTTTATTTAGAGATAAATGTTAATATATATACTAGATGAATATGTGATCAAATCCTTCTCAATTTTAGGTTTCAATCATAGATTAGATTATTTGAGGAATGTTAAGGTAATTTTTTTGATGGAAATTCAATGTTAGACTTTGTTTGTCACTTTTCAATTGTGGTTATAATAAATTTACATTCTTCTTTTAACATTTATTATATTTGTGTAATTATTTTATTTTATCCTAAATTTTTATTTTTGGTTAATGTTTCATGAAATGATAACTAGAAAGTTAATATTTTGTGAATTATGTGACTATTTATAATATGATTTTGTTGTATAAGGTATGAAAAAAATTCATCTTAAATAGTCATCATTTGGATAAAGAGATGAGTTTCAGGTAGAATTTGATTAAAGGACGACACTATAATTATCAAGTAATTATATATTTTTTGTATTCTTATTCTATGTAATAAAATAATAATACAACTCTATTAAAAAGATCAGAAAAAAACAGTTTTTTACAATTTATACAATGAAATAAAATAACATTTATCCCATTACAAGTTTAATGTTTTCTGATTGTTAACTTTCCACTGATCATGTTTTCTATTACTCCCCACAAGAATATGGTGGTTAGTTTTTCTTCCATATCCTTTTTTCCTACCTGAAACCCCCATATTTGTTATATCAGATGACCATTGTACTTAACTGTCATTATTTTAAAGTGGATGTTTAGTTATTCCTTTTTTAATTATGGGATTATAATAAAGCTATTTTGAAAAGTGAAAGCTTAGTTACCCGAGCCCAAATAAAAAATTATGAGGACACAATTTTCAAAAAGGGAGGAGTCTGTAGCATCTTAGGTAATTATATAATAATTATTCTATTTATTTATTAATATTTATGAATAATATTTTCCTTAAATGGACTCTATATCTACGAGTCTAGCTGACACACAACAATAGGTTTGTCTTAAATCTTACATTGCACGAATGACTATGTGAAAACCAAAAAATAATATATTTTTTAAGTATTTTTTATTGCTAATATGATAGAATTTAGATAATTTAGGATATTAACTATATTATGAAAATAAGGTTTAAAATTTTTTTTATAATGGATCATTGATTGACTAATTAATTAGTAATGAAAAGAAAGTCCAATTGAATATAGATAATTTTTTTATGAAAAAACTATTTAAGTGAGAATAATTGGGTTTATAAAAAAATAAAAACATCTTTGTTTGATTATATTAATTAAATATAAATTAAATATGATGTTTAAAATTCCTCTTTTATGTTTTCTATACATGATATTACAAGAAATTAATTTTATAAATTAAAAAAATAGTTTTCAAAAAAGGCATTTTTATCACCTTTTGATGGAGAAACCATTTTATATCTAGTTTAGGACACTTTTATATATTATATATGACAAAATAAACTTCTTATTTGGAATATGGAAATCACAATTTAGTTTGGATAAATTATTGGTATTTTTATGATAAAATTACTATTTTAATTAATTGTGAAAACTACTGCATTTTAATTCCAAACTGCTTTTTCGCCAAATTTATTTATATTGATAGATTATCCTTTCACATTATTATATGGTATTCTAGATTATGTTTTTATCTGTTATTAAACATAGTTCATTTTTTTTTCAAATTAAAATTGAATAGAAAAACAATTTTAAAGTTTGAACATTTTATTTAAAAAACTGTTTTCTCGATCCATCTACATGATTAGTGTTAGACAAAATTTAACCACACGTGAATTTAATTTTCATAAATGTACATACATGGCTATACTCAGTATGAATATCTTCTTCCAATATGGTAAAAATAATTTTTGGTTAATGGTAACATTAATATTTTATTTACGATGGTCAAAGGTAAATAATGTAATTAATGGAAAAATAATATTATAAAATTATAAAATTATCTTTACAATTCTTCTAATATTATTTTATGAGTTATTCTCAATCATGACCATCTTCGATCCATATACCTACTTATGCATCAAAGAGTTATAGCCATCTCTTCCCATAATATACTAAGTCCAAAGCATGCATCTTATGAAGGGGTAAAACATAACCAACATAAACTCTTGTACTAAAACTAGAATTATAAATGTGAATACATTTACCATAATCTATTAATTGTATCAAAATACCGCATTCATAGTCAAATTGATTCATAAAAAATTCAATGAAATACGGACAATGATATAATGAGAGATCGTCTTCAAAGAACCATAAGATTCAACAAGGATGTTTACATAGATGAAAATACTATAATAAAATCATATAAAATTTATTTAGAAAAATACCCTTTTAACATTGAAATAATTTCTTCAAAATATGTGCATTTGTAATAGAAAAAAACTAAAAAAAAAATATTTTTATAAAGGGTCGCATACCACTTCGAGACATTTGAGAAAAAAATTGAAAATTCTCATTCTAAAACATGAATTTCAATACTAATAAAAATAAAATACACATTTTTAAAAAATGAAAATGAATGCGAATGATTAAGATTAAAAAAAAATTTAAACCAATGTTTTAGTTAAATAGTCCCTTACATAAAACCTTAAAAATATTTCTTTTGAAAAAAATTTAATGAATACATAATTATATAAAGAATATCTGTTATAATCCTTTTATATTCATTTAAAAAAATATTATATCATGAATACTTAAATAGATAAAGTATTAAATATTTAAACATTCAAAGAATCCCACACAAAATTGAACGTTTAAATCATAATATCTTTGAAGGAATACATTTACAAAAACAATAAATAATCAGATTATAGTTAAAAAGTTGATATAAAATGTCATAGAAGTTATATATACAATTTATAAATATCAAAGGGTGTATAAATTCAAACTATGTATCAATGATATGAGATTGAAACGAATTCCCTTACCTTGCATTTCCTTTTTCATAAACGTCTATTAACCACATTTATAATAGTTTCACCCTATTATTAACTTATAAATGAACCATTAATATATTTTTAAAACCATATATGATCTTATTATATTATCTTATCACCTATTTATTAATAGTGTTTCATTATTACCCTTATTTCGGTTCTTAAAAGATTCAAATTTCAATCCATGTTTTGTCTTGAATGTCTTATTAATTTTGAATATGATATAAATACAACGTATCTAGAAGGATATTAAGTTCAAATATATCATATTTATTAATTATATATATTTTTATAATCATTATTTTATGGTTAAAATGGTGAATGAATTCCATCATGTCGGGGAGACTATAGGTCATACGTACGCACGAGCGATGGTGTCATTCCCTTAATGGTAAATGGGTAAGTAATTAGATGCTATATTAATTATAAATAATTAATATCACATCATATTTGTTATTTATTTTAACTATATCCATCATTATACCCATCCAAATAATGTGTTTATTAAATAAATATTAAACTACAATGTTGATACGGTTAGTTGTACGGACAGATGCATGGTTATATAATTTTAAATAGGATAGATAAAAGAAAGAGTATGATTATCCCAAAATAATAATAACATCTAATAATTTAGATGATTCTGTATTTATTACTTTATTATAGAAACAACATAATAATATTGAGTAGATGAATAATATAACTTGAATGTTTTTGTAATAAAATTACCTGTTCTTTGGTGGATTTCCTTTGGATCTCCTTTTAGGGACTCTATGGAAAGACATTTTAGAAGTCCAAGTCCTCCAAAACACAAAGAAGAATTTTTTTGGAAAATTTTGTTGGTTTTGGTCGAGGTAGAAGGATAAATTTGGTGTAATGAAGTGAGTGAGGAAGTGTATTTTTAAAATAGATGTGTGCGGCAGTCTTGGAATCCTTTAAAATATAAAATTAGTAAAAATTAATTATCAATTTTAAATATCTACAAAGTGAGTTATTTAGATGAATAAATGATTATGGCTTTAAATTCTCTCATTCAATGTTTTTATACATGTTTAGGTAACATTATTAACATTATCTTTTGGCATTATCCCTTAGTTAAACCCTTCCAATGTCTCCATGTCAACTTGGATTTTTTTACATTAAGATAAATACAGTTGTTATAAAACACCAAAAAACACCAAATGAATAATTAATGACATAATTAACATTATAATAGATAGTTGTATAATTAATATATTTTTAAAATTTTTATATCATTTAATTAATTATTATTAATTTCAAAGTATCAGTTATGTCTATTTTGATACAATTTATTATTCTTCATTATAAAAATATTCTAAAAATATTATATGATTAAACAAAAACATCTAATATTTCACTATCATGTCAAAAATATATATAAAATTTTTGTATGTCATTAATTATTTCAAAGTAAATTTATTTTAATATTTATAATATCATTTTTTGATATTTCTATTAATTAAACAATTATTTCATCATCATTGTGAAATTCTTTAATTAAATTATATATTCTATAAAAATTTAAAAAAATTATCATGATGAATATAATTTATTATTTTTTAAATTAATATTTATAGTTTAATTTTTTTATTCTCTATAACAAAATTTCAAAAATTATTTACGTATAAAAAATCCGAGTATAAAAATTTTAACATATCTTTAAATTAAATACAATAATTTTCATATTCTTACCCTAGTGGGTTAAAAGGTTATATTTTTAGTATAAGGTTTATTTTGGTTGAATCATACTTATAAATAAAATTAGGACATTTTTTAGGGTAACTTTATAAGATTATGGTATAATTTTTAACCTTTGATTACCTGATTTACCCTTAACCATGGTAAAAAAAATAAAGTTATTATTAAAAATATACAACAAAAATTAGTTCATCCTATTAGAGTATAAATATTATACTTATTATAACCTATTATTTATTTTTTTCAATTCAATTAATAGAAGTGCTTAAATTAATTTTTAATTTAATCTCGTAGATGTGGCAAGATGGTGGGTAAAAGAGATTTTCAAATGTTAGGGTTGTAAGATTAACCTTATTTATTTGTTGTTACATTAAAAGTCCATTTAAATTAATCTCAAAGATGTGGAAAGAAGGTTTTGATAAAAATTATACCTATTAATCTTGACGCATCTAGGATATTACTTATTGGTGTGGGGAGAAGTTGATAAATATTATACTTATTGAAAAATATTATACATATTGATGTGGTGATAAATATTATACTTATTGATCTATTGTTACTTTAAAGTAATCACATATATGTTGTGATAAATGTTATACTTATTGATCTACTATTACTTTTGGAGTCAATTTAAAATAAATTTAATTGAATACTCAGTTTTTAACTACAATGCATTATTTTTCACTATTCATCCACAAATGAAACCTCTTAGAAAAATACATAATTTTTACCATGAGATAATTGTGAAATTATGAATTAGAAAATTATAATTATATTGAATAATAGAATTTATAATATTTCCAAAATATATTTATAAAATATGTTCACCATTAATTGGTTGTAAGATTAACCTTTTGAAAAATATATGTTTTTATGGGTATAATTGAGTTTGTCCATATCTTATATCAACAAAATCAATTGGATTAATATAAAAAATATTTGATTAAATATATAACTTATTTAAATTTCATTACTATAATCCTTTAATAGTGATTTATTAAACACAGATATTCTCATTAAAATTGTATTTAGTAAAAAATATCCTTTAATTTTATTTATAATTAATTATTCACACAGGAATTAATTATATATACATTTCTAAACCATATTTTTATAATTTGATTAACATTATTCAATCCTACCATTTTAATGAGTAAGTGACATTTATAAAATAAAATTTGTCTGTTTGTTTAAGCTCCATGTGTCGTATTGTATATGCTATCAAACAATGTGTTTTCTTTTAAAAATAGTAGATGTTATTTTCCCATTCCATAAATAAGTTTTATCATATAAATTTAAAACTTCTCTTCAAAAAAAAGTATGATACTATTAATTACATTGTTTTGGAAAACCCACTCTGGGTATAAGGTTAATAAAAATATATTCATAATAAGAGGGAAATAGAAGTGTGATGGTCACCACAGAACTATGATATCAAATAGTAGGAAATTAGTGGAAAGTATATGTATGTACATAGAGGAAAAGCTAAAATATTTGTATGGAGTTATTGGCTTCATAAATGAAATAAATTATTTTCAATGGAAAATTGAGATCCACATATCAATAAATATAACCAGACATAAAATACCCTCATTGCAAAAAATATTAACATTTTTTAGATCTTTTTCCCATAGTGGATAAATTCTATCAGTCTATAAGAAGGTATGAAAATATAGTCACTTGATACATTTCTATTTCATAAAAAAATCTTATATTGTTTATATTCACTTAACTATTTCTACTTCTTTTATTAGTATAAGATGCATCATAGGTTGAACTAATACATTAACCTCTACAACCTTTTCCAAATATCAGCTTAATGAATTTCTTAAATTATTAACCTTTACAAAATGAACACATCAATAAAATTTTAAAAAATGAATCATCTCTTATTTTTACAATCCAAACAAGTGAATACATTCATTATGTATTCCCTTAAGACATGGTAATAACATTAAATAAATTAAAACAGTATTTAAAACATTCATGATTCCTTATTCTTTAAATATAAAATAGTTTAATTGATATACTTCTTAAATCCAAGAACCTCTTAAAACCCGTCATTGATGGGAAAACCCACTATTCAAAAAACCATTTATCTGTTCCAAGGTAGTCAGTACTATCTAATTTATTTTTTAAAAAACAATAATCTCTTTCTAATTATCACAGTATATAGAATATATTAGGGGTTATCATTCCCCCAAACATATGTTTTTTCAAAAGATTTCCTTTCTATGAAGTCAATTTTATCTGTACCATAAAATGTCAAATAATTAATGAAATAGTACTTAATTACAATCCTTATATTTTCTATAATTCTTATAATAAGTAAGTCATTTATAAAATACTCAAATAACATAATTCTTGAATCCAAACATCGGTAGATTAATCAATCATCTTAATCAATATCAATAATATAGGATTGTCCTTGATACCTTTACTTATAATGATGTATTTTCCCTTGACGCATGTGGTATTAATTTTTAAAGTGTCCAATCTATTTGTAGTTAAATAAATTTACATCTAAAACCTTCTTCTTATCCATACAATCCCAAGCACATGGCCTTTCGATCCACACTTTTACAAAACAACCATTTTTAAGCATGTATCCAGGTGATTATTTAAAAAATTATTACATGTGGGAAAATAATTCTTTCCCTTCATCCCTTTATACATATTTTTCTTATTTTTCCTATTATTCCCATCATTAACTTTAAAAAAATAATACACATATTAGTCTTCACATGTCCTATTATCATATGTCCTCAAATGATGATAATTATTGGGAGATTTTCTCCATTAGAAATATTTGATTAAAACCCTGAAATATACGATCCATGTTTTTCTTCATATCACATGTATGAATGATGTTCATATTACTTCTAATAAGATCCATTTATAAACAATGAAATCTACTTAATTATGGTGTTAATCATTATGCTTTATTTTGTACAAGTAAAACACATAATATAAATTAAAAAATATATACATAGATAACCTCATTACAATAATCATCGTTTTATTTGGAACATATTTACTTTTAAAACCATCATTATTGTTTGTAAAAAAATTAATTATCATAAAAAGATCCCCCATGAGTGGAAATCAGGGTGCATAGTAAGGATCATTATCATGTACCATGTTTTTCTGAGTGAGGACGGATTCGCCTTGTTAGAGTTGTTACCCTTATGTACATGTGTTCCAAAACCACGACCAATTATAGTATCCAAACAAAGTTGTTTTTCTAGGTAACCCTAAATAATATCTAACACAAAACATTATAGCGTGTTATTTTATGATTATCCTCAATATATATCTTATGGTTATTCTCCCTAATCATTTATTTCTAATTCTTGGTTTTAAGGTTTCTTCTAAACCTCCATTAATACCAATTATAACATCCTCACCCTAGAAATCAATATGTAGTGCATTATTTTAATAAATTTAAATGATTTTGAGGAATAAAATTCCAATTGATGGATTAGTTTAAAAGTTTTGGAAATACAGATTATATTCTTGAACAATACATTACAATTGAAACTATAAAAAATAGTATAGTCAATCCATTGAGAGTATCAATATTTTTTTAGAATAACCATCCATATCAGTCATAATAAAAATCCTGGCATTCGGAGAAAAATAAAACATAATAAAGTGGAGAGATCAAATGCTCAATAAGGGAAAGCGTACAGAAAAATCAATGATGAAGATATAAGAATAGACAATAAGGCATGGTGAATAACTGAAATAAATTCCATTAAAAAAAATCTTGAGAATAAAATGGATAGAATAAAATACCATATATAAATAATCACATTATTTATTAAAAATAACAATGGATATTAGACTAATGAAATGGTCACATAAAATATAAATATCTAATCTATTAATAATTTAATTCATAATGTCAGACATCATAACGATACAATCAATGATTTGGCCAAGGAACCATACATAAATGGGTAATCCATTTGCCTATACCCTATCATGTTTGTCAACTGAGACCTACCAATGCATCGAGGGGATATAAGAGGCCATTTCCATCCCTTACTAAGTCAAATAGATTCCTCTATTGTATAGGTAAAACATAACATGCATTAATATTCATATTATAACTAATATATAAAATGTGAACACTTTTACCATAATCTATGAATTGTATAAAAATAGCACACCCGCATTCAAATAAAATCATAAACCATTCAATGAAATACGGCTTGTCATATCATAAGAGATCAACCACAAATAATAATTTTATTCCACAAGGATGATGACATATATGAAAATAAGTTAATAAAATAATTAGAAATCTAATTATTGAAATACCCCTTTTACATTAAAATAATTCATTCAAAAACTAGGTATTTATAAGAGAAAACATTTTAAAAATGAATTTTTGAATCAATGCTTCAAAAAACACTTCAATAATTTTATTTTTTTTAAATTATCATTTTAAAACATTCATTTCCATATGGATAAACTCAAAAACATTTTTAAGACATATACATGAATGAAAATTGTTTATAAGAATATATCTTAAAGACATTTAAAATGATGATTTACTTAAAGAGTCACTTGTATATACCCATAAAAATACTACCATAAAAAAAATTTATAATTGATATAAAATTAGATATAAAACATACTTTCTAAAAAATTTATATCCATATGGATAAATATAATATCATGAATATTGAAATGGAGAAAGGGATATGTATTTAAACATTTAATGCATCTCATACCACATTGAACATTTAGATCATAATCTCTATAAAACAATATATTTCCCAAAAAATTAAATAACATGTGTATAGGTAAATTATGTATACCAAATGTCATAGTAACTATATATAAACCATATATAAGATTGTTGGTATATAACATCAAACTATGTCTCAATGAAATTTGATTGAAAGGAAGTCCCATACCATGCATTTCATTTTGGGCGAAGGCATTTTAACCCCATATATAATTGTTTAAAAAAAATGTGATTATGATATAATATTAATATAATTACAGTAATGATACCATCTAATATCATCTTATATTATCTTATCACTTATTTGTTAATAGTTTTTCTTTATTACCTTTATTTTGGGTATTAACTACTTTATTATCCTATGCATGTTTTGTCCTGAATATCTCATTTATTTTGAATAGGATTTATATAAAACATATCCATAAATATATTAAGTTAATTGATATCATATTTATTAATTATATATATTTTTATAATAATTATTGAATGGTTAGCATGGTTATTTAATCTTACCGCGTTATGGAGATGGTTGGTCGTTGGTATGAAAGAGTGATAATATCATTCATTAAATGATAAATGGGTAATTAATTGGATGATATATTAATTATACTGAATCCATATCATGTCATTTTAATTGTTTATTTACATTATATTCCTCATTATTCATATCAATGTAATGTGGTTATGAAAAAAATACACCAGTGTTAAGATGATATGTAATACGTAGGCATGCATGGTGATGTTATTTTTCATATGATGGATTAAATGATGAATATGGTTGTACCATAATCATAATAACATATTAGAATACATATTATATAGTATTTATTACTTTTATGTGGAAAATACGAAGGGATAATACATATAAGATGAAAAGAACAAGAATGAGTTATCGGGAAAATTACCTCTTCTTCGGTGGACTTCCGTTGTATATCTAGATAGGCACACTTGGTATTGTATTTTTTTTTAACAATATCACCTAAAATATTAGTTAATAAAGTTGGGAGGAGAAATTTTAAGGGTTTGGTTGTGATAGGGGGCTCAATGTGGTGTGAGTAAGTTCGGGAAGAGGTGCCTTTTTATAAGAGAGGGTTGGGGCACTCTTTGAATCCTTTAAATATTAAATTAATATAAATTTATGTATGATTTTAAAATGATAAAAAGTGAGTTATTTAAAATACTACATGAGAATATGTAAAAATACTTTCATCCAATTATTTTTAAACAAGTTTAGGTCACATTATTAACCCTATCTTTTTCCATTAACCCTTAGATAAACCCTTAAAATCATGCTAGGATAACATAGATTTTTACTCATTATGGTTGATATAATTATAATAAAATTTCAATAAACCACAAATGGATAATTGGTTAGGTATTTAAACTTATTCTTGTTATTTATATTAATATTAATTTTTTATAAATTTTATATCATTTAATAAGATATTATTTATTTTAAACAATCTTTTATGTAACATTTGATACTATGAATTATCTATCTTTTTGAAAATATCATAACAACATGATAACATCTAAAAACAACTTTTAATATATAAATTTCATGTAAATGTTATCTATGAAATTCATTAGTGTCATTTATTATGAAAAATTATATTTATTTTAATATTTTAATATCATTTATTTGATATTAATATTAATTAAACTATTATTTCATCCTCATTATGCAAGTTGTTAAATAAATTATTTTTATTGAAAACATAAAAATAAATTATCTTGGTGAATTTAAATCTATTATATTTTAAATGAATATTTATATTCAAAATTATCTTCAATATATCCTTAAATTAAAAAATATCCAGTTCGTAAAAATATGAACATTATATTATTAACTTGTCTGTAAATAAAATGTAATAAATATAAAATTCAGATCCCTATGGCTTAGAATGATCTAATTTAGTACTAAGGTTTATTTTTTTTCGAATATCACTCTTAAGAATAAATTAAGAAATGTTATAGGTTATATTTATAATATTATAACATTTTTTTTACTTTAATTTCTTGATTTACCCGTATCCATGGAAAACAAAAATTTACTAAAGTTACTATTAATAAAATATATACAATTATGTTGATCCCATTGCAATAAAAATATAATACTGATTACAATTGTTTATTTATATTTTTCCAAATTCAATTCATAGAGGTCTTTATATTAAGTCTAAAACTAATCACGCAGATGTTGCGAGAAGGCAGGTAAAAAAAGTTCAAAATTTTTGTAAATTTTTACATATAATATTGATATAAAATTTATTCCAATGTAATAAATTTTATTATTATATTCATTATTGACCTATTTTTACATTAAAAATCAATTTAAAATAAGTGAATCCCAAAAGTCAATTCTTAAATACGTTGCATTATTTATTACTATTCATTAAAAAAATGTAGCCTCTCAAAAAATACCAAACATTCACATTAGGATAATATTTACATTGAAAATAGAAGAAAAATTTTTATATTGAGAAATTATATTTCAAAAAAATCCCAAAAATTAGTTTTAATATTGGTGCATAATTTAAAATTAGTATAATTACACTTTCGAAAAATATAGGGTGTTATACATAAAATTAGGATTGTCCATATGTTATGTCTATAAAATATATTAAGAATCTACTTGGATCGTGTCATATTTCAATAATCATAAATTGGTCCCCAAAAGGATATTTTCAGTGATCCCATGGAGTGAGTCAAGGAGACCCTTTTCTTGATATTATCTTTATAATTAAAGAGGATTATCTCGGTAGACTGATTATCCATATTTTTGAGAAGGGTGAACTCACTACCGTGGGGGGGAGTGATAAATTATCTCCTTCACACATTTTTTTGGGATTTCGTCTTCATTTTTACATAATTCCATGGTAAAAACATCTGAAATATAGTGAACTCCATTTTACACTATTAGAATGTGTCATGCTATAAAATCAGTTGGAACAAGTCCTTTATCATCATTGGATTGAATTTTTCAGTAACTCGAAAGTTCCCTATCATGAATGAGCTTGGTATAGAAGAGGGATCACTTACTTTTAGGTACATTGGAGTCCCTTTTTTTAGAGAAAACATAGGGCGTCACACTTTTTTGGAATTTTGAGCCAAATTAAAAGAACACTTACCTCTTGGAAGGGAAACTTTCTCTCCATTGTAGGAAGAGTTTTCCTTGTCAATCATCTTCTAATATTCAATCTATTTTACCCTTTTATGGTTTAATATTTATTTCTCTATATCTTCCAAAAAATTAATGTGAAGATTCAAAACATTATTTGGAGTGGAAGCATCATGGAAGGAAAAGAGACCACAAAACCTTGGAAAGTTTCTTCTTTCTCCACCCCTGGGTGTCTCAAAATTAAAAATATACAATTTTTTAATCATTCCCTTCTCGTTAACATCATTGGAAGATTAATAACAATTAAAATAAATCTGTATGATTCCTACGATTTATATTTTATAAAATATACTTACATGATGTTCAACCTACCTAGAGTCCTCCCCCTGGCCTTGCTCGAGGGTAGTCTCTCAGAATATCCTATTTCACTCTTGTTGGTTGGTTAATAGAAACTCTTCTCTTAGATTTTGTCATGGAAACTGGAATGACATATCAATGATGGAATAAGGTGACTCCTCTGACCGGAATATGGACATTAGTATATCATTCGAGGATTATATCTGCAACATAGATCTCTTTCTTGATGACATTACTGCATATATCTCTGACTATGAGTTTCTAAATCAGGATGATCTTCTAATGTGGGAAATATATCCTATTGTAATTCTAGAATCCAAAAAATTCTACAATCATTTGGTACATGGATGTTGACATTGTATTTATAACTAAAAGATGTAGCTTATTCCTTCATGGATCAAGATGTTATGGAGATTGGTAAATAACAATAATCCTTTTGATGATAAAATTCATCACTTGTGAATTTCCCTATGCTCTAAATGTGCCCTATATCATCAACATAAGGAGGATTTTTAAAACCTTTTCCTATGACGTGAAACTGCATCCCCTCTTGGTAAATCTATTTTCTATTTGTTTGAACTGAATTAAATTTTTCCCACTTCCGTACTGGATTTTCTATATGCTATCTACGACATTTACTTCTCTTAGAAGCTATCCAGAAGATAAATACAAGGTTTAATTCTACTTTCAACAATACCATGAGGGATTTCATTATCCTTAGATGGATAAACATCAAATGGAACTTCCCCAAAGCACATGGCATTCTTGAGGTCTTCTAGATTTGTTTCGTTCAGGGCTAGATAATATGAAATATAGATGGTGATTTAAGGGGAAATCTAGGGAAGATTAGATGTAGTGATACTTTAAGAGATCATTATGGTAATGTGGTGGAAACTATTCATTGACCATATGGGCATGAAAATTGTCTTGAAGGATAAATGAATGGATTTGGTGGAGTTGTTTTCACTTCTATACATATTAATTTGAATAATATAAGTTTGTAGTCTGACTCTGCAACTATTTTTTAGGCATTAAATATGGGAACGGTCCACTATTCATAAAAGATGATGGAAAAATGGACCAGATATCTAGAAATTATTTCTTCCCTCAACTACAGTATCATGCACAAAAATCCTGAAGAGAATTACCAGGATGACAGTCTTTCAAAAAACTTTTTTTTGAAGAGGGTTCTCATCATTATAAATTAATACCTAGTGACCAGAATCTCATGTTTCAACCAGATAAATGTAAAATATTATCTTTTATAATCATGTAAGAGCTTTCATTGTTTTATAAAAGATATTATTTGCTCACTTTTATAAAAAAAAGGGTAATTCAGTATATACTATTCATTATTACCATACTAATTGAGAGGAAAAATTTAAATAAAAATATTTATTTGCTCATTTATGTTTGATGTGGGGTATCTTGTATTCTATTAATAAATGTTTTTTCTTTTAAAAACAAAGGAATTTTCAATCTAAGGGTGTTATAAACTCATCTATGCATGTTATTTATTTTCTATATATACTATCTATCATGATCTTCCTCTTTTTAAATATTAGGGTTTTACATTCTACCACCTTAAATAAAATGTTTCCTCTTAATTTCTTCTTAATATCGGTAATCATGGGTTTCACATTTGGAAATATATTTTATTGGAAACCGAAATCAAAAAAGGATTAATATAACATCAACTTTATTAGAGGGTATGTTATATATGAAGATTGTATATAAAAACAAATTAAAAGGTTTCCATGTAGGATAACATTTCTGGGAAGTGAAGTTATAAACAAGGAAGTGAATAAAAATGACCAATTATTAATAGATGGTTATATATAATCATTGATCCCATGAAATTTAATGATTAATATAACGTTATGGGCATAAAACCCTGAAATATATGATGAGCTAAAAGGCTATTTCATTCATTGGAAATTAAACATTTTTAATTATTTTTTCCAAGAATCAAGTAATTACATTACAATATAGAATGAAAACACAATTAAATATATATACATGAAAATTATAATTTAATGCATTGGTTTAACATAGATCAATTTTCACATTATCTCCCACTCCATTAAATTACCATCAGAAAATAATTTTAACCCTTATAGAACTAAAATTTACTTTTAATGGATCTTTTTATCCATAATATAATGAGTTTTCATTCCTCATACCTCTAGGTATCATGCAATACCAAAATTATTATCATGAGTCATCCAAATATAAATTAAATTATAATACATCAAAACGTACACCCAAAGTTCATGGTAATCCTTTTCATAAATAGCTAACCATAAGACTCCTCCAAAATATGTAAGACCATATTCAATGTCTATATAATTTAAATGAATATAGTTAAATCAACATTTTATTCCCTAGGAAATATAATTTGGATCTACATTTCACCTAAAAAAATTTAATACCTTGACCACCACAAACCTTATTGAAAACAAGCTTGATTCCGAAAATAAAATCATAAACTTTTGAATATTTCTTAAATATCATGACAAGCAGAAAACTTCCATAATGATAATGAATGCCATCAAAACATTAACCAATGTAAATTTCATAACTATTATCACACAAACTCCTCTCTATCAATATTTTATCAAAATAGATATCATATAAATGTTTATATTCCCTCATTCAGGTGTTTTCTACAAAGATCAATCTTCCACTAAATTGTTTTTCATTATCATATTTTCCATTAACATATGTTCTCAAATCCCTAAAGAAAATGTATTTTAGAAAAAAAAATTATTCATTTCATAATTCTTATAACTAGGTCATAATTAATAAAATACTTATTTGAATTATTTATTGAATAATAAAACAATCAAAATAGTAACACTATTGATTCTCTTTTAATAGAAAAATCCTGACCATGATATTATAGGTTCTTCTAAGTAATTTTACACTGATGGCTATTGAATTTATTTGTATAGTTACCCATATTCATATAATTGAAACGATGAACACAAATAGATTCATTATTACTATTTCAATCATTATCATGGTGGATGTTCTCTCCAAACATAATGAAAACACACATTACCTTTAAGAAAGTATTTGGGTGATTTTTCCACAAGTATCACATTTGGGGAATCATTCGTTCCCTTATTCCCATTATTTATATTTTTCTATATCATCCTCTTTTTTATTTTAATTCATATATAATCAATAAGTCATTCCAAATATTTTATATTTTTTGATATCATAGGACAATATGCCCTCATTGGATGAGAATGCTTTCAAGAGTAGTTCCATTTAGTGTATTGAATTAACAACATCATAAAATATTCATTCTTAATATTTTGAATATGTATATTAATACAGTTCTCATTCCATTTTCTATCCTCCATTTAAAAATTTTATCATGGACTATATTAGTTAACAAAATTATCAATAATATTTTAGAATCCCAAAACAAGTAATAAACATCACAAAAAGTGAATAAATTATACAAGGATAATATCATAATAATAATCATGGATTCATTAGAAGAGTTTATAAATCATTAAAAAATCAAATCATTCAAAAAAATCATAAATAAAATTTGAATTAACTGAATAATATCCCCTTTGAGTTTCAAAATAAGTTAAAAATAATACTCATTGTTGTGTACTCGGGGATTATTGAGTCAATAAAAAATATTCATTTTTTGAGTTATTACCTGTACTAAAACTTTTCTAGAGCCACATACACTTTTAGTATCCATACTATAACGACATAGCCATAAAGAAAATAATTTCTTGTCTTTTTTATCTAGAATTATCTTTATTAAAATTCTAAGGATATTTTTAGATTATAGTGTTTGGGAGATATAAACAAATATTTTCAAGAAAATACATACATTATAAGTTGGAACTTCTACTTAACATAAATTATTCTTCAATAATATATTTAAAAATAAATCTCGGTTGACTTTCATTATTTTCATCATGACCATATCTTGGTACCTAATATTCCATAAAAACTATGAAAAAGATTTTAAAATAATGGGATAAGCAGAAATTTTTTAGTAAGTGACATAAAATAAAGGAAATAATTAGTACATTGAAAACCCATAGAATGTTTTCTAAAAACATACATTTTTACTCAAGAAAATGTATCCAATTTCCAAAAAGATCATTTCTTGCCTTTTTAAAATTGACATATTTCCATGAAAGCGTGTTATCAAGCATATAAAAGGTATATAGGTATATTTGGAATTTAATTTCACATGTCACTATTAAAAATCTATTAACCATTATTGTCACCCTTATACTTCGGATAACCCAATGCATTGAAGGTTATAACATAACCATCCATCCTTGTTTTATCACAAAAAGACACATCATTTGTTAATAACGTTACTAGTCATCCTCAAATTATCATGAAACCACAAGTCATTGTTTTAGAACATAACCAAGTTTTATTAAAAACTATAACAAATAACCATAAAATAAATATATTTTATGAATTTTTTCATAATAAAAACACGCTTTGAAAAAAATAAACAACACTTTTTGAGATCCCATATTTTTAAAAAATACACAAACAAAATTGGAAAACATTTTCATTTAAAGTAAGTATATAAACATGTAATGAAATAATTAAAATTTTGAGGGTAAAATATGGTATGAAATTTCATTCCTTCCATAAATATAAAAAACTATTCATTTTAGCTTTTGTTAAAAAATTAAAGGAAGCATATTTTTGAAAGAACATCCATTACTATAGGTTGTACATCCTTCAAACATTTTCAAAACTCATGTTCACATGTTTTAAAACTATTATCAATTATTCTAATACCATATCAATATTTATAAAATATTTTATATCCTTTTATAACATCTTACCCTTCGTTCATTAATATTATTCCATTATTTTCATTATTATGTATGTTAATTTTATTGTTTTCTCATGCATGTTTTTTCATGAACATACTAAATTTATTGAATATTAAATAAATACATAATATAAAAATAATATCTATAATATTAAAATAATATTTAATCTTTAACTAATTTTTTATAACCAATATTTAAGGTTGAAAATGGAAAATGAATCGAATTGTATTATGGATTGTGTATACCAAATGTACACACAAGTGACGATATCATTACATTAATGGATAAAATGGTAAATAAGTGTAAATTAAAATTAAATGGAAGTGGTTTGTGTATTATTAATATGAAAATATTTAATGACAAAGATTAAATTTCTAGAAACAAATTCAATAACATAATGTTATGCAACATGGATTATAGGAAAATCATAATTTGAGATATGGAGGTATGTTATTGGTAAAAAACCGTATTGATAATATATTTGAGGAAAAATACATTTAATAATAATAAAGAAGTTAGAATCTTATAAGACACATAATAAGGATATACTTGAATGAAAAATGAGAGGAGGATGATTCTCTTATTAAATTCAGCAACATAATGACATTACATTATGATTTATTAAAACATTCACTTAGAGATAAAAATTTCAATCATAATTTTGAAAAAAAATTAAATTTATATGGATTTTTAAAATAATGTCTCGTAAATTGGAATTAGAAATGAAATGCATAAAATATAGAAGTCTATTGAATGGAAATGAATAGATAGAGGTCACTTACCCTGAGATGATGCTTCTTAAAGATAGATAAGGACTCCATTAAACCATAGAAACACATAAGAGATAATATTTATATATGAATTGATATATGATTCATGTATAATGGATTTGGTTAGGTTGGTGAGAAGGGAACAAGGGTTTATACTTGAGTATGGGTGGTTTTTAGTGATTAAAAAATGATTATTTCAAATTCATAGCCAACCAATTTTTGGTGGAATTATTTTCAACTATTTTGGTTGGAAATTAATGTCTCAAAGAATTCTTAGGGTCATGAAAAATATCATCCACAGATTTAATGTTTTAGTTTTTTTGTATTCTTATCTACAATTGTTTAACTTAAACTCTATACCTTATTTTACATGTACAATGACAAATATTTCTTTACAAATGATGACTTTTATTATGACTAAAAATAAAAATGACCTTTTTATATAATTTTTAACTCATGATTAAAAATATTGAATCCATTTTTCTAATTATAAAAACATTGTTGTGGAAATTCAATATTTTAAATGAAACCGGAAAATATAAAGAAAAATAATTTTTTGAAGAAATTATATTTCAAAATATAAATATTTTACGTGATTTCATGTATAAAATAAATTTCAAATTCAAAAATTTTATTATTTTAAATAATATTTAACTAATTAAATTTGGATCTAGTCTAAATCATAATTTTATGTTGTAAATACATTATAATTTTAATAAAAACCTGCATTTTTTATTATTTATTTGAGAATAAATAATTTTTTTTAAAATCAAATATCTAATCAAGTATTTTTTGACAAGATTATTTGTAAAATGAAATTATTTTATTATAATTAAATAATATATTCTCAAAATTATTCTTTTAAATATAGTTTCATAAGAAATTAGGTCATTAAAACTATTTCTATTTTTATTTTGAGATTTTCTAGAAATATTAACATTGTATATAACTATTTAATTAAATAATAATAATAAATATGAAAAAGATGTATTATATTAGTACCAAGATTTTTATATTATTCTCACCTTTTGTAATATTTATCCTCATGGTATTATTCACTTATTAATCAAGTGGGTATATTTTTTCCTCAGAGTATTTTCATATTCACATGTTCTGTTTTCAGCCATATGGTTTCTCCAAAAATCCTTAGCCTAGTAAATCACCTCTTTCCATAATAATTACTCTTTATGGTAAATAATATGAATTGTTTATCCTGAATAAAAATGGTTTTCTTTCAACTGAACTACTTCAGGGATCAAAAAATGAGATGAATCTGGTACATACTTACTAAACATTGAAACATAAAAAACATTGTGTACCTAGCATAAAATCGATGTCAAAATATACTTAATAGGAAACTAATACATATTTTTCATAAATTAAAAATGCTCCAATGAACTTTGAACTTAACATTCCGTTTTTACCAATGAAGATAAGTCTTTTCAATGGTTGTGTTTTATTAAAAACAATATCACATGCATCGAATGAATTGTTTTTCATCCTATTATCTTCATAACTGTTATTCATGAATTGATTTGAACCCATATGATGCTAAATAATTTTTACCATCTCATACATTTCTTATACTAATTTTATTCCCAAAAACATTGGTCCTCTTACTTCATCCCAAAAATTTGGATTTCAACACTATATTTCATAAAATACCTCAAAAGGTGTCATCTGTATATTGGAATGAAGACAATTTTTATAAAAAACATAGATAAATAAATATTTTGAACCTAGAGTCCATAGTAATCAATTAAAAAATCATGAATCATGTGTTATATGGTCTAAATATTTTCTATTTTACAGTCCATCAAATTGGGGATGAAGGGTTATATATAAATTCAGTTTAGTCCCCAATATGTTCTGCAGGCCACACAAAAAATTAGATGTAAACCTAGGTTCATGGTTAGATACAATCAAGAGAGTAACTCCATTTAACCTAACTATATTTTTAATATACAACCAATAATGTTTATCTAAGGATATAGTATCTTGAATGGGAAGGAAGTGACAAGATATAGTCAGTTAATCAATAATAACCCAAATTGCATTATTACCTTAAGAGGTCATTGGTATTACCACTATAAAGTCCAAGGATATTATTTCATAATTCAACATTGGCACTAAAAATTATAGATTATACCATTTGGTAATTTTCACTCTACTTTTACCTATAGAAAATTCATAAATTTCATTATAAACTCAATAATATCTCATTTCATTCAATCTCAATAGTAGTACTCCATAAAGTATTTGTACGTATTATGGATGTCATGATGAATGTAAAATGGGGAAATATGAGCATCATTTAATAACTACCCATTAAACTAAGAATCATAAGGAATATATTATATCTTCCAAAATCTCATCATACAATCTTTTTCAACATTAATGTCATGCAGTATACCCTTTTGACCAATTTTATCATTTTCTGAAACTCACGATCATCCTCTTGAGATTTCATAATTATTTCTGAAAGCGTGAATTAAACTAACACCTAAAAAAAAAGAGATGATGTTCAATAATATAAAACATCTTGTAAAGACATTATCAATTCATTTTCCATGTTATAATTTTCCAAATGTAAAAGGATTGATGTAGCGTTATTTTTCTGACTCAAAGCATCTACTACTGTATATTATTTTCTTGTATAAGAATGGATCATTAAATAATAATCCTTAATTAGTTACAACCAACTTCCCTACCACATGTTCAACTATTTTTGAGTGAATATATACAACGCACTTTTATGATTCGTAAATATTTTACACCATGATCCATATAAATGTTGCCATAAAATTTTCAAATAAAAATCCACATTAGCTAATTCCAAATGAAGTGTAGGATACTTTTTCTTGTGATTTTTAATTTACATGATGACTAATAAAGTACATGACTGTTGTAAATCATAACTCAATCAATCCTTTTCAATAAAAATCAATGCAGTAGAAAAAATCACCATTTCATGAAGGGATGGCTAAAACTGCTATAGTCACGAATCTTCTTTTTAATTATTGAAAAATTATCACATTCATTTTTCTTTGTGAATTTTATTTCTATATAAGTTAACATATTCATTTGGATAGAAAAATGAAAAATGTTTTAAAAAATTCATCGATACTACCCGACCAACCACAAATACTATAAAACTGTATGATTTTTTTGTCTTTTTAAGTATTTAACAACTTTTGTTTTAGTAGGGTCAATATTAATTCTATATTTAGAAATAATATAAAAAAGAAAATAATTATATTTATACAAAATTCACACATATTAAATTCACTATATAGTTTCTTTTTTATGATTTTCAAAACAATCCATGGTTTATTTCAAGTTCCTCAAAAAATTTAGTATAAAAAAGTACATCATCAATAAAATCAAACAAAACAATATCAAAAACTCCTGCAAAACATTAATACATAGATCCATAATTATATATGGTTCATTGTATGATCTAAAAGGAATAAATTAAAAATCATAGTGCTCATATACAGTCCTAAAATTAGCCTTTAGAATATCCCCCCTGACCTACAATAGATAGTTCCCCAACCCGAGATCTCCCTTTGAAAAGTGTTGTTCTCTTGAGAGATGATCCAAAATTTCACCAATATATGGAAAATAGTTCTTAAATTTTTTTTATCCAAATATATATACTAAAAAAATATTCTCATCAAACTATATTTTTTTAACAAAAAAATTAGAGCACCTCATGGTGAAGTACTATGTTGAATAAAACCATTGTATATCAATTCTTGTGAATGCTTTTTCTATTCCAATATATATAATTCATCAATTCAATTAGGGGGCTTTAAAAAATTATCTGAAAAAATAGAAAAATTATACTCTAATGTCAACATCATGATAAATGAATAAAACCAATATATATTTTGGGGAAAACATCTATATATTCATTCACTACAAGAATATCAATATTCTAAAATGTTCTATTTTTTTCAATGACATCTTCCCATTAACATTAAAATTAATTTATAGTTTATTTATTAACATCTCAATAGGTTACCAGTGATATAAAATCATTAAAACATACATTATTTTCTATGAAATATTTCTTATCATGGTAAACTGAAATCCAATCAATACAAAAATTAATATGAAACTAAAATATGTGTAGTTCAACATAATTTTTAGGTATGACAATTTCATTGATATGAAAATGAATAATACTCTAAACCATTGTTTATTTAATACTTTTAACCAATGTTTTAACAAAAAGTTCTATCATATATTCATGATATGATATACCTAGTATTATTGAAAATTTATCAAAAATTAAAGATTTACATGATTCAAAAAAAATTAGGGTATTAGTATAATTTGAATAAATAACATACCGCCAACAAATTTATTTTGTGGACAAAAATCATCCATAATGTTAAATAAATATTTTTCCACTCTTTTTTTCTTGGATATGGATGATTTCCTACCTAATTTACCATCTTTTAGAACATGTAATCATATTGACCCACCTCGTTTAAATTTAATCATCTTACCATATTTTATTAATTATTTTTCTAATCATTTTAATTTCATTCATGATTCATGTGACCAAAATATCCTCATTTAAATAATTTCCCATAATTTGAGAGACATTACCTAGGGTTATTTTAAACAAATTTTTCACAATAAGGGAATTTTTTTATTACATTCATATTTCATTGATGAATGGTTGCCTAATTCATGATGAAATGAAATCTTATTATTCATATCATCATGAATTATATACATATCATCAAACTCCATTTAAATTTTTTTATAAAATATAAAATGTTACTCATACAATTTAAATTTCTATGAATCAAATTCTCTTAATAAAATTCATTACAAATCAGAGTAAAATATATTAATTTTATAATAAATATATAATACAAGTTCTGGTATATACCAGTCTAGTCTTATAAAATCTTCTTCATATATCAAAATATTATCTTTATCTTTTAAACAGAGTTCCATGAATTTTTTCTCTATTCTTTGTTGAATAGAATTTGGAAAATATGTTTCTATAAAACGACTCTTAAAATAACTACATTCAATAACATCAAGATAATATTTCTCTCTAGTATTATTTAATATGGACCACCATCGATCAGAATAATCATCAAATTGCTAAATGGATAGGATTACATCATGGAATTCATAATATCCCTTGACTTTAGATAACTTTTACACAATGTTTAACCATCCGTAGGATACCACTAGACTAGAGGTTTCACAAATAATTAGAGGGTGTTGCCTCATAAAATGATCTACGTCTAACATATTCCTCAGTGGTTGATTCAGATGATCCCTATCATCAATCCCATCAACTTTTATAGATTGTGTCAACTGAGATATCATTGTAAAAAAAAATTATTCTCATTCCAGCTATCTCAGGATAGTGATTTGGATTTTAGTTTTCCTCTAAATTCTTTCCTTACATAGCTTCCTTGTTTCATATTTTAAAACCCGTTGTCAAAAAATATCTTATACAAGGAAACATTGAAATAATCAAATTTTATATCATTTCAACATAACCATAAAGTTAAAAATTAATTTATGGGTCTTCGATTAACATTATCATAAACCATAAAGTCCTCTAAATTTCCCTATGATTCAAAATGAAAGTATATGACCATAAAAATAATATATAATAGTTCTCTTTGAACTATAAATCACTTTCATGAAATTCTGAGAGTATTTTTAGTATAAAATTTCAGTGAAATAGAAAAAAATGATACAGAATAATCCATAACATCAAAATTTGACACTTATACTAAGTATTCATTATTTCAACCAAACAACACTTCTTAAAAATAAAATAATGTTTTTTTTCATTATCAGTCTTAACAATTTTATTCATTCCCTCATCCTTGTCTCTACTCTTCCATAAAACCGATGAATAACATTTCTGAAACAAAGGATCAGCCCAAAAATCTCATTCATGTTTAGAAAATAATGTAAACCACTAGTCTAGTTAAAACCCAAAAAAATTAGTTTCTAACAAATAGAACTTTTTTACTCTAAAAATGGATTCATCATTTCAAAAAGGTCATTATCTTACATTTTAAAAATCAAATTATTTCCATGAAAACTCATTAACAATCATATAAAAGATATGTATGTATATTTCAAAATAATTTTAACATATCACTCTTACAAATGGAGTTAACAATATGGACAACCTCTAACTCTATAGTATCTAATTCATTAGAGGATATAAAACCACCATTTATCCTTTGTTTGTCACAAAACTGGCCATCTTTGGTTAATAATGTTACCAAAAATCCTTATTTTATTATGGGAAACCCCATATTTATTTTATAACAGAAACACCTATAATCATAGAAA
This sequence comes from Viscum album, assembly GCA_963277665.1. Lineage (NCBI taxonomy): Eukaryota > Viridiplantae > Streptophyta > Magnoliopsida > Santalales > Viscaceae > Viscum > Viscum album. The sequence continues at coordinate 864,423,273 of OY728137.1, read as the reverse complement.
ATTATCATGGACCATAACATAAATATAATAAATGAAATATTGCATCATAAAAACACCCTTTCAGAAAAATAATCTTCCCATTTTTAAATAATTAATTTTGAAAAATTGTATAGGTATAAAGGAAAATACATTCTCTAAATGTATCAAAATAAACATGTAAAGTAATCTCAAAAATACACTTGAAAAATAATGGTGGGAAATTCAATTCATTATATATATGTAAAAAAGTTTTTTTGACATTTTTAAAAGGAAAATGTTAATGAATGATTTTAAATGAAATTCTCGAACATCATGCACAAATTCTTTCAAACAGGTGAAATACAACATTATAATGGTAATAAACATGTAATTAATTATTCTAGAACCATATTCATATTTAAAACATTTTATATCATTCTTTTATAACATCTTACCGTCTTTTTATTAATATTATTTAATTATTTTCACTTGTTTGTGTGTTAATAACTTTATTTTACCAGGTTTGGTTTTTCATAAAAGACCTTATTCTCTTATATATCATATATATACATCATTTACAGAATTAAGTTAACTCTATATGAACCATATTTAGTCCTTAAATAAATTTTTAAAACCATTATTTAATTTTGAATATGTTAAATGAATCTCATTATATTGGTAAGATAATATATCATACGTATATATGAGAGACGATATCATTCCATCAGTAGGTGAAATAGTAAATAAGTGGATGATATTTTAATTTAAAAAATTAATAATTAATACTTACATCAAGGTATATTTTCATATAAATAAAATAGTTTAGGTTATTCAAAATTTTAAAATATTTCGGTTAAAAAGAAAAAATTCATGAAACAATTTCAACTGCATAACAATATCCGACATGGATTATGGGAAAAGAATAATAAGAATTATTTAAGGTATCTGATTCATAATTTTTATATTATATGTAATAATAAAATTAAATGAATAAAAATAAATATTATAGACCCCTATAATATATATGAAAAATATGTACTTGAATGAAGAATATGATGAAGAGAATTCCCTTACTAAAATTCAATAATATATCAATAGTGCATAAAGAATCCTAAAACTACAAACCAAGTGAGAAATGAGTCTCAAATAATTTGTTGATAAAAATTATAGTAACATGTGTGGGAAAGATTATATTCCATTTATATTAATTATATATTCAAATAATAAAATAAAGAGGCATCATGAATGGAAAAGAAGAGAGAGGGGTCCCTTACATTGGGAGGATACTTTTTAAAGCTTTAGAGAGAGTCTATTGATCCTTGGATCCTACTTTGAGACAAATTTTTTATGGGAATTGAGATAGAATTAATGTATAATGTATTTTGTGTAGAATTTAAGGTGGTATTGTTGGTTATTTATATGTGATGTTGGGTGGTCAAGTAAGTAAATAAATATTATTTTGTATTTAACTGAAACCAAGTTTGGGTGGTATAAATTTAAATAATTTTGGGTAGATAATTAATGTTGTAAATTATGGTTAGGTTCAAGAAACAATTAACCACCCATTTAATGTTGTAGTTTTTAGGTATTTAAGTATTTTATCCTTTACCAATAAATCATTACATTATTTTACCTATACTGTAGTAAATCCTTTTTCTACCATAATAAAAAAATTATGCATAAAAATAAAAATTATATTTTTACATAATCTAGACCATATGATTAATAAAATTGAGTCTATTATCAAAATTTCATATCTTGAGCTGGTAGAATTTAATTTAAAATTTATCTAAAAAGTAGAATGAAAAATAGTTTTTCTAAGAAATATCATTTTAATATTTGAATTGTTTTTATAATAAATTCAATTTCTAAAATCTGTAGGAAAACCATGAATGTATAAATTTAAATAAAATTAAATTAAAAATAAAATTGAATCATAATTTCACCTTTTATATAAAATACATTTTAAAAAAAACCAAAATTCAACAATATTCACTGAAAGTTCAATATATTCAAAAATTTAAAAAAAAAATTCATTATGAGATTATAATTTCATGTTGAATTAAAATGCATTTTTTTCAAACTAAAGTTATAAAATAAAAAATTTAATCAAATATATATGACCACATATGAAATGAGTTTAATAAAACTATTTCAATTTATATAATATGAAATAGAAAAAATATTTATATTGACTTTAACAAATTAATTTATGATTACTAATAAATATTAAAAAATTATTCAATCATAACTATGTTATTACACCGATGGCTATGTATTACTAAAGAAAACCACATAATCTCATCCTCTCAAGAACTTTAGAGTGTTCTTCTTTACTTATGATAAAATTATTTCATAGTTTTATATTCTCTAATCTATGTTTTAGTAAACCTAATTTTCTATGTTTATATATAGAATTATATGATACCAAATATAATTACTACGACCCTAGTTTCCCATAATTCGTGGTTAATTTATAAAATTTACACAAGATACAATTTATCTCAATGCAAAAGACCAAATAATTTAGTAGTCTTGGACAACCGGATACATATCCTAAAATCAACATTACATATTAAAACAAAAAATTTAAAACAGTGTTTTATTTTTGAAAATAATTATTTCCCATTGCATATACCTATATATCAATTAAAAAACACATATTAATATCTTCAAGAATGTTAAAGATAAGAAAAGGGTGAGCTTTAATACTCATTATTGGCAAGTGTAGAGAAGAACCTATCATGAATAAATAATCATTGTAAATATGGAATATTAAATTACTGAAACAAATTTAATTTTAAAAAACTTGATATAAATATAGTAGAATTAAAGGATGAATAAATAAATCAATATAAATATTCCCATAACCGTGAAATATATCCATGGATATTCAAGATAATCAAGTACTCTCATGGAAATCAATAACTTTTCTTATACTGAGGTAAAGCATAATTTTGGACATCTTAAACATACTTTAAATACATTTTACAATGCAATTTATATTTGTTGGTAGAAAACTGACTAATTTTACCAACATATTTGTGTCATGAGACCTATCATTACATCAAAGGGATATCTATAACCAACATCACTCATCACATACTAAGTACAATTAATTCATTATTTGAAAGGGTAAAATCATAATCAAAATTAATATTAATATATTAAAACCAAAATTATAAATATTATTACTTATCCCAATAAAATATACAACATCATAAACAAACCATTATAATATGGGCAGTGGTGATAAAATTAAAAAAAATTCATTTGTAAAACTAATAATAAACCATTAAAATAAATAAAAGGATAATATAAATAAGACATATCATATGTGGATCATATATACAATCAAGGGTTAATTTCACTGATGAATAGACATACCATGAAAATATCCTTAATATTTTCAAAAGGAAAATGAAATATTTTTTTTAAAATATTTTTCAAAATAAGAATCCCAAAACAAAATTAATATAGTTTTATTTTTAAATATACTTGGAAAAATATAAAATAAATATTAAAACATAATTTAGTCATGAAGGTATAAAATTATGTTCATGTTGTAAATGTCAAGAAAAAAATACCATTTATATTTTCTATAAAATAAAAAGTAGAAAGCTTTTCAAAAAAGATTTTAGAATCCATTCAAAACAATTTTTAAAAGTAAAATGTCAGTTAAAATATATTTAATTAATTATTTTTATAATGTTAAACTATTTCTTGAATTTTTTTTAAAAGACATGATTTTTGATGAAAAAGGATTCAATGTCAAAGAGAGTAATAAAGAAAAGAAATATTAAAAAAATTCTCAATCCTTTTAAGTTCCAAATGTGGTAAAATGGTTCCATTACATGAAAATATCTTTAATTACCCAAGTTTGAATAAATAATATGGGTTTATGATAAAAATAAAAGACAATAATTCCCCCCATAGGATACATAAACATAAAAAAGTCTTGAATAATGATGAAATTGTGAAATAAACCCCTACAAATATGGTGAGTTTTGAGTGACCGGACCCATATATGAAATAAAATAAAATGAAACATTAAATAACAAGAATATAAATAGGTTAATGATATATAATATTAGTGGTCAATATGGATTATATCATAGGGAAGTGAAAGTGATATGAGAAACCCTTACCCCTATGGTAAAATTTAAAATATATCACCTTAAAGAATAAACATTACAAGATAAATTAATCATCATGAATAAATTTTATTCATGTAAAATTATTAAAATGTTAATTATATACTCCACATAATAGTTAATAGGTTCATATTAAATAATATGTCTCAAGGTAATGTAAATTGAGAAGAAGTCAGTTAACTCATGTTCATTTTCCTTCATATGTGTTTGTAACTATATTATAATAAAAAAAAGTTTACAAAAAATTTATTTTATAACTATATCAATACATGTAAATCCATATTTGTTTTACTTATACACTTTTGTAACCCATTTATTAACAATTCATTGTTAAAATCACTATTTTGGGTGATGATTTCTTCATTTTCTATTTATTTTTTTGTTCTATAATTTCATACCTTTTACATTAATCATGGTCCCATAATATCCAGAATTTATTACATGATTTTCATATCACATATTTTCTATTTATATTAATTTATTGTAATTTATAAAATATAGATATAATAATTTCATTACACTATTTATGTAGAAGGTATGCCATATATACAGATGAATTTCGATTCCATTTTTGTATGAATGGAAAAAGGAATAAATATTAATTCATAATTATAAAATAATTAATATTATATAAATATATTATATTCATCAAATCCATCACAATTACTATCCACGTAAAAATAAAATGAATATCATTTCACATCAGTATTTATAGGCGGTAACCCAAATATATGAATGAGAAACGTTATTGTTTCCAATGTATTAGAAATTAACAAGTTAGAAGTGATATTATAGTTAAAAAAGTAGTATTGATTTTTAAATATCACATATATTCATTAGTTTTGTCCTCATAACTTTATTTGTAATGCTTAAGAAAATAATGAGTTGCATTAATTCAAGAGGTTGTTGTTTATCTTACACATGAGCAATGTTATCATATACCCCCATTGAATTGTATGTAAGAAGTTAAATGTGATATAATAGTTACAGAATTAAAATAATTTTATAGAATATAAATATGGAAAATCCATCATTATATTCACCCTTGAAAGGTTGTGTTGGAAAATTAATTACATAGGTTTGCAAGTTGGTAGTCCATTGTTCACATGATTTATGGTTCCATTTCCCATTTTATTGAATTGGATATGGATATAGGATATAATATTAACATACCAACATATCATTATATATATTATAATTTTTATTAAATTTTTATATTTAAATAATATTATAAGTATTTATAAGAATAATTAAAATGACTACGCATAGTTAAAAACATTACCTATTCTTTGTGAAAACAATATTGATTTGATCTAAATCTGTTCTAGGATACATTATTCATCAAAATAAATTCAACAAGGATGTTTTTATGGAATAAAGGATGGTATTTGTTATGGTTATGGATGATACAAAGGGCTTTGGGTGAGTGAAGAGGATAGGATATTGTGTTTCCTTTTATAAGTTGGTGAGAGGTCACTCTTGCAATTTTTTAAAGGAATCAGTTACGCCAACATTTATATCATGATAAAATCCTAAAAAATGGCCAATTATCAACTAATTAGTGGTATAAGGTCTAAATAATGATACTAAATTGGTTTTTAAAAGTTCCAGGTGATTTATAACCATTATCATTTTATTTAAACCCCCCGATAAATCCATATTTTCCATATCACCTATGATTAATTTTTACAATTTTCACAATTCCTTATGGTAAAAAATTAAGTTGAACTTATTAGATAATAAAATTTATTCTGATTAAAACTATGGAATACATTTACCCAAATTTAAATAAAATTAATTATTGAATTCAAATTAATATTAAATCCACTCAAGCGTCGAAAAAATGGTTTTCTTGAAATAAAATCATTGAAAAGATTAAAATGTTTTTATATCAAAATTCTATACGAAATTGATGAAATTGACTTAATTAGTTAAATTTTAATATAATTTAACAAATTTGACATTAAAAGAAATTTTAAATGAAATTTATTTAATTTTTTTTACTATTCATCAAGGAGATAATATTTTTCTGTAAATTATCAAAAATTAACCCAAATATTTTTTTACATATATACTTAAATAAATTATGTTTATTTATTTAAATAATTTTTTTAAATTTAATAAATTTTAGTTCTAATTTATGTATAAAATGATAGATTAGTCCTCCATTCATAGAAAATACATTTTTTCAGAAATCATTTATTTCTCTTTTAAATTGTTTTTATCTTATTTCTAATAAATAGATAACAATTCAATTTATTTTATACATGTTTAAGCCCAATAATTTTTACAATTTATATATACATATTCATACCCTCCAAAATTAAAGTTTATATTGTAATGTTCATAATAATATATTATTAGAGTATCACATTTTGATTAATCATAGTGTTGCATGAATATTAAGATATCGAATATATTATATTCATTTAAAAGGAAATATAATTTAAAGTCTTAGGGTGTTACATTAACATATTTTTCTTGGTGTTTAGTGTCGTATATGATGTTAAACATGATGTTCCACTTTTATAATGTTGTGCTGTTATAATGATATATGTGAGAAAATTTAATCATAAGGATCCATTTATTATTCATTATATTAAATGAGGGATCCTGGGAATTATCCAAGTAAATTCCGTCTTCTAAAGGCTTACATATAAGAAAATTAAGGAAATGTTTTAAAATATTATTGTTAAATTATTTTATTATTGGAATTCCATATATATTTTAAAAAAATATTTTTTTTTCAATGGTATTTTAGTTATTAAATTAATGAAATATATAATGAATGTTCTATGTTTTGTAATTATATATTTCTTCATTAACATAGGAGATATGGATACTATCACGGTTTTATTATTTTAAGATTGAAAGTTGGTTTAATGGCTTTAAACCCATTTTTATATATATTGTGATGTGATTCTACTATGATTAAAGATATCTTGGAATATATTTATTGCAATAAAACCCATTGGTTTGGTAAATGTTTTAGTAAATACTCATTTAAGGAATAATTCCCTTATATTTAGTCAGGGTAACATTAAATTTATTGGAAACATTTAGGGATTATCTTGTTTTTGATGTTAAGGTAATTATAGGTTGTTACACCTTTCATAAATTATAATAATTATAATAATATAGTTGTATAAAAATTATAACCCACATGTAGGGTGAAAATTTATCACATATATCAATTCCACAAGGATTCAACCCAGAAGTTAAAAAACTAATGGTGATACATCAACCACTAGACTATGTGAGGTTCATATTAATATGTCAATGTTTTTAATTAAATGATTTTATTGATTAATATTAATGTTGATATAAAGTAGTTAATGTATAGGTTCACAAAAAATATATTTTATTGAATAAATTATGCTGCTAGTTTTGGTTTAAGAAAATATTCTGAAATATAAAGAAAGACTTTTCACTTTTTTATGGACCTTTTGATATGTTAAAATTAAAATTTAGAGCTTCATTGCTAAAAAATTAATTTTTGGATATTAATTTCATGGTGTTTGAGTTGAATCGGAAATTAATCATAAAAGAAGCATAATATGGAATTATTATTTTCATGACCCCGTCCCCATAATGTGTAACCCTCCGGCACCGATGAAGTGATATAGGAGACAGTGACCCATGAGTCCCACCTCTAGTAGGCCCAGGGATGCCGACTAGCATGAGGGTATAGAAAACACACAAATGGGTGGAATTGCCCTCTATGAGAACACATGATAAAGAGAGAGAAAAGATAGACACCATAAAACTATATCTAGGGATGTAATATAAAAGAAAACCCAAGTACATATATGTAATTACATGAAAAATTATTGTAACTGAAAGGGAAAACATCAAATACCAAAGGAAAGTAAAATGGTAGTGATCATGAAGCCTGAACAGCTCCTCAAATGTAACACCCTGAGATTTTATGAAAAATATTCTTTTTAATTTCATTAACATCTTGTGTTGTCTGCTACACCAAAAGGAGCTTGCACAACACGCATCCCTGACTTGGCTTTCACTACACGCAATCGCGACCTTCCACGATAGCGTGTGTTGTACGCAATGCCGATTTTCACTAAACAACGATATGTTATAAAAACTAGCTATTATGAATAGTAATACCCACTTTTTGAAATTTTATAAATTTTATCATTCAAAATGGACTTCATTTTTGGTTTAGGAATATCGAAATTATACTAAGGTAAAATTTTGGTATTTTTCTGAAAACTTTCAATTTTTGATGAATAGTGAAAACACTAGGTTACTATTTAAAAACCGACTTTTTATTTAAGTATTTATTTATTTTATTTAAATTTATTTTAGGTCAAATTGATACATAATACCTATATAAGTTCAATGTAATTCATTGAAGTCATTTTTATAATAAATTTAGATATATAAAAATTTTATTGAACTTTTGACCGTCTTTTACCAACCTCCTAGGAGAATTACAAAATTCACATAATACATAATTTTACAGATTCTATGAGTGGAATTTCACATATCCGAGAGACAAGGTTGATGTCGGTAAGTAAAATTTGGTTCAATGAGATGAAAATAATTTTTGGTCAATAGTAACTTTTTACTTTTTTTTACCACGGTTACAAGTAAATAGGGTAATTAAGGGTAAAAATGATATTATTATTACCCTAAAAAATGTCCTAATTATATTGGATAAGTTTAATTAGACCAAAAACAACCCTAGGAATAAAATATGACCATTTAGGGCCACTTGGATTAGATTAGGACATTTAATATTAATTTATTTAAAGAAAAGGTTAAAATAGTTAAAATCAAAGTTTAATTACTAAACCATTTTTAATATAGGGTTATACATAATATAAATTCGACTATAAATATTCATTAGAAAGGTAAAAATATTTCCTACATAATGGTATTTTATTTATATTTTTAGACGTTAAATAATGTAATTTATTTATGACACAAAGATGATGCAGTAATTATCTTATTAATGAAATATTGACATAACTGATGTTATAAATACCCAAATAAATGTAATTTGATACTTTTTATGAATTAAAAATATTTTATAGGTTAATATGACATGTAATTAGTGATTTAAATAACTTTTTTTGAACTAATATTTCTGTTATGATTTTCACCAAAATCAATTACCAAATAGTGTTAAAATTGACATAAAATAGTTTTTAAAACAAGTATTATATTATTAATTGATATTTTATTCCTAAAAATCTACATTTCGGCCAAATAACTCTGATACGGTTATATATATTAATTATAAACAACTTGGGGTTCGTTTGGGTTGTTATAGTAAGTTTATTAACCTTATAGTGTAAGAACACAAAAATACATGGTAAAAGTAAAATTATCTTACTTAAAGTTAAATCTAAATGATAAGGTTAAAATAGTAACCTAAACTTGTTCAAATTATATTTGATGAGAGTATTTAGACCCATATTCACCTTAGACTTTAAATAAATCAATTTGGAGCTATTTAAATCCGAATATGACTTTATAATTAAATAATATTTTTAGTTTTTCAAAGGTGCCCCAATCCTCCCTTATAAATGGAAACCTCCTCCCTCTCTTCCTCACACCACATTGAGCCTTCAAGATCGGCCAAACCCTGCCAAATTCTCTTATCCACTTACCTATAAACATAATAGAGGTCCTGGTCTTCTTAAAAGAGCAATTTTAGTGCCCTAAGAGGAGGTCTCAAAGAGGCGCTTCAAAGAAGAGGTAAAGTCCGTTACCGATTCTTTCAACTTTATTTCTTCTTCCACTTATTCTTCTTTATTTGTTTCATTATGAAGTAATAACATCAGTATCACTAACATACTGATATGTTATTATAAGTATGAAACAACCCCATTTCACCTTCTATCCATCCTACGGAAAACAAAATCACCGCGTGTGCGTGCGTACACAATATCGTCTCCACGCCGTGGTGTAATCTGTTTTTCCAATACCACCTTACTTGGATGGGTATAATGGTGTAAATAATAACTATACATAGTTATTATAACATCATACGGATTTTGATATATTGTATCATCCACTCCAATTCAAATAAATAATTATGGAAATGTTATCATTGCTCGTGCGTACGTACGGACTACCGTCTCCACGACGCGATGAGATTAATTCCCAATGTTAACCATTAAAGAATGATTATAAAGTATATATAAGAAATAATAATGAAATATATGAAATTATAAAGATACTGTATTTATTTATATGTATGTATGTATTTCATCTACTTAATTCCATTATAATCAATAAGGAAACAAAAACAGTGTTCATGCGTAAGTACGGCCTACCGTCTCCATGAACGGTGTATTTCTTTCCATTTATTGATCTATTATATATATGTATATTCTGAATATATATTATATATCAATAATGTTTTATATTCTAGAAATAATCATGATCTAAGTAATCATATGAATAATTACAAGTCAAATCACGGACCATAAATGAATCAATTTTACCCAAAACGCTACATTAACCTGAATTTAAAAATGAACGGGTAATATAAAGTCATAAATGAACCATATATGATATCATAACAATGAAGATGATTATGTAATAAGTCAATGACATTATTTAAATCATTATACAGGAGGTTAAGATACATACGAAACATATAGGACATAAGGTAAGGGATAATTTTTCAAATCTCATTTTTATCCGAGATTGCTTATTTGTAAGTATTTACTAGAGTTACTGAAATAGTCCATGTCCATGTTTTATAAAAGTGTTCTCATGTATGTTTAATGTCCTTTTTACCCATTTTGACTTTTACCCCATTGAATGGAAGGAATCATTCTTTTATTTACCCTACAAGGTACTTTTTGACTTTTCCAACAAAAGTACGAGAAGAATGTTTTTTTAAGTATACGGCATGAAAGGATTTTAACAGTTTTATAAATCCTTATTTTCATGAAGCTTCCTCATAATATTTCATGAATATTTTCAACAAAATATCTTTATTTTAAAATTTCATGACTTTTTGTGAAAAGAAATTGGTTTTGAAGAAGAAAGGATATTTTCCTCAAGAATTCATTTCAATTGTTTTATGAAAACCATTTTTCCATATAAGATGACATTATTTCATATGTGTATGTTTCAAGTATAATGTCTCTATGATTTACATGGTTTCACTTTTCTTATGATATCCATTTCTTTTATATGGATTATGTGATGATGGGATTATGTTTATGAAATCCATTTTATTCGTTGGGTTATTATGTATGATGTATGTTTATTTTCTGGAAAAAGTAAGGATGATATAATTATGAGATGGGTGGGACCTATATCTCCCTCCAATTCATTGGGTAAAGATTTATATCTCAAGAGATAGACATGGCTGGAACGGTAAGTTAATCCGGTTCAGTGTTACTGGACTGAAATGAGGAGTGAACCTGATTCAGAAAGGGACTGTTCACTAAGATGGTCTTGGAAGCAATGTCTTGGATACTATGGAAATAATAACATGTTCTTAATGGTTTCCACAATTACATGTTTTATTCCCATGCTATTTTATCATGATTGATGTTCCCTTATGATATATGCCTTACGTACTTACATGATTCATGTCTTTGCTCAAGATTTTGATGTTTAGATTTTATGTTCAAGTTTTTGCATTCAAATGTTTATGGATTGTTTTATGTTCTCTATGTTTACCCTTACTGGGCATTTGAGCTCACCCCTTTTATGTTTTCTTTTCCCCAGGATATAAAGAAAGTTTTTAGGTAAGAAAAAAAGGGGGAAGATCTTTATGGGAGATGTTGAAGATATTTAACCATGATTAGAAGATTATATTCTGAGTTTCAAAAGACACTAAACTATTACGGTCCTTGTGTGTCTGTTTTTGTTATGTACTAAGTATTCAAAAAAAGTAATGTAATGTCCATGTACGTCAAGCTTCGGGTCACTACAGTTGGTATCAAAGGAGAGGTTTAGTCAACCATTGGAAACTAGGATGCGAAAACGTTAGTGAGATCCATAGAGATATTTCTAAGGTATGTCTAAGGATGTCCCTAAGGATAAGTATACGTATAGGATATAGTCCTAGAACTATGGTAAAAATCACCGAATTTAACCTAATATATTAGATATTGATGGTACTCCACCTTTATTATGTTGTTTTCCCTAGAATGATTTTTTCCCCTCACTCTATTGTTTTTAGGATTTAGAAAATGGCTGGAAACTGGAAGATTCACGATAATGGAGGATATGGCATACAATGGAATGATATTATTCATTAGAAACCAAATGAAACGAGATTTGGAAGTCCAAACATCGTTATTATTCTTAATCAACAGTCTCATAATATGATCAATAATATCAACTTTGGTAAGTTTCCCGACTCAGATAATAAGAGAAAGATGGAGTTTCATGATGATCATAGAGAAAAGAAAGTTCAATTTCCCTCATGTAAATCATGTGGGAAGAGGCATCAGGGAGATTCTTTCAAAGGATCTGGAAGATGCTTTGGGTGTGGAAAAGGACACAAATACAATAAGTGCAAAGGAAAAGGTTCAGTTAACACCATGGAAAAGGATAATGGCATTTCTACGACATCAATAATGATTAGATGTTTTAAATGTGGAATGTATGGGCATTATTCAAACCAATGCCCTAAGGGAAAATCTCATGAAGAGAATCAGCATGGTCATATGAGTAGTATTTATGTGGATAATGATGAAGAGACTACAAATGAAATATGAGATGAAATAAATGATGAAGATCAGTCAGTGGTTTAAGAAGTTAGTGGAATGATTGTATGTTTATAAAGAATAATGTATGGTACTATGTAATAAAGAATCATCTAATGATTATTACACTGTTGTTTTTTCTAAAGTATTTGAAAGTATATGTTGAATGGTACCGATAACCATGAAAAGTGATTCAAATATTTTGGAAAGCAGATGATATGCGCATAATGAAGGGATAACAAGATAATTAGATGTTTGATTGTATTCATGAGTTCATGATTGATATAAGTACTAAGTGATATCATGGTCTGAGTATATATAATTTTGATGATTTTGGTATGTGGAAAGTGTTAACTTTTAACTGCATTCGTGTTTTCACTAAGGTTCAATGGGTATTCATTCTTCAAGAGAATACATGATTAAGGTATTCACATGTTTGTAATTTGACCAACAATATATATCTTATGATATATGGGGGATAAATGATGGCATTCACGTGATTGTTATGTGAAATTTCAAGTAATCAGTTTCTTTATACTATGAGCTTGGACCAAAGTATTTTAGATAATCCTAAAGATTGGAATGGATTATGTTGGACATAAGTTAGTATTGTTTAAGGATATAACCTTTTTCGATATTATTGATGGGATGTTATAGTAATATAGTTTAATAAAAAGGACAACCTGCAGGACGGGCGACAGCCCATCACGTCAGACAAGGTTGTGGGAATCGAACCCACAACCGAAGTGAGACTGGCCTTTATTGCATACCAATGGCCTACAGGAAGTCCCTGGTTAGTAGAAACTAGTTTTATTTTATTAAGCGGCATGATAGATGAAGTATAAGTTCTTTTTGGAATCATATACGATTAACCTCACCATAGATGGACTTATGTATATTTGATAACTTTTTCTAACCTTTTTTTTGAAATAGATAGAATGACTCATCATTCTATCACATGATCTGTTAACACTACATAAATTACAAATTCAACTTCATTTCTTTAATAGATGAAGTGGAAATTGTTCAAAGAACCAACAGCAGTGAGATTGTACCAAAATCAAGCAAGTATTTATTCTAATTCAAAATTTTCAACTTTAGGGAAATGATATTGAAAACCAAAAATGTTGTCCTAGTGCCCTTATATCTGATGAATCAGATGGTACCTTAGATCATCACAAATCAGTGGATTTGTGATTGCAGTATTTTCCAAAGCCATGTTCTCTACCACTCTCCATCTGAACATGATGGTTAGATTTCTCTTCCATATCCATAATTTCACCTATACGGAAACCCAGTGATTAGTTTATTTGGGTAACTGTTACGTTTCATACATTTGTTCTTAAAGATTGGTTTTGGTATTCCTTTTTATGATGTGGGTTTCTATTAAATAAACTTTCGAGTAGTAAACCATTTATAACCCCGGCGAATTTCAAGGGCGAAATTCATTTTAAGGGGGGTAGAATTTAACACCCTGAGATTTTATGAAAAATATTCTTTTTAATTTCATTAATGTCTTTTGTTGTACACTACACCAAAAGGAGCTTGCACAACACACATCCCTGACTTGTCTTTCACTACAAGCAATCGCAACCTTCCACGATAGCCTGTGTTGTACGCAATACCGAGTTTCGCTAAACAACGATATGTTATAAAAACTAGCCGTTATGAATAGTAATACCCACTTTTTCAAATTTTATAAATTTTATCTTTCAAAATGGACTTCATTTTTTGATTTGGAATATCTAAGTTAGACTAGGGTGAATTTTTGGTATTTTTTTGAAAACATTCAATTTTTGATGAATAGTGAAAACACTGGGTTACTATTTAAAAACCGACTTTTTATTTAAATAATTTTTTATTTTATTTAAATTTATTTTAGGTAAAAATTGATACATAATGCTTATATAAGTTCAATGTAATTCATTGGAGTCATTTTTATAATAATTTGAGATATTTAAAAATTTTATTGAAGTTTTGACCGTCTTTTACCCACCTCCTAGGAGAATTACCAAATCCACATAAAACTTAATTTTACCACTTATATGAGTGGAATTTCAAAAATCCGAGAGAAACGGTTGATTTCATTAAGTAAAATTCGGTTCAATGAGATGAAAATAATTTTTGGTGAATATTAACGTTTTACCTTTTTTTAACGGTTAAAAGTAAATAGGGTAATTAAGGGTAAAAATGATATTATTATTACCCAAACACATGTCCTAATACTATTGGATAAGTTTAATTCGACCAAAAACAACCTTAGGAATAAATTATGACCATTTAGGACCACATGGATTAGATTAGGACATTTAATATTAATTTATTTAAAGAAGGGTTAAAATAGTTAAAATCAAAGTTTAATAACTAAACCATTTTTAATATAGGGATATACATAAGATAAATTCGACTATAAATATTAATTATAAAAATAAAAAGATTTCCTACATAATGGTATTTTATCTATAATTTTTAGACATTAAATAATTTAATTTATTTATGACACAATGATGATGCAGTAATTATCTTATTAATGCAATATTTACATAATTGATGTTATAAATACCCAAATAAATGTAATTTGGGACTTTTTATGAATTAAAAAAAATTTCTAGGTTAATGTGACATGTTATAATTGATTTAAATAACTTTTTTAGAACTAATATTTCTTTTTTGACTTTCACAAAAATCAATTAGCAAATAGTGTCAAAATTGACATAAAATAGTTTTTCAAACAAATATTATATTACTAATTGTTATTTTTTCCTAAAAATATAAGGTTTGGCCACATCACTTAGATAAAGTTATATATATTTATTATAAACAACGTGGGGTTATTTTGGCTTGTTATAATATGTTTATTAACCTTATAGTGTAAGAACACAAAAAGACACGGTAAAAGTTAAATTATCTAACTTAAAGTTAAATCTAAATGATAAGGTTAAAATAGTAACATAAACTTGTCCAATTTCACTTTTATGAGAAGAGTTTGAACCATCCTCACCTTATACTTGAAATAAATCAATTTTGGGCTATTCAAAACCGAATATGACTTTATAATTAAATAATATTTTTGGTTTTTCCAAATGTGCCCCTCTCCCCCCTTATAAAATGGCACCTCCTCCCTCTCTTCCTCACACCACTTTGAGCCTTAAATATCGGACAAACCCTACCAAATTCTCTTCTCCACTTCCCTAGAAACATCCTAGAGGTCCTGGTATTCTTCAAAGACTAATTTTACTTCCCTAAGAGAAGGTCTCAAAGAGGCGCTTAAAAGAAGAGGTAAAGTCTGTTACCGATTCATTCAACTTTATTTCTTCTTACACTTCTTATTCTTTTGTTTTTTCATTATGAAGTAATATCATCAGTATCACTCACATACTGATATGTTATTATAATTATTAAACATCCCCATTTCACCTTCTGTCCATCCTATGAAAAATGAAATCATCGCGCGTGCGTATGTACGGAATACCGTCTCCACACCGTGGTGTAATCTGTTTTTCCAATACCACCTTACTTGGATGGGTATAATGGGGTATAGAATAAATATAAATAGTTATTATAAAATAATACTGATTCTGATTTATTTTATCATCCAATCCAATTAAATTCAATAATTATGGAAACTATATCATCGCTCGTGCGTACGTACGAACTACCGTCTTCATGATGCGATGAGATTCATTCTCCATGTTAACCATTAAAGAATGATTATAAAGTATATATAAGCAATAATAATGAAATATATGACATTATAAAGCTACTATATTTTTGTATATATATACTTATGTCATCTACTTAATTCCATTATAATCAATAAGGAAACAAAAACAGCGTTCATGCGTACGTACGACCTACCGTCTCCATGAACGGTGTATTACTTTCCATTTATTGATCTATTATATATATGTATATTCTGAATATATATTATATATCAATTATTTTTTATATTCTGGAATTAATCATGATATAAGTAATCATATTAATAATTACAAGTCAAATCACGGACCATAAATGAATCGATTTTACCCAAAACGCTACATTAATATGAATTTACAAATGAAGAGGTAATATAAAATCATAAATGAACCATATATGATATCATAACAATGAAGATGATTATGTAATAAGTCAATGACATTATTTAAATCATTATACAGGAGGTTCTGATACATACGAAGCATATCAGACATAAGGTAAGGGATAATTTTGCAAATCTCATTTTAATCCGAGATTTCATATTTGTAAGTATTTACTGGGGTAATTGCAATCGTCCATGTCCATGTTTTATAAAAGTGTTTTCATGTATTTTTAATGTCCTTTTTACCCATTTTGACTTTTACCCCATGGTATGGAAGGAATCTTTCTTTTATTTACCCTATAAGGGACTTTTTGACTTTTCTGACAAAAGTACGAGAAGAATGTTTTTTTACCGTATACTGCATGAAAGGATTTTTACAATTTTATAAAGCCTTATTTTCATGAGGATACATCCAAAATATGTCATGACTATTTTCAAAAAAATCTCTTTATTTTAAAATTTCATGACGTTTTTTGAAAATAAATTGGTTTTGAAGAAGAAAGGATATTTTCCTCAAGAAATCATTTCAGGTGTTTTATCAAAACCATTTTTCCATCTTAGATGACATTATTTCATATGTGTATGTTTCAAGTATAATGGGTCTATGATTTACATGGTTTCACTTTTCTTATGATATCCATTTCTTTTATATGGATTATGTGATGATGGGATTATGTCTATGAAATCCATTTTATTTGTTGGGTTATTATGATTGAAGTATGTTTATTTTGTGGCACAAGTAAGAATGATTTCATTATGAGATGTGTGGGACATATATCTCCCTCAAATTCATTTGGTAAAGATTTATATCTCATGAGATAGACATGGCTGGAACGGTAAGTTAATGTAGTTCAGTGTTACAGGACTGAAGCGAGGAGTGAACTCAATTCAGAAAGGGACTTTGTCCACTAAGATATTCTTGGCAGCAATGCCTTGGCTACTATGGAAATCATAACATGTGCTTAATGGTTTCCAAAATTACATGTTTTATTCCCATGCTATTTTATCATGATTGATGTTCCCTTATGATATATGCCTTACGTACTTCCAAGATTCATGTCTTTGCTCATGATTTTGATGTTTAGATTTTATGTTCATGTTTTTGCATTCAAATGTTTATGGATAGTTTTATGTTCTCTATGTTTACCCTTACTGGGCATTTGAGCTCACCCCTTTTATGTTTTCTTTTCCCCAGGATATAAATAAAGTTTTTAGGTACGAAAAAAGGGGGGAAGATCATTATGGGAGATTTTGAAGATCTTTCACCAAGATTAGAAGATTATATTCCGAGTTTCCAAAGACACTAAAATATTACGGTCCTTGTGTGTCTGTTTTTGTTATGTACTAAGTATTCCACAAAAGTAATGTAATGTAAATATACGTCAAGCTTCGGGTCTCTATATCAAACCCCAAGCTTGTAGTAACCAGCCCGATCTCTATCCCGTTACAAGTGACCTGAATGTTAGTTTATATCTACGTTGGGTGAGAATAATAGTATACTAGGTTAGATCCTCCCCAAAGGCTCTTATACAAAATTAATGAAAGAATACTAAATTATAGTGAATAATAAGTGAAACTAATTCGTCACCTAAATATGTATACTATGTTCCCACCCCCACCATGGATACTCTTACCATGTATGGCATAGAAGAGTATATAATATAATAAATAATATCAATGGTACCCCACTAACACTTCTCCACTAGTTTTCTGCTATTCCCCAACATCGCATGTCTTATGCATCTCTCTTCAAAAAGGCTTGTAGTAGACACCTGGGTATAGAACCAAAAAATGAACCTCATGAAACACAAGTACTAATTCCACATAACCAATGTAGCCACATAGTTTTTAGGGGCCACTATACCTCCCATTATGTTTATCGTACATCAGGTATTATACCTTTGGAAATTATAGCCCATACACTGAGTAAGGATCCTTAATCCATCATAGAAAATACTTGATACCCCTATAGTGGACCATTGGAAACTATATCTAGATTATATGTGTGTGAATGAAAACAACCCATTACAGCCCTCTACAAACATATATGGGAAAACAAACTGATGTTCCTGCCAGCACTGTAACTATCAAGAGAAGAGAGTAGGCATTAAGGGATTAGTCAGTCATGCATCATCCCACTAGAATGTTGGGGAAAACACCCCCATAGGGCTTAGAGTCCCCATGGTGTTAGTTTCCATAACTAACATGGTAGATTCTCATATTGAAACACAACAAACAACAAAATATACATTTTTTCACAACCACACTATGGGCATAACCATGTCTGAGACTCAACTATAACAAACGTCTCTCAGACATTAGGTACATTAATCCACGAAAATCTAGACATGGAAAACATATGTCATACCCCATGCATATTTTCCTCTTTTGGAAGGAGTGTAAAATAGACCAGATACCTTAATAAGTGGATAATTTAATGGAGATAAACCACCAACAATATTCAAAATGAATCTAACATTCACATCTATCCTATTTCATCATATGTGTTTTCTTCCAGAAAACCCACAAGCATAAAACGATGCACCTTTCCTCTTTAGGAATCATAAACAACCATAACCACTAGACCTCCCATCCCCCACATTCCAAAACCTCCATTATGGCTCATAACACAAACCTAGAAATATGAAATAACAAAGTAGCTGGGCTCTTGGCCCTAAACATGGAATTATTCCTTCAGACGCAATGAACACTAATAGCTCAAAAGAAAAAGGTAATCATCATTACATGAAAAAGGGTAACTCATAAACCTATACAGAATTAAGTTTTATTGATCAATCTGCTCTTTAATCCATCTTGGATTATCTGATTCATTATTATTAGGATCCAACTATAGGAATCCTAAGAAGTAATATATATAACTATCAAAAATTAATTATACATGTCTAATGCATCAATTTTATTTCCATCAATTTAAAAAATCAACAACTAGATTCATTTAAATGCCTTGGTATTTTTGAAAATTAAATTATAATTACACCTTGTTTATGTTCCTTACCAATTTCCATTAATAACAACATTCTAAATAAGGCAATGAATGAAATGAAACTATTTAGAATATTAAAGGGAAATAACATATGATCGATACCAAATTTATTTAACTGGTTAAAATACTTATTATGTAAATTCCATGGTGATCTTGTGGGATAAACATGCTAATTAAACAGTTTCGTGTAAAATAATACAGAAGCGATGAATCCCCTACCTCAAATGGTTTTAGACATTCCCTGCATGAGAATGGTCCAACAGAACATATCATGATCACCACTCCCACAATGACTGTATCCACTTGAGGAATCCATGGAAAAATAGGATCATCCAACACCCAAGAAAGATCCATCAGAACATGAAGACCACATACCATAACATGAAAAAGAGAAATGGGCAGAGATGAACCTAGAAGAATGGTGGCATACCATACATTATTTCGGAGACAAGTCAAAAATTATGTATTGCAAAAAAATAGGGGTTGGGAATGAATCAGGAAGACTCTAAGGAAAATGATCCATGGATTGTCATTTCACCACATGACTCTTATGGGAGAACGATGTCTTGGTGTCTAGTACTGGGGAAGAATGAGGAATAATAATAGGGTCATGAGACATCTCATCCCTTTGAAAATATAAATGGAGCATCAATTTAGTTATAGTTTAAGATTCTACATTAATGGAAGATCTTGTAAATATTATATTATTGTACCAATAAAAGGAACTCAAACGTTAGTGAATATTAATATAGGAGTTATGGGATATGAATCATCCTTAAATCACTTAAAACAAAGTGTTCGACACCATTTACGTCAAATAAAATTTCAAAAGGGAGAAACTATATGAAGCTATAAATATTGTTCACATCTGTCTCACTGACAACATTGTTCACATTTAAGATGCTGACACCGATAGTTCAAAATGAGACTCCAACACCGATAGTCCAAGATGAGACGTCGACACCGATAGTTCATAATGAGATGCTGATACTGATAGTTCAAAATGACATGGAAACAACGACAATTCAAAATGAGATGCAGACATTGACAGTTCAAAATGAGATGTCGACACCAATAGTTTAAAATGAGGTGCCGACACTGACCGTTCAAAATGAGATGCGCACACTGACATTTCAAGTGTCTCACTGATAATTTTTTTTACAAAACCCAAAAAACTATTCATAGAACTGGAAATTTGGAAAAGTGCTGAAGATAAGTCACCTTGCACTCCCAGTAAACACTAGATTTTAGCAAAGGAATGGACCTTAGAGGTCCAAATAATTATATCAAATAACTCTCAAATCATTCTCATCCATGAGAATTCAATACCAACCCAAACAAGAAACATAAAAATGGGTTTGAACAACCACCCTTCGAGATAGCTATCAAGGATCTTACCACCAAATGAGATCAACCGCTTTTAAAAGGGGACACACGAGACCACACAACAACTATGAACAACTCCTAAAAACTCTCCCAAGGTAGATATCTGTCAATTAAAGAAATCCACAAAAGAAACAAAATAAATCCATCTCTTAACCATGAATGTTTTACAAAAACAAACAAACATCATTACAAGAAAATAAACACCAAATAGCCTAGGGTACTAAGAATGGATATGTGACTCACATTCCCATGTAACTCCACCCCAATTAGCTACCATAATACATGATCCAAGGGAATATAACACTCACACTACACCTTATCCATGTAGTCTAGTATCCTTATAGGATAATACTCGAAGGTCACATCATCCTCAATATTGATCTTTACCCAATAGATGATGTGAGAGTCGTCTTAATGATAATGAAGGAGCTACAGAAAATGAAAAACATCATGTATCTGGATCATATATGTGGGGGAAGTGCAACCCAATATGCCACAACTCAAACACGATCC
The DNA here is from genome assembly GCA_963277665.1 of Viscum album. Classification (NCBI taxonomy): domain Eukaryota; kingdom Viridiplantae; phylum Streptophyta; class Magnoliopsida; order Santalales; family Viscaceae; genus Viscum; species Viscum album. Next base: position 864,401,472 of record OY728137.1, on the reverse strand, counting down.
AACACCATGAATTGACCAAAAAACTGGGGAGAAATCATACTCTCTTGACTAAGCCTTCACTTTCCATGAAGGGCAGTCACCTTCAGAAACATGTGATCCCCAACATCAAAATCTTAATGTATCCTCCTACAATTGGAATACGAATTCTGATGATCTTGAATTATCTTCATCCTCTCATGAATCACCAAGACCATTTCTTTCTTATTCTACATTATTTTTGGTTGATAATTGGTGACTCTCCTTCCTCAGTCCATCACAATATAGAATGTCACAGTCGACTATAGAAGTCTTCAAATGGCGCCATACCAATGGTGGAGTAAAAACTATTGTTGTAGGTTTACTCAACCAACGGTAATTCCTCATCCATGAAACCCCAAAATCTAGGACTCAAGAGTGAAATATGTCTTCAAGAGTTTGGATGTTCCTCTCTGTCTGACCATCTTTCTACAGATGAAAATATGTACTAAGGAACTTCTGAGAACTGAAAGCATGATGGAGACCTCTCCACACCCTATAAGAAAAACAAGGATCTCAATTGGTAATGAGAATCTCTAGAACTCTTTAGAGTTTCAACACCTCTACCAAGTACTACCTTGGGAAAACCTCCAATGAGATCGACTCCTTGATCACTATGAAGTGGGATAATTTCGTTAAATGTTCCTCTACCACTCATATAGTGGAATATCCTCCCTGATCTCGAGTTAAATCAGTAATAAAGTCCATTGAAATTTCCTTCAACATGTATTGAGGAACATCTAACAGCTAGAGCAGACCACCGGGGACATAGTGCTCAACGTTCACCATTTGGTAGACCAATGATCGAGGCAAAAACACTGCATCTTCATGGTTCAACCTAGACCACCAAAACTGAATCCTCAAGGATTGGTACATCCTCTTCACGCCAGGATGCACCACTAAAGAAAAATTATGGAACTCTCTAAGAACCATCCCACACATCTCTAAGGGACCAAAAATCCTTCCAAGATATTGCACTCGGTGTAATTCATCCTCAGACCAACCATCAGGGAATCACCACGGACAACTTCTTGTCTCCAAAACTCCACATCAAGATCCCCCAACTAGAAATCTTCCAATTATTTCACCAAATATGACATCACCATTTTCTAAAAAAGAAACCTATGCCACAAACTTCTCCCATATAGAGATGTAATGTGGAAATTTCTTCCATTACTCTCTTGGAAACACCTGATTCATTCACTTCATCACTATGTGACTTCCTGCTCTCTACAGTGACTACAAAATCCCCCATATAAGGTGTATTAGATATTTTGATGTCGTGATCCAATAAGAACTCCATTCACCGATGCTACCGCATGTTCAAGTCATTTTGTGGGGAAAAAGATACGTCTTGATATTATGATTGGTGAAGACCACAAAGCGCTCTCTAAGGAGTAAATGTCTCAACAACATTATGGAAAAAAACACTGCTTCCAACTCAAGATCATGGGTGGCATAGTTAAATTCATGGGGAAAAAACTATAGAGACCCATAAGAAATAACTGGTCTCTAATTGATGAGAATGAATCCTAAACCCATATGCGAATCATAATAGAAAACATGAAATTGAACTCCCTCTACCGGAAGACAATAAACTGGAGCACTGACCAACTCACCCTTTAGATACTCAAAAGCTACCTAATAGTGATCATTCAATATGAACACATGATACTTACTATTCAATACAATCAGAGGATTCACAACATGAGATAACTCTTCTATGAATATACTGTAATATCCGTCAATATCAAGGAAACTTCGAACGGTCACCACTATCTTAAGGGATTCCTAAGACCCAACAGCTTCTATCATTAACGGATCTGTAGTTACTCCCTATGGGGATAAAACATGCCCTATGAAATAGACTAATAGATCCTAAAACATACTCATCGACAACTTCCCAAATAGTTTGTGTTGATGAAGAACTACCAAAACTATATGCAGATGCTCGAAAAGCTCCTAGTCAGATGCGGAGTACATAATGATGTCAGTGATGAAAATCACCATGAGCAGGTCTAGGAACACACAAAACATAGTTTTTATAAACCCCATGAACAAAGTTGAAGAAGCAGTCACACCGAATGACTTTACAATGAACTAGTAATTCCCATGATGATAACATAAAATTGTTTTTGGGATATACTTATAAATAACACGCATCTGATGATATCTTGACTGCATATCGATCTTTGAGAAACAACATTCACCATTCATTTGATTGAATAAATCATCAATCTATAGAATATAATTGAGATTCTTCACTATCACTTTGTTCAAGCGATGATAATTGATACACAACCGCAAACTATTGTCATCCTTTTCCTCAAAAAAACCTGGTGCACCCTACAACCGCACACTTGGCCAATGAAAACAACACTATAAAAGACAATAAATATTTATATACAGCTTCTGTAATTGAGAAAAGTCCATCTTATATGGATACAATGATATAGTAGATTCTTTTAGTTATAGTTTAATCCCAAACTCGATCTCTCTTTGAGGGGGTAATGCTAAAACCACTTCTGAAAATACATCAGAGTACTCTTATACTATGGTAGGTAACACCATCTACTAAAACTCTGAAGAAAATAGTATTATCTCATCCATAATGGATGAAAAGTACAAAATACACCTCTGAACCATCTTAGCGTCTTTCTCGCCAACAAATACAGTTGTGTCTCCATCAGCATAGAAGAACACCGCCTACATCCTGAAGCAATCCACGATATCTAGTATCAAATACAACCAATCCATGATGAGGATGGAATCATATGGTTGTATCTATAAACATACGAAATCTTTCCATGAATGGTGCTTCCCCAACACAAGATCACATTCTCTACAAACTTCATACAAGTTAGCTCAATCTTCAATAAGTGTAGTCAACACGTAGGTAACTAGAAGCCTCTCAAATTTGTGTCCCAAATTACAGAGAAGGGAACTTGATATGAAGAAGTGTGTATCTCTTAAATCAGAAAAGAAATATACCAAAGTATAAAACATGAAAATGATACATCGGTCGATGTTTGGTTCACCTGGAGTTGGCAATGCTAAAGCATGAAGCTGACCATGACTTACTCCATTGCCTCAATAACCTTAATGATAACCACCAGCATGACTTATCTATACTCTCTGAGGATGAGGATCATATTGACGATATCTTACACATTCCCAATCTGCTATCTGTAGATCCCAAGCTTGTGCAACCTGCTACTTTTCCCTCCAATAGAACAACCTATATGGAGGAACCTGAATCTGAACACCAGACACAAACATACTACTCTGAAATTTCAGCCACTCTCACTACCAAAAACCTCAGTCTCCAAAATAATAATAATTTCTTGATCCCATGTGATAGTCCTGAGGTCCACTACCCCTGAAGAAATGAGATACTAAGGGATGGGACCTAACACTAGCTGAATGAATACTCCTATTCTCTGAAAACCGGGAACCCTGGACAAAATATCTACTTTTTGAGGAATCCCTATGAATCCCATCTCATAACGATCCTCCAATGGATAATGTCCTCTCGACGAACTAGGCCCTTTCCACCACCAAGGGATATGACTTCAGAAAAAATGGTGTGACCTAGAACTTGATATCTTGATGCAATTCTAGGATAAAATGCCTCACCCTGGCCTCATCATCTAGCAATAGTTCGGAAGGATATCAAAGAAGGTTCCTAAAACAAATACTAAAATCTAGTATATAGGAGTTTCCCTGCTGAAGGGTAAGAAACTCGTAGAGACATTCCACCTTCACTCTCGAAGAAACAAACTCAACTCCAAAATTGTCTGGGAATTCTTCCAATGTTACTATCAACTCCTCATTGTCCCCTAGTAACATGAAACACAACTGCCTCACTACCCCACATAGCATCGTCACAACCAAAGACATACAGTGCTTTTTCAAAGCATGAATCAAACAGAAAGATATCTAAATATCTTCCTACCCATCTTCTATGACTATATCTAAAACAGAGTCTTCATACTTCTATAGAATCTGGTGATGAGACTCTTGGAGTGTACATTTCCAACTGTCTCTATAGTCGACCTCCACTCTTTAGTGATCTACTGGCGCAGCCTGCTGGACATCTTATGCACGAACCTGACGAGGACGTCGACCTGTAGCCATTCCTACAAAATAAGAAAACATTATTGCTCCTAAACCTAGAATATTGAATACACTAAAATAATTAATTAATTTGGTTATTTTAATCACTTTAGATTAACCTATCCCAAGGACTGTGCATAAAAACATAGGCATAACGAAGAATGATTCACGATCCTTTCATTGGTCTCTACCCTGTAACATGTATCACCTCATATAGTAGCCCTTGTAAACTTAATGGTCCATGTGTCAGACCACAGGGTCCCTAAATACATGTGGCTTAACTGGTCTCTCGTGTTTACAATACTTTCCAAACATGTATGACACTGCCACCCTCCGAACCCATGAAACGTCGAATGTTCCTCACTCCAAAATCCATCCCATCCCTCAACCAAATCTCTGATACCACTCTGTCATGACCCCCTCCAAACAAAGTGTACGCCTCCTATACCGGTAATGTGAAAAGGGAAATAGATACCACCGAGTCTCGCCTCTAGTAGGCCCCGGGATGGAGACTCGCTTCTATGGTATAGAAAACACACAACTAAGAGACATTACCCTCCAAGAGAAATCATGTGAAAAATAAAGATAAGACATACACCAACCAACTCCAATCAGATTTCGATATAAAATAAAATACAATTACACATATATAATGTGATGAAAAAAAACTATTACAACTTAAGGGGGAAACAAAAAGTACCAGAGAAATGTAAAACGACAGTGACCACGATGCCCGAACAGATCATGCAACCCTAAGCTAGTTGTATCCAAATTGATATCCAACCTTCTCCAAGTGACATGATAAACCATTTATATATAAGTTGGGTGAGTATAATAGTACACTCCAGTGGATCCTCCTCAGATCCTCTCTTGAAAATGTAATGAAATCATGCTAAAACATAGTAAATGACAACTTAATTTAACTCCTCACCAAAATAGGCATACTATGTTACCACCCTCACCATGGATACTCACACCAAGTATCACTTACAAGATTATATAATATAATAAATAATATCCTGGGTACCCCACTTCCAATTCCACACTAGTTTGTCACTTTTCCGCCAACATTTCATGTCCTAAGCATCTCTCTATAAAAAGGCTTTCCCACTAACACCTTGGCATAACACCGCAACATGATCCTCATGAAACACAACCACTAAGTCCACATAACCAATGTAACCATTTAGTTTCTAGGGTGCACTATAGCTCGCATAACATGAATCATACATTTGATATTATACCTTAAACCATTATAGATCATACTTCGAGTAAAGATCCACAAGCCATCACAAACTACACACTTTACACCTATATTAGTCCATAAGAAACTATATCCAGAATATAGGTTTCTAAATAACCACAAGACATTATAGCCGTCTACACACATATATGGGGAAAACTATGATTCATTCCTACCAATATAGGAACTACAATGAGATGAAATCATGGAAAAATGGGATAGTCATCCATCCATCCCTTCACTGAAATGTTGGGGAAAACACCCCCAAGGCTCAGAATCCTTAGGGTATCAATTTCCAAAAAAAACATGGTGGGGTAGCATATAGAAACATAAAAAGTAAAGAATATATTATGGCTCGCTTCAAAACTATGTGCATAACCTATTCTTAGAATAATTTGCAATTAATGTCTCTCGAACACCTGGATACCATGAATAATACTATTTATCATATAAGAAAACAACCATTTAAAGAACTATATTAAATTACCAGTCTATTTTTATCAGTTTGACTTTGTGTTAAATAATTCTTTGACCATTAATTAACAATTATCAATCCACATTAAATTTCATTAGAATCTGTCCCAAAGTCCATTGTTCCTTTAAATTGAAACCTCATCATTGCATGTGAGAAAGCTCCAGAGCCATGGTTTAATATCATTTATTCAACAATTTTTAAATAAAATCATCACTATTCAATAATTCTAGGTATTCTAAGAAAAAATTCTACGATACCAAGATAAGGTCATCAACATGGTGAGTATGTGAATTACACGTAGTGTCCTTGACGCATGTAGTTAGTGCGTACGCCCATCCATCCTTGAAACGCTAAACATGAAAATCATGTGGCATACCGCATGCAACTTCACATCTTTTTGAAAGATGGAAAGAAAGACCAGTTTCCCTAAACAGTGGGGAATGAAAAGAAGATAAACTACCTAAAATATTAAAAAATAATCCAACATTCACATTCAACCCATTTCATCATATTTAGTGTCCTCCACAACACCCACATGCATAAAATGGTGCACCTTGCCAGTCTAGGCATCCAATTATACCACAACCACTAGGCCTCCCTAACCCACATCTCAAAACATATAGCTAGACTCATAACACATCCAAATAAGTAGTAAATAATAAAGAAACCAGCCTCTTGGACCTAAACATGGCATTATACATTCACACGAAATGTTCTCTCATGGCTCTAAAGAAGAAGGAGACCAGCCTTACAAGAAAGAGGGTAACTCAAAACCCTACAAGGCATTATATTTTATCGATCAATCCGGTCATTAATAAATCTTGAATTATCAAATTCATTATTAGTTGGTTACAATTATGGGAAACCTAAATATAAATATATCTTATCTATAAAAAATTAATTAAACATTATTATAACATTAATATGAATATCATAAATTTACAAACGGTAACAACCAAGTTGATTTAAATGCCTATTTATCTTTGAAAAAAAATTAGAATTACTCCCAATTTACATTCTTTACCAATTTTTGTCAAGAATGACATGCAAAACAAGGATATCCTATATACCACACTATCTATAAAAACAAGATCCAATAACATTTGATCGATACCAAGTTTATTTATCCGGTTCAAATATTTAGTTTGTCAATTACATTGTGATCATGTAAACTGAAACATGATAACTCTACAGTTGAACATAAAATAATAGATAGGCCATGAATCTTCAACCTGAAAAGGTTTGTAATGTTATTTGCATGAGAATGGAAATCCCAAAAAATCATGATCACCAATCCCGCAATGACTCTTTCCATAAGAGGAATCCATGGAACAACAGTTTCATCCAACACTAATGAAAGATCCATTACAACATGATGATCACATAATATAACATGGAATAGAGGAATAGAATGAGAGAACCCATAAGAATAGAGGTAAAAAATTCCTTATACCAAAGACCAATTGAAACATCCTTATCCCACAAAAATGGGGGGGGGGGGTGCACTTGCAGCACAAAGACTCCAAGGAAACAATACATGGATCACAGTTCGATCGAACGACTCTTATAAGTGAAATAACTATGGTGATATCATACTATGTAAGAGGTAGGAGGAAGAATAGGGTATGAAGAAATATAGAAACTTTGATAATCAATATAGAGCATCAATTTGGATACGGTTTTAGATTTTCCATTAATTGTATATCTGGTCAAGATTACACAGTTTCACAATGTAAAGGCACTAGTATATTTCTGAATATTAACAAAGGAGGTATGGGATTTAAATCATACTTAAATACATTAAAATAATCTTTAGACACGTTTTATGTCAATAAAAACGTCAATGGGGTGAAACTATAGGATATATGAAACACTATTCACATTTGTCTCACTAGTAGAACTGTTCACATATGAGCCACCAAAACCAATAGATAAAAATGAGACACCGACTGTTCGAAATGATATGTCAACACTTAAAGCTAAAAATTAGACACTGACACTGATGGTTCAAAATGACACACTGTCATTGACAGTACAAAATGAGACACCGACAGTTCGAAATGAGATTCCAACACCAACAGTTCAAAATGAGACATGGACACTAAAAATTCAAAAATATATGATGAAACCAACAGTAAAAAATTAGATTTCGATGCTGACTGTTCAAAATGAGATGCTGACACTGATTGATCAAAATGACACACCGACACTTACAATTCAAAATTAAATTGTAACACTGACAGTTCAAAATGACATGTTGAAACCAAATGTTCAAAATGATATATTTCCAGTAAAAGTACAAATGTATCACTGACATTACTTCTCACAAAACCAGAAAAATTGTTCCTATAACTAAAAATTTTGATGTTTTGTGGGAATAAATCACCTTAACCTCCCAGAAGACAGTATATTCTATTAATGGGATAGACTAGAGAGGTCTGGGCCATTATAATCCTAATGAAGTAGAAAGTTATCAGGTATATATTTTTCCTTATATTTTTAGATAATAAAATATTTCCTTGATATTTGGAAATGGATCTTGAATGAAAAAACATATCACCTTCAAATCCTATGAATCAGATGGCCTTTCAATAATCATTGATTTGTGGTTTTTTGGTCTATAACATTCAAATGATAATTCACTTTGTTATTATTAATGACCTCTATCACTCTTCATAAATAATTTCAATATACATCAATGGCCATATCATCACTTTCCACCAGTGTTCTCCTATTAGGAAACCTGGTACATTTTATTCCAGATGACCATTATTTTTTTCTTTCATTATTGTTAATATGATGTTTTATTAACCCATTTTATTATGTTGGTTATTAAAAAATGTATTTCCAAATATCAAGACCTTGATTATCGAGATCAATATTAAATTATGACGATTGAAGTTATTTAATGGTGGTAGAATAAAATATTGTGAGATATTAAAAGAATAAAATTGGGTTTGATGGTGTATATTAAATGAAAAAAGATTATATTATAATGTAACACAAGAATATTTTTTGATATATGTCTTTTTAAATAAATTTAGTCACTTCAATAGCTTGTGGAACACATAAACTCGAGTTTAAATGAATATTAATATAGTATTATTTTACAAAATATAAATTAAATTAGATGTTATGAATTAGAATAAATAAATAATTAAAATATATTTTTACACAATTTCAATGGTTATCTATTTAAATTAATAAAAATTTGAAAGAAAAATATATTTTTTCTGAATAACTGCATTTGTCTAAAAATAGATTTGTAAATATTTTCACACATATTATGAAATTAATTTTTACAAAGTATTTTAAAAAAATTAATAAACAAACTTCATTATTTAAATAAATATTTCAAAATTACATGTGGGTGAATTTTGGATATTTTTTTTGAAAAGAATAAATTTTTGATAAATATTGAAGAATACTAGTTTTAATAGAAAACAAACTATTTAAATAATTTATAATGTCAAATAAAATATTAAATTAGTTATATAATAAAATTGTATCAATTTTATTAAAATTTAACTAATTTCTATCATTTTATTGAATTATATAATGAATTGTGATAGAAAAAACATTTTAAACTTTGGAATGTTTTTATTTGGAAAAAATATTTTTCGATGCATCTTCTGGTTTAATTTTAAATTGAATTATTTCATTTCGGTGTAATTAATTTTTAAAAATTTACTCCATGATTGTAATAATAATAATATCAATTATCTAATAATGTATGAATAATTTTTGTACTATAATTAATAATGAATGAAATAGAAATTAATTATTGTTGTTAAGGTAAAATTTATTTTACTGAGGGTTAAACGTAAAAGATGATGATTAAAAATGAACATAAAATCATTCAAAACCCATTAGATGGAAATTTTTAGACCCTATAACCTATAACGTTATATAATGTAAAAATCTAGAGGCTTGGGTCTAGAGAATAATTTTGGTAACACTTTATCATTTCAAAAATTCAATTTATATCCTCCCCAACCAATAAATAACCAACCAGTCTCCTCCCCAAATCACAAATCAAAAACCAATTTGTTCATTAAATACCTAAATAAAAGTATTCTCCAATTACATACCAAATCCTATAGGCTTATATTTATTATAAATCCCTTTTAGTAATTCTTTAGTTATAATCCAAAAGATACACTCTGATAAAGAAGTAAAATTTATAGATGTACGTATTCGATTTATTTATTCTTCCACCTCCTTAAAATAATCTTGATATATGATAATATAATAACACCAGTATACCTTATATACAAGTATTTTATTATGTAAATTTAAAAACTCAGATCCATCTCTACTTCCATCATGTGGGAAATGAAACTACTGATTGTGTATAAGGAAGACTACCACCTCGCGAAGCGATGCAATTTCTTTTCAGTCACCACCTCTAAAAGATAGACATAATTATATATTTAAATTATATATAGAATTTTAATACTATTATCATATTTAATTAATTTAAATGTGATATATACATTCCAACTTTCTATGTCTATTTATTTATAATAACATTGCTTCTGTGTATGATAGAATACCGCCTCATGAAGTGATGTGATTTGTTTATCCCCTTTTTATATGGAATATAATAAGGATAAATTTAATTAATATATGTAATATATATGACTTAATATTTATTTTTTAAAATTAATATATCTCCTAATTCCTTACCCTTTCTTCTGTTAAGGAAATAATAAAATCGTTCATGTGCACCTATGACCTATGTTCTCCATGAAGCGATGTGATCCGTTCCAAATTTTCAAATGTCAATAATGATTCTAAATCAGTATTTAATGAAGAAATTATATTTATAAAAATAATATAATTATGGATATTATAAAACTATATAATATTATCATGAAATATAACTTTCGTGTTAAGGATTTCATTAAAAAAGTACATAGTTATCAACTGAAAGAATAGTAACAATGAATGACTATTAATGAACAGCTGATAGTATCTTATAAAAGGATAATATATGATATTATAAATTTTAATTAATTATGGTATAATTTTATAACTTATTTAAATCAATAAATACGAGGTTAAATTTTTTTCAACTAAAATGAACAATGAGTTATCAGAAACCATCTCAATTTCACATCATTAGGGAATATTTTATTTGTTTCCACCTTATTTCTTTTATATGGTGTACATACTACCCGTTTTACATGTAATATCGTTAATTACTTATAAATAATGGCATATTATGATTCAATTTAAATTATTTCATTCTAGTGAATTTGACATGTGTATTTACATGTGTTAAGGGACTTCATCTCAGTTTCTGTTCATTGGTGCATATTTTATTATTGTGAACCTTATTTCTTTTAAATGATGTACATACATCCCATTTAACATATAATATAATGAATCATTCAAAATTCATGAAATTTTATGTTTCAGTTTTTATTATTTCATCCATGGGTATTTTAGTATAAAATATAAAAGTAGTAAGGGACATCATCTTAATTTACTTTAATTGAGTCATATTTTATTATAGTGAAAGTAATTTATTTTTATGGTGTTTATTCCGCCATGTTATCATCTAATATAATTAATCATTTTTAGATCATGGTATTTTATGGTTTAAGTATAATTATTTCATACCATTATATTTTACTTCAAAATTACCATATAGTAAGGGACTTCTTTTCAATTTCCCATCATCGAGGAATATTATATTTTTATGCACATATTTTCCATTATTTGGTGTACATACTACCCCTTTTAAATGTAATATCATTATTCCTTAAAATTCATTGTCTATTATATCACATTTTTAATTACTTCATCCTAGGGTTTTTTATTAAATATTTCCATGTGGAAGGAGGCTTTTTCTTAATATCCCTTTATAACAGAATATTATAATTTTGTGCCCCTATTTTATTTTATATAGTGTATATAGTTCAGCATTTTCATGTAATATCATTAATAATTAAAAATTCATACTTTTTTAAGTTTATGTTTTAATTATTATATCTTATGGTATTTAACATCAAAATTAACAATTGATACAGAATATCATTACTCTATTTCCTTTTATTGGTTTATTTTAATTCTTTATTTTCTTTAACAAAATATTATTATTCTTGTGAAAATATTTTATATCATACATTTTATTTACACTTGTTTTATGTTTATATAAATTTAATACACATAATCTATTTTTGATTAATTCCCATTTCCACATTAGGATCTTTGAAAGATATTTTTGTTTCAATCTCATATTAATATGGATTATTGCAACATGAATTCCTATTAAAGGAAAAAAATGATTGTTTTTAATAAAACTATTTCATTTTAATATCATTTGGTTATTATTGATTATTTTTCGATTACTAGTACCATATTCCTATATTTGGTTCATAAATTTATTGAGAAATAAATTTAATACAATCTGACATCATTTCTCTCTTCAATAAAACGTCCCTCATCATCAAAATCCTTGTTATCTAAAAATGATTTAAAAATATGTTTTTATCATTATCAAACTAATTTAGTTGTGGAATTTTTAATGATGTTTATTTCTTTACAAAAAACATGAATGGAGTCATCATTTTGTTTTCAAATCAACTATCATTAGGATTTTAATGAAAAATTGAATGGAATGATTTTTTAACATGTATGGAATGTATATAATTTCATCAATTTTTATCAATAAATGTTTTAAAGAAACCATTATATGTATCAAATGAAATTTTTTCATATAATTTATTTTCACTATATTTTTTTAACATTTTTTAATATAATAATATTTTTCTTTTTAATAGGTTATTTCCCTCAAGATAATTTTTAATGAATTTTTAGTTTATTCATAAAATACATAAAACGTTTGTCTTAATTATTATCTGATTGGGATATGTTTTATTGATACCAACCTTATTTTCTAAACTATATATTTTTTGATCACTTTAACTAGGGAATGTATTGACAATCATTTTCTTGATTTTTTTAAATACTAAAATTTCCCTGAAATATTCACAGCCTTCTCATCATTAGACATTAAATTACCCCATAAAATTCTTATTATTTATAATGGATATACATACTAGTTAAAAAATATATCTTTTAATCATATTGTACATTACATTGACAATTATATGATTTACTAGGGAAATTACTATTAATCTATATTCCGCACTCGATTTGTATATTTTTTGATATGGAAAATTGTTCATGAATTAAAATGGCCATTTGATATATAATGAATGTAATGGATATTATGATATTGGTGGGCCTTAATTATATGTGTTCTTTGATGAATTAATAGTCTTATGAGACAAATCAGTTTGATAACCTTAGTTAAATGGGGTTTTATTATGTATTGACCAATGATTTTTGAACTATCATGTGAGATGTCTTGATAGTAGAACTATAATGATGCCTGATATCATAGAATACAATAATCAAGCTTTCATTCATTAAGACTTTTGTTATTATTATCCATGATATTTTATCTATGATATAATCTCTGGATGTAAGATCACTCTTATTTTATCGTTTAAATGGAATGAGTTTCATGAATTTACCATTCTATATTGATTATGAATTATCTTTTCATGATAGTAATGTTTTTTCAATATCATTGTGTGGGCAGTTTTTTAACATACCATATTGATTATTACATATCTATTTGGGCTATTAATGTTATTTAAATGAATTTTTGTTCAATTATTTATGTTTTCATAGATATTATTCCTTATATAATCATGATATTCATGTTATTTATAAAATTAAAAGTTTGTAAAGGTATATAAATTTCCATTTTGATTATTCATATTGATTCATGATATAATATACTATACAGAATTGTCACTAAACGTTTTATCTCACCCTTATATTGTTTTCTTTTCCACAAATCCCTAATGGGTATAATGATTGATATGAAAGAATATATTGGAGGGAATAATCATATTCTAAAAAATATTATTCTAATTTTTGTATTTAAATGTAATATAAGAATCATGTTTCATTCTAGAGTACATAGACTAATAAACCATTTTTTTCTCTGGGATACGATTTATTGTATCGTATGACAGTGCAATAAATTAGACATCTTCTGTAGGCTTCTATGTTCAAGGGATCTATAATTATAATTAAAAGTGATATTATTTTTATAAAATAAAATTTATAGAATTAACAGAAATTAAATATAATATTTTATCACAAAAATAAATATTTATAATTTTTTAAAAAACATTTTTTTTAAATTAAAATTACCATACTAAAAATTCAGTATAGATTTCTCTAATCATTAATCATTTTATTTTTATTGATTAGGTAAACCAAATATATATTCCATAATCTAGTTAAAAATATGCATACCCACAAATTCAATGTCTAGGTGATAATTATTAGATTAAATAATAATATATTTAAAGTATATTATGGTTCTTTTATACTCAGTATTGCATGTGGTATATATAATCAAATATAGTATTCTTATTTTAAAATATCATGTTGTAACATCCCCCCCCCCCACCCAAAAAACATACATCTTCATAATTTTAAATTTCTATTTTTAATAAATGGTTTGATATTTTAGTATCCAAATCATTGAAATAATTAATAAAACATTAAAATGAGGGAAAATGTAATATCAAGGTCATCAAAAAACTAGGTTTATGAATCAGATAAAATTTATGGGAACTGAATATATGGAAATAGAGCATAAAAATAATGATCAAAGATCAATGTATAGTGATAAATAACATGTTCATATAAAACATTACCATAAAAAATATGTCAATTTGTGATGGGTTAAATGAATACTGATTTCTCTGTTCAAAAAAATTAAATGGATGATATTTTTATTTCAAGGTCTGTTTCCTAAAGTCATGGGATTATTTTATTATCTCGGTAATGAAATCAAGTAAATAAACATGCCTAATTTCATTCCATCTTATAATCATAGTATCACCCTTTTTTTGTTCCTAAAACAAATCCACTTCATATATTACTCTATGAAATAAATATTCAAGAATAATTTTATTTCCTTTTATTTCAGAAGAACATTTAATTGAATCATAAGATCCATAAGTCATTCATTTTACCTATAATTATATTAAAAATTAAAAATATTAGAACATGTATCCAATATAAAAAATAATTCATTAACCTAAAATAATAACATACATTGTTCAACCGAATCCATCACATAAGTATTTTACCTTAAAACTCCATTGAAAAAAAATCATACCAAATTAAATAATAAAAAATCTAAAATATTTGATCAAGAATTTATCCCTATACATTATAAATACATTTCTAATATATAATGAAAAACATGTGTACACCTTGATCATCTATAGTAGTAACCTAGAACACATATAAATTTATTCTAACTCCATATATACTATAAATCCAAAAATGCATTATACTCTATCAAAAATTGCATTTCCATCAAATCACTAATGATATTCAAGGTCTCCAATACTATAATATTTACTAATTTAGTTTTAAAATAATCTTTATCCTAAATAATCATTATTAACTCAAAATTAGGAACATATTAAGTGATTACTTCAATTCATTATGTATTCACACAAAAAATCACTTTATTACTATTTATGCCTTCTTAGTTATCATCCCCACATAAATATGCTTAAAAATTATGAAGGAAAACTAATGTATCACAATCCAAAGATGTTACATTATTCTTATAACCAAAATATAATTTATAGAGTAGTTATTAATAATTTTTCAATACAAACACAGTGTAAATTTATTCATCCCACTTCAGATATAATAATATCACAATCTTGACCTTCCCCCCTTGGCTACTTATTTGTTATGTTACCATGAAACATGGAGAAATATATTGAATAATGACCATTATTTTCATAGTTTAATCACTGGATATTAGTTTATTACCTATTTTCCTTAAATTTATTACCCTTATAAATCTTATCTCCAAGAATGTGGAAAACTCCAATACACCATAAAAATTTTCATAGATGTTTCTTTCTGAAAAATTCCAATGATCAAAATTAATTTATATTCATCTTATGATTTGATGGTTTTACTTCTTCTGTGTGATTAGTTGACCTCTAATTCTATTAATTTCTATTAAAGATATAAGAATTATAAAATTACTTCTTCATCTTAATAGATCATGATACTATAGCTTCATATGATTTAAAAATTTTAGAAACTAGTTCCCGTCATAGACATGATTTAATCCTATAAAAGTAGAAATCCATATTTCATTCCAACTTATGTATATCACATGATGAATTCATGGATATTATAAGCTATAAGTATAAACATCCATGTTCATCTCCTCCTTCCACATTAATGTGAGGAAACTCCTATCAATTTAAGATTCTAATTCTTGAGGGAATTATTTCTCAAATAAAATCACATAAATAATTTCTATGAAAAAAATTATATTTATTCATTATATTTAGTTTTATACCGATGAACATCATTTATCATGAAATCCTTTCAAATAACAACCTTAAAAAAATGAGTTTCATTACATTCCATATTTACAAATATCTTCCCAATATATTTAAACCATTTTCTAGCTACTAATTTATTATTATTTTAACAAAATATGGATTATTTTTATATTAAGAGATATGAAATAGGTCAATTATGTAGTGGAAGAACATGTTGATATATACTATAATAGTTATTTTTTACAACCTAATTAAATTGTACTAATATAGCTAATATTTGCTTAGTTCCAGGAAAAACTATATTGGTTATCTCAGCTTTGAAATAATAAAATTATCTATGTGTATTCATTCCATTAAATCCATTAGAAAGAGTCACTAAATAATGGTACAAATTTTTTAAATCAGAATCATCAATGAAATTGATCCATAAAATAAAATTTCTATAATAGTAAAAGATTTAAAATACTATAAGGGCATATAATAAATCTCTTTTTATATCTATTTATATAAAATGTATTTCCCATGATTTATACTAAATGTGATTTAATACCAACTATAATGAACCGATCTCTAGTTTCCTAGGGTTTGTGGTTACTTATTAAATTCTCAATAGATACAAGGAATCACATCCCAAAGGACCAAATAGTATAGTAATCATGATAAACCACATATAGACATTATTCCCATATTACATAGGAAATAAATAATAAATCTCTTAAATAAATTATTTTACCACTGATATTATTTATAAAATGTTTCGTAATATCCATGGGAAAAGAAGGAAAATAAAAAACTGATCTCAAATGCTCATAAAGGGTAAAATTAAATGGAATTTATAATGACTAAACAATAAATAATAAATATTTGTGTCTAAATAATATAATACATAAGCAATTAAATCAATAACATGATATATACTTGAATCAACATATAATATTAGTGATATAATCCCATTAATGATAATAATAACTAAATTATCGATGAATGAAAATATTAACATTGGATGACATGATCTTAGACATCATGATATCTATAATATCGAGGCCCTGTACCAGGATAGTATAAAACAAGGGGTTGGAACACATGAAAATTTCATTTAATTATATATTACTGATTTTTATCATGATATCTATTAATGCATAGAGGGGATTGATAATTTTGGGGTCCCTCCCATCACTTCATTTCCAATGCATTATTTATATATTGAATGATATATTTAATTCATGAATAATATTTATTATAAAAAATTATGAATATTGACTAAATAATTTATATTTATCAATAATTTCCAATTCATTCGATTCCTTTCAAACTATAGAACTGTTTGAATAAATTGCATACTATTTATGAAATAATCATATCTCTGATGCTATTAATGTGGATATTTAAGATAAATGGAAAATAAAATGATTTCAAGTGAGGAAATTATTCATAGTATGGTATCATTAAATAATATCCCATTTAGAGAATAATTAAAATAATGTTTTTTTGTCATTAATGAATATAAATTCTATTAGACTAATATTAAAACATTTGTACAAGAAAATTATAATACATTTTTTAAACAAAATATATTCTTTGAAATTTTCACTCATAATGTAAAGAACTTTATTTTAAAATATACATTTAAACATGTAATTTAATATTCAAAGTATATATTTGTAATATTTTTAGAAATATATTCTCATTTTTTAAGTGTCACTAAAAATTCCTTCTATTTTGTCTTCTAAAAGTCAAAAACTACCTCGTTAGGAAAATTCCAAATAGATTCTTTCAAAAAAATTTAAAAACATAAAACATGGGTAAAAAGGAATTTTAGTAAATCATAGTAGATGTCTAAAAACATTTTTTAAAACATTTTATAGAAAATATGAATATGGAATAATAATATATCCTGTCAAAATATAAACAAGATTAAATTTCTTTTAAAATATTCTTTGCATGATTCAAGACACAAAGATAGGAAAAGTTAGAAGAAAATATGAAAACTCTTAAAAATATTAAACATTAAAAGAACTTAAATAATCATGAATAAATATATATTCATGTTAATTACCTAAAAGTAGATGTATATACGCCACAAAAAATTAACATGTGAATAATACTGGATGTCTCAAGGGAGTGAATATTGAGGAAATTTCCCTTACATCAGGTCTGACTCATCACAAATGTTATCTATATTCTTGTATAATAAAATTAAATTTACTATAAATACATAAAAATTATATTCACATCCTTCATATAATATATGGATAATTTATAATATTTCATTACTCATTAGTTAATAATATTTTATTATTATCACTCTTTTTTGTATCAAGAGTGTCGTTATTTTTATACAGTAGTTCCGGTATTTGAACATTTATTTTCATTTGATAAACTCTGATATTTAATTAATGGTATAAATATAATATATATTCAATATATATATTTCGTTTCTTCCATAAAATATTGTGACATAAAAATTAATTATATCGTTTATGGAGAAGACGGGTCATACATTAACATGAACACTGCTTTCACTTTTTGACTGATGAATGAAATGAAAGGTGGAGAATAATTAATCATTCCAAAATAATTATTTTATAATATATATTCATTAAATATAATATTATTACCATCCAAGTATAATATAAATAAAAAATGTATTACATCACTTCATGGAGGTGGTAGTCCTCATGTACACACGAACACCCTTATCATTTTTCAAAGGATTGCAAGGTAAGGAGGTAAATATGATATTTAAGATCTAGAATCATATTTATTTATAAATATAATAAATACTCATTTTTTTATATCTAAATCCATCCGAGTAACATTTTGATGAAAAAACAATTTCACATCATTGCGGAGTAGGTATGTCAAAACTATACACGGGTGATGTTTTCATTTTGAGTAAGAAAAAATAGATTTTTTAAGGTTGTCATATAATCATAATAAAATAATAAAATATTTTTTATACTAATATTTATTATTTAAATATCAATAAAATAGTTTAATAATAAGTATAATAGTAAATAAGATGGGGGACTCTTTAATGATGATTACCTCTTCTTTGGTAGAACCGTCTATGTCTCTCCACACGGGTCCTAGGGTTGGTATTTTTGGGAGACCTTAACCATGTCTAATTGGATAAGGATTTATATCATAGTATTGGGAATGGTATTTGAACTATATATCTCAATTTATTATAAATAAGTGAAAGGAGGTGCACCCTTTTATAATTTTGGTGATGGAGAATTTTTAATTTCTCCCAAAAATAAAAATATATAATTATATTCTCGATCCAAATGATTAAAAATTATAATGAATTCAGGGAAAAAATTTATAAGGTTGAGATCACATCATAATGTGAAATTTGACATGTTTTTTATAAAGATGTCATTATCTTCTTTATTAACTCATTTGTCAATTTTGTTTTACTTTAACCATGATAAACAATTTATTAATCACAAAGGTTTAATAATGTTCTTATAAATAACCGTGTGATTTATAAATGGACTATGGGAGATGCATTAATCTATTTCCCTTTAACGATGCTGAAAATTATATATATATATATATATTTCAAATATTTTAAAAAATTATTATTTTGAAAAATATCAATAATGTAAATTTTGAAACTATTCATTTAATTTGACGTCAAATACATCAATTAGAAAGGGGAATTAGAATATAATAATATAAAAACATCCATAAAATTTCATATTGATCTATAAAATTCAAAAGATACATTTAATCCTTGAAATTATATAAATTTTATTATTTTTTAAATAATTTATTTTATTTTTCAGTTAATTCAGTAAATATGATATTAGCATTTCAAAAGCATTTAAGGTAATTAAATAAGTTCTAAAAAGTAAAAATAAATTCAAATCTTAAAAATAATTCTTTATGCTAAAAAAAGTATTTTATTTTCATACATAAGATAATTTTTTACCAATATGGAAACATAATATATATTTTAAACTAAGGGAGTGAGACTTTTAAAATTTCGTTAATATAAATAAGGGTAATTTTAAGATTAAAGTTTTCAATTAAATAATCCAATTTTGAGTATAATCTGATAAGGGTATAATTATATTCACAAAAAAAAAATTTAGATGATTGGGTATGGACTTATCACTTAGTTTTATCCAAGATTAACCGAATTTTCCCTTTATCAGGGTTATAAATTTTATCACATTTACTATTCATATTGAGAAAAAATAAAAGGGATATTCACCAAATTTGAAAATATTTATTCAAAATATTGTTTATATTTAATTAAATTTAATATTAATAAGGGCTATAAATTAATTATAAAAATAGTGTGCAAGAGAGAAGAAAATATCTTTTGATAAATATGTTTCTTTAAGAATAATATTGATTTAGTTAAATCCCATACATTATAAAAAATAAAAATGAATTTTAAAATATATTATTCAATATATAATATATAAATTTGAATAAAATCATTCACAAATAGATATCAATTTAATTTATTAAGATAAAAATTCATTTTGTGCATAAAATAAGTTTTCAGAACAAATGGATTTTTATATTTAAACAAGTTTTTATAAAAAATTTAAAAATATAATTGATTCAAATGAATATAATTATACAATAAATTCCATAGTAAAATAAATTTTAATTTGATCCCTTTTTAAAATGAAATGTAATTTCTCAAATTTTTGAAATGAAAGTTCATTTTTCAATACAAATTTGTATTTTAACTAATCACTTGAAAATTATTCTTTTGAGAACAATATTGAACATTTTACCCTAATAAATTATAGGTACACTGATTTCAAAAATTATATCATTTTTATAAATGAAAATGAATTTATTTTGAATAATTTTTTTATAATTTTTTCCCAATAAATAAAAATAAAATTATGAAAACTTATTTGTAAAGAAAAAAAGATAACCTTATAGAAAATTGGGTACGGATTCCCCAAGAATTAATCGATTCATTTTTACTATGTAGGTAGTCGATGTATTTATTTAAAATTTTGGTTAATTCTATTCATACACATCAATTCAATAACTATCTGATAATTTTTACATTAAATATTAATATTTTAATAAT
This sequence comes from Viscum album, assembly GCA_963277665.1. Lineage (NCBI taxonomy): Eukaryota > Viridiplantae > Streptophyta > Magnoliopsida > Santalales > Viscaceae > Viscum > Viscum album. The sequence goes on along the minus strand of OY728137.1, from coordinate 864,380,128 downwards.
ATATTGCTGTTTGTTTACACATAATATTATGTTTTGTGATGCTATTGAACCTACTATTCATATTTTAATTTTCAATGATGTAAACCTTTTAAAGAAATATTCTCTCAAAATAAACCTATCTACCATGGATATAATAGTTTGTTAAAAATAAAAACAAACCAAAAATAACATCAAAAAAACTATAATAATAGTACTATTATTATTATTATCCATAATATGACTTGTTTTGTGTAATAAAATTTGTAACACCCCAAGCTTCCACTGTACGTATCCCTTCGAATAATGCAATAGTGTGTGTTGTACGCAACCTCGAGCTCAAACACACACCACAACTAATTAAACTAGCCGTTGTGAATAGTAATACCTACTTTTTGAAATTTTATAAATTTTATTTATCAAAATGGAATTCATTTTTGAATTCGGAATATCAATGTCAGCCTATGTTGAATTTTTGGTATTTTTCTGAGAACTTCTAATTTTATATGAATAGTGAAAAATACTTAAAGACAACTTTTTTTAATCAAAATAATTTATATTGATAAATTATACTATTTAGTGGTTTAAGGTATAATTAGAATATATTTTTACCATTTTATCCAATGGTGGTCATTAGAATTAATTTAACTTTGAAATTGGACATAAACAATTGCCAATCTTTTGATATAAATTGTTTCTTAAAAACATGTTATTTGTTGTGACAGCGGGAATTAATTATAAAATTAATTAATGAAACATATATGTTTGTAATTTTTTAAAATAGTCATTATTTTTGAATTCGGAATATCAATTATAGCTTAGGGTGAAATTTTGGCATTGTTCTGAAAAACATTAATTTTTGATGAATAGTGAAACCACTAAGTGGTAGTTAAATAACTGATTTTTTGTTTAAATGAAATATTACCACTTCTGTGATTTGATTTTCAAAAATCCGACATACATGGTTGTCATTAAGAAGTAAAATGTTGTTCAATGAGATTAAAATAATTTTTTGTGAATAGTAACTTTTAAGTTCTTAATCGTGATTAGAGGTAATTAGTGTAGTTTAAGTAAAAATAATGTTTTAATAATATGAGATGAGCTTGACACAAGTCCTAACCTCATTGGATGTGCCATGGCCGACCAAGACAATCCATGGGTCAACTTGGGGACCCCATGGAGCCACTTTAGTTAGAAAAGGACATAAATACCTTTTATTTAAGGTTAAAGTAAAAAATGACACAAACATGAAATGTTTTACTAAAACAATTTTTACATGGGGTTATACAAGTAATATTTTTGACTATAAATAGTAATTGGAAAGCTAAAAAGATTTCCTACATCATAGTATTTTTTTTAGAATTTTTAGACATTAAATAAATTAAATTATTTATGACATCATTATGATGTAGCGATGACCTCATTATTTAACAATTTTAATAAAAAGAAAAGATAATGTACAATCCAAGGCTTACACTTGTCCAAAGACTATTGGATGGGTAAATTTAGAACCCTTATAACCTTATCCACGAATTATATAAGTGTGGGACCTATATAATCCGAAAAGCATTGTATAATAATGTAACATTTCAATCTTTCCAAAAGAGCCCCACCTCTCCTTTTATAAAAGGCCCCCACCTCTACCACCTTCTTCACACTTTCAAGCATTTTGGATCGGCCAACATCTGCCCAAATACTCTCTCAACTTCTCTCCCTTCATCCTAGAAGCTTTACTTTAGTCATAAAGCCATCCTAATGAGTCCTTTTGATCAAATCAAAAGGAAGAACCCGAAGAAGAGGTAACGTTTTCATCACCCTCTTTCAAGTTTCTTTCTTCTTCCACTCCATCTATGTTTATTATTTCAATTCTAAAATTATAAATCCAGTATCTTCTATATACTGTGATGTTATTATAAATATGGAACAACCATATTCAGTATTCTACCCATCATTTGAATGACATGTCACCATACGTGCGTACGTATGGCTTACCGTCTCCACGTCGTGGTGTAATTGTTATTCAATATATTATTATTTATATGGGTATAATTATGATATGTAATTCATGTATATAATAAATATAACATGATAATGATTCTGTATATATGATATACTATCCAATTATATATTATTTTAATATCAAAATAATGATATTGTCGCTCGTGCGTACGTACGGACTACCGTCTCCACGAACGCGATGAGATTCATTCTCCGTCGTATCCATTAGAGTATAATTATCATTTGATGATCTAATGAGACAACTAGACATGTAATTGGCCGAGGCCCTTTCCCAATTTGATTTATGGTTTTGGCCGAGGCCTTAATCATTTTAGATGTCTTGGCCGAGGCCTTGACAAAATGTTTCAGAATGTCTGGCATTATACATTCCCTCATTATGAAAGTGGTTATTGATATTTCATGTGATTATTCGTCTAGTAGAATATCCATGTGAGTAAGTAATGGCATTATTTTATTTTACTTTTTCCATATTATGCTGAAGTTCAAGTTCAATAAGGCTTTTGTTTTAGTTATACATTGCCTTAAATGCTTATGTTTTCTTATTAAAGTTTCCGCTATATTGTTATCCTTACGGAGCATTTGAGCTCACCCCTTTCAATGTTTTATTTTTCCTAGGATGTGAAGGGTGTATTATGACTGACTTTCAAGAATAGTCAATGAGGATATGAGTGTGGACTAGGGAGACCATGTTATTGTAGTTTTCATTTTTAGGATGTAATGTAAGATTTATGAATGTATCTTGTGTTTCCAAGGCTACTAAACTAATCGGTCTTTCGAGACTTGATCTTTTGTGATCATGCCAATGATACGAAGTAATGCACCGACTCTGGGTAGCTTGGGTTGGGGTGTTACAGTTGGTATCAGAGCCAGTTTAGTACTAACCTTGGAAGCTAGACTTAGACAAACTCTGATTAGATCATGTATACCTAAGATGAACTTTGAGGATTGGTATAGAAGAACTTCCTAAAAAATTTGATATTGTATTGATTTTGTGAGTTTTCCGAGCAATACATCCCTGTCTGGATACGAGCAGGTAGAGGCGGCTCTGGCACAGATGTACCTAGGGGTAAAACCTGAAAACACCGCTTTGAGCTAGACTCGAACGGGAACTGGTGCACGACAACGGGCCTTGCTGCACTCTTGGTTACGGCACTCCCGGGGGATATGCTTAGGATAATTCCCATTTTCTTTACAAACCTCTATGAAGGGTTACGAGTATATACTTCCTCAAAGAAAACATTTTTATAATTATGGATTATATCCATAATTAGTTCAATTTATGTTAAGTGTTTTACAAGTATAGAATTATGTATTTTGATTCATAAACTAATCCAGTTTATGCCATTATTTAGAAATGGCGCCTAGTGGAAGGAATGGAAACCGTATCAATGCACGCACTTCGTGTAGGAATTTCCCTCCTGCTCAAGATAATTATGGTGGAGCTAGTGATACAACTGGTGTTGATCAGCTTCTCACTGTACTTGGATAACTCATGCACGTTATGAATAATAACCTTACTCGTATGGAGCACCCTGATCCGCAACGTGGAGGATCAATGCTAGACCGTTTCATGAGGCAACAACCACCAACCTTCAATGGGAGTACAAATCATATAGTAGCTGAGCAATGGATAAATTCCTTATAGAAAATATTCCATTCCTTGGGGAGTAGTGAAAGGGAGAAAGTTGTCATGGCAGTTTACCGCCTCACTGGAGATGCCAATCAATGGTGGTCACTAATTCAAAACACAAAGGAAGATGATGAATTAACAAACATGGAATGGCAGGAGTTCAAAGAGCTGTTCTTAGAAAAATACTTTCCTCGAGACCATAGAGCGGATATGGAAAGGCAATTTCCGAGTCTGAGGCAGAAGGAGGATGAGAATGTCGCAAAGTATGAGGCTAACTTTACAAGGTTAGCGAGGTATGCTGCAGATTACATATGTAACCCAAGGAGTAAGAATGATTGTTTCTTTGATGGGTTAAAACCATTTCTCCGTCGAGCTTTAGTATCACAAAACTTCTCTTTATACGAAGGTATTGTCTCGTGCGCTATCAAGAAGGAAAAGGAATTCTCTATGTCTTATGACTTTAAATCAAAGCAAGATAAGAAGAGATCTGCTGAAAACTCTGGGAAAGGAAATTGGGAAACAGGGAAGAAGGGTAGAAATGAATTTCCACCCTATGATAATTGTGGTAGGAAGCACCCTGGTGCCTGTCTAAATGGAAAAGGAGTATGTTACAAGTGTGGTGAAAAAGGCCACCAAGCTCATGAATGCAAGGGAAAGAAAGCGGCTGTCAACGTGGAATGTTATAATTGTAGAGAGAAGGGACATTATGAAAATGAATGTCCTAAGCGTCAGGGGAACTTACCTCAGAAGAGGCCAAGGGATCAAGGCCAGGCTTATGCTATCACTACTGCTGAGGTGGAAGCGCCGAAAGACGTGGTGGCAGGTAATTTAATGGTTTCCTCAAGTTTAGAAAATGCATTATTTGATTCTGGATCATCGCATTGTTTCATATCTTCCCAGTTTGCTAAGAAAATTAGATATTTCCAATTTGATTTAACAAGGGAGTTTTCGGTCAAAACCCCTAAGGGAATTATTGTTGCAACAAAGTTTTGTCGATTGGTTCCCATTAGAGCACCTAAATGTTCTTTACTTGCTGATCTCATCGTCATACCCATGATTTAATTTGATATAATCCTTGGTATGGATTGGCTTTCGGACCATGATGCAAAAATTTATTGTCAGAGAAAAGAGGTTACGATACTTGATGATGATGATAAGGAACACCTTATCTTTAGAGCAGAATCGTCGCCCCATAATTCTTATCTAGATCCACCCCCAGTAGCTCAACTAAATTCAATTATTGGGGAGGAAGAGAAGGAAATTACTGAGGATGAGGAAAGGAATATTCAAATAGAGGATGTACCTATTGTGAGAGAATATGATGATGTGTTTCCGGAAGATTTACCTGGACATCCTCCAAAACGAGAAGTTGAGTTTTCCATTGATTTAATTCCTAGATCAAGGCCCATATAGGAGACCCCTTATAGAATGACCACTGTGGAATTAGTTAAACTAAAGAAACAAATAGAGGAATTGAGTAATAAGGGATTTATTCTCCCTAATGCTTCTCCTTGGAGAGACCCTGTTCTTTTTGTTAAGAAGAAAGATGGATGTATGAGGTTGTGCATTGACTATAGGGAGATCAATGCTATAAAAATAAAGAACAAGTATCCCCTACCTCGCATTGATGATTTTTTTGACCAACTGCATGGAGCTCAATACTTTTCAAAGATTGACCTTCGGTCTGGATACCATCAGTTGTGTGTGAATAAGGAAGACGTTCCAAAGACAGAATTTCGAACAAGGTACGGGCATTATGAGTTTACAGTAATGCCTTTTGGATTGACTAATGCACCCTCTGTTTTCATGGATCTAATGAATAAAATTTTTAAAGAATATCTTGATGACTTTGTAGTGGTATTTATTGATGATATCTTGGTATACTCCAAAAGCCACGAAGATCATGAAAATCACTTACGCATTATTCTGAAGACTCTTAGAAGACATGAATTATATGGGAAATTTATCAAGTGTGAATTCTGGCTTCATGAGATTTCTTTTCTTGGACATATTGTCTCTAAGGATGGAATTTCCGTTGATCCTTCTAAAACTAAGGCAATCCAAGAATGGCCAGCACCGACAAGTATAACTGAGGTACGCAGTTTTATTGGTTTAGCAGGTTATTATCGACGTTTCATCCAGAATTTTTCCAGATTGGCTATCCCATTGACAAAGCTCACACGTAAAGGGATTAAATTTGTCTGGACAAAAGAGTGTGAAGAATGTTTTGAAGAACTAAAGAGAATATTAGTCAATTCCCCTGTATTGACTCTGCCATCGGGGAATGATGTGTTTTTTATTTATAGTGATGCATCGAAGAAAGGACTTGGTTGTGTCCTTATACAGAATGATAAGGTCATTGCCTATGCATAACGACAACTAAAAATTTATGAGCAAAACTATCCTACTCATGATCTTGAGTTAGCAGCTGTGATCTTTGCTTTAAAGATATGGAGACATTACCTGTATGGTGAAAAATGTGAGATTTATACTGATCACAAGAGTTTGAAGTATATTTTCACACAAAAAGAACTCAACATGAGGCAAAGGCGATGGCTTGAACTACTCAAGGATTATGATTGCACGATACATTACCACTCGGGGAAGGCAAACAAGGTGGCAGATGCTTTGAGTAGAAAAGACCATGGAGTTTTGAATGTGATGAGAATTGAAAGGGATCCAATTTTCTTGGATCTAGTGAAGATGGACATGGGAATAAATAGGGAAGGTGAAACATCAATTCTTTTTCAAATGGTTTCCAAACCATCATTACTAGAAAGGATTAAGTGTTCTCAGACCAATGATGAAGAATTTCGGAAGAAGATTAAAGATGTGAATGATGGAAGATTGAGGGACTTTGTGTATAAGGATGGAATTTTGAAATTTGGGAAGAGACTTTGTGTTCCCGATATACCTGATCTAAAAAGGGAATTGCTGGATGATGCTCATAGTTACAACTTCTATATACACCCTGGGAGCACCAAAATGTATAGATATTTGAAGGAACATTTTTGGTGGGACAATATGAAGAGGGAGATTGCTGATTTTGTGTCGAGATGTATGGTTTGTCAACAAGTAAAAGCTGTAAGGCAACATCCTGGTGGAGTATTGCAACCTCTTCCCATACCTGAGTGGAAATGGGATAATATTACGATGGACTTTTTCATGGGACTACCAAAGACTCCTAAAAGGAATGATGCAATATGGGTCATTGTTGATCGACTTACTAAGTCAGCACATTTTCTGGCTATACGGGAGGATCTACCACTTGAACGTCTAGAAAGACTATATATTAATGAAGTTGTAATACTTCATGGAGTACCGCTATCGATTGTTTCTGACCGTGATCCTCGTTTTACTTCAAGATTATGGTAAAGTCTTCAAAAGGCCTTGGATACTGAACTTCGTTTGAGCACTGCCTATCACCCTCAAACAAATGGACAATCAGAACGGACTATTCAAACCTTGGAAGACATGTTGAGATCATGCTCTCTTGACTTTCAGGGTATGTGGGATCAATATTTGCCACTGGTAGAATTTTCCTATAACAATAGCTTCCATTCAAGCATTCAGATGGCACCTTATGAAGCGTTATACGGAAAGAGATGTCGTACACCAACCTGTTGGGATGACGTTGGTGAAAGAAAACTTGTGGGACCAGAAATGGTGGAAGAAACAATGGAAAAGGTGAAGGTAATCCAAAACCACATCAAAGCAGCTCAAAGTAGGCAGAAGAGCTATGCCGATAGCAGAAGAAAGGTTTTGGAATTTCAGGTGGGAGATCATGTTTTCCTAAAGGTATCTCCATGGAAGGGAGTTATACGTTTTGGTAAGAAGGGTAAGTTGAGTCCCAGGTACATATGACCTTTTGAAATTCTAGATCGTATTGGGGCTGTAGCTTATTGTTTGGCGATGCCGCCAAATCTCTCCAAAGTTCACGATGTTTTCCACATATCGCTATTGAGAAAATACATGCCCGACCCAACACATGTACTTACCTACGAGGAATTAGAACTGGAACCCGATCTATCTTATTGCGAAGATCCCATCAGGATTCTTGATGTGAGGGAGCAGGTGCTGAGAAACCGGACGACTCGTCTGGTAAAGGTTTTGTGGAGAAATCATAAAATGGAAGAGGCAACGTGGGAACCTGAGGAACATATGATGAAGAACCACCCGAGTCTTTTTATGCAGTAATACCCTAGAAATTGCAAGGACGCAATTATTTAAAGAAGGGGAGAATGTAACACCCCAAGCTTCCACAGTATGTTTCCCTTCGAATAATGCAATAGTGTGTGTTGTATGCAACCTCAAGATCCAACACACCCCACAACTAATTAAACTAGCAGTTTTGAATAGTAATACCTACTTTTTGAAATTTTATAAATTTTATTTATCAAAATGGACTTCATTTTTGGATTCGGAATATCAACGTTAGCCAATGTTGAATTTTTGGTATTTTTCTGAGAACTTCTAATTTTATATGAATAGTGAAAAATACTTAAAAACAACTTTTTTTAATCAAAATAATTTATAGTGATAAATTATATTATTTAATGGTTTAAGGTATAATTAGAATATATATTTACCATTTTATCCAATGGTGGTCATTAGAATTAATTTAACATTGAAATTGGACATAAACAATTGCCAATCTTTTGATATAAATTGTTTCTTAAAAACACGTTATTTGTTGTGACAGAGAGAATTAATTATAAAATTAATTAATGCAACTTATATGTTTGTAATTTTGTGAAATAGGCATCATTTTTGAATTCGGAATATCAATTATAGCTTAGGGTGAAATTTTGGCATTGTTCTGAAAAAAATCAATTTTTGATGAATAGTGAAACCACTAAGTTGTAGTTAAATAACTGATTTTTCGTTTAAATGAAATATTACCACTTCTGTGATTTGATTTTCAAAAATCCAACATACATGGTTGTCATTAAGAAGTAAAATGTGGTTCAATGAGATTAAAATAAATTTTGGTGAATAGTAACTTTTAAGTTCTTAATCGCGATTAGAGGTAATTAGTGTAGTTTAATGTAAAAATAATGTTTTAATAATATGAGATGAGCTTGACACATGGACTACCCTCATTGGATGTGCCATGGTCGACCAAGAAAATCCATGGGTCAACTTGGGGACCCCATGGAGCCACTTTAGTTAGAAAATGACATAAATACCTTTTATTTAAGGTTAAAGTAAAAATGACACAAACATGAAATGTTTTACTAAAATTTTTTTTACATGGGCTTATACAAGTCATATTTTTTACTATAAATAGTAATTTGGAAATCTACAAAGATTTCCTACATCATAGTAGTTTTTTTATAATTTTTAGACATTAGATAAATTAAATTATTTATGACATCATTATGATGCAGCGATGACCTCATTATTTAACGATTTTAATAAAATGAAAAGATAATCTACAATCCAAGGCTTACACTTTTCCAAAGACTATTGGATGGGTAGATTTCGAACCCTTATCACCTTATTCACGAATTATATAAGTGTGGGACCTTTAGAATCCTAAAAGCATTTTATAATAATGTAACATTTCAATCTTTCCAAAAGATCCCCTCCTCTCCTCTTATAAAAGGCCCCCACCTATACCACCTTATTCACACTTTCAAGACTTTTGGTTTGGCCAACCTCTGCCCAAATACTCTCCCAACTTCTCTCCCTTCATCCTAGAAGCTTTACATTAGTCAGAAAGCCATCCTAAGGAGTCCTTTTTGATTAAATCAAAAGGAGGAACCCGAAGAAGAGGTAACGTTTTCATCACCCTCTTTCAAGTTTCTTTCTTCTTCCACTCCCTCTTTGTTTATTATTTCAATTCTAAAATTATAACGCCAGTATATTCTATATACTGTGATGTTATTATAAATATGGAACAACCATATTCAGTATTCTACCCATCATTTGAATGACATGTCACCATACGTGCGTACGTACGGCTTACCGTCTCCACGTCGTGGTGTAATTGTTATTCAATATATTATTATTTATATGGATATAATAATGATATGTAATTCATGTAAATAATAAATATAACATGATAATGATTCTGTATATATGATATACTATCCAATTATATATTATTTTAATATCAAAATAATGATATTGTCGCTCGTGCGTACGTACGGACTACCGTCTCCACGAACGCGATGAGATTCATTCTCCGTCGTATCCATTCAAGTATAATTATCATTTGATGATCTAAAAATATTGTTTAAGGACATGATATCATTCTGGGTATGAATAAGATACAACCTATCCGTGAAAACACGACTTACGAAAACGAGTAATTTAACACCCGAAACAACGATAAATCTAAGATATTGTTAACAAAGCAATGTTAAAAGATCATATATGATATCATATGAATGTATATGATTCTTGTATAATTTAATAACAATTATTTCCCCATTATACAGGAGGTTAACCTACCCCAACCAAGGAAAAGTACAAGATAAGGGTTTACTTCACAACCTCTTCATTATCCAAGGTTGTTTATACATAATTATCTTCTGGGACCTCGTTATCATCCACATCCATGTTTCTTAAAAATGTCTTTCAAAACATTTTTACTATTAAATGGAAAATGGGTTAAAGTAATTTATAACCTTATACGTTTTTGAAAGGAATATTACCGTCGTTTTCCAAACAATGCACTATTTGACCTTTTTGACAAATTTAAGGTAAGAATGTTTTTTTAACTTATACGGCGGGTGCAGCTATTTTCTGCCATTATAACTTCGTCGAAGCTTCCCTAACAAGCTTATAAGAATATTTTAAAAGTAAATGTATTATTTTATAATTATAGGACTTTTAAATGATTTCAAAAAGGAGAGATATTTCTCTCAAATAGATTTGATTTCTTCCATGTCAACATCTTTTGATGGGTTTTAAGTTTAATTGAAATTGATTTATGATACAAAACTTCCATTGAACATTTTGTGAAATATTTGACTGTGGATGTGTTATTTTTATACCATTCATAGTTTATGGAGAAATTATTGACATTTCTTATGCTAGTTTTAATACGAATATTTATGTTATGTTTAAACCTATTCATATGAGGAATGTATTGGACTTAATATGTGATGGGTGGAGCCCGCTATAGCTCCTCGATGCATCGGTAGGTATCATGAGACAACTAGACGTGGAATTGGCCGAGGCCCTTTCCCAATTTGATTTATGGTTTTGGCCGAGGCCTTAATCATTTTAGACGTCTTTCCCGAGGCCTTGACAAAATGTTTCAGAATGTCTGGCATTATACATTCCCTCATTATGAATGTGGTGATTGATATTTCATGTGATTATTCGTCTAGTAGAATATCCATGTGAGTAAGTAATGGAATTATTTTATTTTACTTTTTCCATATTATGCTGAAGTTCAAGTTCAATAAGGCTTTTGTTTTAGTCATACATTGCCTTAAATTCTTATGTTTTCTTATGATAGTTTCCGCTATATTGTTATCCTTACGGAGAATTTGAGCTCACCCCGTTCAATGTTTTATTTTTTCCAGGATGTGAAGAGGTGTATTATGACTGACTTGCAAGAGTAGTCAGTGAGGATATGAGTGTGGACTAGGGAGACCATGTTATTGTAGTTTTCATTTTTATGATGTAATGTAAGATTTATGAATGTATCTAGTGTTTCCAAGGCTACTTAACTAATCGGCCTTTCGAGACTTGATCTTTTGTGATCATGCCAATGTTACTAAGTAATGCACCGACTCTGGGTAGCTGGGGTCGGGGCGTTACAAAATTAATGAGATTTTGGATTATTTATTCATATATGGATTTTTGAAGCATAAATTGTGTTTTATGATTCAGGATAAATATGTGATATTTTTTTCCGAATCATGGAAGGATCACTGAGTCCCATCAAATAATCCCAATCATATTCAATAAGGAAAAATGATTATTCTTCTTTATCTATACTTTTTAGGACTGTGATTGGAATATACTGAATATTTTTTCATGAATATCATAAATACATTTTCTATTTTTTCATAAAATTCCACGTGATATACAGGATATTTATATTTAAATTAATTCTCTTGGTGCTAACAGCAGTGTTTAGGAACAATCTTTGAAGTGGAGTTGTAGTCATTATTCCCCTAACATGTGAAATTGCTTTTGGGATCAAGTCCCAAAAATTTCTTTATATAGATAATGTCAGTAATATACGACATACACACGAGTTATGGGTCTTCTATCATTTTAGTTGTTACTTTCTATTCTTGGAAAATGGCAAGACCGTGAGTCCTCTATCAAAATTCAGTAATCCCTCAATCCGTTACACCACCATTAGTGAGGTAGAGGCCCCTTGTTATACTATATACATTGTGTGGGTTTCTATCACGGGTAGTGTTATATACATTAATTGGTGAACTAATAAGATTAAATAATTACAATGTTTTTACAAATTCCATTTACCTGAAGATTGGATCTATGGCTTCTTAATTTCTAAGTCCACTTTTTAAATAAAATAAACTATTAATAACATGAATTATGGTAAAATGGAAAGAAATTGACAATTCTTTTTATAGGGTTCCACAATGATGAGAGTCCCTACTCCTTGTTTGGATCTGGATGTTTGAGTCCCATATTTTTCAATATATCCAATTATTTAATAAAAATCTAAGGGAGGAATCAAACAATTTATAAATGTAAATCCCATATTATTATCTCTTAATATATGATTTTATTGGTTCCAATTAGTGGTAATAAAAATGATTTATTATTAAAATTGTGAATAATATAAAAAATTATTCTCCCAAACATAAACCATCAGAATTTATATGTCCAAAACATCTATTTTTATGTTTTCCACCTTTCTTTTTTCTCATCTCAGTAGTCACCTTTTTCGACACGTTTTATCTTCCAATGAATGTATCATATGAACAAATAATCTTCTTCACCTAGAAACTCTACACCAATAATTTAAAAAAGATAAAATAGGGCCTCCCCTATATTTTATCCACTCTTGTATATCTTTGGAGCACAAGGGATCTAATTTGAAACCCCCTCTCAATTTATTTCTTCAGGTATCATATTTTAATATCTCTAAATGATATAACATTTTTATTTATTTTTAATTCCTAAAACCCTCATTGTCAATAGTTTTTTTACAACCGAAAAATATGTCTTCTTTCATAAACATTCCATCATATATATTGAACATCTACGTAACCATATTAAAAAAATTATAGTTCACAATATTTATGAAAATTCATTCAAAACCAATGGATGAAATTACTTCAATGGAATTCACTAGATCCTTTTTTAATTTATATTTTTACATCATCTCAGCTAATATTATAAGAACATGAATTAATTTTAATACTTCTATTTTTTTTAAATGCATCAAATGGTTTAAATATTTCTCACCTACATTTCCTTTAAAATATTGTTTGGGACATCCTCCTCCTTGTTTACTCAACTTATGGGAATCATATTTTTTGAAAACATTTCTTGAATCAATTTTGGTCTTCTAGTAAAATTATTTTCTTATGATAAATGAACATCAAAACATTCTTTGGATTGATATTATAGAGTACCATCTAGTAAAACACATTCTATTGATGGCTTCATGGACTTATGGTGAACTTAGAAAATCCATCATACTTAGTAAAACCTATTTTAACCTATTTACAACAATACTCAAAAATAGTCTTCCAAACTCTGATGAAAAAGATTATATACCTTCATAATATTAGGGAAACCTCAAACTCCCGTTTTTATATTATTGTAATAATAAATCATTTCATTAGACAATATTATTTTACAAAAAAATTATCATTTCTCAATGACAAACTCTCTCACACCACAATATTGGAAAAGATAATGATTTTCTTAAAAATTACTTCCCATAGAGGAAATTTGTTTTTATCCAAGTAATTTTAATATACTCCCCCTTATTTCATATACATTAAAATTCCTCCAAATTCATTATAAGAACTTGAGAAATATAAAATTATATTATTAATTATTTTATACACCTCCTTATGAAAAATACTTTCACAACAATACCATATTATCTCGGAGAAGGATAGAATCCATATTCCACAAAACCTATTAAACGAAAATATAATGGTTAGGTACACACTGTAAAATTAGTTTCTACCATTAATAGAATAATTGAATAGAAAATAATGTGACAAGAAAAACTTTTAAAAAAATTACAACATGGACATGATAAATCCCAGTATGAAAATATGTCATTAATGTATCATTCCTACTGCCTAGGACTTCAGATAAGTCACCATGTAAAATAAAATAGTCTGTAATCAGCATTGTGTTGCATCATATAGGTATAAATTGCACACTTACCATGTATGTGACATAATTCTCTAATGCCTCCAAGATTATCCTATCTATTAGTGACCCAGAAAAAGAATTAAAATTTTCATGGTGAGTGTAAAAATACCAAGGATGAACTTCCACAATTTTTATATTTCAGTACTGTAGTAACATAAAAAATAGGAGCCAGTGTTGTACAAAATCCACTACCATAACCTTCATTTCTTTTTTTTCCAATAGTCAATAAAATAACCAGGATCCAAAGATATTCATTGTTGTTGTGTTAAATGAAAATTATCATAACATTATTGGAGTATCTTCCCAATAAACCTTTTGAAAGTTTCCCACTGATGTTAGCCAAAAAGAATACATCCTAGTTTTTAAGAATACCTTACTAAGCTATCCCAGATCCTTATTACTCATATTACTAATTTTGTTATATGGTTTCTAGTTTTTGTAGTCAATAGTGTTGACCAAATATCTTAAGATACAAATATTACCAAGCATTAAAGTAATGTTATGATGTGGAAGCATATATGGAATGATCAGTGCTGCAGTCTACAATGCCCAGGTCTTCACTGAAAATAACATGTGTATGTGGATAATATGTAATAAATGTGTGAAGAAAATAGTGATTGTTGGTTAGATTGTATAAACCATCAAGAGAAAATAATTTTTACACTTGAGTACAAAAGTCCTCAAACTCAGATTCTTCCAACTCATCAACAACATGCATTTCTGAAATTACTGTTCCACTAATTACGCACACATCTAGGAAGGAATTATTTGGATCATCAGATAATAAATTACCCTAGAAGAACAATTAAAAAATTCATATTGAGAAACCTAAAATCTCAATAAAAACATGATTATCAAAATCTACATTTCCCATATATTAAATCCCTCTATGATGCCTCTAGACATCCATACACTGTGAAGACCACTCACACTGATGATTTCTAATGTATTCATAATATGATGATACCATCAAATATGTGAAAAAAGTAAACTCAAATACCCCACAAGAGAGTTATTCCCACTGATGTTGAAGATAATAAAAATTAGGATCAAGATCAAATTCTTCTTTTTCAATCTTATTCTCTTTTATACTCAGATACACATCAACATTTATATCCTTGTTATGATATCATCCAAAAGAAAACCTTTATTATTCCTCAATCCACAGATATAATTCCTCCTCGTATCTTTACATAATAACACGAGTACAAATTTTATGTTTAATGTGATCTACTTCCTCCTCTCCATATGAGGAGGAGTCCTATTCATCTGAGGATGTGGATAAATCCTCTTCATCAAAGGATGAAGATGCAGAGGGCTTTTCATTGACTACTATATGTGGAAGAATGTTTTCTTGTTCCAACCGAATCCCCAAGGATCTAGTGACCATGGTTATCACCAACAAAGAGTAATAAATTCATTTTTTAATATTTATAGGATGAGGAATGTTAAATTATTCAGATTCGGTAATAGGATTCTTAACTTTTTTGGTGCTTGATTACAGATATTCATCCTCAATTTGATGGATATGGTCATGATAATATTTACTAGAATCACCTAAAATAGACTGAGTCTGTTGATCCACCTCATTAGTGAATAGTACAACCTTTGAAGTGTCCAAAATTGGGTTATAATTATTGACCACCACCTCAAATCTAGAGAATACATCAAGATGATTACACTACAGTTTTTTTGGGAAATAATCTAGGACGGAGGTAGAAATCAATAAAACATTATAATTTTAGGGTTCACCTTGTTCATTAGGAATTCGTCTATCTTTAATAGTCCATTCAAATGTCTATTTCTTTGGAAGATATTTCTCATTGTGATGATTTAATATGGGGACATTCCTAGATCCATAATTTCAAAGGAATGTACTAGATGTATGTAATTAGAGAAGTAGTTATGCAAGTCTTCATAGACCACATCTTGAAAAAAACTAGTGTCTCCATTTGGGAGTTTCACAACTATAATTTATTCATAAAATAATCCATGTAATAATTTTTCAACTTACCATAACATTCCATTTTTAGGTAAGGAAGGATGAACTTAAATATTCAGCCCCTAATCTTAAAATATTTCCCTTGGCATTAAAATAGTAAAAATTTCAGTAATTGAATAATTTTTTAAAATATTATTCAGTATTATTTCTATAAAATGGTAATTTTATTTGTTATAATAAAACATGATTCCAATATGTTTTTATCTTGATGATTTTACCCATTTCATATAAATATAAATTTCACATTTATTATAAAATACATTAATAAATGTTATTTTAAAATCCACATTCATGTCACCAAGATAAGATTTAATCACTATTAATTATGGTCAATCATGGGTGGGGGAAACATATTCTAATTTCATTATAAAATAATTTATTTATTTTTATTTATTTATATTAAATAGTACACAAATTTCATAAAAAAATAATATTCCTATAAATTTTTATTTTCATTAATCAAAATCATAACGCCAATGAGTGTCCCATAATCCATGTAACGTCAACTTCATAGTTATTTGATACAACAATAAAATTATTGATGTTTCTTTATCAAACAATGAAATTAGTTTTGATGTCAAAAATTGTGATTACATTTTTTCACTTTGATATATGGAAGACAAAGTCACTGATACAAAATAACCATCCAAGATGGAATTAGATAGATTAAACAACCAATTAAATTCTATATGTATCTTTGTGTAACACTTATACAAGATTTATATTTTCTAAAATTTAATATAATATATATATTTTTAGATTCATCATGTGAATCATCTATTTATAAATACCTCAATATATCCATGGAATACAATTCCTATAAATGGAAGATACATAATCAGTTTTATATAACATGTTGTAAGATGAAGAAATTCAGCATCCCATAAATTATTATATGAATGTATATATTCATTATTCATAGAAACAACATACTGAGGATAATTCTATTCCATATAAATTAATAAATAATCAACATAATCAGATACTGAATGTTCAAAATCTTCCACCATTATATAAAATTTACTATAATCATTTACTTTAGAAACAATAAATATCTTCATGAAAATGCCTCAGTTAGGGTACAAGTAATGAGGAGCTTTCTTAAACCCATAAATTGTATTCTTGAGTTTACAAATCATACTACTATCCTCATTGATTTTTATTCCCTTGGGTTATTCTATGAAATCATTTTCATCATATAATTCTATCTATAATGATGCCTTTACATCATTCTAATAAACCGTGTTTTTTTGATGAGCAATAACATCAACAAACATTCATAGAGTCTATTGTATTTTCATAGGGAAACTGTATCACAAAATATAAACCTTCCACTTGTAAATACACCATGAAAAAAAACATTCTATATTTCCTTAAAATTTTCCCTTTTCATAAAATTTATATCTAAACAACAATTTAGTTCTAGTATCTTTCTTTGAATCCAGTATCAGAACATACTCTGGGGTTCCATTCTTTAAACTTTTATCTAACTATATTTTCATTATATATTACCACTATTAATTCCCATATTTTTTGATATAAACTGAGGTTAATCCTAAGACATACATTTTAATCGATTTTCTATTCCCAACATTCTACCTGTCTCAAAAAAGGCATTATAAATTTTTAAAATATTATTTTTTTCATCCTATATCTACAATATCCAAAACATTTAGTTTTTATTTTTGGTCGAATGTTATTCAATTCATGATACATTAGAGAATTTTTTTAAATATTCCATTCCTAATACCACTCCTCTTCAATAGTTATTTCAAAATAAATTTTGAAATATTCTATTGGTTCATTTGATCTAAAATTTGTTGAATCGAATTGTAGATATATATGTCTATTAGATGGAACAATACAAGAGGGGGGGGGGGTGAATTGTAGGTTTAAAAACCTTTGAGTTTTTGCAACAAAGAGATTAGTTTAAATGATCTTAAACTAATACAAATATAAACATCCACAATTGTATTGAATATAAAAGGTATGATGTATTGTAATACTAATGTAAAGTAAAACAATTGTATTCAAGATGAACACAATAATCAGAGTAATACAAATATGAATGATTCTATCTTAAAGCGTATAGAACCAATCAATACAATATGTAATAGAATGATTGTAATTGAAACAATTACAATTGAATATGTAAAGAAGAAAGGAAACAATACAAATCCCTTTCTAATACAAGTAACAGCAGAAATGTAAAAGTATTACAATTCTTTTAACCCAAAGAGAAGGGTTATCCTTTCACCTAGGATAAAAGGTCTGTCTCACCAACACCTTGGTGAGCCCTTGATACGATGATCAGCATGTCTGTCTGCCTATCCCCGGCAGCCCTCGATACCATGATCGGCACGTCTGTCTGCCTATCCCCGACAGCCCTCGATTTTGCAGGTAATCGGCACCTCTGTCTTTCAATTACTTGAAAGCCCTCGATACGATGATCGGACGCACAAAGCTGATGAGAGAAGTCACAGTGTCTCTCTCTAGAATCTTCGTAGTTCACAGAGTCTCTTCATTCGTTCTCTTCGTTCATCGTTGTTCTCTCAGCTTCAAATGACCTCCTATTTATAGGCCTCGGGTTCCAACGGTCATATTGCCTCCAACGGTCATATTGAAACAGAAAGCACGACATCGTCTTGATTAGTTTTTAACTAACTCAACGACATCGTTTTGTTAGGACAAGAGATATATAGAAATGTAAAACATGAGTACGATTCATATGCAGAGAGAGTTTTTGACAAAGTCCCAAAACAAATAGTGATCATCTGAATAGTAGAGTCAGTACGATACGATTGACAGAGTCAGTACGATACGATTGACAGGGTCAATACGATATGATTGACAGATTCAGTACGATACGTTTGACAGAGTCAGTACGATACGATTTGGTCGGTACGATCAACATCGTACGATACGATAAACATGATAAAAGACAATTGTAATTTACAAACATATGATAGAATACATTTGTGATTTCCAAAACATGATATAGAAGTCAATAGAAGACTTTTGACTTTACAATCTCCCCCTTTTTGGAAAGCACAACCCACAAAATAAATGTGACAAGAAATACTTATCTCCCCCTGAGTTTTTGAAAACTCTTCTGAATAAGAAATTGAATACAACTAACTCCCCCTTAGGTATGGACTTTCCTAGGGATTGTATTCGTAGATTTTCCTTAAGAGCATTGTAATGCATTCTCCCCCTTTATAAAACATTCTTCCCTTTGTAAACATTCTCCCCCTTTGTGATTTACAAAAAGAGAGTAATCTTGAATTGACTGAAAGAGTTAGCAATACAAGACAAAAAATAAAAGAAAAGGATCATAAGAGTTATTACAAAACAAAGACAAGTTCCAAAAGAAACAAATACAACAATCATTTGTTTTCTCTTTCCTTCTCCTTCTTTATAAGCTCATGAAGCACAGCTTTCATCTTCTTGATCTCCTTCTTGTCTTCAGAAATTGATTCACCCTGAGTTTTGAGAAGCTCTTGTTGATCCGCAAAAATCTGATCTTGATTTCTGATAGTCTCCTCCTGGAATCGGATTACCTCTTCAAGGGTATCAATTCTGTTTTGCAGAGTCTTGTTATCCTTGGACAACACAGAGTTTTGATTCTTCAGTAAAACCATTTCATCTTTGAAAGATGAAACCTTCGAGAATTCAGATTGGAAAACATTCATCCTCTCTTGCAAATCTTTCACTGAAGGAACATCGGCTCTTTGAGAAGACAAAAGGTTCAGCCTTTCAACCGTTTCTCTATCAAGCTTGTTGAAAGCAATTGCTAGCTCATTTGATAACCTCCTTATAACTTAAATAGCTATTTCATGATCATTGATTGAGCTCTCTGTTTTGTAGGACCACTTGGTCATCTTATTGCAAGCCTTCTTATGAGCAACCGAGCTTTCTGAAAGAACTTTCAAATCGGCTTCTACAGATAAAACTTTCTTCCTCAATTCTTTTACAGAGCCAAACTTCTTCCTTTGATTTTCAGTAATAAAATCAATCTTCCCTTCCAGCCTCGGGAAATAAGGAATGGTTTTCTCCATCCTTCTCAAAACATGAACAATGTAATCACTCTTCTTGAGAGAGATTGTATGCTCTGAATCGGTATCTTCATCGTACGATGCTAGTTCATACGATCTACTTGAATCAACAACTGGCTGTTTCCCTTTCTCTTTTTCTTTCTGCTTTCTTTTTTCTTCCACTTTGTCACTAATGACAATTACTTTATCAGAATGAGAAGATTGAGCACCTTGCTTTTCTTGAGATGACATTCTGTCCGGAGATTGTGCTTGATCGGCATGAGGAGTTTGTTGAACACCTTCACTCAGCTTTTGAACCGATTCCTCTCTACTTTTCTTTGAACTTTGAAGAAATTCTAAAAGAAAGTCTCCTTCTTCTTCCACTTCTTCTATCACTTTTTTTCCTTTTTCTTTCTCAGAAAGACTCTGTACGATGGGCTCTTGGTGCACTTCTTCAGTTATTTGAGCACTAGCATCTTCAACTGCTTTCAAGACTTTGGAGACATCAAAGTCCTGGGCCTTCCTTTTCAAAAGAACCTTCTTTTTCTTTTCAGCCAGAAGTGTTTCTTCTACCCTTACACGTTCTGCAAAAGCCTCAGCAGGGTCAAGACCGAACTTCGGATCACCTTCTTTTCTTTGTTCTTTGTCCTTTGTCCATTTTTCTACAAACTCCTTACTGTATCTTGGCTTCTTCTTTGGCTTCGAACTGGTTTGCGGATCAGACTTTTGAGTAACACCGGTGGATTGAATGTCCTTGGCTGGCATAGGTGCCGATTGATTCTGAGCCAATTCAGCTTCTACATCTCTGACAAAAAGTTTTGAATTTGAATCAAAACAAACATTCAGCTTTTTCATCGTACTCTTATTAATCCATGATGGCCTCAAATCCATGGGTTTTCCTTTCAAAGGAATGTTACAAAACTTCATAATTTCAAAAATGAACTTCGTAAGAATGGCTGGATACATTATCATCTGGGACTTAATCCCTCCTGTCTTGACATTCTTGATGGTTTCAAAAATATACCCCATGAGATTCACTTTTCTTATGTTTACAAGATAGTTGAGCATGAAAATATCAGAAACCTTAAGAGTTTCTCTATCCCCTTTCCTTGGAATAAGAAAACCTTGCATCCATAAGGTGACAAAACGATTGTCCGGTGAAAGATGAGACACTTTCCACTTTTCCTCATTAATAAGAAACAAAGACTTTTCAGCATTTTCTCTATTGAACGTACCAACTTGTTCTGGTAGTTTGTGAGATGGACAAAAAGAATCTCCTTCTATAGAATCATTCAGGAAATGTGCGGCTTGTTTCATAGACATAGATAATTTTCTATCGTACACAGCGAAGTTTATAGTCATATCTTTGTCGAAAGAAACGGTTTTGTAAAACTGACAAAATTCATCAAAAAGAACTTGATCTTGAATATCAGGCTTTTCCACACAGAGATGTTCCCATCCTTGAAACAAAATGATCCTCCTGATTGTAGAATCGTATGTATCGAAAAAGTCTCGGGATACTAACCTTTCTCTGTTAAAGTCTTTCTCTGTAAAAGTCTTTGAAGACATTTCGGCAGGAGTATTAGCAGAGGATTGAGACATAAAGGTTCTACCGATGAGAAGATCGTACGATTGTTTATAGCCGGTGGAGCAGAGCTTCGCCTCAATTCCTGAAAAAGCAATGTGGGTTTGGGGAGGGGAGGGGGGTATTTATAGGCGATAAAGAGATGACCGTTGATCTTCTACGGTCGAAAAAGGGTGACCGTTGATATTCTATGGTCAAGATTAGATAAAACCAGATCAATGGTTAGGATTAAAACAAAGGAAGAAATTTTTTTAAAAAAAATGAAAAAGATACCTGTCGGAGAACATAAGGTGATTGTTGGTTTTGGTAAGTATAAAAAAACAATCGTAAGGAGAAAAAAATATGATGCCGATGAAAAACAAAGTCATTACTATGATCGGACCGTACGATGGAAAATAATTTTGTTACCATGAGCTGACAGTACGATGGAAAACAATCTCAATACCATCATCAGTCGATAAAAAAAATTGAATGATACGATGGAAAAGAATTTCAAAACTATCATCGGTCGATTCAAACAAAATTGAATGATACGATGGAAAAGAATTTCAATACTATCATCGGTCGATACAAAAATATTGAATGATACGATGGAAAAAAAATTCAATACCATCATCGGTCGATACAATACCAAGATTGATTGGTACGATGGAAAAGAAATTCAATACCATCATCGGTCGATAGTAAATGATACTATAAAACTGTCAATACGATAAACAGAAAACTAAAATTATCAATATGATAAACAGAAAACTAATACGATAAACAGAAAAACTAAAATTTTCAATACGATAAACAGAAAACAAAAATTGTCAATACGATAAACAGAAAACAAAAATTGTCAATACGATAAACAGAAAACAAAAATCCAAAGAGTAAATAGTTAAAGAACATAAGATAAAATAAACATAAAGACAGAAAGAAATGTCCTCTCCCTTTCTACGAGGAGTCTTTTTTACTATTAGGAGAGATGTAAAACAGGAAGTAGATATGAATGATTATTTTAATGTAATCATTCCTAGCTTCTGTTTTATAAATTCAAATCTATCAGAAGGTAAAGGTTTTGTAAAAATGTCAGCAAGTTGTTCTTGCGTTCCGATGAATTGTAAAATAATATCTCCTTTCTGTTTGTGATCCCTAAGAAAGTGATGCCTAACATCTATGTGTTTTGCACGAGAGTGATGTGCTGGGTTTTTACTAAGAGCTATGGCACTTGTATTATCACAAAGAATTTGAGTTTTAGAAAAACTCAAACCATAGTCAGTGAGTGTGTGCTGCATCCACAATACTTGAGCACAACAACTTCCAGCTGCTACATATTCAGCTTCAGCAGTGGAGAGTGCTACCGAGTGTTGTTTCTTGCAGGACCAAGAAACCAAAGAGTCTCCTAAGAAATGACATGTTCCAGATGTACTTTTTCTATCCATTCTACAACCACCAAAGTCAGCATCTGAAAAGCTTTTTAAAACAAAATCATTTCCAGAAGAGTAGAAAAGACCTAAATCCATATTGTCTTTTAAATACCGAAAGATTCTCTTTACGGCTTTTAAGTGAGACTCTTTTGGATTAGATTGATATCTTGCACATAAGCACACAGAAAACATCAAGTCGGGTCGACTAGCTGTCAAGTATAGCAAACTCCCTATCATACCTCTAAAAATTGTTTGATCTACTGGTTTCCCAGTTTCATCAAGATCAAGAGTATTTGAGGTACCAATTGGGGTTCTAATACTTTTAGTTTTGTCAAATCCATACTTTTTGAGTAAGTCTTTAATATACTTATGTTGAGATATATAAGTACCTTCTGGTTTTTGAGAAATTTGAAAACCTAGAAAGAATGTTAACTCACCCATCATACTCATTTCAAACTCAGATTTCATTAAGTTTGCAAAAGAATCGGTTAAAGATTTCTGAGTTGATCCAAATATGATGTCATCAACATAGATTTGGACAATCAAAACATTTTTGTTTTCCATTTTGATAAAAAGAGTTGGATCTGCTGTACCTTTTGTATAATTGTTTTGTAAAAGAAATCATGTGAGTCTATCATACCATGCTCTAGGGGCTTGTGTAAGACCATATAGAGCCTTGGTAAGTTTAAAAACATGATCACGATGTTTTGGGTCTTGAAAACCAGGAGGTTGTTCGACAAAAACTTCTTCTTGAACAAAACCATTTAGAAAAGCACATTTGACATCCATTTTAAATAGTTTTAAATTGAAATAAGCTGCAAAGGCTAATAGAATACGAATAGATTCAAGTCTAGCTACAGGAGCATATGTTTCTTCATAGTCTATTCCCTCTTGTTGATTATAGCCTTTAGCAACAAGTCTTGCTTTATTTTTTACAATGATTCCATTTTCATCACACTTGTTTCTGAAAACCCATTTTACACCAATCACAGTTGTTTCTTTAGGTCTTTCAACTAAAGTCCAGACTTGATTCCTTTCAAATTCATTTAGTTCATCCTGCATTGCTTTGATCCAATCATCATCACCTAAGGCCTCACTTGGACTTTTAGGTTCAAATTGGGAAAGAAAAGCAAGATGTTCTATTTCATTTCTTAAGGAATTTCTGGTCCTTACAGGTTGATTTATATCACCAATGATGTTATCACTGGGATGATTCCTAAGAAACAATTGATTTGGGTTTTGTAAAACCTGTTCATCAACATATGGTAGAAAATCTTCTGTGGTAAATGTTTCAGGAATACTTTCTTGAACATTTTCCTTATCAGAATGGTCTTCTAATAAAGGTTGATAAACATTTTTGGAAAACACATCCGAGGATGTAGGATTGGGTTGGTTGAAAACAAAAGGGTTAGTTTCATCGAATTTTACATGTACTGTTTCTTCGACAGTACAAGTGTTTATATTGAAAACTCTATAAGCCTTAGAAGTTGTAGAATAGCCTACAAAGATTCCTTCATCAGATTTTGGTGCAAATTAGTGAAGATTGTCTTTTGTATTCAGAATGAATACTTTGCATCCAAAAACTTTGAAGTATGAAACATTAGGTTTTCGTCCAGTCCATAACTCATAAGGAGTTTTATTAAAAAATGGTCTAGTTAAAACAAGATTTATAGTATAACAGGTAGTACTAACAGCTTCAGCCCAAAAGTGCTTAGCAATTGAGTATTCACTCAACATGGTTCGAGTCATTTCCTGAAGAATACGATTTCTTCTTTCAACAACACCATTTTGCTGAGGAGTTCTTGGAGTTGAGAAATTGTGAGTAATACCTTTCTTACTACAAAAAGTTTCAAAATCTTAGTTTTGAAATTCACCACCATGATCACTATGAATAGTTATCAATGGTAGGTTTTTATCATTTTTAACCTGGGCTCTAAAAGTTTTGAAATAGGAAAAGGCTTCAGATTTCTTTGTGAGAAAGTAGACCCATGTAAATCTAGTAAAGTCATCAACTAAAACAAATACATAGTATTTTACTCCAATGCTTCCGGATTGTGAAGGACCAAACAGATCCATATGCACAAGATGTAATGCATTAGAAGTTGAAACTTCATTAATTGGTTTAAAGCTAGTTTTATGTTGCTTGCCAAATTGACAAGGATCACAGACTTTTGAAGAATCATATCTAAGATCCGGTAGCCCTTTTACAAGTCCTTTCTTTGAGAGTTTTCTTAGGTTTCTCAAATTACAGTGTCCTAGTCTCCTATGCCATGGCCACGATTGGTCTTCTATTACACTTAAACAAGGTAAGTTTTGGTTCCTAAGGTCTTCTAAGTTAATAGTGTAAACATTCTCTTGCCTATGGGCAGATAGAATGAATTCATCCTTGGAATTGTGAACTAGACACTTATCATTTCTAAAATTCACAAGGTAACCGTCATCACATAATTGACTTATGCTGATGAGATTGTGCCTAAGACCTTTAACAAACAGAACATTTGAAATAAGAACTTTTCCAAGAAAAACGATATTACCTATACCAACAATCTTTCCTTGAGCATTATCTCCGAAGGTAACTTTTCCACCTTTTGTTTTGATAACCTTTTCAAAGAAATATTTGTTTCCAGTCATATGTCGAGAACAACCACTATCCATGTACCAAATGTTATTATTGATACACTTCTCGTTTTCCTGAAAGAGAAACAATTAGATTTTTGGAATCCAAACTTGTTTGGATCTAGAAGGGTTAGATAAAAGAATTTTAGGAATCCACATTTGTTTTGCAAAATGAGCTTTATGAAATCCTAAGGATTGAGTTTTATTAAGAGAACAATCTCTTCTCCAATGTCCACCACATTGACACTTGGAACAGAAAATGGTTTTTTGAGTAACAAAATAGTTATTACTAAAAACAGGTTTGGAATAAGTATAACCAAGACCAGAACGATTTCTCAACGGTCTAATTTGAGAATACATCCTATCAAAGTTTTCTTTTCCATGAGTAAAGTTTGAAAAACACTTTTTCAAGGATAAAATCTCTGAATTTAGTTTTAAAACCAAATTCTTGTTTTCTAAAACATTTGAATTAGAACTAGAGTTAGACTCTAAAATGTTTTTCTTTGAAATTTCAGTTTCAAGATCCTTAGAAAGTTTATCCTTATCAGATTTGACTTTCTCAAGGGTTTTCAAAATACTTTCAAAATCAAAAGTTTTCCCATCAAGATCTTTAGAAAGATCTGATACTTCTTTAGTCAAAATAGAAATTCTAGAATTTTCTTTTTCAAATCTCTTTTTGAGTTTAGAATTTTCATTTTCAAGTAACTTAGAAAATCTAGAAACTTCTTCAAAAGAAGGTAATGTATCATCTTTTGATGATGAGGGTTCATCATTTGATGATTCATAATATCTATTATCAACATAATTTGCATTTAAAGAGACATTTGTAACAGCTTCAGCATTATGTACCTTAGCCATGAGACAATGATCTTCAATTGGTAGTCTGGCTAGAAGTCCAATATTTCTTTGTCCTGATGTCTCATATTCTGAAGAATCATCTGAGGAATCACTACCAATTGCACTCCATGTATCATTTGCTTTCAAGACTTTCTTTGTCTTATAAAACCTTTTCTTGTTTCTTTCAGAGTGCTTCTCTTTTCTATCTTTCCTCTTTAGTAAAGGACAATCAGGCCTTATATGTCCTGCTTTCTTACATTCATAACAAGTTACCTCTGAATCTTTCCTATCTTTCCTGTCTTTCTTTTTGAATCTATATTGAAAATATTTCTTTCCCACAATCTTGCTCATCCTCTGAGCAAGATTGGCTAACTCATTGTCTGAAAGATTACAATCACTTGAATCAGATACAACAACTTTCTTGGATTTAGACCTTGTAACCCTTTCAGGTGTTTTAGCTTTAGATGCAGAGGCTACACTTCCATTCCCATTCTTTTTCTTATCAGCATCTCTCTTTATTCTTGTCTCATGCTGTAGAAGAGTTCCAAAGAGTTCATCAAGAGTAATCTGGGAAACTTTTCTATTTTCATCAATAGCTGTCCTTTTCGACTCCCATTCATTTGGCATAATATCTATAATCTTATCAACAAGAGCTTCATCATCAAGTCCTTTTTCTCCCATAGATTGTAAGCTGTTGAAAATTGTCATAAACCTTTGTTGCACTTTACATACTGGCTCTCCATAAGGAAAAACAAATCCATGATACTCTGCTCGAAGCATTGCTCTCCTTGTTTCTATAACCTTGGATGTACCAAAATGAGTGACTTCTAATTTCTTCCAAATACAGTTGGCTGCTTCACATGAAGATATCTGACTATATATATTCCTGGTCATAGAGCATAATAAAGTATTGCGTACCTTGTAATTCAGTTGATATTCTTGCTTCTCTTGGTTGGTGAAAGTGCTAACTTCTTTGTCAGGAATTTTGTAATCCCCAGTAAGCATAATAAAATTGTCTACACCAGTATTGATGACGAAAGTCTTCATACGATCTCTCCAATACTCATAATCATTCCCATCAAAGATTGGTGGTCTAGAAGGATTCAGATTATCTATTGATCAGATATTCATTCCTTCCATCTAATATAACAAAAACAACTTTTCCACTCCACACGTTAGTGTAGTAAGTATTAAAGATAGTAATAAGAAATAAAGATAGTAATACAAATCAGTGGAAACCTCCTTTGATACCAATTGTTGAATCGAATAGTAGATATATATGTCTATTAGATGGAACAATACAAGAGGGGGGGGGGTGAATTGTAGGTTTAAAAACCTTTGAGTTTTTGGAACAAAGAGATTAGTTTAAATGATCTTAAACTAATACAAATATAAACACCCACAATTCTATTGAATATAAAAGGTATGATGTATTGTAATACTAATGTAAAGTAAAACAATTGTATTCAAGATGAACACAATAATCAGAGTAATACAAATATGAATGATTCTATCTTAAAGCGTATAGAACCAATCAATACAATATGTAATAGAATGATTGTAATTGAAACAATTACAATTGAATATGTAAAGAATAAAGGAAACAATACAAATCCCTTTCTAATACAAGTAACAGCGGAAATTTAAAAGTATTACAATTATTTTAACCCAAAGAGAAGGGTTATCCTTTCACCTAGGATAAAAGGTCTGTCTCACCAACACCTTGGTGAGCCCTTGATACGATGATCGGCACGTCTGTCAGCCTATCCCCGGCAGCCCTCGATACGATGATCGGCACGTCTGTCTGCCTATCCCCGACAGCCCTCGATTTTGCAGGTAATCGGCACCTCTGTCTTTCAATTACTTGAAATCCCTCGATACGATGATCAGACGCACAAAGATGATGAGAGAAGTCACAGTGTCTCTCTCTAGAATCTTCGTAGTTCACAGAGTCTCTTCATTCGTTCTCTTCGTTCATCGTTGTTCTCTCGGCTTCAAATGACCTCTTATTTATAGGCCTCGGGTTCCAACGGTCATATTGCCTCCAACGGTCATATTGAAACAGAAAGCACGACATCGTTTTGATTAGTTTGTAACTAACTCAACGACATCGTTTTGTTAGGACAAGAGATATATAGAAATGTAAAACATGAGTACGATTCATATGCAGAGAGAGTTTTTGACAAAGTACCAAAACAAATAGTGATCATCTGAATAGCAGAGTCATTACGATACGATTGACAGAGTCAGTACGATACGATTGACAGAGTCAATACGATACGATTGACAGAGTCAGTACGATACGTTTGACAGAGTCAGTACGATACGATTTGGTCGGTACGATCAACATCGTACGATACGATAAACATGATAAAAGACAATTTTAATTTACAAACATATGATAGAATACATTTGTGATTTCCAAAACATGATATAGAAGTCAAAAGAAGACTTTTGACTTAACAAAATTTTCTTAATGTTTTGTAATAAACATATTTTTAATTATGTTAACATAATATGAGTCTTCAATTTTTTGTAATAATTTGTTCCAGATCCAATATTTTTTCCCGTGGGTATGTTTCTTGGAAAAATTTGTTCTCAATCATTTTAATACATCAATTCTATGTTTTTATTTTTTATTTTCATCAGAAAATGACTTTTAAACAATATAAGATAATTCTCCACTGATCTCTTTATTATTCTACATCACATAGAAGGAAATTTCGATTTTTTTGTGTCACTAATAATATATTTCACACATATACAATAGTATAAATACTTTTTGTCCAAAACAATTTTTGTATTTTATAATCTAAAATTATGGCCCTTTCAATCTCAATCAATGCCTTTATTTTCCAATTTATAACACCATATTTATAAAGAGTATCAATAGAACTGTACTAATATTTTTTTCATGAATTTAAATATTTGATTCAAAATACTTACTTATAATCTCTTTATCGCGGTCCATTTTTATATTATATATATGGAAACTATTATCCTTATCTATTTTCCATATTAAAATATTAATATTTCCATAGTATTATAAATTTTATTAATAAACCAAAAACTATACATCATGTTGATTTCATCAACAAAATAGATAAATTATAAATCCCCTTTGTGGTGTTATGATTTATCCATCAAAAAACACGTGAATGTATATTTTTAAGATGTTTAGTGGAAATAATATTTACCATTTTATTCTATTATTCAATCATATTTCTTATCTGACAATATTAAGATATTTTGTTGTCTTTTCAATAGAGTTAAATTACTCATAGATTCATCCATTTAGAATTTCTCATGATTTGTTGGAATATAAGACCAATTATTTAATAAAATAACTGATTTAAAACATTCTTCTACTGATGACATGAGTCACACAAATATGTAATTTGAATAATATTTCATTATATTATTAACCATTCCTAGAGTGTTCATAGGTTTTTCAATCCTCAGAAATTTCAACAGTTTCTCCTGTGAAAAAACATAATTTCAAACTTCAAATAATAGGTTTATTGTTAAGATGTTTTGTTTAATACCATTATTAAATATAATATCCTTAAACATTTTCTTCTATTTATATTGGGATGTTATACCACATACATTAATTTTTATTAAAAAATAATTTATAATATAAATGGCTACTTAATTATGTTCTTTTTATATTCTCTAGATTTTGTCATCAATTAGATAAAATGAATAGTAAACCCTCATAATTATATAGGGTTTATTTTCACAAATAGATTTCAAGGTGAGTTCAAATATTAGAATCCTTTCATATAAATTTTATATTCCCTTTATCTTTTTTTCTTTTTGTGTTTGGAGATTATCTAGGATGATTTTTCAGGGAAAATTATTCATGATGACTTTTAGGATAATATATACCATGAGTTTTTTAATTTTGTTTTTAAAAAATCATAAATTATAGTTCCTAATTCATTGAAACATTACCTCTAATTTCTCCAATTTGAAATTTCACAATAGAGCGATTTTCACTCATTAACATATTCTATCATCCTGGATGTCAAATGGTGCAATGTAAATTATAGGAATTATGCTCATAGTTTTTTCACCAAAGAAAATATCCCTCATACTTCCTCCTTCTTGATTGAGATATGTTATCATAGTTGACCTACCATGTTAGTTAATCAGTAGACATCAATTTGATTTGAAATTTTCTACTGAATTTTTTATTTCACATGTTTTACCAATATTGGTAGATTAAAATTAGACCTTATTATTTTATGATCAATTCTTAAATTTAAATTTTTACTTAAAACCATTAAATTTTAAAATAAATTTATTTATATTTATATTTAGAATGAATTAATTTATCCAATTTTTCTCCACCATCATTTTAAATAGTGTGGGGAGAATTATTTTTTAATTTTGTTTGATTTTCTAAATAATCATTCAACTTATTCTAGGATCTTTCAACTTCATAATATTTATATTTTTTCATTCATATATTATTATGAAATATAAATAACTTATCACTATTGTCATAAAAAATATTTCACTACTCATCCACCCTAACATGAGATTAATGATTTCTTCAATATATTAATCATCAATTAAGAGAAAATTTTCTTTAAATTAAATCTTCTTTTCTTTTTTAATTTTCAAAATATGAAGTTTCGTCATGATCATTGAATATTTATCAAAGTAGGATTCAAGTAAATATATTATATTATATTCTATGTATTATTTTTAACTTAAATTTCATCTTCACATGAGGTTACATAATATTTCACAAGATCCATGAAGATCTTGAATTTATTTATCAGATTATATAGATTTTGATGAGTCCACTTATTTTTACATCTATGGAAAACATATTTTCTTATTCAAGGTAATAAATCTTTTACCTTCAATATATTTTATAACTTCAATTTTGTTTTTATTTTACATATTACCATGAGGTTTTTTCACTAGCCTCATCTCTATTATATTCATTTTTCACTAGGATTTTTTTTCTCCTCTATATATAAACCATATCAATCCAATAAGTATGCACTAATGGAAAAAATCCATATACCAATGGTTTTAAATCGATGGTATAGGACCCCATACCATTGGTATAGTCTATACAATCGGTTTGGGGGATCTTTGGCCTATCTTTCATTGATATAGACCGATAACGTTGGTTTTGGGAAGAATTTGGTATAGGTACTATAAAACAAAATAGCATTGCTAGATTTGATTCTAGTGCCTTATTCTTATTTCTCAAAAACTAATCCACTAATGTAAAATAAATTTTTTGAACATAATATGATATATATATATATATTTGACTGTTTGTATTAAAAAGTATTATAAATTTTAATGTATTAAATGTTTTTTTAATAAAAGACTCTACAAAATATGAATATGTATACCAATGGTTTTGGAAGCCATTTGTATAGGTATTTATATTTATTATACCTGTAAAAATATTTTTTCCAAAACAGTTGTTATAGGGGATTGTTATGAAAAATATACCAATGTTTTTAGACAAACTATTTGTATAACGATGGCCTATACCAATTTTTTCAAAAAAGTTTTTATAGGGTAATATTATGGATCACATACAAATGGTTTCAGAAAAAAATTATAGTATCTATGACCAATACAAATAGATATTCCAAAACCATTGGTATAGGTTCGTATTATGGAAGTTATAGAAAGGGTTTTGGACTAACTGTTGGTATAACCATTACCTTTATTAATGGTTTTTAAAAAACTATTTCAATATAATATTTTTAAGTGAATATATACCAAAAGTTTTGGAAAAAATTAGAATAGATATGATGTATACCAACAGATTTTCCAAAACAATTGTTATAATGTCTCTCTATAATACTTATACCAATAGTTTTATCAAATCCATTGGTATAGGTCTATTGGTATAGTCTGAGTATATATTTGTGATGATAATTTAGGATCAAATCTATCTATAAATTTTCATTTCAATTTCATCATAATAACTCACTCCATCTAAGTGACACCTTGTACGCTAATATTCCTGATAATTTTTTTGGCTCATGTGAAATAATCATATACGGTTTATTCATTATCCATATCAATGTACTCAATCTAACTTCTCTATATTTGATGTCTTTCCTCATTTACATTGTAAATATCTTCAAAAATAATTTCAATCTATTATCATGTTTCGTTATCTGATTGAATACCCATCAGCTTAATGTAAACATTATAAATAAAAGATATGAGAATTTTATATTGATTCTTACTATAAACATAATTATTCCTTTTATATACAAAATTTACTGTTAATATTTTCTCCCAGAGAAAAACAAATTAGAGAATAATTCCCCTCTTCCATGTCAAAATATAGAATATATACTTTTATCATATTCATCTATTCATGAATTTTTCTACCATAAATATTATATATTCAAAAAATTTCTAGAAAATTTCAATTCTTCATCATTGAAAAATGGTTTTGATAGATAGAACATTCCTCTGAAACGAATTGTGATACCAAGGAGTGGGTGAACCCCTTAGAAGGGATTATATTAGTGTTTAACTTTTACAACTAATTTTAACATTATTTTATCATATTTAAAATGATAATGTCTTGATACACTTATATAAAAAAACACACTCTAATGAATATATATTAATGTAAATAAGAATTAATTGAACATGTATCTTTTCATCGCTTAGCCCAATGGTGCATACCTTATCTTTGTTGTGGTCAATATGTCTCTGTCAATGATTTTACACTATTTTTAGTTATAAATTAAAATGGGATTGGAAAGTGTAACAACCCAATATTTTAATTTATAATTGATGATAAATGGTCTATGTGTGTCTGATAGCATTCTCCACTAACAACAATATACATAAATGAAGCAATAATATAATTATACAAAATATAAATATTTAATTATGATGTTTAACACTAGGATATTTAATTTTGTGGAAGAATTTGAGAGGAAATTATTTAAATATATGTGTAATTAAAATAAAGGATAATTTTAATATGTATAAAATAAATTTTTTATCATATGTTGTGTAATAAGAAATTTAATTTATCATAATTTTAATTTTTAAAAAATTGCCTCTCTATGGGATATAAATTTTGATCACATGAAACTTGTGTTTAATTATGATATAATATATTTTATAAGGATAATTGATTAATTTTAATTTTATTACTAAATAATACAGTCAATTCATAAGAATGTTTACTATTCTTCACAATCTATTCTTATATGAATATTATAATTCTTTATATCTCACCTTTTAATGTAAAAATTAAAATTTATAATTTGTAATTTGTATTTGAAGAAATGAAAATTATTTTATGATTCATCATAGTAATATTCTTATTAAAATTAATTTTCATATTTATTATACAAAGAACGATTTTTAGTTGAAAATATTTATTTTAAATATAATATACATTTTTATTTTAAAATTAATTTTTATCACATTTAAAAATTGAATAAAATGAAATAAATTTGAAACAATAGATTTAGTGTTTCCAAATTATATAGTTAGTAAATATTTTTTTTGGAAAAATGATTATGTGTTCTTTTTTGAAAACAAATTACAATGGTAAAATATAAAATTGTAAAAGTAATAGCACAAGTGGTAAAGGGAATGGAAACGGATAAATTCATGTATATAATTGAGTGGAAGTGGATTGAATCATCTGTTTCACATTCCATATCCATTTTTTTATATTTTATATCCATTGGACATGTCTAACAAGTTAAACCATTAAATTAAGTTGATATATTTATCAAAAATGTCATTATCACTACTTATAAATGGGTCATCTCACAACCCCATCATTCAAATCCAAAATAATTATTTTATACTTTAAATACTATCCTATATCCTACCAATATAATAAAATATCAATAAATTGATCTTATGGTACCACAATATTAGCATACCCCTTCCATTTATCATTAATATTTTAATGAAGTCTCAAAGTACTCAAAATAGGTAATCATTTTTACTTAAACTTTTATTTTTCTATTGTTTTTTCAAGAAAATAATTTCCTAATACAAATGAAATGTTACAAATATTGTTTATATAATTATTTTTATTACACACTTTGAATAATAATAAATCCCATTTTCCCTTTACTATTATGTATAATCTATATTTAATGTATTGTGTGGACTACCACCTCTACAATGAAACATGTTTGTCATTCCTTCAACAATATACTAAAATGGTATAAATAAAATCTAATTTATAATTATGACACTTATATAATTTTTATTATTTTTAAATATTAAACCATTTTAATCTTAACTATCATTATGTGAAAAATGATATCATCAACCACACATCTGTGTGGATACATGCTACATGAAAAGAATGGTTTAAATTTTTTGTTTCAAATATGACATAAATTTATGGTCAGTATGATAAACTTAAATGATACATCTTTTTTATCATATCATTAAGGTTTTGGTATGAAATATTTAAGAACAAAATAGTGATATTATAAAAAAATAAATATTAATAAATCAATAATTTAAAATTAGGGAAGTGAAAATATCTTATTCAACATAACGAAATTATATAAATTATATTCACTATATAATTTTTTTAAATTATAAACTATCCCACTAAAAAATATAAATAATATCTTTATTATTATGTTATAAATATATTAAAAAAAGTACCATATATTCGTACATTAATCCTTCTAGGTTCATTTTCTGGTTGATTTAACCACCTTCTTGAATAATAATATGAATTTATATTATAAAATATCATGAGAACATATTTAGTATTATAATGTAATAAAACACACATTTAACAGTGGAAATTATATTATTATAATTATTTCATATTTTATAAACCACATAAAATCACATAGATAACACAATAGAAACATTATAAACAAAGAATTAATTGAATAAGAGGTATTTCTAGAAGATAAGGAATAAATACCAAAGGAATAATAAATTGAACTTTTGAATGGTAATATGACCAATAGAAATTATATTCCTTCCCATTGAATAGTAAACTCAACTATGAAATTCTAAATAAATTTTAGGTTTCTTATAAATGATAATATGATATAATTATATCATTTTATAATTATATAAATATTTTAATTTTTTTTAATTAATTGTTCGTATTTTTATAAAACAAAAATGTTTATTTATAACTTTAAATTTATACGACTATTAAAAATAAAATTTTTTCTAATTAAATTAATTCTTAAAATAAAATATTTTTTCTGTTGATTTTAATGTAATATTATGCGACCTTAAATAATTTTTAAATGAGTTAATTAATTAGTTATAATTTTAAAATCAGTATTTTTCAAGTAATTTTGAATTTAAATTAAAATTATAATTTCCCATATATATATATATATATTCATAAAATGACAGTCCTTTTTTAATTATACACATCCAAAAAAATTAGGCTATTTTTTGGATTTTTCTAAAATACTTGAATTTTTTTGGTGAATAGTAAAATAAAATATATTACGATAACAGCTAAATACATGAATTTTGATTAATTGTTGAACAAGTTATGATGTATTTACAAAATATCGAATACTCCTTCAATTTTTTAATTTATTTAGTGATAATGTTCATACTATTTATTGTATTTAGACAAAATAATAAAAAAATGGAAAAATGGAAAACACCCCTATGCTCCAATATAAATACAACCCCTCACCACCTATTCTCCTGACACATTCCTAGAATTTTTGTTTCCCCATTTTCATCCCATTACTCTTACCAAGCCCCTTCCCTAAATACATTATACCTTGGTCTCATAAAAATATAAAACCCTTTTCCCTATGGAGGTTCTCAGGGAGGAGAAAATCGAGATGTAAAATCCTCATTAATATTCTATAATTTCTCTTCAATTTTATTTATTTTCATATCCTATACTCACATCCATTTATTAAAGTGTCATGATAACTATAGTAGATTTTATATTCAAGAATTTTATTATGTTAAATGGATACTTCATCTCTTAATCTCTTCTCTTTTATTTTATTCTAAAAATAAAAATATCATCTGTGGTTTGTCGATTTATAGGCACTATGGATGATGAATTTATTTAGTACCACCTTAATGAATGGTCATTAAACCATCATTATGGTTAAATAATATTTTCTTTATCTATTATTTATTTATAATTTTATGGAAGAAATATATTCTCAAAAAATTAAATAACATGATATTAGTTTGTGAGGGTCGTAAAATTTGACAAATAAATTAAATGATTTTGATTAATAATTTATTAAATTATTTTTCCTCATAAGATATAACAAAATTCAATGTAATATCATTTAATATTATGAATTTTAATTAAAAATATATAATTTTAACTCTTGATATCTATTCAATTTTTTCAAGAACTTTTATAATTCATATACAAGAGAACTGATCTTGAAAAAAATAAAATTAACACCTTCAAATGATGAAATTAAACTCTATAACAGAAAGAAAATCCTGTAAATGAATTTAATAAAACAATAATGAGTCAAATTAATATATAAAAGGTTTTATAAATTTATAATTAATAAATTCAATGTATTATCTTAGATATTAATGTGAAGAAATCATTAAGACATAAGTTAATGTGATTCTCAAACCAAATTTCAATTTTTTTTTGGGTTATTACTCTTTCAATGAAAATTTCAGTGTGGATGTTCATTAATATTATTAAAATATAATTATGTGTTCATACCTTTTATTTTCTATGATATACTTGTTTCCAATAATATTTTATGATAAATTAAAATATATTTATATAAGAACTCTTCTTTCTAGAAAACATTTTACTTCTACTGAGATTGTTTCATCTTCACCCAATATTGATGATTTTTATAAAAAGTCTGCTATTCCATTTTTATTTTGGAAATCGCAATGTTTTATCATGATTTTTTACATAGTCAAATTATCATGAAGTTCATTCCATTCCATGGGTTATTTTGTGCCTGTGATTGATATATGTTTGATATGTAATGAATGATTATGTAAATATAATGACGTGATTGGTGTTCCCAAAAATTTATAGTGCTCCAATGAATTGGGTAATATTATGTCTCTCATGAGATAAAGATAATTATGTAGGAACCTGGTGATATCTTTGTTCATAACTTTGTGTGGTGGTAAACCACTAAGAAATGATGTTT
The DNA here is from genome assembly GCA_963277665.1 of Viscum album. NCBI lineage: Eukaryota > Viridiplantae > Streptophyta > Magnoliopsida > Santalales > Viscaceae > Viscum > Viscum album. Next base: position 864,342,529 of record OY728137.1, on the reverse strand, counting down.
CGTTTATATGAATTTCCACATTCCACAACATTATCTTGTGGTTTCTCTCATGATTATGATGTAAATAATTTTCTAATGTTATGAAGGTTATGTTTATTATCACCCATGTTTTATGTCTCTTATTCACCCTCTTAATAGTATTTTAGCTCACCCTTTTTTAAACATAGGAAAATACTTGTACTATGGAGAATATGTGTGCTGGTAAGAAGATACACAAGAAGAAATTAATTTTTTTTTATGTTTTATTATGTAAATTATATATATAGTCTTAATTTTATCATGACACATATCCTTTGGATCTTGGTTTTTTAACATTGTTTTCTCATTTATATTTAAAATGATGTAATAGTTAAAATGTAGTGTCTCTATAGTTGGTATCAGAGAACAATTTAGCTAATTTGTGAATTAGGATTAGATAACCTTAGTGATAACCCTTATTATGAGGCTATGTAATTTAAGGACCCAATAACAATAGTTTGTTAAAAAAATTAACCACATGGGATCGCATAAGATATTCCTTGAATATTAATTTTAAAATTTAATAATTTATTTATTTAACAGCTATTAAATTATATTTCTTTCAACCCTTTTATAATTTATAGAATTGTGGGAACTAGGAGAAACCATTATAATAACCATTTTGAGGGATAATATAGTGATTTATCAAATTAAATCATCAATTCCATTGGAGGTGGAGTTTAAAATATCACAGTGATTCATACCTAGCTATCTCATGATATGAAAAATAAACTAAATAATTGGAAATGTCAACCTTCAACTAAGAGGGTGGAACTGGCCATCAATTATTTTATGTGACAATGATTACTCACATTTATTTGATTTTATAATCCACTCGTCATGAAATAGTGGTTTAAATAAATTGGTATGATCATTTCTGTTATACACTATTCTGAGATAGAGAAGGTCACTCCAGCCTTTTACTGTCTATTTGGAGAGGCCGATCAATTTGGGTTATTGATTAAGAAAACCAAGATGAAGGAAGAAATTGAATACATGAAGTGGGAAGACATTAAGATAATGTTTCTTAACAATTATTACCTTTAGACTCTTATTACATATATGGATTGATAATTGATAGAGGTTATGAAAAAGAAAGGTGAATCCTTCTTGTCCAACAAATAAAATTACCAAAGTCTTGTAAGGTATTCTTTTGGTTTTATCAAAAAATGATATAAAATTTGATAGATTATTTTTTTTATTAAACCCACACCTTTTAAAGGCTCTAGAAATTCGATACATTGGGAGTTATGAAGATGTTGTTCGATTTTCTATTAAAGTGGAGATGTAGTTTGGAGAGTGGTCCCATGACTGTAGTGATAAGAAATGAAAAATAGTGTTTCAAGACTATGGATATAATGAAAATTTTTGAAATAAAAATCAACCACACAGAAGTAAAAAATGTGGGATAAATAATCATTGTAATTTCTACAAAAGGTTGGGTAAATGCTTTAAGAGTGGTAGATAAGACCACTATGATCATGAATTTTAAAGAGAAATGAGGATTTTCGACAATGTGGTGGATGAAAGGAGAGAACCACCTATGGTTCAATGCTTAAAATTTAAGGATAAAGGTAATAATTCAAGACAATGCATGAAACCATGATTTCTTAAGGGTAATTATTGACAATAGCCACCAAATCCAAAAATGAATGGGAAATAATGTTATATCACTACTGGTAAGGTGTAGCTCAAAAATGATGTGGTAATAGGTACCCCAGTTATTCATCAAGAATAGTGAATATACTGTTAGACTCTAGTTCAATGCATTACATCATATCATTCAAGTTTTGTATAATTATTAAAACTAACACTAAAAATATTGAGGATAATTTATATGTGAGAATATAAAATGGGGAAATTATTTCATCTACTGTATATAACTTCTCCCTGGATAATGTTTCTGGAATGGACCTCCCCAAAAATCATTCCATTCTTCCTTTGGTGGAGTTCGATGATATACTGGGCAGAGATTGACTATCATTATAATAATCCAATATCAGCTATCAGGAAATATAGATCACTCTTGACATCTCAAACCATCCTCTAATTTTATATAATATTAAGGAGTTGATGAATTTTTTTAGACCCATCATATAAAATGTGGATTTTATTTCCTTATGACCATGAATATCTAAGTCATATATTGGAGATAAATCATATAATCATTCTTGAGGACATGCCTATTTTGAGGGACTACACCGATGTGTTCTTTGAAGAATCGTCTATCCTTCCTCTTATATGAGTGGTTGGGTTCCAAATTTAACATATTCATGGATATGTGTTGATATCAAATACAACGTATAGAATGGCCACCACTGAGTTGGAGGAACTAAAGAAGAATTACAATATAATTTAGATACGGGTTTTATATGCCCGAGTAATTCACCGTGGGGTGTTTCAGTATTATTTGTCAATAAGAATGATGCACCAACATTCCTCTAAGTTGATTTTCATGATCTTAAAAAATTCATGATAAAGAAGAATTATCCCCTAGCATGTATAGATTAATTTTTTTATCAACTACATGGTACAAATTATTTCATTACGGTGGACCTTCATTCGGGTTATCATTAATTACAGGTGAAGAAGGGAGAGATTCCCAATAATGCCTTTAGAACAAGGTATGGACATTATGAGTTCATAGAAATTCCTTTCAAACTCACACAATCTATAGTAATATTCATATAATTAATGAATAATGTCATTAGATATTACGACAAAAAAATTGGTAGTTGTTATTGATGATATTCTAATATACTCTAAGGGAATAGGGGAAATTAGTAGAATTCTAGAACTATGCTAATGACATTTTTAAGGGAAGAACATTATGCAATGTACAGTAAAAGTGAGTTACAGATGGAAGAATTATCATTCCTTGGGAATGTTATCAACCGTAAAAGAAAATTTGTGGACCCTTCCAAGATAAAGGAAATCAAAAAGTGGCCCAAGACATCATATATAACTTAGATCCGTAGTTTACATGGTCTAGGTTGGTATTATCTACAATTTACGAAGAAATTATCATGATTGTAAAAGCCACTAACCAAGTTGTCTTAGAAAGGAAAAAATTTTATTGGGTATTTAATGTAAATATTTCTTCAAAGAGTTAAAAAAATAGGCTTGTCATCACATCAATACTCACACTTCTCACAAGTGGGTAACTATTTCTTGTATACATCGATTATTCCAAGAAGGGATTGTGATTTTTATTGCTGAAAAATAATAAATTGATAAACTAATACTCGTGGAATTTGAATATTCGAGATAAAAAATATCCTACATATGATTTAGAGTTTGAAGCTATGATATTTGCATTGAAAATCTGACAGCATAATCTCTATGGGGAGAAGTGAGAAATATATACAGATCATAAGAGCCTAAAATATATATTCACATATAATGAGGATAAAATTATATAGTAAATATCATCATAGATTATCAAGGAAAACTACTACTCAATCCACTACTATCCTGGTATGAAATTTTTTGTGGTTTATTCTTTATGTAGAAATTATTCCTCAACATTTTCTCTTATTATAATTTTCAAGGATCCAATAATCTTATATTTTCAATGGTTGGACATGGGAGTCATTAATGAAGTAACATTATAATTCCTTTCTCTAATGATTTCCCAACCATCCCTAATGGAGAAAATAAATTATACCCAAATAAATGGTGAGGAAATTAAGAAAAAGATGGAAGCTATCAGAAATGTGAAATCCACTAAGTTGAAAATAGATGAGGAAGGACTCGTGAGATTTGGGTAACTAAGATGTATCCAACATACATCCCACCTACATTTGTATCCATGGGTTAAGCAATACTTTTTATGTTCATATGTAATCCGTCCTTCCTCCATAGTTGACTACATCTTCAAACATAAAGGTTAAGGATAAGGAGATTTCTATATAATAGGGATTCTATACCAAGCACCCACAACCACCACTATAATTTTCTAATATATAATAGTGTCTTTATATAGTCCCAAGGAAACTTCATTATGATGGTAGAATTATCTATTTTCTTTATATCATATGAGTTAATTTCACTACCAGTTCATATATCACATATATGAATTCAACAAATCACTCTTATTTTATCTTATTGAATAGATAATTAATATATAGATTATATGGGTAAAAAAATAAGTTACCATCTTTATACCCTTAATATCATTTCATACATGCAGCAAAAAGTGAATATAGTAACATGAAAATCATATTTTCATGATACCGTATTTATATTATAGAATATATATAACCTATAGTATAATATATAATGATTTTGGTCATAGAAAATCCTTGAAAATCAATATTCCCTCCACCCAAATTCATAAAATCTTTAAAATTACAAAATCAATTTCCACAGATAAAAAAACACCAAAATATAAACGAAAATAAAGTGAATTTAATTTCCCAAAAACAACGCTGATTTATTCAAAAAGTAATTAATAAATCGGGAAAGAATTCATAAATTTAAAAATAGGAAGTGTTGAGTCAACCACAAAAATACATCAAACATATATGTAAAATTAGATGACACCTAACCGTAAAGCATTCCCTATAAAAGCAACATGGGCTCTAACATTTTTATAAACAAAAAATAAGATGCACCTAGGATCGCATAGATAGAACTTTGATCACAGTGTTCCAAAGAAAAATCAATCCAATTCCTTATTTTCCAAAACCTCCACTAATTTAACATCCACCCTAGATACCCAAATTGCACCACCATGGATTCCCGACTCTTAATGAACCATAATAGAATCCCCATGAAAATTTCCTTTTACTCCCACTCAGGATGGTCAGAAAAATAAATTATAATTATTAATGTATACATAATATTACTAAAATAAAATATCTTTCCCCAAATATTAATCGAATAATAAAATCATAACAAAATATGAAGGACCATTAACGGGAAATGGAAATAATGAAGGAACTCCTAAAAAGAAGGTTGTCCTACTTTGCATCTTCACATTTGGTTAGAACCCAATGCTGGTAAAGTTTGACGCAAGTATTTGAACAAACAAATCCTATAGTGTCCCTATGGTATTGTATCTATATGACACGTTGAGAATATTTTTATAGGCATATGTTGAATAAAAAATATGAACAATTCCCCATTAAAACCAATGAAACTCAATAAATCATACATTCAAGTATATTCCCCAATATATATAATTTATTAACCAATACTAATCAAAATCAATATATTTTTCTAACCATAAACTCCAAATTCTAGTTTTAAATATCCATTTTAAAATTATTTTCGTATAATATAAATTTCATTATTAAAACATTTTTATATCTTCAAACATATCACCCCTTACTTTTTCATATAAAAGCCTTCTAATTCACTACAAAAATCAAATTTTAAGAATTTTTATGAAATTTTAGAAGTCATTAATCAAAATCATAATTGATATCCAAAATATAAGCTTCATTTGAAATCATTTTAAAATATTATTTATCAAGTTCACAATATACTGTTTACCCATAAAAAATGATTATATTTAACAAACCTAAAAATTAAGATAAATACACATAAAAACATTTATCTATAACTTAATTGGTATTAAAAACTAAATTTCTCCGATTCAAAATCAATTCACATTTTCATTAAGAAGAGGTATTATTAAATTAACTCCAAAATATAAAAAAATGCCCTTCTATCTTTAATAAGAATTCTTTTTATAAAAAATTCTATCACAATAACACCTAATAAAATTAATATATATTATAAATTCTCATTCAATCATCCCAAATAATATCTTCACATATCCAAAGGAAATAATAAATTAAATGGGATCCAAATAAAAAACATTAAGGTGTCTAGAAATCATCATGACTAGGCCATAAGGATTGGTAGACCAGGTTCTATTAATTGAAGTAACAAATATAGTAATTTAAGAGAAATTATTATAAACTCGACATAGTATTCTAGACCTTGATATCTCAATATATTCCCCAATTAAACTCCTATTTCACCCTCAAGATCATTTAAATTTTAAATATACTTTATTAAACCTAAATATAACTCAGAAATCATAACTGAAAAAACAAAATAACCTAATAAATGAATGTTCAAAACTCAAACTCTTGTTCAGCCTCTTCTACATAACTCAGCCCTAGGTTTTAATAGATATACATATATATTCTACCGGTACTCCATAAATAAAAAAGGTCTTTTTATACTATGTCCCTCTTGAGAGCATTATCTCTCCTACCATTTTATCATAAATCAATATAAGGAAACCCCTAATCTATGAACCTAAGATAGCACATAATATTCTTGAGGTACATCCCTGTTCACCATAGGATGGAGATAATAATTGATGCTTATAATATAACCCTATGGAAGGGATTTCACCAAATAAATAAAATTTAATAATTGGTAAATTTTATTCATAAATTGAGGAATGACTACTCGGTACATCTGAGGTCAACACACTAACTGCAAATATGTCTTATATATAAGAAGATCATAAGTATTATATAAAAATTCATTAAATATCAAACTCAATAAAGGAAGAACAAAAAATAGAATCTTGAAATTAAATTTTCTCGTTGACCGATATGAATGAAATATAACCAAAAAAATTGAAACCTCACCTAGTCTGTATATGAATCCATGAGTCACCAACTTACTCAACACCAAGTCCATTCAATCTATAACTTGATGCTGAACCTAAAAGATAAATGGTATAGTGTGGTGGATTATAGAATAATTAATGAAAACATAAAATAGAAAAGAAAAATGTATGAAAATAGATCCATGGGGGTGTGTCATTATTCCATATTAATTATTTTGTGGTGGATTCTAGGAAAAAATAAAGTATTTAAGATTCTAATTATGAATACTAGATAAATAACAATTGGATTTATTGTTAGCATAGTGTATAATTCTTTTTAAATTTATACATTAAAAGACAAGAGATAATAAATTTCTTTAGATATTGCCCTAGATGTGTGTAAAGGGGGTCCTATGAATTCTTAAGAAACATTTTTCATTTATTGCACTTTATTTTTATATTATTTTACATGCTTTTATTTTTTTACTTTAATCTATAATAGTTTTTTATTAACTATGTTTGGGTGTAAAATTTTAAACTTATGTAACAAAAAATGTGAATCCCTTAATTTTGAATAAAAATTTATTTAAATATATATTATAGAGTAGTGTTATAGTAAATGTTTAGATATAAATGGAATTTTTAGTTAATTATATAGAAATGTATAAATTCGACATTAAAATGGATTGGTTGTTGATGTTTATGGATTAATGTCTATAAAATTTATGATATTTCCATAGATGATGAAATAAAAAACTTTTATGTAGAGTGTGGTATTCATACAAGTCAACTATGGCCTTTTTTCAGTCCCTAACACAATGTCTTTAAAATTGTTCTTCCTTTTCTTGGAATGGTTAAAACAATGGTTCTTCAAATGTTAGGTTTAGTGATTTATGAATAAATAAATTTGTTTTTGATGATTTATAAATAGTTTTTCGAAAGGGAGATGTAGTATTTTATATATACCTTCCTCCTTGAACAAATTTAATATCCTATCTGTCTTATCACTTTTACATATAGAACTATGATATCTATTTATTTACTTGATGACCTATAAAAGTGGATATTTATTCAAAAAAGTGTTTCTCCATGGGTAGTACTAATTCTATTATCAATGAATATTGATGGTATTTTTTGGTTATACAAGTAATTTTATATTTTTAATCATTCTATAACAAATAATTATTATTATTTACCTCAATTTTATGAATTATTCAATTAATATAATGGATTTATTTTATTAAAGATTTACATGAGATTAATAATTTAACAGCATATATTTCTTCCATATCTGTATTGAATAACATTCTATACACCCAACCAAAAATGAAAATGAATAGGAAATTATTTAATATGGAAATATATTTACAAATAATGTTCATTAATATAGTATAATATTGAAATGTAAATACCCAGAATTTCTATGTAATTTTTTTTAATTAAATGAGAAATTTATGAGTCCATGAAAATTGAAGGCACATGATTTCGAGGCCCGGTGTTCCAGGAATGATTTTCTGATGTTTTTTTCACGTACAATCACTAAAAGCCTGAGCCGGTTTTTGTAACTATTGAACTGGTGCTAGGAATTGAAATATGAGGTCACCATTGAACTTTTAACGCCGATATTTGCTTAAGGGTACCTTCACCTCAACCATAGTAGGTCAAGGGTGAAAGATATAATTTTGATTTCTGTGAAAGAATAAAATAAAATAAAATTGTTTAACATTTTATATTCTTTGGAACTCCCATGTAGATGTTGATAGGTGAGGACCACCAGAACTAAAACTCCCATGTGAGGATATAGAGGTGGTGACCACCATAACGATCCTTCCATGAGGGTTATGGTGGTGGGGACCACCCAAGACTTAAATCCCCTTGAACTTCCCTTTTAATGGGGAGAAAAATATTGATCTTTATCCACTTTAATTTTTCCAGTCCCCTTAATTAATTATACCAACTCATCAATTAATTAATTAAGTCAATTTAAAATTATGCCAAAAAACATAATAGATCACTTGTTTTATTATGTGGGATACTTTTCATTTTGGGTGGGAATTGAGAGGAAAGGGTGTTACGAGGAGATCATGGAAGAAAACATCCTCCAATGAAGAATGCCGATGCACGACTTCAACTTCTTCCTCATGAATTTCACCAATGGTGGACATCATCATCAAAAAAGAACCACTTCCATCGAAGATCATTTATTAGACGAACATGCTCAGGATTGGAGGCGTGTGGTAGGTACGACGAACGTCAACAAATTCAAATTCTCTCATCGAAGTCAACAAAAAAGGTAGGGGTTGTTATTGAATTCATGAAATTTCTCGATTAAATTCATCATTCATGGAAATCATGGTGAACAAAGATCAACCAAAACTAGTTGATCGACCATTCGTATGAAATTGTAGATGTTGACGTACTTGACTCATGTTTTTTTTGAGCTTCATCCTACCAATCTTACGTGGAGGGTGCAGAACAAACAAACATGGCCTGACCCCTCCAACATTCTTCCCCATTGTTGTGTTTCTTCACGATGGAGGAGGATGGAATCCAACCTCAGTGGGCACGAGAACAGCGGCTGGCACCACCGCCGTCCGCAATGAAGGCGACGGAGCCCCGGTGCCACCCCGTAGCCTCCGCCGCTCATGGTATCCACCGTCCACCAGCCCTCCACACCACTCTGCGGCCTCGCTGCCCTGCATCTCTCTGCGCCACACCTCCAGCCACTCCGCCACCCACATCCTTACGGCCCCCACGACATCCAGCAGCCTTTTTCCACCCCGTGAGCCTCTATTTATTTCAGGACACCAAGTGTGGGTCTGGACGGACCCAGTTGGTCGGGTGGGGTCAACCCGAACCGGGTCGGCCTAGGTATGGTCGGACCGGCTCGGTCCGACCAGGGGAGACCAGTCACATACCTGTTTCGACCCCATACGCTCGTTTGGACATTACATTGGCACCAGACGTCTGTTTGAAGAACTGTTTATGACACCAAAAAAATTGGAGCGAGATAGTCACTTTGGTATACCCCACTAGATTTTTGGATAATGTTGGGGAATGTTCAGGTTAGATCGACCACGAATCTAACTAGGCCCTCGGGACTAAAAGGCTAATAACTCACAGAGCAGATGTCTGATTGACACACCGTCTATTGCGTTGAGGCCCCTATGACATAGAGGACCTTTGAGATTCTTCTTCATTACATTTTGTGGTAGTTGGATTATTGAGCAGTGTCTTGGGGAATGGACCCTCCCAGAGTCAAGCGAGCGTAGTGAGAGAACACATTAGCTGGATGTGACATGAGAAAGAGATCCTTCGTGGGTCTGTGATTGAGGGTCCCACATGGAACCACTCTATGATTCTATGTGGGACTACCCTATCAATCTTCATTTGGTCATCACCTAGTAGTCCTATGTGGGTCAGCACCGAGCGCGCCTGTGTGGGTCAGTACCGAGCGATCCAGTGTGGGTCAGCACCGAGCTATCCTGTGTGGGTCAGCACCGAGCGATCTTGTGTGGGTCAGCACTTTTGGATCCTTCTTAGATCTTTTTATTAACATATTAATATGATTTTAGTGGTTAAATCTAATCATCTATACTATTGTACCTAAGAAATACCTGGTGTGAGATAAGTTCGTACCTGAGCAGTACATTCTGTTGTAGTAATACCTCGGTGGTATTCTTCTGTGTGGCATACATGTGTGGTACTTACCTTCGTGGTATTCCTTCCTTTGTGAAATAATTCAGCTTGGTATTTTGATTTGGACTCTTTATTTTCTCATGATTGAGATGGGTATACTTGATAACATAAGTATATTTATGGGAATATACCTAAGTAGGGTTGACAGTTGATTTCATGCATTGTGGTTTATCCTTTTTGGATTTTGTGACACATTGAGGGTCTCGGGGTCCCTACTGAGTATCATTATACTCACCCCTGCATGGTATATGCCCGCACATTGTTGTGATTGGTGTAGATGACAGATAGTGCTGACTGAGGACGAGAGTACAAGGATTAGAGGTGGCTCGTAGGTGGACGTTAGACGAGGCAAACTGCATAGATGAAAATTCATGAACTGTACCTACCCTTTAATTAGGATTCATTATGGATGATCCAGGAGATTCATTTCACATATCATCTATCTTTTACATTCTAGTTGTCCTTGTACTTTCCAGTTTAGCTTGTATTTTGGACATTTTTACTTATTGTACTCTATCTGTTTATTATTCAGTTTACTTGAATTTGTATATTGATGTGTGATTGGTTGTGTGAGTTATAGGTTATAAAGGAAACACCTTCCCAGTTTTTGGGAATACGCCTTTGGTGCTAGTCCCCAGCCCCTGGCCTAATGAAGGCATTCTTAGGGTAGTCAGGGCACGGGCCCGGGAGGATGGGTTGTGAAAAATTGGTATTAGAGGATTTGGTTCTACCGTCGAATAGAGGACACTGATCTTTCTTTTTAACGGAAATAGTGTTATGTGTAGTGAGTGTGGTTATAAGTTTAGGGAATCCATTGTTGGTGCGGTGGACGACGTATCCATACACCGGGACCCTAACTTCTAATATCTGACTCAATGCACGAAAACACTGATTGCGTGTGTGTTTTGAAGATTTTATTTATTATCTTATTGATTCAGCTCACCACGTATAACTTATTGACTGTGGTTCACCTGTTTCTTTTCAGGAATCCCCTATATGGACAACAAGCTAGGGTTCCGAATATAGTTATCACTGATAGCCCACAAAGCTATGAGGCCTCAGTACAAGGCCCTCTTTTAGTAGAGGCACCAGCGGAGGCACCAGCGGTAACATTACCCATTGGGCCACCGATGCATCCACCCCCAATAGAAGAGCATTCACGCCACTTGAGCAGATTGCATGAGTTCCAGTACCAGAGGCCACATAGGTTCAGGGGAGGGATGGACCCACAAGAGGCTAATAATTGGCTGGAGGCTCTAGTGATATTCTTTCGACTGGTAGGGACACAAGCCGATCACATGGTGATCCTTGACACCAGTCTTCTACAGGAATTAACAGGATGATGGTGGATCATGATGATCAAGATTCACAACAAGGTGACACATCTCAGGGAAGAGTCTGAGAGCCTATTTTGGGAAGAGTTTGTTATAGAGACTCTTCGCGCAGTTTGCATTCAGGCGCTACTCCATCTACAGCAGGGAAACATGACTTTGGCTCAGTACTCAACGAGGTTCACTAACCACTCACGCTACTCCACATATATGGGGAGTGACCCATTCTTCAGGGCCTTGACCATTGAGCAGGGACTCAGGTAAGAGATCAGGGCATTGATAATCTCACTCAGCTTTCTGACATAGTTAGGGGTGCTAGAGAGAGCCCTTTTACTGAAGAGATTCCATGGTGAGCAGTATCCAGTAGTGAGACCCACTACCAGTCATCAAGTAGTGGAGTCTTCTAAAGTTGGTAGAAGATAGATGACACAGAGGTCCAAAAGGACCAAACCTACAGGTGGACGACCGTAGGATTTTGGGTCGGTTGTGCAGGGCACCCGAGGAAGATCCAGTCATGCCAGGAGTGGGAAGTGTTACTCATACAGTAGGCAGGGTCACCTTGCTCTTGAATATCCGACCCATTGTACGGATGATCATCAGACAGTGGAAAGACTTCCAAGATAGAGATAGAGATTCCACCAAGGAGGTCCGCAGGGAGAAGATGGTCATGGTAGAGGAGCTTGCTATGCAGTTGGTCGTGGGCGATGATTTGAGCTATTACCACCACCACCACTAGGTGGTCCACCCCGAACATAGGGACCAGGAAGACAGGGTCTAGCTCAGCTCCAGGAAGCTGAGGCATATGATCACTGTGCTCCGGAGATGATATGAGGTATGTTCTGTGTCTACTCCACCTTAGTTGCAGTACTTATAGACATAGGTTCCAGTCATTATTTTATTTCCACTACCCTCGTTCGGGGCTCAGAGATTCCTACAGAGTTGTTGTCTCGGTCCTTACCACTAGAGACTCCTATGGGAGAAGATTCAATTATTACGCATGGGTGCCGACAGTGAGATCTTACTCTTAGAGGTGAGGTCTTTAGCAGGGATCTCCTAATAGTGGCATCGAGGAATTATGACGTCGTCTTGGGTATGGAGTGGTTATCTAATGTCTATGCTCATATTGAATGTATTAGGTGAAAATTGTGCTGTGTTCTCATAGATGGGACCAATTTTACCTTCACCGGTGATAAAGGAGCCTTTGCAACATAGGATGGACTTACCCGGATTAGAGTGCAGCTGATTCCACATCAGTTGGCTAACCGTACCCTCGGAGCGGTTGATGTGGATAGACCGAATTATCCTGTAGTGGTGGACCAGTAGGTGGATGTCTTCCCTGATGATGATATGGGCCTACCTCCTAGAAGAGAGGTGGACTTTTACATTTAATTGTACCTAAGGATGGCATCGTTATCTACACCATCATATCGGATGGATCCCATGGAGCTTCGTGAGATGCGGGTATAGATGGAGGACTTACAGGGGAAAAGGTTCATTCGGCCTTGTGTTTCTCCTTGGGCATCCCCAAATTTGTTTTCCAGGATTTCTGATGGGTGCTTGAGACTTTGTTTCAACTATTGGCGCCTGAACCAGGTGACTGTGAAGAACAAGTAACCACGTCTTCAGATTGACAACCACTTTGATCATGTGAAGGGAGCACAGTTGTTGTCGAAGATAGAGCTTAGATCGGGCTATCATCAAATTAGATTATGTGATGAGGATGTGTAGAAGACAACTTTCAGATGTCGGTATGACCATTATGAGTTACTAGTTATTCCATTTGGTGTAACCAATGCTCTAGTTGTGATCATGGGACTCATGAACAGGATCTTTCAGCCATACCTTGATCACTTTTTTGTAGTCTTCATTGAAGACATTTTGATCTACTTGGATACTGAGGAGGAGCATTCCAATCATTTGTGTGTAGTACTGGACACACTCTGAGAGTACCAGCATTATGGAAATCTTTTGAAGTGCCAGTTCTGGATCCGAGAGGTCCACTTTCTGAGACATATCATATTGGAGGCTGGAGTTATAATAGATCCAGCGAATATTGATGTCGTACATCCTTGGGAGCCACCCGGGAGTGTGATGGAGGTACAGAGTTTCCTGGGTTTGGTTGGATACTACCGGAGGTTTGTTCCAGATTTCTCTAGATTTGCACCACCTCTATCAGCATTGATGAAGAAGGGGAAACCCTTCGTGTGGTCTGAGAGATTCCAATAGAGTTTTTTGGAGATGAGGTAGAGGCAGACTACTGCATCCATCTTGAGGATACCAGAGGATGGCGTAGAGTACGTTGTCTACTGCGACGCATCATGGACCAGGCTCGGATGTGTCCTGATGGAGGAGCAAGAAGTGATCACATAGGGTTCTTGACAGCTGAGAGAGTATGAGTAGAACCACGCTACCCATTAATTGGTGTTAGCCTCAGTGGTCTTCGCCTTGAAGATGTGGCGACATTACTTGATGGGCGAGCAATTTACAATGTACTCTAATCACAAGAGTCTCAGGAATAACTTCACTCAGAATGACCTGAACCTGAGACAACGATGTTGGCATGAGTTCCTCTTGGACTATGACTTCGAGATATTCTATACTCCTGTGAAGGGGAACATTGTAGCAACTGCACTCAGTCGGAGATCTATTATAAAGCTGATAGGTGAGGTGACGGTGCAGTTGGCCGCTTTGAAGATATCCTTCATGGAACATGATAGAGAATCTTTCATTCAGTCCCTTAAAGTCACTCCCCCACTTCTTCCGCATGTCAGATAGGTGTAGTGTGGGGACGCTGACTGTAAGGCCTGACAGGCTCAAATATCCCTAGGGCAGAAACCTGATGGATTTTTTGATGGTGGCGAGCATGTCATTCTCTTCAGAGGATGTACTATGGTAGCAATGTCGCTTCAGGAGGAAGTGGTGAGGGAGTCCACACATCCCCTCTAGCGGTACATCCAAGAGTGGTGAAGATTTACCAGGATCTCTAATGACAGGAACTAGTGGTCGGGAATCAAGAAAGAAGTAGTAGATTTTGCCTCTCGGTGCCTCACTTGTCATCATGTGAAGGCGGAGCATCATGTACGTGCATTCTTATTTTAACTTCAAAAGGTTCCAGAGTGGAAGTGGGATGGGATATCCATGGATTTCATGATATGAATTCCACATACATCCAGGGGTCATGACTCGATTTGGGTGATCGTCGACCAACTCACCAAGTCAGCCCACTTCCTACTAATCAGAGAGCGGGGTTCCATAGAGAGCTTCAAACACCTCTATTTTCAATAAATTGTGCAGATACATAGAGTACCCTCGATGATTGTATCTGATCGTGATACATGTTTTTATTCATGGATATGGAAGGGGTTGGAGGAGTCTTTTGGGATGCATCTTCATTTAAGAACCGCCTTCCATCCTCAGACGGATGGCCAGACTGAGCGGACCATTCAGACCCTCAAGGACATATTGCGTGTTTGCGTCCTCGACTTTGATCACAGTTGGTAGGACCACTTTCCTTTGGTGGAGTTTTCATAAAACAATAGCTGTCACTCCACTGTTGGGATGGCATCTTTTGAGGTGTTGTACGAGCGACCTTGCAGATCACCTTTGTGCTGGACTGACCCAGAGGAGTCAGCCCTCGTGGGACCAGAGATGGTATTGGCTAACACAGAGAAGGATAAAATAATCTAGGAGCAGATGAGAACTGCACAGAGCAGGTAGAAGTCTTTTTCCGACAAGAGACGAAGACCTCTAGAGTTCTAGGATAGTGACAAAATTTTTCTATGGGTCTCACCCAGACGAGGTTTACAAAGATTTGGCCAATGTGGAAAGTTATCCCAAAGGTTCATCAGACCTTTTCAGGTCCCCAGAAGAGTTGGAGAGCTAGATTACTTCTTTTATCTTCTTCCATAGTTCCATTAGGTATATGACTTCTTCCACGTATTGTAGCTGAGGAGATTCGTGCACGACGCATCTCACATCATCGACCATGACAAGATGGACGTTGATGTTGGGGTGACTTTTACGGAGGTTCTAGTAGAGATTGGGGATCGACAGGAGCAGGTCCTTCGTGGGGGGTGTATACCTCGGGTGCAAATTCATTGGCATCACAGGATCCTCCAGGAGAGCACATGGGAGAAGTAGGCTCTGTTTCTTACTAAATACCCCCACTTGTTCCCTTAATTTGAGTTGTGGATTTTAGGGACGCAAAGCCAAGGACGCAAAGCCCTGAGGTGGGTAGAATATAAAGACCCAGAATTTCCATGTAATGTTTTTAATTAAATGGGAATTTTACAAGTCCGCAAGAATCGACAACGTGTGATTCCAAGGTCAGGTGTTCCCAGAATGTATTTCTAAACATTTTTTCGGGTACGTTTAGTAAACGTGAGATCGGGTTTTCGTAAATTTTTAACTGGTGTTCGGAATTGGAATCTGAGTGCACCGTTGGAATCTCAGCACCAGTATTCTCTTTAGGGGACCTTCACCTCGACTGCAGTTGGTTGAGGTTGAAAGATAGAATTTGGGTTTTTTATGAAATAATAATAAAAAATTGTTTAACATTTTATTTTAATTAGAACTCCCATGTGGATTTTAAGAGGCAGAGACCACCAGAACTAAACCTCCCATATGAGGTTACGGAGGTGGGGACCACCAGAACTAACCACCCATGTGGGTTATAGTGGTGGAGACTACCCAAGACTTAAACCCCCTAAAACATCCTTCTTAATGGGGAGACAACTCTTGATCTTTCCCCACTTTAATTATGCCACCCGCCTTAAATAATTTTACTAACTCATCAATTAATTAATTAAGCCAATTTTAAATTTTTCATATCAAAATAATAGATAACATAATCTAATAGGTGGGATACTTTTCATTTCGGGTGGGAATTGAGAGGAAAGGGTTGGCAATAGGAGAACTTGGAAGAACACATCCTCCAACGAAGAATGCTGACCGACGACTTCGACTTCTTCCTTGGGACTTTCTCCAATGGTGGAAAAATTCAACAATGAAGAACCACCTCCATCAATGAGCATTTACCAGATGGACGATCTTGGGAATGGAGTTGTGTGGTTGGCGTGAAGAATGTCGACAAATTCGACTTCTCTCTTCGACGTCAACAAACAAATGAGGTAGGGGTTGTAATTGAATTCATGAAATTTCCCAATTAAATTCCCCATTATTGGAAATCATGGAGAATGTTGATCAACCAATATGAGTTGATCCATGATTCGTATGAAATTGTAATGTTTGAAGTTCTCGACTCAAGATTTTGTTTAGCTACTTGTTACTGCTCTAATGCGGATGGTCCAGACCAAACAAACATGGACCGACCCCTCCGACTTTCTTCCCTACTATTGTGTTTCTTCATGATGGAGGAGTATGGAAACCAACCTCAGTGAGCACGATAATGGGGGCCAACACCACCATCGTCCGTGATGATGGTGGCGATGCAATGGCGACGCCCTCTGGACGCCGCCTCCCCATGGCCTCTAACGCCCGTAGAATTTACAGTTTGCGGCCCCCGCTATCCGCAACCTCTACTGTTTGCGGCCACCTCTTCCACGCGGCCTCATGCCTCCAATGACCCCGTCGTCCAGTGGCCCTCCGCGCCGCTCCGCGGCCTCACCACCCTCCGAGCCGCACCTGCGGCTGCTCTGCCACCCCACGGCCTCGCGGCCCCCGCATCCTCCCCCGGCCCCTATGGCCTCCCGCGGCCTTTCGCCGCCCCGTGGGCCACTGCCCCAGTCGGGCCAACCGAGGTGGGCTGGGCCGCATAGCGCGGGTCTAGCCAAGTAGACCCAAACTAGGTCAGCCCGAGGCCGGGTCAGACCGGACCCAGACTAGTTTCGACCCCATACGCTCTTTTGGCTATAACTTTGGCACCGGATGTCCGTTTGATGAACCATATGTGGCGGCGGAAACCATGGATCAAGATTGTCCCATTGGTATACCCCACTAAATATTTGGATAATGTTGGGGAACAGTTTGGCTGGATCGAGCACGAATCCATCCGGGCCCTCGGGACTAAAATCCTAATAACTCACAGACTAGAAGTCTGATTAACGAACCCTATGTTTCGTTGAGACCCCTATGACGTGGAGGTACATTGAGATGCATATTCATGAGGATTCGTGAAATTTGGAGTATTGACCTCTGACTTGTGGAGAGGACCCTCCTAGAGACAAGCGAGCATATTACAAGAACCCAGTAGCTGGCTGTGACATGAGAAAGAGATCCTTTGTGGGTCTGTGATTGAAGGTCCCACATGGAAATGCTCTAGGATTCCATGCGATAATAACCTAGGGATCCTATGTGGGTCCGCACCTAGAGATCCTATTTGGGTCATCACCAAGCAATCCTGTGTGGGTCAGCACAGAGCTATCCTGTGTGGGTCAGCACCGAGCGATCCTGTGTGGGTCAGAACCGAGCGATCCGGTGTGGTTCAACACTTAGAGATAATTCGTGGATCTACCTCTTAACTGAGTAAGATGATTTAGTATTTACATATAATCATATCTACTACTAAACCTAAAAAATAACTAGTATGAGATGAGTTCGTACAAGAGTGGTACTATTCTTTTGTGGTAATACCTTTCTGGTATTATTCTGAGTGGCGTACTTATGTGGTACTTACCTTAGTGGTATTCCTTCCTTTGTGGAACTATTGAGCTTGGGATTTTTAGTTGGACTATGTGTTTCCTCATGATTGAGATGGGTTTACTTGATAATGTATGTATATGTATGGGCATAAACATAAGTAGGGTAGAAAGATGATTCATACTTTTTGGTTTATCCTTTGTAGATTTTGTGAGACATTAAGGGTCTCAGGGTCCCTTATGAGTATCATTATACTCACCTCTGCACAGGCTATGCCCGCACTTCATTGTGTTTGGTTCAGATGACAGAAATTTCTGACTGAGGACAAGGGTACCAAGACTAGAGGTGGCTCGGAGGTGGATGTGAGACGAGGCAAACCGTAGAGACGGCTGTCCATGAGGTGTACCTACCCTTCAGGTAGGATTCCCAGTGGATGATCTGAGAGCTGCTTTTCACCTATCAGTCATCTTGTACTTTCAATTTTTCTTTTACTTTCATGTTGGTCTTGTATTCTGGACCCATTTACTTACTGTACTCTCTTTTTTTATTATTCAGTTTACTTGAGTTCGTATATTGACGTGTTCTTGGTTGTGTGTATTAAAGTTTATAAAGGCAATGCCTTCCCAGTATTAGGGAATACGCCTTCGGTGCTAGTCACCAACCCCTGGCCTATAGAAGGAGGGTTTGGGGTAGTAACAGTACGAGCCCCGGGGGATAGGTCGTGACATGAAATATAAAACATCATTATGAAAATTTCAAGATGAATAAAACCACGAGTTTATAAAATGGTTGCAAAATTAAAATATTAATCCATAAGGCATACCTTGAAGATCATGCCAAATATTATAATTTTGGAATGAAAGAAACTTATTAGAAATGTGATTGAAATGTTAATAAATATTTGAATCATTACATTGAATAAATTTTATAGATGTATGTAATGTTGGTATAAAAGATAAAATATGTTATATGATCGTAATTTTAATTTAGAAATACATATGGTCGGATAAACATAAAACCAATTATTATATTGGAAATGAAGCAATGAGAATATAGCACCTTTATGAACATGAATAGTAAATTTTAAATCATATATTAAAAATGTTTAATAAATAATTGACATCTACGCCATAAATATGGACAGATAATAAATATATATATAAATTATTTTTACAAAAGAAATAGTATTTTCAATAACAAAATGTATTTTTAATTTATTACATATATTTATTTAAAATATAAAATATGAATGTTGATTTTATTAATTTGATAATATTATATTTTTTATGGAATTAGTTCATCAAAAATAGCTTTGAGGGTAAAATTTATCTAAAATAATACAAATTTACGAAGGTGAATAATGAAAGACTTTTATAAAATATAAAAAATAGTAAAATATTTTATATAGAAAATAAAATGTATAAAAATTTAGAAATTAAAATATTAGTTGATAATTGATGTAATATATAGGCTCCTAAGGATATTAATGTCATGTGAGATTTTCCCTGTTAAAATTACATTATTTAATCCATGAGAAATAATGAATTTTAATTGATCTTAAAAAATTATTCAACAAAAGGTCTTTCCTCTACTCATTAAAAACAAATTTTATCATTCATTTTATTCATTATTCAATTCCAATATTCCATTTATGAAATAAAATTTCCATATTTTAGTAAAATATTTCCCTATAAGGAGGGTATGTCCTTCACAATTATTGAATCTACTATTAAGTGTGATTCTATTAAAGTATGTATCATTATCTTATCAATGATTTTCATTTACCATCTCATAGTAAATAATATTTAATATCATTTAATATTATAATTATGTTCTAAAAAAAATTTATGATTCAATAAATATCATATTACCATAATATAATTCTACTCTATTATTTATTCGTTTGAATATCATTGTTTTGTTTGGGTTGGTTAAATAACATACATGCAAAATGTTATACTATCTTTATAATATTCAATATGAATGTGTTCAAAAATATAATAGATGATTATATAAGATATAAACGATTAAATGATTTTATAATTATGGTTCTATAATGGTGATAAAAAATTACAGATTATTATAATGTATCAAGTAGTTATCAGTAACATTACCAAAAGTATGCACCTTCTGAATTCCATTATTTCAGACAGTGATTGTATTATTCATAAAATGAACATGGTAATGTATAAATAATTATAATAAATTTTCCCCCTAAATTTAATAATATATGAATTATAATCTTATTATAATTGAAATTTTATTCACATCAACATACCAAAGCTCCTATGAAACAATCAAAACTACTTACATCTAATTTTGTAAATAAATTATAACTAACTATTATATATGTAAAAAACTATATTTTAATAGTTTAATATTTTTTAAACAAGATTAATGTTATAAAATAAATGATTAATGTGGATGAGTTTTTTATCCACAAAATTAGCCAGAAGCTAAGCTTTGACCATTTATTAAAAATAAAAGAAAAAGTACAAAGGAGATGATCGGGTCAAACAGGGGAACTTTCCCTCATCCGTCAAGTGAAAAATTATAGATCATAAAAATACATATCATTATCATAGTCATACTCGTCACATGTTTCTCATTCAGACTGAGACTTACCCTAGTTTAAGATCATAAAAATATCATAATTGAACTAACCTGAAAACATCGAAGAAGATCAGGTACATACAGTGTGAGGTGTGTTAGATTAATCCTTCTTTGGCATTCTCTTCAAGGAAACATGAGTGTCATTTGTCCTTCCTTTCCTAGAAAAGAGTGCATCCTTAAAAGAGGCAGGATCACCGATGCCTATTTTCACCCCTTCTGCATCAGAGATGTCACCCCACTTCTCAACAACCACAGAGGAGTTCAATTACTTCTGAATTTCATGGTGACAATCGACAGGTTGAGGAATCCCAGATTGATCATCCAAGATGGGGTCAGGCACACCAGTCCCATCATGTGTCATGATTACACTAGGACAATCAAGTGTGACAGGATTTGAAGTGTCAGTGCAAGTAAGAGGCCCAACAACAGTGGGTCAAGCATTCTCTTCAGTATAAACTAATCCAATGGGAGAAATAACACCACCATCATTGGGAGGATTCTCATTAACAAATCCAGCCCGAGCAGTAAAGGGGCCACTTATCAGAGTCTTATCCCCAACGGGGCTTTGCCTTTCAAAATAGGCACATGAGAGACAGATTTATTTGCATCTAGCATATCAACCTTATTGGAAAATTATTTTTTGGGAACATATCCATCACGATCAGGAGACTTTGGAAAATCTGCATGCTTCCTCTCAAATTTCCTTCTACAGAGGATAGCTGGATGCCCCTTCAACCCACAATTCTCGCAATAAATCCGCCTTCGACATAACTTAAAAGAATGTCCAACAGACATACACTCCGTACAGAAAAGGGGATTCCTTTCAAATTCAACATCAATATGAATATTATGAGAAGGAGTAGAGATAGTTACCTTATCAATCAATGTGGGGATCAGATCAATCTCCAACAACATTCTAGAAAAGTGTCCAAAATGAACAACCTCATTTTCTTTATCAAGGCGTATTAGTGTCCAAATTTCCATGCCAATGTCATGCGATATATTCGGGCGCCAAAGGACCCAATTAAGTCCATGAAAATGAACCCAAATCAGAGG
Organism: Viscum album; assembly: GCA_963277665.1. Taxonomy (NCBI): domain Eukaryota; kingdom Viridiplantae; phylum Streptophyta; class Magnoliopsida; order Santalales; family Viscaceae; genus Viscum; species Viscum album. The sequence goes on along the minus strand of OY728137.1, from coordinate 864,320,638 downwards.
AAAGTAATTCCTTGCGCACGAGGCATTAAAGTCCAGGGACCATTCATGTAGGTGAATCCATCCAGGTTTCAGAGACAAAGAGGCAATTCTCCACGTATGTATTTTGAAATCATTCGAAGGGAAGATACAATGAAAGAAGTCACGACGTAGACCACTGGTGGAAAACTGAGTGTCCGACGAAGCTCTGGAAGCCACAGCAACATCCTTCTAAGTAATCAGTGGATACGGTAGAAATGGACCAACGCCTTCCCGAACGTCGCGTTGGGGAACACGATCTAGATCCGTTGATTTTTTTCCTGCGCCATCACTATGAGCGACGGAACCTCCTCGCGGACCCTCATTCCATGTCGATCCAACTTCACTATCAATAATCACCGAACCCAAAAAGTGAGGAAGCGACATCCCTAACACTAAAGTAGATCCAAAGCTTCATTTGATTGAATCATTGTTAAAGGTAAGGGGTTCTCGTTTGATCACACTCAGAAATTGAGATTATCTATGTATAAACATTCATTTGATAATTTCTATATACTTGATCACCAAATCACTATTTATTTAATTCTAATATTTATTTTTTATTATATTTCTTCTTACAATTTATAATCTCATTTATTCAAAATTCAATTAAAAATATGTTTATATGGGGAATTGAATATATTACTTATTTTCTATTTAGAATATTTCTCAAGCACATAAATGATATAAATATTATTTTATAAATTAATTTATTATTCCTCTCTCATTTTCTATGATTTTTTAAAATATATTTCCAATGTATTTCTACTTTCTTTAAAAATTTTGTTAGTTATTTTTCATCTCGTATCTAATATGTTTATATCTTGTTCGTTTAGTACATCAATTTTTGTAGGTTTTATTTGAAACATTTATTTCCATATTTTCATGATTCATGTATGTAATATCAAAGTGTATATTAAGATAGATAAATACAAGAAGGGGTGAATTTTACTTTTTAATAAATTGTTTTTTAGCATAAAAACATTATTTAAAAAGGTCAAACAATTAATTTCACAAAAACTATTATTTATTTAAATGGTAATCAGTCTAGGACCTTGGATGTAAATGTAAGAATATCATAATAAATTGGATTCTTATATGTAATTCCACCTGTCAAAATGATAAATTGAATCTATCTTTAACAATATATATAATCATAATTAGTAAGAAGTGGTAACATAATCATAGTTTAATTTTATTCACAGTAGAAAATAAATTAAATAATGTAAACCAAAAAAGATTCAAAATCAAAACGGTTGTTATATATTAGAGTAATACAAAAGTAATGATTCTATATTAAATAATATACAATCATAATTATGATAATATTGTATTCATATAATAATACATAGTAAAATAATTTTATCATAATCAAAGTTTTTACAATATATAAAATACTAATTGAATGGTGAATATAAGAGTGTCTCATTATATTACTAAATATTGAAAATAAAATTCTTGTTACAAAAAAAGTAATAGAAAAAAATACACTACTATTATACCAAATAGTAATTTATTCAATAACATAGGATAAAGGCCCATTTTTTTATACTTATAAGAAAGTTTATCTTTCCCTTACCATGGTATTCCCTCAGTACAATGATCAGTGTATCTTGTTATCCATTTGAGCCCTCAATATGATGATTAGTCTATTTACTTATCCCCATAAACCCATTGATATGATGATTGTATTACATCAAACTATCCTTTTGTAACCTTCATGAATATGATGACCGGATTTGACTTTTTATCCCTATAATCCCTTGAACAATGTGATGATTGGTCTCTCCATCTTCGTAGCCTCTATAACACACCATTGTTTTATAAATAAATTTAATAAAATTCATGAAAATATGAGTCTCTTAATAATGTAACATTTTTTAAAAGATATAGTAATAAAGTATCTTTTCAAAATATTTTTTCGGCTTCTATGATTTCTATTTCAAAAAAGGGACATCTCCGGTTGTGAATAATAAGTTTTTTTTATAATGTTATAGAACCAACTTGTTGTTTTTGATGAATAGTAACATACCCTTGTGGATAGCAATATGAATATTAATATGACCCTTTTGAATTGTAAATAATAATAATATTATTATTTTCTTAAGGTTATAAGATAAAGATATCTTGTTTAATTTTTCAAGGTGATATAAAATCAGTTATAGTTTTAAAATTATTATTTTTTGAATAAATTATTATTTTCCTTAATAATTAAATGAATAATATTTAGAAAATTAATTTCAAAAAATGGTTATATTTAATTGTTATGGTTTTTCACATAAAATTTAATTTTTTTAATAGTAAAATACAATAATTTTCAAAATATGCTAAATAAATATATTTCTAAATCTTTATTGAGTCATGGATGGTGTAAATAGACATTTCTTAGATCTCACATGCATTTATTATTGTTTTGGGTCACATTAATCATGAATACTCTTATTATTTATCAAAAATATTAAACTAATGATTAAAATAATGGAAAACCCATCCTCTCATCCACAATAAAATAACCCTCACCCCCTCTTCCTCTCACACCATTCAAGCATTGATAAATGTATAAATTCCTCCAAATACCCTTCCAATGGATCTTCCAAACATCCAATACCTTATAGTCTCACAAAAAGTCCAAGACCAATGGCCTTAAGGAGAATCCCAAGGATAATAGATCACGAGGTAAAAAGCCTCTTTAATTTTCTTGTGTTTTCTTTTCAATTCCTTTTTTTCTTATACTCTCTTACAATATATTTATCCAAAAGGCCTGAAAGAAACAGAGTCTTATATGTTCTATATTTTATCATGTTTATGAAAAAATTCATCAACAAACTTCATCTCATCCAACTCTTATAAAAACATCATTCGTGATGTGTCGTTTTACCAAAATAATGGGTGATGTGTTTTCAATTTACATTAATTCCTTCCAAGCTGTTTATAAAACCATATTAATGGTTGATATAGATTATAATTTTTATTATATATCCTATTTCTGGTTCTTTAGGTAACTTATATATATAATATTATGTTATATAATGAAAATAGTTTTTAATTATCAATGAACTGCCAAAACGATCTAAACAGATTTTGCTACTGATTTATCTAATGATTTCTCCTCATACCATATAACCAAAATGATTTCTAGCATAGTTTAATATTTTGGAATCATATTAATACCATTTCATCGCACTTCTGAAATTTATTTTCCAAACGAAAAAATATATAATAAAAACCGGTTATAGAAATCTTCTAAATATTTCACCCGAAACAATGAAAGGGACCAAATCCTAACAATTAAATGATGAAATGATGTTATTAAATTATTATGTAATGTTTTATAATTATTAATATGTTTTTATGATATTAATAACAATATCTTAACCATTATACATGAGGTTTAAACATGTTTTAAGAAATAAAACATGAGGTAAGGGAATTCCTAACCTATTTTCCATTCTTTGGGTTAGCCATATACTTCATTAATTATGTTGTATTAAAATTGATTGTGTGATGAATTTTGATTATATTATGTTCAATTATGGGAATTTATATTTTATATACATATTAAATATAAAATAATAAGTCTAAATTATATTATATGATATTTTAAAGGTTTTTTTTAAATACTCTTTTAAAATTATGTTTTACAAAATTCAAAAGAAATGTTTTTATGTAATCATTCAGGCTGTATGATAATTTTTTGGTTCATGAGAGTTTTTTATGATTATGGTTGGTACCAATATATCCCTTCAATTCATTTTATATGTGAAAGATTGAAGTCGTCTATGTTGTTACTAAAAGTGTAAATGTGATGGTTACACAATGAGGTAGTCATGAGGTTTACAATGTAAGGTATCCATGAAGGTTACAAATCATAAGGTAGACAATAGGGTTAGAATATTATATAAGTAATTAACCATGATACCTTTATTGATCTATTTATTTTCATTATGTTTTATGGAAATATAAGGGAAATCTCATGTTTCACAAATTAAATATCTATGGGTTAAAATAATGTCTTTTTAAAACGATTTCATAAATTTACAAGTATTTATGGAAAAATGTTTTTGTTCATTATTTTTATATCCATTAATAAGATTTTTCTTCATATCAAGTGTTTTTAAATGATTTTCATAGGTTATAATGATTTTAAGACAAATAATGAATCCAAGTTAAATTTTATGAAGATTTTACACAGAATTCATGTTTAATATGAAAATTGTTTTATATTGGAAGAAATAGATACTATTTTTCTGGAATATTATCTTTATAAATCTAGAATCTTATGTACTTATTATATAATAATTCTCTAAAAATATAATCTTGAGAAGATCCTAAATGTGAAAGGAAGTGAGTTCTTGACTAAAATTCAAGATTATGTAATGTAATAAGGTTGGGTCCTTATAGTTGGTATTAGATGATGGTTTAGATAACTTTAGGGGTTTAGATGATGTTAATATAATTTCATAAATGTTTTATAATATATTTTAATTTTTAAATGTAATATAATTTAATAATTACCATGTTTCTTTGACTAATATATGTTTGTGGATGATTTTTTTCCACAGAATAAGAATGGAAGCTGATGTAGAAAGGCACTGACAGAATGACAGCCTTCAGAGTCAAATTCCTAGAATGGTAGGGATTGGAACTGAGTAGTTGGTGAAAATAATTTCTCATCTAACACATAAAAAAATGATGAAGGCATTCATGAAATATAAAATTTAGAGCTACCACAAAGAAACATGACTATAGTGTAACATTTTATGAGGCAACACTCTCCAGATTTCAATTGATATTCTAGCCTAGTAGTAGATGAAGGATAGATTAATTACCTTGAATAGATATTTGATGTTTTGGGATGTTTATAAAATCAAAAGTTAAGTCTTTCCATTTATATTTTTGAAGGTCATGCTGGTCAGTAGTGCTCAATGGTTAGGAATATTAAGGATGAAGAAGATATTTATTCCATAGTGTGTGATGAATTTAAAAGTATTTTCCTGGAAAAATATTTTCCTAAGGTAGTTCAGATTTGGATAGAGAAGAAATTCCTTGAATTAATGAAAAAAGTGGATGATTCAATGGTTTTTAATGAAGAAAACATCACCTAACAGGTGAGGTATGCACCAAATTTTATTCTGAATCTTGATAGAAAAATTAACTTCTTTTACATGGGATTTAAGGAAAGATATCCAAGAGAATTCAATTCCCATGAATTCAACAGTTATGAGAAACTTGTATGATATGCTAAAAGGGTATAAATAATGTTTTTTGATGATCATGTGAACATTTAAAATAAGTATAAGAAGAGGTGTAGATGGAATGTGATGGGTAAAAATAAATCAATGAAATATGATGGTAAGAAAGTACAATTTATAGTCTTTGAAATGTGTGGCAAAAAGAACCCAGGATAATGCCTTACGAAAATTGGGAAAAGTTTTTGATGTGGTATGTTTTGAAATATGGCCTGAGATTGTGACAAAAATGATCATAATACCAATCCTAATTATCAAACTATAATTTTTTATAAATGTTGTGAGATGACTTATTATGGAAATGATTTTTCAAATAGATATCTGAATGTTTCAAAGACACCATAATATATGAGGAGAGGTGTAGTGAGATCCTTTTTATTGCATAAGTAGATGTTGGGCCATCCAAAGAAGTTGTATCAGGTACCTTGTGTGTTTACTAAGATTTTTTTAATGCTTTTTTTGATACTGGGTGTACAAATTCATTTATTTCTAAAAAAAATTCAATTAAATTGGAAATATAACCTCAAGAAATGACACCAAAACATATTTTTAAAACAAAAATAGGAAATATTATAGCAAAGTGGAATTATAATACACTTTATATTATGCTATATTGAAAGTCTTTACTTAAAACACTTGTTGTTTATACTTAGTTTATTTTGAGGTAATTTTGGGTATGTATTCTATTTCTGTTTATCATTATAAGATTAAATGTAGAGCTAATGAAGTGGTTTTTTAGAAAATGTATCACTTTGACTCATATAGATGACTTGTTTGATCAGATCTATGGAGTATAGTCTTGTTCAAAGGTCGACATGAGGTTGAGGCACCTTCAGTTTAATGTAATGAAAGTAGGAATCCTGGAGACTATGTTTTGTAGTAGATATTGGCATTATGAATATTTTTATAATGATTGGGTTAACTAATTCAGCTATGGTATTCATGGATCTTATGAATAGAATACTTCATGAGTTCTTCGATAAGTTTTTAGTTGTGTTTATTGATGTCATCATATTATTTTATAAAAGTATATATGAGAATGAAAAACATCTATGGGTTGTTTTTTCAAACCTTAAAAGGAAAAAAACGATATAGAATATTTAAAAAAAAGGATTTTTTGTTACAACAGTTTTTTTATTAGGAACATTGCAAATAAGGATGGAGTAATAGTTGATCCTACCAAAAAAATGTGGTTGATGAATTTCCAAAACCCACAAATGTTACATAAATTTATAGCTTTCCTATATCAATAGAATTTATCTAGCGGGTTTTTAAAAACATTTCATGGTTATGTAGCCAGTTAACTATGTTAACACAAAAAGAGGTTAAATTTATTTAGATAGAATAATGTGATGTTGGTTTTCAAGTACTAAAGAAGATATTGGTGAATGTTCTAGTTTTTTCTATGCTTTACTGAAATGGTGATGTCTTCATCTTCAGTTATGCTTCAATAATGGAACTTGGTTGTGTTCTATTATAGAATGATCAGGTAATTTCTTTTTCTTCAAGACAACTAAAACCTCATGAAGTAAGTTATATTTCACATGATTTGGAATTAACATTTTTTCTTTTTCTTTAATATTTGGAGGCATGATTTATATGGAGCCAAATTTCAAATATATACTAAAAATAAATTTATGAATTATATATTAACTCATATTGAATTAAACTTGAGGTCAAGAAGATGTCTTTAACTGATAAAGGAATATGATTGAATGATCAATTACCATCCTAGAAAAGTAACCAAAGCGGTGGATACCTTTAATCATGAACATCATGCATCATTAACCATGTTACGTTTTGAACATGATCCATATATTAATGACTTCCTGAATTTTGTCATAGATGTTTTTGTTTTAATAAATACCTATATTTTGTTTCTAGTTTCAGTACAGTCATTGTTATCATATATAATTAAACAACCATAGAAAGAAGTTAGTGAGATATAGAAAAAATGTATAATTATTTAAAATATATATGTTTCTAGAATTTGACATTGATAAATTTTGTGTTTTAACATTTTGAAAAGGATTGTGTGTGACTTGTGATTTCCGGTTGAAGAAATATTTATTCAGTGTTGCTCATTGTTCTCCAATTTCAGTTCATCCTGTAAGTACTTATATGTGAGGACACCTTTAAGAGTGTTACTGGTCTGATGGAATGAAAAGAGATATTGCAAATTTTACCTTGAAATGTTTCACATATCAACAGGTTAAAGAATAAATATAGTTTCCCATGGTGATAATTCAGTCCATACCAGTGCAAGAGTGAAAATATTAAAATGCATCCATGGACAACAAGGTTGAACTACAAAATATATATAGATGTAACAATGTGATTTGGGTGATTGATGACTAACTAACTAAATTAGAACATTTCTTTCCTATTCGAGATAAAATGTCTTTGAATAATCTTTCTCGACTATACCTCAAAGATATTTTTGTTATTCATTGGAAACCTCTTTCCATTATATCTGACTGGGATCCTAGGATCACTTATAATTTATGGAATGGCCTTCATATGTTTTTTGGGAACATAATTAAATTTTGGTACAACTTTTCATCCTCAATCAGATGGGAAATCAAAACGAACAATTCAGAATTTGGAGGATATTATTCAAGCTTGTTCAATGGACTACCAGTGAAGTTGTGATAAGAATTGTTCTTTAGTTGAGTTTTCTTATAATAATATTTTTCATTCCAGTATAAAGATGGATCCTTTTGAGTCATTTTATGGGAAGCGGTGTCGAACTCCAGTTTTTGGGATGATGTCTGTGGAAAAAGTTGATGGGGTCATGTTAAGTAGAGGAAGTGGCTGAGGATGTGAAAATGGTCCATAAACACATGGGTACATCTAAGAGTAGGCAGAAAAGTTATGGAGAAAAAATGAATGAAATAATTTTCTTTCAGGTTACGAGAACATGTTTATTGAATAATCATACAATGGATAACTATTATGAATCTTGGTAAGAATGGAAAGTTAACTCTACAATATGTTAGATATTATGATATCCAAGAGAAATTTGGACTAGTTTCCTACCATGTAAAATTTACTCAAATATTATCTTAGGTACACAATGTTTTTCATGTTTCTATGTGATAAATTATGTTCTATATTTATCTCAGGTCTTGAGTCTAGATGTAGTTCAACAAGAAAAGATACTTTCTTATTAAGAGAAACTTATTCTGATTGCTGACCACAAAGAGAATGTATTGAGGAATAAGCCAATACACTAGGTAAAGGGTTTATGCAGAAACCAAATAGTAGAAGAAGAAATATAAGAATATGAAAATGGAATGAGGGAAAGGTACCCTCACTTGTTTAATAAGTAAATAAAAAATTGTGAGAACTCAATTTCCATAATAGTAACATACCGTTATGAGTAGTAACATTCATATTAATATGAAGCTTATGAATATTAAATCTTATTATTATTTTTATTATTTTCATAAGGTTACAAGATAAATTGATCTTTTTTAATTTTTCAATGTGATATAAAATCAGTTATAATTTTAAAATTGTTATTTTGGAATAATTTTTTTTAAAAAAATAGAACAATTATATCAAAAAATTACTTTCCAAAATTGGAGTTCGTTATTGAATTCTACATGTTGAAAAATGGTTATGGAGAATTTTTTTGGTTTTTCTTAAATACATGAATTTTAGGTGAATAGTGAAAAATTGTAATTTAAAAAATATACTAAATAAATGAATTTCATCATCATGCATGAGTCATGTAGGATTTAAAAAGAAATTTTTTAGAACTAAAGTAAACTTATTATTGTTTTGGGTCACATGAATCAATACTATTCATAGTCGTTTGAATTTGTTTACTAAATATTAAAATAATGTAAAACCCCTCCTCTCATCCCCTACAAATACCACCCTCGACCCCTCCTCCTCCCAAACCACTCAATATTTGAGAATATTATATATATTATGGAAAATACCTTTCTTATGGCTCCTATCCACGTCCAATACGTTATTTATCATGAAAAGGTCAAAACCAAAGTTGCTAAGGATGAGTTTAAGGAGAAGAGATCAAGAGGTAAATACCCTCTTTCATTTTCTTGTCTTTTCTTTTTAATTATTTTTCTTTTATCATAATATCTTCCCCTACCCAAATCTAAGTGGAATAAAAGATCAATAATCATATATATTATGTATCTTATCATGTTTATGTAAAATAACCTCAAGTTACTTCATCTCCTCTCCCTCTTATAAACACACCGTTCGTGATGTTTCGATTTAACAAAATTTTGTTCGATTTGATTTCAATTACAATTACTTCATTAAAAACTAGTTATAACTCCATTTTTATGGTTGCAAGAGATTTTATTTTGTATTATATATCCTATATCATTTTTTGGTGTTAACATATATACATAATAATATTTTCTATAATGAAACTAGTTCATGATTATCAAATATTCGCCAAAATGATCTAAACAGATATCACTACAGATTTAACTATGATTAATATTCATTACTTATAAACAAAATGATTTATTTCATCCATTAGTATTTTGGAAACATATTAATACAATTTCATTCCACTTATGGAATTTCATTTCAATATAATATGAAAATAAAATTAAAACCGACTATGGAAATCATGTAAATAAAGTACTCAAAACAATGGATGGAACACAATATAAATAATTAAAGGGGAAATGATGTCATGAAATTATAATATAAGGTGTTATAAAAAATAAAATTTTTCATTAAAATATTAATAAAACTCTTTTAACCATTATACATGAGGTTTAAATACATTTTATTTAAGATGATCCCGAGGTAAGGGAATTCTTAACCAAATTTCCATTCTTTTCGTTAACCTTATACTTCATTAATTATGTTGTATTAAAATTTTTGTTTGATAAATTTTGTTTCTATTATTTTTAATTATGTGAATGTATTGTTTATATACGTTCTTCATCCACTATATTAAGTCTCACTTCAATTATATGATATTTTAAGGGTTTTTTTAAAATCCTTTTTTAAAATTCTATTTTAAAAAATTTGAAAGCAATGTTTTTATGCAGTTATTATTGTGGTAATATTTTGTTTTGGTATTGGGGAATTTTATATTATAAAGGGTGGTACCTATATCTCCCTCCAATTCATTGGGTATGTGTATTCTGTATGTCGGTCTTATGGAAATGGTAAGTGTTACTATGATGGTTACACAATGAGGTAACCATGAGGGTTACATTGTAATGTATCCTTGAGGGTTAAAAATAATAAGATAGGTAATAGGATTACAATATTATATAAATAATTACCCAAGAAACCTTTATGGTTCTATTTATGTTCTTTATGTATTGATGAAGTCTCATGGAAATATCATTTTTTAAAAAGTATATATATGTTGGTGATAAGAATGCATTTTTTAAAATGATTTCATACATTTACAAGTATTCATGGACTAATGTTTTCTTTCTCTATTATTATATCATTTACTATGATTTTTGTTCTCATATAAAGTTTTTAAATTATTTTCTCATGTCATATGTATTTTTAAGAAAAAAATAAAGAATCCAAGTTAAATGTTATAAATATTTGTCAAAGAAAACATTTTTTAATTGAAAAGTTTTATATTTTGGATGAAATGGATACTTTTATTTGGTATTCTCTCCACATAAATGTAGAATGTTATGTATGTATTATATCCTAATTCTATAAAAATATAAAATTTAAAAGGTCCTCAATGTTAAATAAATTCATTTCTTTACTAAAATTCGAGATTATGTAATATAATAAGGTCAGTTTCTTATAGCCTCAGAATTCCTTGATGATAATCAAACAATCTGATACAAGGATTAGAAGAAAAAATAATCTAAATGATTAAAATTACTAATAATAATATTTTCATGCTTCCAATATTTATATCACTTGAAAAAGATGAATTTTTAAATGAATTTATATCTTCATACTCTTCAAATGATCATGTTTTTATAGGCAAGTCCCCAGTAGTCATGTTTTCTACCCAATGATCACATTTCACTGAGTTTGTGCAATAGGATATACTATTGTCACTATAATGGCTATATCAGAACTGAAACTCTGACATTTTTTATAAATCATTTTCTATATAAAATGTATTCCAATATTATAGAATTTTTTTCCATATTCATAATTTAAAAATTAGTCAATCTGATGAATGTTGTTGTAGAATATCATTATGGATAATCTTGTTGGTTTGAATCCAATTTTTATCAGCTCTAAAATCAAGTCAGATAATGAATACTATATTCATAATTTTGTTGATATGAAATTTATTTAATCAAATTTAATAATTTTGTATCTGATTATTATTGGTTTCAAATTCAATATTACATTCGTAATGTTCGAAATTAGTTTATATCTTCGAATAATTTAAAACAATTTAAAATTATTTTAAAAGATAATGTTTTCTACAAAAACATTCTAAAAATACATAGGATATGAAAAGTCAGTAATCAATTTATTTAAGAAAGTTTTTTTTTCCAAAACAAAAAATTAGATGAGTCATAAAGAAACATTTTACGAAATAATATCCCCATTTGGAAATAAAAAACCACAGGACATAAATCATATATAACTTTGAAAATAATAAGTTCAATAACTTTTACATACAACATATTCATAATTTAGATATTAATATTTTCCCCCTATGTTTTATGAATAATCTAAACAAAATGATGAACATGAATAACTCACCATTAGAATAATAAATCTTATTATAGAACTTATTCTCTTCATTGAATACATCTATCTACCCCTTATATAAACATATATCCCTTTCTATAATATTATACCACTCTGTTATTTTCAAAAAACAATGGGGAAAAGACTTCAAATACCCTAAAATGGTAATAGAAACAAATATGTGAAAAAATAAAATATCTAATCATTCTTAAAAATAATGAATCACTATTAAACTAATAGGAATTTGAAAAAATATTGAGATAGTTTTCTTTGAATGAGAATAACAGTTAATTGATTTCATCAGTGAGTAAAATAAAAATAAATTGAAATAATCGATCAAAATGAAAATATTAATCTTTCTTTATCACAAAACATTTCACAATTGTCTTCATATTGATGAATGCCTTTATGTCCTCTTCGATCTTATCAATAACCTCCTATTGAGATCATTTTTACTTTTCTATATCCTATAACAATTCCTATTAAGTCAAAAAAAATTCTTACATATTAATTATTTTTTCTTAAAATTGATGGTTTGGGTAAATCTCATTGTCTAGGATAGTCACTTCCTCATTAAGATTATTGAGTATACTTATCCTATTCTAGAAAAATATTATCTTTCCATTCAACTATTTTATAGTCCTAGTAGTATTTTCACTTTGACTATTGAACTCTTCTAAAAAAATACTATATTTTCCATATTATTTAATAATTAACTGAAGGACTCAGTAGAATCACCCATATATATCATTAATTAATCAATATATTGACCCAAGACATTGATATTAGCATCAATAGTATGTGGTTGTTCAAACATTTATTTCAGGAATTCTTGTGTGATTGTAAACATTACAAAATGACTTTTATTTCAGCGTTATTTTAGATAACTCTACTAAGGAATTCATATTTCTTAAATTTATTTTCAGGGACTAAATAGATCTTCTGTTATATCCTCAAGGAGTAAGGAATTGTTTCTTCCAGCCTATATAATTCCTAAGAAATATAATGAAAATCATGAATTCTGATTGTATCCAATGAATCAGATATTTCAATCTCAAATTTTTTTGAATGTGTTCTTCCAACTTCCAATAGTTTTCTTTTTCCAGTGTAAACATTCATTGACATCCATTTCCCAAATCATTATTCCACCTGCTTTCCATTAGAAATATCAATGGTATTAGAAATGACTTCAATACCTTTACTAACTTTTGCATTTTGGTTCTAATCTTGTTCATTCTATTTTATAGGGATTGATATTCTTGAATGATTGTTAAATATTTAGGGTCTTTTATATTTTTCTTTTTGAATACATAAAAAAGAGAATTAACTTGAGGAATCATGTGATGTTCATAAAGATTGAAGATCGAATGGGAGATCGTCTTAATCAAAATTAGTATTTGAATCCTCTTCTACTTTTTATTATTCTTATTCTTCTTTATACACATTTATTTCTCTTTTTTCAATATCTTCTTCAATATATATACTTTATTTTTTAAGAATATCAATTTTTCTGGATCCTTCCCCCATTTAATTTCAAGTCATCATAGAGTTGTTCGATTTATCTTGAATCACCTATCCCAACTAGGACCCATTAATTATCTACATAAACTTCTTTTCCATTGTCTATGATAGAGGTAACATCATCATCAACTTAAGAGGTTCCAAGAAAATACAATCTCATATCTAGATTTGATAAAACAACATTTATAAAATTATCCTCTACCCCATTCATCATGGAATAAAATAATGTTTCACTTTGATGTTACTTATTTTAATTCTTTTATATGGATTTGTTTTATTATATTTTGGGTCAAAAAAATTGTGTACCTAAATATTCACTCAGGTTGAGTCTTAATTGAGGGTCACCTTCATTTCATTCAACCATTTTCAAGATCTACTATGTGACTGCTTCATTTGATATTTTCTGTTTTTTCTTTTATTTTGGAAAAAGAAATTCCAAATTTCTCTTTTTCTCAATATTCTTGGATTTCATTAAATCAGATAATGGTTTTTCTTCTGATATAAAAACATGTAAATTATTTATAAACTTATTTTATTCAATGTCAAAGGAATACTTCAAACATTTCATTGTGCCATTACTTATGAACAAAATATTCTCTTTAACAGCCTTGGATTTGTTGGATATGTTGAAATGATTCATACTTCCTTCAATAATCATCATTATCAAGTCCAAAAACATTATAATTTGAGACATGATTGAAAAATATTTGATATTATAGATTTTCAAAAGAAAAAAACTAGCTGAAATGATATTTCTCTTGTAAACCATGTAATCAAAAATAATAATATCAAATACATTCATAGTTTTCTTTCACTATTTTGTGGTATTAGAAACCCTTGCATCCAAATGCCTATAACACTAGGATACATATTGATAATGGTAACCATTATTGGTTCATAATTTTAGATATTTTAAAAAAATAATTTTTGGATATTTTATTGATAGACATACCCTTGGAATCTGGTAGATGATGTGATGGAAAAAAATAACGTTCTTCAGCTAAAATTCCTAGGAATCCTATGAATTACTTATATTTATTCTAGTAATTCTTAACATAGATTCAATATAAAAATACTTATTTTTCATTTTGATTAATGAACTTTGAAGACGCATAATAATCTATAACGAGATCTATGTAAAACAAATCATAATCCGGATTTGTCTGTCCAACGCCTAACGATTTCCAACCTTTGAATTCAATTTTCCTCTTCATAGATGAATAATTAATTTCATAAAATGATTCCTCTTATAATATATAATGAAAAAATACCATTTGTTATAATCTTTTACAGCTTCTATATTTGAACATGATATAGAATATTTGGATAGGAAGAACAAATCAGACTTCCTAACATAAATGAGGCCGCATGTTGAGGAAAAATACTTGAGATAACAAATTTGGAACATGATGGGATAATACTATTTATATATTCATTTGATAGGAAATTTGATCTCCCAAAAATATATGGCAGATGATATGTATTCAACTAATCTGAGAGTTGATAAATTTTTTAAAGTTATATTTTTAATGAATTTTAACAGTTATAGTTTTATAAAACATATTTTTAATATTTAACGAAAATGAAAATATTTATAATAATAAAAAACAAGGATAAATATATTCATAATCGAATATTTTTAAATTATAAAGAAAATAAGAATAACTTTTTGGGTGGAATAATCCATATTATATATTTTTTCATGGTTTTATAAAATAATATATTGTGATTGTTTTATAATGAAATATAGAAAGAATAATTAAGAAAAAGTGGTTGAAAAAAAATTTGAAAAGAGTTCGAACATACTGAATATTTTAAAAATCCTTTAAGAAAATAAGTGTCTAACTACTTTTTTAATTGATGAGGCCAAAAATTCGTTTCGAGGGAAAAAAATATGGGTCATGAAAACTCATTATGAGGAATGATTAAAAAAATTAAAAACATTTTTTTTTTTTGAAAATAAGAATAAATATATGAAATCCCCCATTTTAAAGTAGTAACATAATGAAAGGATATTTTATAAATAAGTATTAGATATGAATTATTACTTTATATTTATCATTCTTAGCATTTTAATATATTCTATTCTATTAGAAGTTAATGGTTTTTTTAATAAATATTAGATTAGTTGTTTTTTCATTAAGATGATATGTAAAATGATACCTCCTTTAACTATAGGTGATCTCTGAGAAATTGATTCATATTATCTTTGTGTTTTTTCACAATTGTGATGTTCAAGAATTTTTACTTAAGTAAATCACATAGATTTTATCATATATTATTTTTGTTGTTGTAAAAGTCATTCAATAATTTTTGAATGTGTGTGCCATCCCCAAAAGATGATTACAACAACATATTAAAACCACATATTCAAATTTCGTAGTGGAATGTGACACTTATTGTTATTTTTTAGAAGTCCAATAAACATATAAATCTCATATGAAATTAAATTTTTCATATTTTGTTTCTTATTGATTCTATAACAACCAAAGTGAGCATCTGAAAAAAAAATTACTCATAAATTATATCCATAAAAATAAAATATTATTCAATCCATACATCCATTTTTATAATGAACAATTCATTTTATATATTTTATATTTCATTTATAAAGAGAATATTAATACCATTCACATAAGCATCCATATATCATTTAGTCTAATTGGATAGCAGTTAATTTTATTAAACTTCTTATCAACCCTCTAAAAGTTATTTCATCAACTGGTTTCCTAGCTTCATGGAGATAAATATTATTTGAGGTATTTAAGGGAGTAATAATACATTTATTGGTATCATAAGAAATTTTATATGAAGATATATTATATACCTATGTTTAGATAAATAAGTTCCTTCTAGTTTTTGAAGAACCAGAATACCAATAACAAATGATAACTCACCTATATTACTCATCTAAAACTCATATTTCATAAGATTTTTAATGAAATATATAAAATATTTTTCAGTTGATCTGAATATAATATCATCAACATATATTTTAACAATCATAATGTTTCTATTAATATTCCTTATAAAAAAATTGGACTACCAGGTCCCTCAAAATAGTTTGTTTGTAATACAAATCATGTTAATATATCATACCAAGATCTAGGGGATTATGTATGACTTT
This sequence comes from Viscum album, assembly GCA_963277665.1. Lineage (NCBI taxonomy): Eukaryota > Viridiplantae > Streptophyta > Magnoliopsida > Santalales > Viscaceae > Viscum > Viscum album. The sequence continues at coordinate 864,304,036 of OY728137.1, read as the reverse complement.
TTTTATCATTTTTATGTTTATAAACATATTCAAGATTTTTTTTATCTTCAAAAACAAGTTTTTTTTCAGAAAAAATCATCTTTTACAACCGGTAAAAAAATCACACTTCAAATCCATTTGAAAAAGATTGAAATTGAAGAATGCTACAAAGGATATTAAAATAAGAATAGATTCAAGTCTAGATAGCAGTGCCTAGGTTTCTTCCTATACACCATAATAATTTTCATGGATATTTCATTCAAAAACAATTCTATGATGAAAATTACTTCATTTTCATCTTATCCTTTGACTCTTTTCCTTTTTCTGGTTGCTTAGTCGACCACTTATTCTCTTGATTTCCATTAAATATATAGGAACAAGAAAATTACTTCTTCATCATAATGGAGATTAATAATATATCATCATATGATGAAAACATTTCAAAAACCAGTTCCCATCATATAATTAATTTAATCCTATTAAATTACGAGTCAATATTTCTTTCCATATGATGATTCTAGTTGGAGGCATTCTTGGATAGTATAACAAAGTTATCTTCATACACTGCCATGTTTACTTCTTCCTTCTACATTAAATAGAGGAACCTCCTATCAATTTTTTATATCAATTCATAAGGAAATAATTTATTAAATAAAACCACAAAAAAATATTCCTATTATAAACATTATATTTATTCATCATATTTAGTATTCTATATCAATTACCACCATTGATTGAGATATCCTTTGAAAAAAATCTTCAAAAATAAGGATTTCAGTTTCATTAAATCCCAAATATACGAATATCTTCCCAATAGAGTTAAACCATTTCTTAGCTATAAATTTATTTCTGTTTCAAAAAATATAAGGAGTCTTTTTTATATTAAGATATCTGACATCGGTGAATGGTTTAGTGGAACAACAAGTTGTTTCATACAAGCATGGTTATTTTTTCACAACATAATTCAACTGTACTAATATAACCCATATATTTTTAGTTCCAAGACTAAATATATTGTTTTTCTCTACAAGTAAATCATAAAATTGTTAATGGGTATTTATTTCATTTTATCCATTAGGAAGAACACTAAATAACGGAACACTCTTTTTTAGACTATACTCATCAAGAATGTGGATCCATAAAATAAAATCCCTATAATAGTAAAAGATTTCAAATATAATAAGGTCTTAAAATAATTATTATTTTATCTATATTTATATAAAATTTAGTTCCAAAAGGTTTCTACTAAATGTTATATAATACCAAGTATAATGAACCCATCCCATGTTTCCTAGGGTTGGTGTTACATTATTAAATAATCAATAGATACATGGAATCCCATCCCAAAGAACCAAATAGTATAGTAATATTGATAAACAACATACACATATTATACCCATATTACATTGGAAATAAATAATGTATGTCATAAAAACATTGTTTTATCCCCGATATTATTCTGAAAATACTTCATTATATCATTGGAAAAAGAAGGAAAATAAAATAGTGATATCAGATGCTCAGTAAGGGTAAAATAAAATAGAATTTAGCATAACTAAACAAGGAATAATAAATATTTAAATGTAAATAATAGAATACAATAGAAATTTGATCAATAACATGAGAATGAATTGAATCCACATATAATATCAGTGATATAATCTCAGGAATGATAATAATAAATTAATTATCAATGAAGTAAAATCATAATATTGGATGAAATGATCTTAGACATCATGGAATCTATACTATAGTGGCTGTAACATCCCCAAATGATAAAGGGTTAAATGACTAAATGATATGACTCATGTCAACAAGGTGCACCTTCCTTTTCGGGAGCCTGTCTGATTAGAACTCCACAGTTAAGCGTGTTTGGCCTGGAGTAGAAAACAGGATGGGTGACCTCCTGGGAAGTTTCTCAAGGTGTGTGTGAGTGAGGACAAAGCACACTAGAAAGGACAAGTGTTGGCCTGTGGGGACTGTCATTAGTCAGATGACTCGTTCGGGCATGTAGGTGGACCCTGGGGTGGCCCCACATGTCTGCGGGGGCAACTGGTGGTACCTAGTGAGCCAGGACCCAACAGCCTTGTTAAGGCGGGGTGTCTGTGATATCAGTGGGACCCAGTTGTCACATTTGGTATCAGAGGAGTAACCCAGCCTTAAGTGCGGTGCACTGCCTGGGTTGAGATGTAGGGCCCACAACAAAGGCGTTGTGCTCTAAAGGGGGGGGGATTGTAACATCCCCAAATGATAAAGGGTTAAATGACTAAATGATATGACTCATGTCAACAAGGTGCACCTTCCTTTTCGGGAGCCTGTCTGATTAGAACTCCAAAATTAAGCATGCTTGGCTTGGAGTAGTGATCAGGATGGGTGACCACTTGGGAAATTTCTCAGGGTGTGTGTGAGTGAGGACAAATCACACTAGAAAGGACAAGTGTTGGCCTGTGGGGACTGTCATTACTCAGATGACCCGTTCGGGCATGTGGGTGGACCCTGGGTGGGCCCCACCTGTCTACGGGGGCAACTGGTGGTATCTGGTGCGCCAGGACCCGATGACCTTGTTAAGGCGGGCCCCGGTGACAGCACAACCACCCCGCCTTAACATGGTCGTCGGGTCCTGGCCCACCAGGTACCACCAGTTGCCCCACAGACACGTGGGGCCCACCCCAGGGTCCACCCACATGCCCACACGAGTTATCTGACTAATGATAGTCCTCACAAGCCAACAAATGTCCTTTCCAGTGTGCTTTGTCCTCACTCACACAGACCCTGGGAAGGACATTTGTTGGCTTGTGGGGACTATCATTAGTCAGATAACTCGTGTGGGCATGTGGGTGGACCCTGGGGTGGGCCCCACGTGTCTGTGGGGCAACTGGTGGTACCTGGTGGGCCAGGACCTGATGACCATGTTAAGGCGGGGTGGCTGTGCTGTCACCGGGGCCCGCCTTAACAAGGCCGTCGGGTCATGGCGCACCAGGTACCACCAGTTGCCCCCACAGACAGGTGGGGCCCACCCCAGGGTCTACCCACATGCCCGAACGAGTCATTTGAGTAATGACAGTCCCCACAGGCCAGCACTTGTCCTTTTCAGTGTGCTTTGTCCTCACTCACACACACCCTGAGAAATTTCGCAGGAGGTCACCCATCCTGATCACTACTCCAGGCCAAGCATGCTTAACTATGCAGTTCTAATCAGACAGGCTCCCAAAAAGGAAGGTGCACCTTGTTGACATGAGTCATATCATTTAGTCATTTAAACCTTTATCATTTAGGGATGTTACAATCACCCCCCCCCCTTAGAGCACAACGCCCTTGTTGTGGGCCCTACATCTCAACCCAGGCAGTGCACCGCACTTAAGGCTGGGTTCCTCCTCTGATACCAAATGTGCTATCAGTGGGACCCAGTTGTCACATTTGGTATCAGAGGAGGACCCCAGCCTTAAGTGCGGTGCACTGCCTGGGTTGAGATGTAGGGCCCACAACAAGGGCGTTGTGCTCTAAGGGGGGGGGGGGGGGGTGATTGTAACATCCCCAAATGATAAAGGGTTAAATGACTAAATGATATGACTTTTGTCAACAAGGTGGACCTTCATTTTCGGGAGCCTGTCTGATTAGAACTCCACAGTTAACCATGCATGGCTTGGAGTAGTGATCAGGATGGGTGACCTCCTGGGAAATTTCTCAGGGTGTGTGTGAGTGAGGACAAAGCACACTGGAAAGGACAAGTGTTGGCTTGTGGGGACTGTCATTATTCAGATGACCCGTTCGGGCATGTGGGTGGACCCTGGGGTGGTCCCCACCTGTCTGCAGGGGCAACTGGTAGTACCTGGTGGGCCAGGACCCGACAGCCTTGTTAAGGCGGGCCTCGGTGATAGCACAACCACCCCGCCTTAACATGGCCATCGGGTCCTGGCCCACCAGGTACCACCAGTTGCCCCACAGACACGTGGGCTCCACCGTAGGGTTCACCCACATGCCCACACGAGTTATCTGACTAATGACAGTCCTCACAAGCCAACAAATGTCTTTTCTAGTGTGCTTTGTCCTCACTCACACACACCCTGGGAAACTTCCCAGGAGGTCACCCATCATGATCACTACTCCAAGCCAACATGCTTAACTGTAGAGTTCTAATCAGACAGGCTCCCGAAAATAAAGGTGCACCTTGTTGACATGAGAAATATCATTTAGTCATTTAACCCTTTATCATTTGGGGATGTTACAATCACCCCCCCTTTAGATCACAACACCCTCATTGTGGGCCCTACATCTCAACCCAGGCAGTGCACCATGCACTTAAGTCTGGGTTCCTCCTCTGATACCAAATGTGACAACCGGGCCCTGGTGACAGCACAACCACCCCGCCTTAACATGGCCGTCGGGTCCTGGCCCACCAGGTACCACCAGTTGCCCCACAGACACGTGGGGCCCACCCCAGGGTCCACCCACATGCCCACACGAGTTATCTGACTAATGATAGTCCCCATAGGCCAACACATGTTCTTTCCAGTGTGCTTTGTCATCACTCACACACACCCTGGGAAACTTCATAGAAGGTCACCCATCCTGATCACTACTCCAAGCCAAGCATGTTTAACTGTGGAGTTCTAATCAGACAGGCTTCCGAAAAGGAAGGTGCACCTTTTTGACATGAGTCATATCATTTAGTCATTTAACCATTTAACATTTGGGGATGTTACAGTGGCCTTGTACCAAGACAGTATAAAACAATGGGTAGGAACACACCAAAAATCCATTTAATTCTACATTATTGTTTTTCCTTTGGATAACAATTGATGCATTGAGGGGATTAATAATTTTAGATCCCTCTCATCACTTCATGTCCAATGCATTATTCATATATCAAATGATATATTTAATTCATGAATCATATATCTTATCAATAAGTATCCATATTGAGTAATTAATATAAATTTATCAATAATTTCCTAGTTTTTCAATTCCATTCAAACAATATCATTTTATGTAAAAAATTTATACTTTTTACGAAATAATCGTATCCATGATGAAAATAATATGGATATTTCAGATAAATGGACTATCCAATGATTTTAAGTGAAAAAATGATTCATAGTATGGTGTCATTAAAACATATCACCAGTAGTGAATATGTAAAATAATTTTTTGTTTTCATTTATAAATATAAATTCCTGTAAACTATTATTAAAACATTTTACAGGAAAATAAAAATACAAATTTTAAGACACTTTTTTTAATAAATGTGCACTCATAAAGTAAAAAAATTTATTTCAAATATAGAATTTAAACATGTAAATGAATCTTAAAAGGTTATATTAGGATTATTGGTGGGAATATATTCTCATGTTGTATGTTTTCAAAAAACCATCCTTCCATATTCTTTCGGAAAAGTCTAAAAGTACCTCGTTATTAAAAATAAAAAAAAATGGTTTTATTCAAAACAATTTGTAAAATTTCAAACATTGGTAAAAATTACTATTTATAAATCATTATAGATGTCTAAAAACATTTTATAGAAAATATGGATATGGAAAAAAAATATTTTATCAAAATATCTGTAATATCAGATTTATATTAAAATTTTCATTGCTTGATTCAAGCCCCAAATATAATTGGGAAGAAAATATAGAAACTCTTTAAGATAGAAAACATAAAATTAACTTCAATCATCATAAATAAATATATATTCATGTTAATTACCTCAAAGATGAAATATATACAGCATAAAAAACGAACATGTGAATAATACCCAATATGTCTCAAATGAGTGGAAGTTGAGATGAATTCCTTTACCTCAGGTCTGACTTGTCTTATATTTTATCTATCTTCTTGTATAATAAATTTAAATATATAATATATTTATAAGAAATGTATTACTCACATATTTTATATCATATATTGACCATTTATAATATATCATTACTCAATTTGTTAATAATATGTAATTATTATCAATGTTTTGTGTGTTAAGAGAATTATTATATTTATACAGTAGTTCCGGTACATATAATTTTATTTTGGTTCTATACACTAAGAAATTTAATTAACAGTATAAATTAAATATATATTTAATAGATATATTTTTTTCTTCCAAATTATATTGAGACATAAAAATGAATTATATCGTTCATGGAGATGATATGTTATACATTCGTGTGAACACTGTTTTCACATTTCGATTGATGGAAGAAAAGAAGGGTGAAGAATAATTAAACAATAAAAAATAATTATTATATAATATACATTCATTAAATATAATATTATAACCATCCATGAGAAACACAAATGAAAAATGAATCACATCACTTCATGGAGGTGGTAGTCATCACATAATACGAGAACCCTTATCATTTTTCAAAGGATTGAATGGTAAGGAGGTATATATGATATTAAAGATATTGAATAATAGTTTTGTTATAAAAATCATAAATACTCATTATTTCCATATGTGTATCCATCTAAGTAATATGTTTATGAAGAAATAATTACACATCATTGTGGAGATGGTATGTCATACATATGCACAGGTGATGTTTTTATTTTGAAAAGGAAACGAGATGGGATATGGTTCTCACATAGTCATAATAAAATAATATAATATTTGTGTTAAAAATTTTGTTATTTAATTATAGTTAAAACACTTTAATAAGAAGTACAATAATAAAAAACATGGGGGACTCATTAAATATGATTACCTCTTCTTTGGTATAATCCATTTAGGTCTCTCCTTAAGGGTGCTTAGGTTGGTATATTTCAGAGACCATAACCTCAAGTAATTTGATAAGTATTTATATAATAATATTGGAAATGTTTTTTGAACTATATTTCTAATGTTTTTATAAATAATTGAAAGGATTGGTTAAATTTTATAATTTAGGTGACAAAATATTTTTTGAATTTCTCCCAAAAATAAAACTATATTTGTTCTGTTCTAGATACAAATGATTCCAAATTATAATGAATTTGGAGAAAAAATGTAGGGTTGAGATCACATCATAATGTGACATTTAGACATGTTATATATATATCATATTTCATTATATTTTTTATAAAGCCAATTGTTAATAATATTTTACTTTACCCGTGATAACGAATTTTTTAACCAAAAAGGGTTAATAATGTTCATATAAATGACCATGTGAATTATAAATGGAACATACGGGATACAGTAAACCATTTCCCTTTCAGATTAAAAAAAAATTATATATTTTTCAAATATTTTAATAAATTATAATTTTGAGAAATATCATTAATGAAAATTTTAAAACTAATCATTCAATTTGATATAAAATAAATTAATATGAAAGAGGAATGGGAATATAATAATATAAAAACTACCATTAAATATTAAATTGATATGTAAAATTCATGAGATACATTTAATCCTTCAAATTAGATAAATTTTATTATTTTTCAATCATTTATTTTATCTTTTAGTTAATAAATAAATATTTTATTAGTGTTTAAAAAAATTAGGTAGTTATAGAATTTATAAAAATTAAAAATAAATTCAAATCATAAAAAATTTATTTATGATAAAAATATACTTGTATTTTAATTCACATAATGATTTTTTCTTATTTAGACACATAATATATATTTTAAACTAAGAGAGTGAGACTTTTAAAATTTTATTGATTTAAATAACAATGATTTTAATGGAAATGTTTCCATTAAACAATTCCATTTAGAGTATAAGGTGACAAGGGTAGAAATATATTCCCAAAATAATAATTTATATTATAGGGTATTGCCTTATCACTCAGTTTTAACTCAGATTAACTGAATTTACCCTTTACCAGGGTTATAAATTTAATCACAGTTACTGTTCATATTGACAAAAAATAAGAGGGATATTTCCCAAATTTGAAACTATTTTTTGAAAATATAATTTAATTTTATTTAAATTTAATATTAAAAAGTGGTATAAATTAATTTTTCAAAAAGTATGCATGTGATAAGAAAATATCTTTTCATTAATATATTGCTTTAAGTATAAAAATGATTCATTAAAATCCAAAACATTTTAAAAAAATTATATTAATGTTAAATTATTTTATTCAATATATTATATTTAAATATCATAAAAATAATTTAAAAATACTGATCAGTTGAATTATTTAAGAAAAAAATTCATTGTGTGCATACGAAAAGTTTTCATAAAAATGGATTTTTATAAATAAACATGTTTTTATATGAAATTTAAACATATAATTGATTCCAAAAAAATTAATGAGATAATTAAATAAATAAAAAATGTAATTTTATTTTGAACCCATTTCAAAATCTAATGTAATTTTTCAAAATGTTGAATTGAAAATACATTTTTCAATAAAAATTTGTATTTTCCCTATTCACATGAAAATGAATCTATTGAGAAAAAAATGAAAATTTTACCCTACGAAACTATAGATAAACTGATTTCAAAAATAATAACATTTTTGAAAATTAAAATTTATTTAATTATGAGAAATTTATTATAATATTTAAAAATGAAATGAATTAAAAATGATTTTGTAATAAAATTTATTTCTGCAACAAAAAATAACCTTACTACAAACTGATTACAAATTCCCCAATAATTAATCATGGAATTTTCAGTAGGTTGGTACACCATATATTTAGTTCAAAATTTTTTTACTCTATTCGTACACATCAGTTCAATAACTATCAGATAATTTTTATATTAAATAATTATATTTTAATAATATATTGGGGTTTGTTTACACACAGTGTTGTGTTTTGTTTATGCTATCAAACATTGTGTTCATAATTTTTATTCTCTAGATGTCAAATTTTTATAGAAATCTTCTTTCAAAAAAAACCTCTCCAATATTAATATATAGTAAGATAAAAATAAAAACAAATAAAAGAAAAAAACAACCACAACTATAACAATAATTATATTATTATTATTATCGTTATTTTGAATTATTTTGGGTAAATATATTTAATAATATTTATGATTATCTATTCATCTATGGATTTTTAAACTATAATTTGAGTTTGATGATTCAAGATCAATATGTGATATTTATTTCTTAATCATATAATGAGCTCTAAGTCCCATTAAAAAATTTCAATCATCTTCAATATGTCTACATGATTATTCTTCTCCGAACATTCTTTTTTGGTATGTGATTAGAATATGTAGAGCCTTTTTTCATTTATATCATAACTACATAGTTTATTTGTTAATAAAAGACCACTTGATATATGGTATATTTATATTTCAATTAACTCTCTTGGGACTAGAAATAATGTTTTGGAACAATCTTTGAATGGACATTGTGCTCAGTAATCCCCTAACATGTTCATTTATTTTAGGGAACAAGGCCCAAAATTTTCCTTATATAGATAGGGTCAGTAATCACCCACAAAGACTTGAGTTATGGGTCCTCTATCATTGTAGTTGGTACATCATTTTCATGGAACATGGGATGACTGCAAGTCCTTTTGTAGATGTCAGTGATCCCTCAATTATTTACACACCCATTAATGATATGTAGGCCCCCTATTAGACAAGATAGGTTGTGTTGGTTTCTATCAGGGGTAGTGTTATATACTTTAATGGTTTAACCACTAAGAGTAAATAATTACTTTCTTTTTAAAAATTCCATTAAAATTACGACTGGATATATGAGTCATTAATCTCTTGGTCCACTTATTTAATAAAATTTACTGTTAATAATATTAATTATTGTAAAATGTAAAGAAATAAACACAGATTTTTATATGGTTCAATAATGTTGAGGGTCCCTACTCCTTGTTAGGATCTGGATGTTTGAGTCACATATTTATCAGTATATCCAGTTATTTAGTAAAATTTTTATGGAAAGAATAATATTATTCCCAAAAGTGCATCCCATATTAATATCACTTGATATGATGATTATATTAGTTCACATTAGTGGTAATAAACAATATTTACTTAATCAAAATCAATTGAAATTTATTTATCCAAAACGTATATTTTTAGGGTTTCTAAATTACCTTTTTCTCAACTCAATAGTGACCTTTTTTAACACATTTTATCTTACAATGAATTTATGTCGACAACACAATAATCTTCTACACATTGAAACTCTACACATATAATTTAGAAAAAAAAACAGGTCCTCCCCTTTTTTGTTTTATTTTCTATTGTAATTTTTTGGAGCACAAGGGAACTAATATGAAACTCCCTCTTATATTATTTCATTAGTTAATATCTTTTAATATCTCCCAAGGATACCTAATATTGATTGATTTTTAATTCCCAAATCATTCATAGTCAATTGTATTCTATACATCCAAAAAACATGTCATCTGTCATAATCATTCCTTCATGTACATTGAACATCTACAATACCATCCTCACAATGTTTTGTAATTCACAATATTTATACAAATTCACTCCAAATCATTAGATGAAATTACTTTAACAGGCTTCACTCGATCCTTTTTTTTAATTTATGTTTTTACATCATCTCAACCAATATTTTAATTACATATAGTAATTTTAATTGTTATAATTTTTTTCCAGTGCTTCAAATGGTTTAAAAATTTTACACCTATATTGTACTCAAAATATAGATAGATGCATCCTCCCCCTTATCAACTCAACTTATGGGCATCATATTTTAGGATAAATGTTGCTTGAATCAATGTTGGTCTTCCAGTAAAGTGATGTTCTTTTGAGAGATGAACAACAAAAAATCATTTTGATTGATAATATGGAGTTTCCTATAGTGAAACTCGTGATCTAGATGGATTCATGTACTTTTAGTGAACATAGAAGATGCACCATACTTTGTAAAATATATTTTAATACATTTTAGCAACACTAAAAAATAATATACCAAACCGTGATGAAATTTTTTTTATGCCTTCATAATCTAGGGGAAAACTCAAACTCTCCCATTGTGATTGTTGAAAAAATAACTCATTTCATTACTCAATAGTCTTTTCCAAAATAATATATCACATTTATAGGATAAATTATGTAACACCATACTATTTGAAAAGATAATTTTTTTTCCAGAAGTTTCCTTCCCTTATAGGAAATTTGTTTTTAATATGGTAATTTTTATATACTCCCCCTTATTTCTTATACTTTACATTTCCTAATAATTCATTATAAGAACAAGAGAAATAAAAAATTACATGATAAATCATTTTATACACATATTTATTAAAAATAGTTTCACTACTATATCAGAATGTATTAGATAATTACAGAAACCCATGCTCCCCAACATTTATTAAAAAAAATATAATGGTCATGTGATTACATGAGGTACAATGAGTTTTTACCATCAATATAATAATTGAATAGAAATAATGTGTCAAGAAAAACTTCTAAAAAATTCATTTAAGGACATTATATATACCAACATGAAAATATCTCATTAATTCATCTTCCCTAATACCCATGTATTCAAAAAAGTCCTCATGAAAAATAAAATAGATTGTAATCAGCGTTGTGTTGCATCATATAGGTATTAATTGTTCACATCCCATTAATTTAACATCATTCTCTAATGTCTCTATTATTCTACTGTCTAGTATTGACCTAGAAAAAGAATAAAAATTTCCATTTTGATTTTAAAATAAAATGAATGAACATCACAATTAAAATATTTCAATATTGTAGAAAAATCAAAGAAATAACTTGTTTTGTACAAAATCCACTGTCAGAACCTTGATTTCATTTTTTCCCATCCTCAAAAAAACATCCAGGATCTAGGAAAATGTATTTTTTTTGTGTTAAATGGAAGTTTAAATAAACATATTGGAGTCTCTACCCCATAATCCTTTTCTATGTTTACCACTAATGTTAGCAAAAAATAATACATCTTAGTTTTCATGGGTACTATACGAAACAATTCTGGATCCTTCCTTCTCATATTCATAATTATTTTAGATGGTTTATACATCTTGTAGTTAACAATATTCACCATATCTCATAAGATACCATCTTGACCATGTTTGAAGTAATGTTTTGATATACAAACTTTTCAGTAATGATTAGTGTAGCAGCATCCAATGCCTAGGTCTTCACTGAAAACACCATGCATAAGCTAATAATATGTAAGAAAGATGTGAATCATATAGTTATAGTTGGTCAGATTGTATAAAAAATAATGGAAAAAGAAGGATTACACTTGATTACTGAAGCCCTCGAACTCATATTATTTCTACTCATCATCAATATGCTTTGCCAAAATTCATTTTCCACTGATAATGATCACATCCCGGAAAGTATCATATGGATCGCCATATAATAAATTGTTTCAAAAGCACAGTGAAAAAATTCATACAGAGAAACCTGAACTCTCAATAAAAACTTGATTTTTTGAATCTACATTTCCCATATATAAAATCCCTCCATGATGCCTCCAATCTTTCATAAACCATGATGACCACTCACACTACTTATAGATACTATATTCAAGTTATGAGGACATCATCAAAGATGAGAAAAATTAGCCTCAAAATCCAAACAAGAGAGTTATTGCCACGGAAGATGAAGATAAAAAAAATTAGGATCAATATCAAATTCAACTCTATCAATCATACTTTCTCTGATACTCAAATGCTCAAAAATAGTTATCTCCTTGTTACGATAACTTCCAAAAGTAAACTGTTTTTGTTCCTCAATCCAATGATAGGATTCCTCCTTGTATACTTCCATAATAACACATGTACAATTTTTAAGATTAATGAAAGACTCTTCCTCCTCTCCATATAAATATGAGTCCTCATAATATAAGTATGTAGAAGAGATCTCTTCATCAGAGCATGCAGATGTATAAGGATTTTCATTTACTACTGGATGTTAATAAATGTTGTCCCACTTTAACTGAATACCTAAGGATCTAGTGACAATAATTCTATCCAACATAGGGTAATCAATGAGTTTTTTAGTATTCCTATAATGGGAAATGATAATATATTCAGATTCAGTGATAGGATTCTTACCTTTTTGGTGATCTAGTGTAGATATTCATCCTTAATTTCATTGATTTGGTCGTGATCATCTTTATTAGAATCACCAGAAATAGAATGAGTCTTTTGTATCACCCCATTAGTGGTTAGAACAGATCCTGAAGTGTAACACCCCGACCCCAGTAACCTAGAGTCAGTGCATTATTACATAACATTTTCATGATCACAAGAAAGATCAAATCTCGAAAGACAGATTGGTTTAGTATCCTTGGAACACTAGATATATTCATAAAGTTTTACATTACATCATAAAGTGGAAAACTACTACAACAACATATTTTCTCCATATTCCACACTCATATCCCCACATAATATCCCTACAGGTCATTCATAATTTACTTCTTCACTTCCTGGGAAAAATAAAACATAGAAAAGGGGTGAGCTCAAATGCCCAGTAAGGATAACAATAAAGCGGAAACTTTCAAAAATAAGCATAAAACTTTAAGGCAATGTATAACTAAAAAAAATCCATTTAAACTTGAACTTAAACATAGTATGGAAAAAGTAAAATGAAATAATTCCATTTACTTATTCACATGGATATTCTACTAATCGAATAATCACATGCAATATCAATAACCACTTTTATAATGATGGAATGCATAATTCCAGACTATCATAACCACATAGCCAAGGCCTCATGCCAAGACTACAAATAATATTTTTCCAAGGCCTTGTTCCAAGACACTAGTTTGTCTCATGAGACCTACCGATGCATCGAGGAGCTATAGCGGGCTCCACCCGTCACATATTAAGTCCAATACATTCCCATATGAAAAGATTTAAACATAACACAACCATTCGTATTAAAACTAGCATAGGAAATGTAAATACTTCATACATAAACCATGAATGGTATAAAAATAACACATCCACAGTAAAAAATATCAAAAAACCATCAATACAATATATAATTTTTGTATCATAATAAATCAACTTCAAATAAGCGTAAAATCCATCAAAGGATGTTGACATAGATGAAATCAAAAATCTTTTTAGAGAAATATCTCTTTCTATTTTAAAATCATTTGAGAGTCATATATTTATAAAATAAAACATTTTCTTTGAAAATATTCTTATAAGCTTTTAAGGGAAGCTTCGACGATTTTATAAAGGCGGAAAATAATCGCACCCTCCGTATAAGTAAAAAAACATTCTTACCTTAATTCTGTCGAAAAGGTTAAAAAGTACATTGTTTGGAAAACGATGGAATGATTACATTATAAAACTCTTATAAAAAGTCAAAAAAGGGTATAAATGACCTTAAACCATATTCTTTTAAATAGTAAAAATGTTTTGAAATGCATTTTTAAGAAACATGGATGTGGATGATAAAGAGAACCCAGTAGATTATTACGTAAAAACAACCTCGGATAATGAAGAGATTGTGAAATAACCCTTACCTTGTACTTTTCCTTGGTTGGGGGTAGGATAAATTCCTGTATAATAGTGAAATAATTGTTATTAAATTATACAAGAATCATATACATTCATATGATATCATATATAATCTTTTAACATTGCTTTGTTAATAATATCTTAGTATTATCGTCGTTTCGGGTGTTAACTTACTCGTTTTCTTTTATATGTTTTGTTACATAAGCCATGTTTTTCATGGATAGTTTTTATATTATTAATATAAAGAATGATATCAAGTCCTTAAACATTATTTTTAAATCATCAAATGATAATTATACTTGAATGGATACGATGGAGAATGAATCTCATCGCGTTCGTGGAGACGGTAGTCCGTACGTACGCACGAGCGAAAATATCATTATTTTGATATTAAAATAAGATATAAATGGATGGTATATCATATATACAGAATAATTAACATGTTATATTATTTATTTACATGAGTTACACATCATTATTATACCCATCCAAATAATAATATATTGAATAACAATTACACTACGACGTGGAGACGGTAAGATGTACGTACGCACGTATGGTGACATGTTATTAAAATGGTGGATAGAATACTGAATATGGTTGTACCATATTTATAATAACATAAAAGTATATTTATGATACTGGAGTTATTATTTTATAATGGTAATAACAAAGGAAAAATAAGTGGAAGAAGAAAAGAACATGGAAAAGGGTGGTGAAATCATTACCTCTTCTTCGGGTTCTTCCTTTTGATTTGATCAAAAGGGATACTTAGGTAGGGTTTATGATCAAACTAAGGCCTCTAGGTTTTAATCAGGGAAGTTGGGAGAGTATTTGGGCAGATTTTGGCCGAACCAAAAGGCTTTGAAGGTGTGATGAAATGAGAAGGAGGAGTGCCTTTTTATAAGAGGGGTGAGGGGCACCTTTGGAAAAGCTAGAAATATTAATTTATAATAAATTCATATTCGGTTTATAATGGCTCCAAAGTTGATTATTTAAATTTAAAGTTGGGGATAGGTCTAAAACCATTCAACCAATAGAAGTTAGACAGGTTTGGGTTACTATATTAACATTATCTTTATGTATTAACTCTTAGTTAATTAGTTTGACATTTACCATGTCACTGTGTATTTTTATATTATATAGTTAATAAACTTACTATATACATTCAAGAGACACCCAAGTGGTCAATTAACGATACAAATATCATTATATAAGTCTCTTGGACGAACCTTAGATTTTTTGGAATTTAATATCAATTAATAATATATTATTTTTTTAAAAAACACTTTTATGTCAATTTTGACACTATTCAATAGTTGATTTTTTTGAAACTCATAACATAATGATTACTTCAAACAAAATTTAATTAAATCATTCCTAACATGTCATATTAAGTTAGAAAATTAGTTTAATTTATAAATAATCTCAAATTATATTTATTTGTGTATTTATAATATCAATTATTTTAATTTTTCACTATTATGGTAATTACTGCATCATCATTGTGTCATAAATAAATTAAATTATTTAATGTCTAAAAATTATAAATAAAATATCATTATTTAGGAAATCGTTTTATTTTTCTAATGAATATTTACAATCTAATTTATCTTATGTATAACCCAGTATTAAAAATGTTTTAGTAAATAAACTTTGATTTTAACTCTTTTAACTCTTCTTTGATTTAAATAATAATAAATGTCCTATCAAATCCAAGTGGACCTAAATGATAATATTTTATTCATAAGGTTGTTTTTGTTCTAGATACACTTGTCCAATAGAATTTTGACATGAGTTAGGGTAATATTAATATCATTTTTACCCTTAATTACCCTATTTACTTTTTACCGTGGTAAATAAAAGTAAAAAGTTACTATTCACCAAAAATTATTTTCATCTCATTGAACCGCATTTTACTTCTCGATATTAACCGTGTGTCTCGGATTTTTGAAATTCCATTCACATAAGCGGTAAAATTTAGTTTTATGAAAAATTTAGTTTTTGTTAACTACCACTTAGTAGTTTCATTATTCATCAAAAATTGAAGTTTTTCAGAACAATGTCAAAATTTCACCCTAAGATATAATTGATATTCCAAATTCAAAAAAGATGCCTATTTTAAAAAATTCCAAACATATAAGTTTCATTAATTAATTTTATAATTAATTCCCGCTGTCATAACAAATAACGTGTTTTTAAGATACAATATATACCAAAAGATTGACAATTGTTTAGGTCCAATTTCAAAGTGAAATTAAATCTAATGAACACCACTGGATAAAATGGTAAAAATATATTCTAATTATACTTTAACACCAATCAAAAATATAATTTATCACTATAAATTATTTTTTTTAAAAAGGTTGTTTTTAAGTATTTTTCACTATTCATAAAAATTCGAAGTTCTCAGAAAAATTCCAAAAAATCAACTTAGGATAATTTCGATATTCCAAAACCAAAAATGAAGTCCATTTTGAAATATAAAATATATATAATTTCAAAATGTAGGTATTACTATTCATAATGGCTAGTTTGATTGGTTGTGGTGTGTTAGAACTCGATGTTGCGTACAACACACACTATCGCATTATTCAAAGAAAAGCGCACCGTAGAAGCTTGGGGTGTGACATTCTCCCCTCCTTCAAATAATTTCGTCCTCGAAATTTCCAGAATACTACCGCATGAAAAGAATTGGGTGGTTTTTCATCACAAGCTCCTCAGGTTCCCACATTGCCTCTTCCATATTATGGTTTCTCCACAAAAATTTTACTAGACGTGTTGTCCGGTTTCTCAGTACTTGTTCTCTCATATCAAGAATCCTGATGGGATCTTTGCAATAAGACAGATCGGGTTCCAGTTCTAATTCCTCATAGGTGAGTACCTGCATTGGGTCAGGCATGTATTTCCTCAACAGAGATACGTGGAACACATCATGAACTTTGGAGAGACTTGGCGGCATTGCCAATCGGTATTCTACAACCCCAATTCGTTCTAGAATTTCGAAAGGTCCGATGTACCTGGGACTCAATTTACCTTTCTTACCAAAACGTATGACTCCCTTCCATGGAGATACCTTCAGGAAAACATGATCACCAACTTGAAATTCCAAATCCTTCCTTCGATTATCGGAATATCTCTTCTGCCTACTTTGAGCGGCTTTGATGTGATTTTGGATTACCTTCATCTTTTCCATCATTTCCTCCACCAGTTCTGGACCTACAAGTTTTCTTTCACCAACGTCATCCCAATAGGTTGGTGTGCGACATCTCTTTCCGTATAACGCTTCATATGGTGCCATCTGAATACTCGAATGGAAGCTATTATTATAGGAAAATTCGACCAAAGGTAAATATTGATCCCACATACCCTGAAAGTCAAGTGAACACGATCTCAGCATGTCTTCTAAGGTTTTAATAGTCCATTCTGATTGTCTGTCTGTCTGAGGGTTGTAGGCAGTGTTCAAATGAAGTTCAGTTTCCAGGGATTTCTGAAGACTCTTCCAGAATCATGAAGTAAAATGGGGATCATGATCAGAAACAATCGATAGGGGTACTCCATGAAGTCTCACAACTTCATTAATATATAGTCTTGCTAGACGTTTCAGGGGTAGATCTTCTCTTATAGTAAGAAAATGTTCTAAATTGGTAAGACGATCAACAATAACCCATATTGCATCGTTCCTTCTAGGAGTCTTTGGTAGTCCCATGACAAAGTCCATCATAATATTGTCCCATTTCAACTCCGGTATGGGGAGAGGTTGCATGACTCCTCTAGGTTGTTGCCTTCCAGCTTTCACTTGTTGACAAACCATACATCTTGACACAAAATCAGCAATATCCCTCTTCATGTTGTCCCAAAAAAATGTTCCTTCAAATCTCTATACATTTTGGTGCTCCCAGTATGTATAGAGAAATTGGAACTATGAGCATCATCCAACAATTCCCTTTTTAGATCAGGTATATCGGGAACACAAAGTCTCTTCCCGAATTTCAAAATTCCATCTTCATACACAACGTCTCTCAATATCCTATCATTCACAGCATTAATCTTCTTTTTAAATTCTTCATCATCGGTCTGAGAACTCTTAATCCTTTCTAGTAAAGATTGTTTGGAAACCATTTGAAAAATAATTGATGTTTCGCCTTCCCTGGTTATTCCCATGTCCATCTTCACTAGATCCATGAAAATTGGATCCCTTTCAATTCTCATATTGTTCAAAACTCCATGGTCTTTTCTGCTCAAAGCATCTTCCACCCTGTTGGCCTTCCCCGGGTGGTAGTGTATCGTGCAATCATAATCCTTGAGTAATTCAAGCCATCTCCTTTGCCTCATGTTTATTTTTTTTGTGAGAAAATATACTTCAAACTCTTGTGATCAGTATAAATCTCACATTTTCACCATAGAGGTAGTGCCTCCATATCTTCAAAGCAAAGATCATAGCTGCTATCTCGAGATCATTAGTAGGATAGTTTTGTTCATGAAATTTTTAACTATCGTGATGCATAGCCAATAAGTCTATCATCCTGCATAAGGACACAACCAAGTCCTTTCTTCGATGAATCACTATAAATAACGAACCCATCATTCCCCGATGGTAGAGTCAATATAGGAGCATTGACTAATCTTCTCTTCAGTTCTTCGAAACATTCTTCACACTCTTTTTTCCAAACAAATTTAACTCCTTTACCTGTGAGCTTCGTTAATGGGTTAGCCAATCGGGAAAAATTCTAGACGAATCGTCGATAATAACCTACTAAACCAATAAAACTACGTACCTCAGTTATACTCGTAGGTGCTGGCCATTCTTGGATTACCTTGGTCTTATAAGGATCAACATAGATTACATATTTATAGACAATATGGCCAAGAAAAGAAATCTCATGAAGCCATAATTCACAATTGATAAACTTCCCATATAATTCATGTCTTCTCAGAGTCTTCAGGATAATGCGCAAGTGATTTTCATGATCTTCGTAGCTTTTGGAGTATACCAAGATATCATCAATAAATACCACCAAAAATTCATCGACATACTCCTTGAAAAATCTATTCATCCGATCCATGAATACAGAGGGTGCATTAGTCAATCCAAAAGGCATTACAGTAAACTTATAATGCATGTACCTGGTTCGAAATGCTATCTTCAGAATGTCTTCCTTCTTCACACACAACGGATGGTATCCAGATCGAAGGTCAATCTTTGAAAAGTATTGAGCCCCATGCAGTTGGACAAATAAATCATCAATTCGTGGTAGGGGATACTTGTTCTTTATTTTTATAGCATTGATCTCCATGTAGTCGACACATAACCTCATAGATCCATCTTTCTTTTTAACAAAAAGAATAGGGGATCCCCATGGAGAAACCCTAGGGAGAATAAATCCCTTATTACTCAATTCCTCTAGTTGTTTCTTTAGTTAAACTAATTCTACAGTGGCCATTCTATGAGGGGTCTTCGATATAGGCCTTGATCTAGGAATTAAATCAATGGAAAACTCAACTTCTCGTTCTAGAGGATGTCCAGGTAAATCTTTCGGAAATACATCTACATATTCTTTCACAATAGGTACATCCTCTATTTGAACATTCCTTTCCTCACCCATAGTTATTTCATTCTCTTCGTCCCCAATAATTGAATTTAGTTGAGCTACTGGGGGTGGATCTAGTTATGAATTAGGTGGTGATGATTCTGCTCTAAAGATAAGGTGTTCCTTATCATCATCATCAAAAATCGTAACCTCTTTCTTCTTAAAATAAATATTCACATCATAGTCCGAAAGCCATTCCATACCTAGGATTACATCGAACTCAATCATAGGTATGACGATGAGATTAGCAGATAAAGAACATTTATGTGCTCTAATGGGGACTGATTCACAAAACTTTGTTGCAATGATACATCCCTTAGGAGTTTTAACTGACAACTCCCTTGTTAAATAAAATTGGAAATATCTAATTTTCTTAGCAAACTGGGAAGATATGAAATAATGCGATGATCCAGAATCAAATAATGCATTTTCTAAACTTGAGGAAACCATTAAATTACCTGCCACCACATCTTTACGATCTTCTACCTCAGTAGTAGTTATAGCATAAGCTTAGCCTTGATCCCTTGTCCTTTTCTGAGGTAAGTTCTCCTGACGCTTAGGACATTCATTTGCATAATGTCCCATCTCCCTGCAATTGTAGCACTGAACATTGGTAGCTTCCTTCATCCCCTTACAATCACGAGCTTGGTGGCCTTTTTCACCACACTTATAACAGACTCCCATTCCCTTCAAGAAAGTACCGGAGTGTTTCTTCCGACATTTACCAGAGGATGGATATTCAACCTTTCCCTTCTTCCCCTTATTTCTATTCCCAGATTGATCAGTATATCTCTTCATAACTTTCTTTGCTATAAAGTCATAAGACGTAGAGAATTCCATTTCAGTCTTGATAGCACATGAGACAATGTCTTCGTATGATGAAAAGGATTGTGAGACTAATGCTCGACGGAGAAATGGTTTTAACCCATGAAAGAAACGATCAATCTTACTTCTTGGGTTACGTATATAATCTCCATCATACCTATCAATCCTTGTAAAGTTATCCTCATACTTTGCGACATTCTCATCCTCCTTCTGTCACAGACTCAGAAATTGCGTTTCCATATCAGCTCGATGGTCATGAGGAATGTATTTTTCTAAAAACAGATCTTTGAACTCCCTCCATTCCATATTTGATACTTCATCATCTTCCTTCGTGTTTTGAATCAATGACCACCATTGATCAGCATCTCCTGTGAGTCGGTAAACTACCATGATAACTTTTTCCCTTTCACTACTCCCCAAAGCCTGAAATATTTTCTCTAGGGAATTTATCCATTGCTCAGCTACTAAGGGATTTGTACTCCCATTGAACGTTGGTGTTTGTTGCCTCATGAATCGATCTAACATTGATCCCCCACGCTGTGGATCAGGGTGCTCCATACGGGTAAGGTTATTATTCATAAACTGAGTAAGTTGTCCCAGTATGGTGATGAGCTGATCGGCACCAGTTGCATTACCAGCTCCACTATAATTATCTTGAGCAGGAGGGAAATCCCTACATGGAGTGTGTGAATTGATACAGTTTCCATTTCTTCCACTAGGTGCCATTTCTAAACAATGGTATAAACTAGATCAGTTTATGAATAAAAATACATAATCCTATACTTACAAAACACTTAACATAAATTGAACTATTTATGGATATAATTCATAATAATAAGAATATTTTATTTGAGGAAGTATATACTCATAAACCCTTAATAATGATTTGTAAAGAAAATGAGAGTTATCCTAAGAATATCCCTCAGGAGTGTCGTAACCAATAGTGCAGCAAGGCTTGTTGTCGTGCACCAGTTCCCGTTCGAGTCTAGATCAAAGCGGTGTTTTCGGGTTTTACCCCTAGGTACATCTGTGCCAGAGCCGCCTCTACCTGCTCGTATCCAGATAGAGATGTATTGCTCGGTAAAATCACAAAATATCTACAATACCAAAATTCTAGGAAGTTCTTCTATACTAATCCTCAAAATTCATCTTAAATCTATGTGATCTAATCAGAGTTTATCTAAATCTTGCTTCCAAGGTTTGAACTAAACTTCCTCTGATACCAACTGTAATGTCCCGACCCCAGTTACCTAAAGTTGGTGCATTATTACATAACATTGTCATGATAAACAAGAAAGATCAAATCTCGAAAGACCGATTGGTTTAGTAGCCTTGGAAACACAAGATATATTCCTAAAGTGTTACATTACATCATAAAGTGGAAAACTACTACAAAAACATATTTTCTCCATATTCCACACTCATATCCCCACATAATATCCCTAAAGTTCATTCATAATTTACTTCTTCACTTATTGGGAAAAATAAAACATAGAAAAGGGGTGACCTCAAATTCCTAGTAAGGATAACAATATAGCGGAAACTTTCAAAAATATGCATAAACATTTAAGGCAATGTATAACTAAAACAAAATCCTTTTAAACATGAACTTCAACATAGTATGGAAAAAGTAAAATGAAATAATGCCATTTAATTTTTCACATGGATATTATACTAATCGAATAATCACATGCAATATCAATAACCACTTTCATAATGATGGAATGCATAATGCCAGACTATCATAACCACATAGCCAAGGCCTCGTGCCAAGACTATAAATAAGATTTTTCCAAGACCTTGTTCCAAGACACTAGTTTGTCTCATGAGACCTACCGATGCATCGAGGAGCTATAGAGGGCTCCACCCATCACATATTAAGTCCAATGCATTCCCATATGAAAAGGTTTAAACATAACATAAACATTCGTATTAAAACTAGCATAAGAAATGTAAATACTTCATCCATAAACCATGAATGGTATTAAAATAACACA
The DNA here is from genome assembly GCA_963277665.1 of Viscum album. Lineage (NCBI taxonomy): Eukaryota > Viridiplantae > Streptophyta > Magnoliopsida > Santalales > Viscaceae > Viscum > Viscum album. The sequence goes on along the minus strand of OY728137.1, from coordinate 864,281,253 downwards.
TCCACAATCAAACATATCCCAAAACCTTCAATACAATATAGAATTTTTGTATCATAATAAATCAACTTCAAATACGCGTAAAATCCCTCAAAGGATGTTGACATAGATGAAATCAAAAATCTTTTTAGAGAAATATCTCTTTCTATTTTGAAATCATTTAAGAGTCATATATTTATAAAATAAAACATTTTCATTGAAAATATTCTTATAAGCTTGTAAGGGAAGCTTCGACAATTTTATAACGGCGGAAAGTAACCGCACCCTCCGTATAAGTTAAAAAAACATTCTTACCTTAATTCTGTCGAAAAGGTTAAAAAGTACCTTGTTTGGAAAATGACGGAAAGATTCCTTTATAAAATTCTTATAAAAAGTAAAACAAGGGTATAAATGACCTTAATCCATATTCTTTTAAATAGTAAAAAATTTTTGAAATACATTTTTAAGAAACATGGATGTGGATGACAAAGAGATCCCAGTAGATTATTACGTATAAACAATCTCGGATAATGAAGAGATTGTGAAATAACCCTTACCTTGTACGTTTCCTTGGTTGGGGTTAGTTTAACCTCCTATATAATAGTGAAATAATTTTTATTAAATTATACAAGAATAATATACATTCATATGATATCATATATAATCTTTTAACATTGCTTTGTTAATAACATCTTAGTATTATCGTCGTTTCGGGTGTTAACTTACTCGTTTTCATTTATATGTTTTTTTACATAAGCCATGTTTATCTTGGATAGGTTGTATATTATTAATATAAATAATGATATCACGTCCTTAAAAATTATTTTTAAATCATCAAATGATAATTATACTTGAATGGATACGATGGAGAATGAATCTCATCGCGTTCGTGGAGACGGTAGTCCGTACGTACGCATGAGCGACAATATCATTCTTCTGATATTAAAATAATATATAAATTGATGGTATATCATATATACAGAATCATTAACATGTTATATTTATTATTTACATGAGTTACACATCATTATTATACCCATCCAAATAATAATATATTGAATAACAATTACACCAGGACGTGGAGACGGTAACCCGTACGTACGCACGTATGGTGACATGTTATTAAAAGGGTGGATAGAATACTGAATATGGTTGTACCATATTTATAATATATCACAGTATATATATGATACAAGAGTTATTATTTTATAATGGTAATAAAAAAGGAAGAAGAAGTGGAAGATGAAAGGAATATAGAAAAGGGTGGTGAAATCATTACCTCTTCTTCGGGTTCTTCCTTTTTATTTGATCAAAAGGGATCCTTAGGTTGGCTTTATGATCAAAATAAGGCCTCTAGGTTGTAGTGAGGGAAGTTGGGAGAGTATTAGAGAAGATTTTGGATGATCCAAAAGGAATTGAAGGTGTGAAGAAATGAGAAGGTGGAGTGCCTTTTTATAAGATGGGTGAGGGGCACCTTTGGAAAAGCTAGAAATATTAATTTATAATAAATTCATATTCGGTTTCTAATGGCTCCAAAGTTTATTATTTAAATTTTAAGGTGGGGATAGGTCGAAAACCATTCAACCAATAGAATTTATACAGGTTTGGGTTACTATATTAACCTTATCATTAAGTATTAACTCTTAGTTAATTAGTTTGACATTTACCATGTCACTTTGTATTTTTATATTATATAGTTAATAAACATACTATATACATCCAAGAGACCCCCAAGTGGTCCATTAATGATACAACTATCATGATATAAGTCGCTTGGCCGAACCTTAGATTTTTAGCAATTTAATATCAATTAATAATATAATATTTGTTTTAAAAAATCTTTTATGTCAATTTTGACAGTATTCAATAGTTGATTTTTGTGAAACTCATAATAGAATGATTAATTCGAAAAACATTTAATTAAATATTTCCTAATATGTTATATTAACTTAGAAAATTAGTGTAATTCATAAAAAGTATCAAATAATATTTATTTGTGTATTTATAATATCAATTATATGAATTTTTCACTATTATATTAATTACTGTATCATCATTGTGTCATAAATAAATTAAATTATTTAATGTCTAAAAATTATAAATAAAATATCATTATGTAGTAAATCTTTTTATATTTCTAATGAATATTTACAATTGAATTTATCTTATGTATAACCCTATATTAAAAATGATTTAGTAAATAAACATTGATTTTAACTCTTTTAACTCTTATTTGAATTAAATAATAATAAATGTCCTAATCTAATCCAAGTGGACCTAAATGATAATATTTTAATACTAAGGTTGTTTTTGGTCGAGATACACTTTTACAATAGAATTAGGACATGTGTTAGTGTAATATTAAAATCATTTTTACCCTTAATTACCCTATTTACTTTTAACCGTGGTAAATAAAAGTAAAAAGTTACTATTCACCAAAAATTATTTTCATCTCATTGAACCAAATTTTACTTCTTGATATTAACCGTGTCTCTCGGATTTTCTAAATTCCATTCACAGAAGCGGTAAAATTAAGGTTTATGAAAAAATTAGTTTTTTTAACTACCACTTAGTAGTTTCACTATTCATCAAAAATTGAAGTTTTTCAGAACAATGCCAAAATTTCACCCTAAGATATAATTGATATTACGAATTCAAAAATGATGCCTTTTTTAAAAAATTCCAAACATATAAGTTGCATTAATTAATTTTATAATTAATTCTTGCTGTCACAACAAATAGCGTGTTTTTAAGAAACAATATATACCAAAAGATTGACAATTGTTTAGGTCCAATTTCAATGTGAAATTAAATATAATGAACACCATTGGATAAAATGGTAAAAATATATTCTAATTATACTTTAACACCACTCAATAATATAAATTATCACTATAAATTATTTTTATTAAAAAAGTTGTTTTTAAGTATTTTTCACTATTCATAAAAATTTGAAGTTCTCAGAAAAATACTGAAAAATCATCTTAGGATAATTTCGATATTCCGAAACCAAAAATGAAGTCCATTTTGAAATATAAAATATATATAATTTCAAAAATCAGGTATTACTATTCATAACGGCTAGTTTGATTGGTTGTGGTGTGTTAGAACTCCATATTGCGTACAACACACGCTATCGCATTATTCGAAGAGAAGCGTACCATATAAGCTTGGAGTGTTACATGAAGTGTCTTAAATAGGTTTTCCATTATTGACAGCATCCAAAAATCAAGAGAATAGATCATTTTAAGTTCATTGAGGTTGTACTGGGTATGAATCTGGGACAAATTCATAAATCACCAGAACATTATAATTATATGCTTCACCCTGTTCATTAGGATGTCTTCTATCTTTCTCATTCCAAACAGATTTCTCTTTATTTAGCACATATTTATCATTATGACTATGGAATATAGGGATGTTCCAAGAGCTATAATTTCCAAGGAAGTGTAATAGATGTAGGCAATTATAGCAGTAGCTAGGTAGGTCTTTATATACCACTTCTTGAAAAAAATCTCCATTTTAGACTTTCACTACTATAATTTATTGACAAAATAATCCATGGAATAACATTGAAACATACCATAAATACCCATATGTTTTGTAAAGAAGGATGAATATAAATTTTCATCTCCTAATATCAAATATTTCCCATGGCATTGAAATAGTTAAAATTTCATTAATATAATTCATTTTTAAAATATTATCCAACATTATTTCTCTAAAAGGATAATTTTATTTAATGAAATTAAACCTGATTCTGATATGTTTTGATCATGATTATTTTATCTATTTAATAGAAATATCAATTAAACATTTATTTTAAAATTCAATAATAAATGGACTTTTAATATTCACATTTATATCTTCAAGATGAAATTTAATCGCTATCGATTGAGGTAAATCATCGATAGTGGAAACATTTTCTAATTCTATTTTACCCAAAAATATTTATTTTGATATTTATATTAAATATAACACACCTTTAACAAAAATATTATTCATATAAATTTTTATTTTCATTCATCAAAATCATAATGCCAATGAGTGTCCTATAATCCAAGTAAGGTCAACTTAATACTTCTTTGATACATCAATGTAATTTTTGAAGATAGTTTCTCATACAATAAAATTATTTTTAATGTCATGAAGTGTGATTACATTTTTTCACTCGAATATATGGAATACAATGTGACTGATAGAAAATTACAATCCAAAATGAAATTAGATGTATTAAACAACCAATTAACTTCTAGATATATCTTTGAGTAACACTTACACTAGATTTATATTTTCTCATATTTAATCGTATAGATATATACTTAGAAACATCCTATGAATCATAAATTTATAAATTACTCAATATATCCTAGAATAACATTACTATTAATCAATGTTATATCTTCAGTTTTATATAACTTGTAGTAAGATGAATAGTCTCACCATCCCATGAATTATCATTTGATTGTATATATTTATTATTTGTAGAAACTGCTTACCTAAATAATTATATTCCATATAAAGGAATACATCATCAACAAAGAAAAGGAATGTGAATTTTTAAAAATTTACTCCTTTATATAAAAGTTACTATATTCATTTCCGTTAGATAATTTAAATATCTTCATGAAAATTTCACATTTAAAGTACAAGGATTGGAGAGATTTCACAAACCCATGAAATTTTTTCTTGAGTATAAAAGCCAGACTACCATCATCATCATTTTTTATTCTCTAATGTTATTCAATATAATATTTTTCATCAACTAATTCATTCAAGAATAATGACGTTACATTATTCTAATAAACCATGTTTTTCGATTAGCAATAACATCAACAAACATTGAGATAGAATAATGTATATTCATAGGGAAAAACTGTCAAAAAATCCACACCTTGTAATTGTAAAGACTCCTTGAAAAAAAACATTCTATATTTCTATAAAATTAACTCATTCATTTAATTTATTTCCAAAAAACAATTTAGTTCCAGTAACACTCTTTAATCTAGTATCAGAACAAGTTCCCTAGTTTCATTCTTTAAATTTTTATCTAACTCTTCATTCTTTATATATTAAATCTATTAATTTCCATATTTTTTATGTTAACTGAGATTAATCCTAAGAGATACATTTTAATTGATTCTCCATTCTCAGCATTCTCTTTGTTTCAAGTATAAAATTATACCTTTTTATAATATCATTTTTTCCATCCTATATATCTAATGTCCAAAACAATGAGTTTTTATATTTAGTGGAATTTTGTTTCATGTATGATCCATTATAAATTTTTTTTAAATATTAAAATACCAATTAAACTCCTCTTCAATAGTTATTCGAAAGGATATTTTGAAATATTCTGTTGGTTTATCTGATCTAAATTCTTCTTAATGTTTTGTTATAAACTTATTATTAATTACATTAACAAAACCCGATTCTTAAATTTTTTTTTAATCATTTGTTCCAAAACATTTATTTTTTTTCACATGCTTATATTTCATAGGAAAATTTTTCTCCATCATTGATATCCATTAATTCTATGTTTTTGTTTTTCATTTTCATAATAAAATGACATTAAAACAATTTTATATAATTTTTTATTGTTCTCTTATTATTTCATATCTCATAGGAGGTAATTTCTATTTTTTATATTAATAAAATATTTCACATGTATACCATAGTATATGTACCTTATCTCCAATATAATTTTGGTAGCTTACACTCAAAAAATCATGGCCCTTTCCATCTCATTCAAAGTCATTATTTTCCATTTTATAACCCCATCTTTCTAAATATTACTGGTATAACTGTACAAATAATTGATTTCATGCATTTAAATATAAGATTCTAAATATTGACATGTTTTATTTTTAAAAGAGATCTATTTTTGTCTTATAAATATGTTAACTATTCTCATTATCTGTTTTCCTTATTAAAAACTTTAATATTTCGAATGTATTATAATTTTTATTAATAAACATAAAACTATCTATCGTGATGATGTCACCAATAAAAGAGATATATTACAAAATCCTATTTTTGGTGTGATGCTTTATCTATTCCGAAACTCTTGAATGTAAATGTTCAAAAGGGTTGGTGGAATGAATAATTACCTTTTTTATTCAACCATATTTTTTTCTGTCAATATTTAGATCTATTTTTATTTCATTTTAGTAGAGTGAAATCACTCATAGATTCAGACTTTTATATTTTTGCATGGTGTTTTTGAATATATGACCAATTATTCTAAAAAATAATTTATTTCAATCATTATACTATAGATAACATGATAAAAAATATATGTAATATAAATAATATTTCATTATATTATTACTCATTTATAAATTGTTCATCAATTTTTCAGTCCTTAGATATTTCAACAGTTTCTCCCACAAAAAACATCATTTCAAACATCACAAAATAGGATAACTCATAATATTTGTGTGTTTAAGTCCATAATTAAATAAAACATCCTTGAATTTGTTTTCTGTTCACATACCAAGGTTATACCACATACTTTGATATTTATGGAACACTCGTTTCTAATATCGATTGGTATATAATTATGTTCTTTGAATTTTGACATGATTTTAACATCACCAATAACATATAAAGAGTATAATCTCTCAATTATATAAATTTTCCATTCCAAAATATATTTTAAGATGAGTAAAACTATTAGGTACCTTTCTTTTAGCAATTATATTCACTTTCCCTTTTTTCATTTGGTGTTTGGAGATTATCTAGGGAGAGTTTTCATGAAATATTATTCCTGATGACATATTTGATCATATATTCAATGTAATTATTAATTATTTTTTAAAAAAATCTTATCGTCCAGTTCCTCCTTCCAATATATATTTCAGCTCATTTTTTCAATTGAAAATTTCTAAACATACGAATTTTCCCCTCATTAACATAGGTTGACTTCCTTGAACTGACATGGTGTAATAGAATATATAGGAATTATTCTCTTAGTTTTTACACCACCAAAAATATCCTTCACACCTTCACCTTTTTTATTGAGATACGTTATAACTGTAGAACTATCATGGTGGTTCATCTGTAGACATGAGTTTGATATTATTTTTTAAGAGAATTTTTATTTCAGATGTTTTCCCAATATTTGTATGATTAATATATGAACATATTATTTTATGATCAATCTATAAATTTTCAATTTTAATTAGAATCCTACACTATTAATAGAAGTCAATCTATCACTATATTTAGTATGAACATATTTAATAAATTTCTCCCTACAATAATTTTTAGGAGAACGTAGATAATTAGTTTTCACTTTTTTTTCTTTTTCTAAAATTTTATTCAACTTCTTCTAGGATTTTTCAAATTCATGATATTAATAATTTTTTATTTCGTACTTTATCATGAAATATTACTAACATCTCACTGTAATCATAAAAAAAAATTACCTACTCATCCCCTTAAACATTGGGTTATCGATTTCGTCAATATATTCAGCATCCTTTTAGAGAAATTCTTACTCACATTCAATCTTCTTCTCATTTTTATTTTTCATCATATGAAGTTTCTTATTGATCGTATAATATTTCTCAAGGTAAGATTCAAATAAATATATCTGAATATTTTCTTTGTTGTTATATTAACATAAATTACACATTCACTTGAGGTTACATAAATTTTCATAGGAGACATGATGTTTTGGAATGTATTCATCAAATTATATAGATTCTGATGAGTTCACTTCTTTTTCCATCCATGGAAAACTTATTTACTTATTTAAGGTAATAAATCTTTCACATTCAATGGATTTTATAACTCCCTTTTATTTTTTATTCTACAAATTCATATTGAGGTTATTCATTGGCCTCATATTCATTATCCTTATTTTCCACTAGGATATTTTTTTGTTCATCTTGATATAAACTTTATCTATCCTACAAGTATGCACTAATAGAAAAAATTCATATACCAATGGTTTAATAAAATTTGTATATCCACCAAAACCATTGGTATAGGATATACCATCGGTTTGGAGGATCCTTGGCCTATCTTTCATTGATATAGACAAATAAAAATGGTTTTGATAAATCATTAGTATATGTACTATAAAATTAAATATCATGTCTAGATTTGATCCTATAGCCTCATAACTATTTCTCAACTTCCTAACCACAAAAAAATATCATTTTTGAAAATAATAATATATATATATATATAACTATGTGTGTATTAAAATGTAATTTTAATTTTAATTTATTCATCGTCTTTTAAAGAAAATACTATATAAAAAATATGAATACTTATACCAAGGGTTTTGGAAACCGTTGGTAAAGGTATTAATGTTTTCCACACCCATAGAAATGTTTATTCAAAAATCATCTGTAATGGGGATTGTTATGAAATCTATATCATGGTTTTTAGATAATCTATTTGTATAACTATGACCTATACCAACGGTTTTTCTAAAAATATTTTATAGGGTATTATTATGGATCCTATACCAATGGTTTTGGAAAACAATTACTATGGATATGACCAATATGAATAGATATTTCAAAACCATTGGTATAGGTTCATATTATGGATGCTATACTAAGGGTTTTGGATAAACCGTTGGTATAACTATGACCTTTACCAAGGGTTTTTAAAAAAAATATTTCTATATGATATTTTTATGTAATCTATACTAACAATTTTAGAAAACAAATTAGAATAAATATGACCTATAGCAACAGATTTTCCAAAACTACTAGTATAATGTCTCTCTATAATACCTATATCAATGGTTTTATCCAATCCATTGGTATAGGTCTATTGGTATAGGTATACTTTCTTTTATTTAGGAGACTTTATGATCAAATCTATCTAGAAAATTTCATTTCAATTTCTTCACAATACATCACTCTGTCAAAGTGAAACCACATCCCCTAATATTATTAATTATTTTTTGGCCCATGTGAAATAATAACATATAGTTTTTCAGTTTTCCATCTCAATGTTCTCAAACTGTCTTCTCCATATTTAATGACTTTTTTTCTTTTCATGGTCAATAACTTCAAGAAAAATTATATCTCTTCCCATGTTTCATTATCTTATTGAATACCTATCACCTTAAAGTAAATAATATACATAAAGAACATTAGAATTTAATTTTTAACCTTACTATTAACATAGTTATTACTTTTATCTACAAAATTCATTATTAATATTTTCTTGTGGCATAAAACAAATTAGAAAATCATCCCCTATATCCATGTCTAATGATTATATATAGAGTATTATCATATTATTCTTTTCATGAATGTTTATACCATAATAATTAAAAATACAATAGACTTCAAGAAAATTTCACATCTTCATCGTTGCCAAATGGTTTTGACAGATGGAACGTACCTCTAAAACAAATTTTTATATCAAGGAGTTGGTGAACCCCTTTTGACGAGATTGAATTATTTGATCCCTTTTAAAACTAATTTCAACATTTTTTTATCTTATGTGAAATGATATCGTCTTGATACATTAAAAAAACACTCTGATTCATATAATGTAATGTAAATAGGCATTAATTTAACATTTATCATTTAATAGTTTATAACAATGTGAGTACATTATCCTTATTTTTGTTAGTATATCATTGTCAATGATTTAACACTATTATTAGTTATAAATTAAAATTGTTTCGACAAGTTTACCAACCCAATATTTTAATTTATATATAACGTTAAAAGGACCATGTGTGTGTGATATCATTCTCCACACACAATGTTGATCTTAAATTAAAAAACATTATAATTATATAAAAAATATATATTTAATTACAATGTTTAAAGCCTGGATATTGAATTTTTGTGAAATAATATGAGTTAAAATTATTTAAAATATATTTTTAATAAAAATAAAGGATACATTAAATTTGTATAAAATAATGTTATTTATCATATATTGTGTTATAAGATCATTAATTTTTAGAAATGTATTTTTTTAAAAATTACCTCTATATGTGATATTCATTTTGATCCCAAAAAACATGTGTTTAATGATGATAAAATATATTTTATAAGAATAATTCATTAATTATAATTTAATAAGTAAATTATTATAATAATTCATAAGAGTTGTTACTATTTTTAACAATCTATTCTCCTATAAATACTATTATTCATTATATCACACCTTTTTATTTAAATTATAATTTTTATATTTTAGAATTTGAATTTGAACCACTGAACATTATTTTTGGATTCACCATAGTAATATTTTTCATTATATTAATTTTTAGATTTCTGATAAATAGATTGATTTTTAGGTGAATTGTTTTTTGAAAAATTATATAAATTTATTTGTATATAAGTCTGAATTTAGAATTAAGGATTTTTTTAAATAAAAATAATAATTTTATGTATAAATCTATTATTTTAAAGAGAATTAAATTCTATATCTGATATTTTATATTTTAAAATATTAGTAATATTTTCTCAATAGTTATTTTTAATATAATAAATATTTTTATTATTAAATTATTTTTTATCACATTTAAAAATTGAATAAAATGAAATATATTTAAAAAATTGGAAATATTGTTCCCAAATTATATAGTAATTATTTTTTTTTGGAAAATTGATTATGTTTCCTTATGTGAGAAAAAGATTCAATGGTAAAAGATAAAATGGTAATATTAAAAGTTCAATCAATAAAGGGAATCAAAAATGATAAATACATTTATATAATTTAGTGGATGGGGATTTAATCATCCATGTCACGTTTTATATTCAGTTTATCTAAATATTATATCCACATGACATGTTTAACATGTTTATATTTTATATTATGTTGATATATTTAACAAAAATATCATTCTGACTACTTATGAAAGGGGCCTCTCACCACCCCAAAATTTAACTCCTAAAAAACTTTTATACCTAAAATTCTACCCTATATCCCTACCATATAATAAAATATCAATCAAATGATCTTATGATTCCATGATATTATCTTACACCATCCATTTCCCATTAATCTTCTAAGGAAGTCTCATTGTACTCAACATGGATTATCATTTTTACTTAAAATATTTATTTCATGTTTTTTTTTCAAAAAATAATTTCTTATCAAAAATTTAATTTTATCATTGTTGGTTATATAATTATTTTTATTACACTATTTGAATAATAATTATTCCCATTTTACTTTTCCTATTATGAATAAAATATATATAATGTGTTGCGTGGACTACCGCCTCTATGATGAGACATGTTTTTCATTCCTTAAACACATTTAAAAATGGTATATAGAACATTTAATTTATAATTATAAAACTTATATCATTTTTATGTTTTTTAAATATCATTATATATAACTCTTATCTCTCATTATGTGGAAACTGAAATCATCAACCACACATATATGTGAACTACTTACTCCATGAAATTAATTGATTAATGTTTTCTTTTCATAGATGACATAAATTTATAGTCAATTTAATGATGTTAAAGGATACATATTTTTTATCATATCATTATGATTTTTGTATGAAATATTTTAGAACCTATTTGTGATATTATCAATAAATTATTATCATAAAATCAAATGATTAAAATGTATGAAGAGAAAATCTATTCTTTTAAAGTAATGAATTTATATAAATTATAGTAACTATTTAATTTTTTAAAAATTATTAACTACCGCACAAAAAACATAAATAATATAGTTACTCTTCTGGAATAATTATATTAAAAAAATGACTAAATAATCATACATTAATCTTGGTAGGTTCATTTTTTGGGTGATTTAACAAACTTCTTGAATAATTATATGAAATTATATTATTGAATGACATGACAACATATTTAGAATTATAATGTAATGAGATATGAATTTAACAGTGGTAATTCCATTCTTATAATTATTTCACATAGTTTAAACCACATAAATTCACATTGATAATGCAATACAAACTTTATAAATAATGAAAGAATTGAAAAGAGGTATCTCTAAAAGTCAAGGAGTATATACAAATAGAAAAGTAAATTGAACATTGGTATGGTAATACAACCATTAGGAATTATATTCCTTACAATTTAATAGTAACATCACTTATGAATGTATAAATAACATTTATGTATCTTATAAATGATAATATTATATAATTATATCATAGTATAAATAAATAAATATTTAAAAAATAATTATTAATTTTTCAGTATTTTTATAAAACATAAATGTTTATTTAAAACGTTATAATTAATATAACTATTAAAAATTAATTTTATTTACATAAAATTGATTCATAAAATAACATTTTTTATGACTGTAATGTAATTTTATGAGACCTAAATTAATTTTTAAACGAGTTAATTAATAAGTTACAATTTTAAAATCAGTATTTTCTATGTAAATGAGGATTTAAATTAATATTAAAGTATCCAATATTTATGTTTATTTTCATAAATTGGAATTGACTTTATAATTATACACATAAAAAATTGCTAGGCTGGATTTTTTGGATTTTTCCAAAATCCATGAATTATTTGGTGAATAGTATAATACAATAATTTATGATAAAAGATAAATACATAAATTTTTTATTTGTTTTTTTTTTGTAATTTTTATGTAAGACCAACATATAAAATACTAATTAAATATTTTAATATATTTAGTGATAAGGATCAAACTTGTCATTTTATTAGACAAAATAATATACTAATGAACAAAATAATGGGAAACAACCCTATCCTCCACGATTAATCGCACCCATCGCCACATATTTTCCACACAACTTCAAAAAATTGAATCATGTAAATTTTTATCCCATTACTCGTACCAAGCCCCTCCCCCACATCCAAGATACCTTGGTGTCATAAAAAAATCACAACCCTTTTCACTAAAGTGGTTCTCAAGGGAGAGAAAATCAAGGGATAAAATCCTTGTTCTTTTTTTTAATATCATTTCTATTTTAATTATTTCTTTATATGATTCCCACATACAGTTATCCAATTGGAATGATAAATGTATTAGATTTTATATATTCAAATTTTATTATGTCAATGGGATAATTCGCCTTCCAATCTATTATTTTTTGATTTTATTCTAAAATGAAAATATCATCTATTGTGTGTCTATTTACAGGCACTATGGGTGATGCAATTCATTTTTTCAGTACCACTTTAAAGGATGGTCATAAAACCATCATTATGGTAAAAAAATATTTTATTATAAATATTATATATTATATATTGTTATGAAATTAATATATAAATAATATATTAAATAACGTGATATGAGATTATGATGGTCATAAAATCTTCCAAATAAATTAAATGATTTTCATTATCAATTTATTTAATTATTCATCCTCATACCATATAACTAAATTAAATATAATATCATTTAATTTTATTAATATTCATTTTAAATATATAATTTCACCTCTGGATAATTATTCAAATATTACACGAGCTTTTTTACTCATATACAAGAGAACCGATCATGAAAAACAAGAAAATGAACACTCTTAAATGTTGAAATTAAACTCTATAACACAACAAAAATCCCATTAATTAATTTAATAAAACAATAATGAATTAAATGCATGAATAAATGGTTTTTAATTTTTAAATTAATTAATGGAATTGATTATTATATATATTAATGCTATGAAATAATTCAGACATATGTTAAAGGGATTCTCAAACACAATTTCCTTTCTTTGGTTTATTATTCATTCATGAATATTTTTTGTGTCAAAGTTCAATAATATAATTAAAATAGAATTAAATATTCAAACCTTATTTAACTATGATATATATGTTTCCAATATTATTTTATGACAAATTAAAAGATATTTCCAAAATAACTCTTCATTATATAAAACAAACATTTTACTTTTCTTGAGATTGTTTCTTCTTCACTCATGATTAATGATTCTTATACCATTTTTGTTACTCTATTTTTGTTTCTTTAAACCAAAATATTGATCATGAATTTATACTTTGTGAAATTATCATGAAATCCATTTCTTTCCATGGGTTAATTTATGACTGGGATAGATATATGTTCTTTGTAAAATTAATGATTATATAAATTTTATGATTTGATTGGTGTTCCTGAAAATATATAGCGCTTTAATGAATTGGGTAATGTTATTTATCTCATGATATAAAAAGAAATATACATGAACATAGTGATATCTATGTTCATAACTATGTGTGATGGTTAACCAATAAGATATGATATTTCAATTATATGCATTTCCACATTCTACAACTTTATCTTGTGGTTTCTCTCATTATAATAGTGTTGATCTTTTTCTAATGTTATGATGATTATCTTTATTCTCACCCTTGTTTCATGTATCTTATTCACAATCTTAATAAGATTATATCTCAACACTTTTTATTGTTAACCTTATGTGAATACATGTACTGAGGAGAGTATTAGGTTCAGTAAGAATCTATAGAAGAAGAAATTAAACAATTTATTATGTTTTATTATTTAAATTTTATGTGTGGTCCTAATTTTCATGTGAAACTAAAATTTTGGATCCTAGTATTGTAACACTATTATGTTTTTTATAATTAAAATGATGTAATCATTATGTATGAAAATGTAGGGTCTCTATAGTTGGTATTATAGAACATTTTAGTTAATTTTGGAATTTGGATTAGAGAACCTTAGTGAAAACCCTTAGCATGAGAATATATATATTTGAACACACAAGAATAATTATTTTAATAAAATTAATCATTGGGATCCAATAAGATATTCCATTAATGTTAATTTTACAAATTAATAAATTATTTATTCCACACATATTAAATTATATATTGTTTAACCCTTTTCTATTTTAGAAAATTGTGGGATCTAGGATAAACCATGCCAACAACCATTGTGAGGGATAATGTAGTTATTCCTAAAATGAAATTTCAAATTTCATGGGATGTGGAGTTTAAATTTTCATGTTGATTCTTTCCCAGCTATCTCAAGAAATGAAAAATAAGCTAAACAATGTGAAATTTTGGCCTTCACCTAAGAGGGAGAAACTAGACATTGAAACTTTTATGTCACAATGACTATTGACATTTAGCGGATCTCCTAATAGACTCATCATGAAGAAGTGAAATAAATCAATGGGAAAAATCATTTCTATTCATCACAATTCATAGATGGGGAATGTGACTCCTACCTTTTGTTGTCTATATGGCGAGGTTGATCAATGGGGGTCATTGATTAAGTAAACCATTCTGAAGGAAGAAATTGAATAGATGGAGTGGGAATACATTAAGATAATGTTTCATAACAAGTTTTTCCCTCAGAATCATAATACATATATGGAGATACAATTAATATACATCATGTAAAAATTAAACGGAATCCCTCTTTTCCAATTATGAAAATTTCACAAGGCTTGCAAGGTATGCATTGGGTTTTTTATCAACAATGGTAGAAAAATTAATAGAGTATTTTTTGTATTAAACACATACATTTTAAAGGCTCTAGAAATTTGAGACTTTGGGTGTTATGAAGATATTTTTTGTTAATCCGTCAATGTGTATATGGAGATTGGAGAGAGGCCCGATGAGTATATTGATAAGAAATGAAAAAATAGAGTTTCTTGACAATAGATCTAATGAAAATGGAGGAAAGAAAACACAACCACCCACATCTAAAACTATGGGATAAAAAATCCTTGGGATTTTCTCAAAAGGGTTGGGAAATGATTCAAGTGTGGGAGATAAGTCCAGAAAGATAATGAATTTCAAAGAGAAATGAATATTCCGGACAATGTGGTAGATAAAAAATTGAACAACCTATGGTTCAATGTATAGAATTTGGGAGGAAAGGGAACTATGAAAGGCAATTCACTAAACCATGATTTCACAAGGGTAATCAGGGCCAATAGACACAAAATCCAAAAAAGGGAAAATATTATTCCCTCACTACTGCCATGTTGGAGGATGAAAATGATGTGGTGATAGGTACACCAGTTATTCATAAATAATAGTGAATATACCATTATAATATGTTTTTATGAATTCTTTAATATCTTTTATATTTTTTTTAATAATTAAAAAATACCCTCAAAATATAGAGGTTGATTTATATATGAGAATTGAAAATGGGGAAATCATTTAATCCACTATATATAACTCCTCCTCGGATAATGTTTGTGGAATGAACCTCCCAATAAATCATTCCCTTATTCCTTTGGTGCAGTTCGATGCTATACATGGATAGATTGGATATCATTATAGAAATCCAACATCAACTATCAGGAAATGGAGATCACTCCTGACATCTTAAACCACCCTAAAATTAGATATAAGTGTGTGGAGGATGATGGATATTCTTTGAATAAGTCATCTAAAATGTGGATATTGTTTCCTCATGACCAAGAACATCTATCTCAGATAATGGTGACAAAGGATATAATCATGCTCAGAGAGATTCACATTATGGGGGACTACACTGATGTTTTCTATGAAAAATAACCTGGCCTTCCACCTATCTAAGTGGTTGAGTTCATAATTGAACATATTAATGGATCTATGTAGATATAAAAAACACCTTATAAAATGTACACCATTGTGTTTTAGGAACTAAAGAAGAATTTACAATAGAATCAAAATAATGGTTTTATACGCCTAAGTTTTTCACCATGGGGTGTTCCAATCCTCTTTGTTATTAAAAATGATGCATCAACATGCCTATGAATTGATTATCATGATCTCGACTAAATCATGAAAAAAATAATTATTCCCAACCATGTATAGATGAATTGTTTTATCAAATACATGGTAATAAGTATTTATCAAAGGTGGAAATTTGGTCGAGATGTCACTAAGTAAAGGTGAGGAAGGGATATATTCCCGATAGTGAATTTAGAATGAGTTATGTACATTATGAGATCATATTTATTTCTTTTAGACTCACAAATTCTATAGTTTTATTCATCAAATTAATGAATAGTGTCTTTAGATATTACCTCAAAAAAATTGTGGTAGTCATTATTGATGACATTATAATATACTCCATGAGAAATGGGGGAAATGTGCAGAATTTGAGAACTATTATAAAGATATTGCGAAGGGAGAAACATTTTGAAACTTATAGTAAATTTTATTTTTGTATGGAATAAGTATTATTCATGATGAATGTTATCACCAGTAAAAAAATATTTATTGACCCTTCCAAGATTATAGAAATTGAATAGTGGCCCAGGACAACATTTATAATTAAGATATGCAGTTTCTGAGGTCTAGGTGGCTATTATGAACAATTTTTGATGAACTTATCATGATTTTAAAATCCCCTAACCAAGATATCTCAAAAGGGAGAAATGATTTTCTAGATTATTTAATGTGAATATTTCTTTAAGGAGTTCAAAAATAGGCTTATTATCATGTCATTACTAAGAAAATCGACAAGTTGGGAACTCATTATTGTATACATCAAGAATTCAGATAAGGTATTATAAAGTGTACTAATGAAAAATAATAAACTAATAGCCTAGAAATCATAAATTTTGGAAAGTAATGATAAATATTATCCTATATATGATATGGAGTTAGAAGGTGTGATCTATTCATTGATCACCGGGAAACATTATCTCTATCCGGAGAAGTATGAAATATATACTGATCATAGGAGCCTAATATATATATATTACCATATAAAGAGGTTAATATTCTCAAATGAATATGGTTAGATATCATTATGGGTTACTACTACACAATCCACTATAATCCTAGTAAGTAAAATATAGTGGTTGATGCTCTATATAGAAAGGATCATGTAACATTATCAATTATTAGAAGTGAAAAGGATCCAATAATCTTCTTATTTACAAAGGTTGTACATGGGAATAATTAAGGAAGCAAAATAATAAATCCATTATCCAATTATTTCTCAACCATCCCTCATGGATAAAATAAGGGATGTCTAAAGAAATGGTGAGGAAATTAAGAAAAAGTTGGAAGCTATCAGAAATGGGGAATCCACTGCTTTCCAAATGGATGAGGAAGGAATCATGAGATTTGGGTCACTAAGTGGTATCCAACATACATCCCACCTCCATCTATATCCATTGATAAAAGAATCCATTTTATGTTTATATATAATCCATCCTTCCTCCATTTTTTAGTAGTTCTTCAAACATAATGGTTAAGGATTAGGAGATATCCATATTATTTGGATTACCTTCCACAAATAAACAACCACCACTATTATCTTACAACATATAATAGTTTAATTATATAGACCCAATGAAACTATATTGTGATGATATAATTATCTTTTCAATTCATATCATATGAATTAATTTCACTACATGTTCATATATCACATATATGAATTCAACAAATCACTCTTATTTAATCTTATTAAAATGATCATTAATTGACATCTTATGTGGGAAGAAAACGAAGGTACTATCCTTATACCCTAAATATAATTTCACACATATTGAAAAAAGTGAATGTAGTAAAATGGAAAAACATATTTTCATTCTACAATATTGATATTACATAATATATATAACATAAAGTATAATATATAATGATTTAGGTTATAAAAGCTCCATAAAAATAATATGAACTCTACAAAAATTCATATAATCTTACAAATTACAAAATCAATATCCATTTATAAATAAAAAAACCCCACAGTAAGGAATTAAATAATAAAGGGGGAAATTAATATCCCAAAAACAACTCTGATTTATTAAAATGATAATTAATAACTCTAAAAAAATTGAAAAATCCAAAAATAGGATATGTTTAGTCAACCACCAAAATCCTTATAATTTGTATGTAAGATTAGATGACACATAACCTTGAAGCATACCCCATAAAAACTACTTAGGCTCTAACCTTTTTTCATACAAAAAATAATCTTCACCTTGGATTGCATGGATAGGACTCTGATCATAGTATTCCATAGAAGAATCAATACAGTGACAGATAGTGCATAACCTCCACTAATTTTACATCCTTTCTAGTTACCCAAATTGTACCACCATGGTTTCCCAACTCTTAATGATCCCAAAATTAATCCCCATGAAACATTTGTTGTCTCTCACTAAAATAGGTAACAAAAATAAATTACAATCATTAATTTATCTGTTATATTATTAAACCAAAATATATTTCTACCAATATATAACCAGAGAATAATATCTTCATAAAGCTGAAGGATCGTGAATTTGAAAAGGAAATAATGAATGAACACCTAAAAAGAAGGTTAACCTACTATGTATCTTAGAGTCTTGGTATAACACAAAGATGGAAAGGCTATACTCATGTATTAGAATAACTGACTCTTTGAGAATACCTATGGTTTTGTATCTCTCTGACACATTGAGAATATTTTGGGAGGCATATGTTGAATAAAAAATTAAGAATAATTCTTCATTAGGACCTTTGAAACACATAACATCATATATTCAAGTATATTCACCAACATAATGAATTTAATCCCCAATATTAATCAAAATCAAAATATTTTTCTGACCATAAATGTAAAATTATAGTATTTAACATCTATTTTTAATTTCCTTTTTTATAAAATATTAATTTCATTATTAAAACACTTTTATATTTTAAAACTTAAAACCCCTTACTTTTTTATATAAAAGGCTTCGTAATTCTGTACAAAAACCAATTTTTTAGAATTTTTATGTAATTTTATAAATCCTTCATCGAAATCATAATTGATATCCAAAATATCACCTTCATTTGAAAACATTTTGAAATATTTTTTAATCAATTTCCGAATGTATTATTTACCCATAAAAGCATGATTATATTTAACAATCCAACACATTATGATAAAAACACATAAAAAATATATCCATCACTTAATTTTTTTTAATAATAAATTTATCTGATTCAAAATCAATTCACATTTTCAGTAAGGAGACATATTACTAAAATAACTCCCAAATTTTCAAAAAAACCCCTTATCCCCTTAATAATAATTTATTTATTTTAAAAATTATATCAAAATAAAACCTAATAAAATTAATATATAATTTAAAATTATCATTTAATCATCCCAATTAATATATTCACATATCACAAGAAAATAATAAATTATATGGGATCCAATTAAAAAACCTAAAGGGGGTTATAAATCATGCATAACTTGGCCATAAGGCTTGGTAGACCAAGTTACATTCATTTAAGTAACACATATATTTAATTATGAAAGATTCTTATAGACTCAACATAGTATTCTGGACCCTAATATGTCATGACATTCCCCCAATTAATCTCTTATTTCCCCCTCAGTATCATAGAAAATTTATTAATAGGTTATTAAACTTAAATATAACTCATAATTCATAACTAAAAAATACCCTAATAAATTAATGTTCAAAACTAAAATTTTTTGTCATCCGCATGAATATAACTACACCATAGGTTTTAATAGACCTATCTCTAATCTAATAGTAATACATATATATAATGACCCAGCCTAAAACATAATATAATATTGAGCTTTGTTAATAATTCGACATTGAGGATATTTTCAGGTTTAGAGTTTTAAAAAATTATTCCATAACATTTACATTACATCTCAAATATTAAAAATTAGAAACCTTTACTCTAACCAATTTTTTTTAAAAAATAATACTCATTAAATAAAACAATAATTCTGATCTTGATATAAATCTTTATCAATTATTCATTTCACTTAGATTTCCTTATACCCAGTGAAAAATATTTCAAAAACATGTGATGATCATAGACAGATCAGTACGAGTTATAAAATAATGAAAGTAAACAATAGTCCATCAATTAAATAAAATAAATGAAATATTTTTTTACTCATATTACATGAGCTCTTTAACATACCTCGTGATATCATAAGATTTTTTAATAACACACATATATCATAAATCATAAAGGTAATTTGATTCATCCATAACATACTTACAGAGTAGCTTTAATAGCTACATAGGGAGTTATGTTTGGAATACCCATCACATAATATTCCCTAAATATATTAGGAAAAACATTAATGTTTACCTCAGTCACATTACCCACTGAATTGAAGAGCTATCTCAGGATCACCCACCCTAGGATTATCACGGAACCACCCATACACGTAAACAATTCCCAAGAACTATATCATATTCATAATACATAAGAAAAGCACAAAAGAAAGGAAAAATTTCTACATAGAAATCACAATATATTATTTAAAGATATTGATATATTCAAAATAATTTTTAATACCATAATATATAAAAATGTTATACAGTATTTATTTTCCTTTTAAAAAATTACATCTTGTTAAGGAATCCAAATATCAAATGATACCCGTAGTGGCATAAAGGTAGTTGTCACCGCATACGTTAAAAAGAAACATTAATTGTTTGGTTTAGTAAAACACATCATTGAAAAATATTCCTTTTGAAACCATTAAATTAAATTAAAATGAAAAATGGTATAATTATACATAGTACAAAAGAAGGGAATTTATATACAAAAATATTCATCAATGAAAAGAGATTGAGATGAATTCCCTTAAAATGACCATTTTGTTAATAAAATCGATTGATTATGCGTATTAACTATAAATACACATAAATAAATAATAAATAAAATATAGTATATCAAAATTTATTTCTCACATAATCATAGAATGATATAAATCATGAACTAGAAGCTTTACCCAAATAATGAAAATTGTGTTTGTAACACCCCAAACTTCCACGATACGCTTCTCATTCAATAATGCAATAGCTTGCATTGTACGCAACTTTGAGTTCTAACACACCGCGACTAATCAAAGTATCCGTTATGAATAGTAATTACCACTTTTTAAAATTATAGAAATTTTATATTTCAAAATGGACTTCATTTTTGTATTCAGAATATCAAAATTATCAAAATTTGAATTTTTTGTAATTTTCTAAGAGCTTCCAATTTTTTATGAATAGTGAAAAATACTAAAAAAATCTTTTTTAATAAAAATATTTTATAGTGATAAATTATACTATTGAGTGGTTTTAAAATATAATTAGAATATATTTTTACTATTTTTCCCAATGGTGTTCATTAGAATTAATTTCACTTTGAAATCGGACATAAACAATTATTAATCTTTTGATATATATTGTTTCTTAAAAACACGCTATTTGTTGTGAAAGCGGGAATTAATTATGAAATTAATTAATGAAACTTATATGTTTGTAATTTCATAAAAGAGAAATCATTTTTGAATTTGTAATATCAATTATAGCTTAGGGTGAAATTTTGGCATTGTTTTGAAAAACTTCAATTTTTGATGAATAGTGAAACCACTATGTGGTAGTTAAAAAACTGATTTTTTCGTATAAATGAAACATTACCACTTTTGTGATTTGATTTTCAAAAATTTGACATTCATGGTTATCATTAGGAAGTAAAATGTGGTCTAATGGGATTAAAATAATTTTTTTTGGTGAATAGTAACTTTTAAGTTTAATTAATCGTGATTAAAGGTAATTAGTGATATTTAAGGTAAAAATGATATTATAAAAATATTAAAATACCTTTACACTTGTCCTACCCCTATTTTAGGTGTCATGACCGACCAAGACAATCCATGGGTCAACTTGGGGTCCCCATGGAGCCACATTGGTATGAAAATGACATAAATATCTTTGATTTAAAGTTAAAATAAAAATGTCACAAACACAAGTTGTTTTACTAAAACAATTTGTAAATGGGGTTATACAAGTCATATTTCTCACTATAAATATTAATTAGAAAGATAAAAAGATTTCCTACATCATGATATTTTTTTTATAATTTTTATACATTAAATTAATTATATTATTTATGACACTATGATGATGTAGCGATTAACTCATTAATTAACGATTTAAATAAGATGAAATGATAATGTAAAATCCAAGGGTTAAACTTGTCAAAAAACTATAGGATGAGTAGATTTAGAACCCTTATCACCTTATCCTCTAATTATATAAGTGTGGGACTTTTAGAATCCAATAAGCATTGTATAATAAAGTAACATTTTATTAATTTCCAGGAGTGCCCCTCCTCTCCACTTATAAAAGGCCCCCACAACTACCACCTTACTCACACTTTCAAAGCCTTTTGGCTCGGCCAAAATCTGCCAAAATACTATCCCAACTTCCTTCCATTACTCATAGAAGCCTAACTTTGGGCAGAATTCTTCCCAAGGAAGCCTTTGGCTCAAATAAAAAAGAGTTACCCGATTTTAAGGTAATGTCTTCTCTAATGTTGTTTTGTTTTATTTTTCTTCTCCAACCCCTTAAACTCTTTTTATTCCTTTCTTTTGTAACAACACCAGTATCTACAATATACTAGGATGTTGTTATGATAATTATTTGGTTTACACTTACACACACCTTCGTCTCATGGTTAAGAACATACTGTTTCTGTGGGTGGCGAAATACTGCCTCACGAAACGATGATTGTTCAATATTCATTTAACACCTCTAACGGTGGACATTTTGATGACACTATTTTCATATATGATATAGATATTTTGTTTGTGTTTTCCATATGCTTATTTATTTCTCATTTATGGCATAATTTATGAATTCCATTATGGGTAAACGCGATAATTTCATTTTAGGAAGTGCAGACTACCGCCCCCTCAAAGTGATTTGAATCGTTAATGCCATATGTGGGATGTATAAAGGATAGAGTAAATGATATTTTATATGATATTATACTGGAATTATAATACACCTTTATACTATTATTATTTCATTCTGTTATATACGAAATAGAAATGAAAGTAGCGTTCATGCATACCTACGGCTTACCGTCTCCATGAACGGTGCATTTCATTTCTTACCTCTAAATGTTATGTAATATTATAAATGAATTTATATACTGGATATATATGATATATATTATATCTACATTATGAATATAATTATGTATATAATGGATATTTCACCACATGAACAACTTGTAATTATAAGACGTTTATTTTTGACTTAAGTACCTAAGATCGACAAAACGACCGTTATAAACTTAAATAATTACATAATGTTCATGACATGGTAATAAGTGATATAAAAGGAATAATGAATTTGAAAAAAGTTATTAAGGAGGTAGAGATTAAATCTAGTTTACTATTCAGGAGATCAAAGAACGGTCGAGTGAATTCGGACACGAGGTAAGGAAATTTCTTAACCCAATTTCCATTCTTTGGTTTAATCTCCTACTTTCAAATTATGTCATTATATTATTATGTCCTATCTTGTATATATAAATTATTTATGTGTAAATATAGTGAATACCCATAATAGATCTATTTTATTTTAAAAAATTATCTTTGTAAGGACTTCGTCTCAATCTCCTTTCATTGGGGCATATTTGGTTTTATACACAACTTTCATTTATACGGTGTATAAACCCCTTCGACTTTTACTTTTATTCAAAATGAATCTTTTTATACGAAGTATTTTTACTAAAAAACAAAAGGAATGTTTTTTCTTACGTATTCGGCGACAACTACTTCTCCGCCGTCATGACTATTATTTGAGTTTCTGCTTCCTCTATTAGCCATAACATTTTTTTAAAAGAAAAATAAATACCATGTTTTACTTTTCATTTATTTTGGTATTGAAAATGGTTTTGATAATGTTTTTATTATATCAATGTGTTGTATTGATATCTTGTGATTGAAGTGTGGAAATCTTATGTTTCCTTTATGAATGCTTTATATGATAAAATTTTGTTATGGTTTATGATATGTTTAAACCTGTTCATATGAGAAATGTATTGGACTTAATAAGTGACGGGTGGAGCCCGCTATAGCTCCTCGATGCATCGGTAGGTCTCATGAGACAAACTAGTGTCTTGGAATGAGGCCTTGACAAAATCTTATTTGTGGTCATGGAACGAGGCCTTGGCTACATGGTTATGATAGTCTGGCATTATGAATTCCATCATTATGAAAGTGGTTATTGATATTGCATGTGATTATTCGACTAGTAGAATATCCATGTGAGTAAGTAAATGGAATTATTTTATTTTATTTTTGCCATATTATGCTGAAGTTAAAGTTTAAAAAGGATTTTGTTTTAGTTATACATTGCCTTAAATGATAATGTTTATTTTCGAAGGTTCCGCAATATTGTTATCCTTACTGAGCATCTGAGCTCACCCCTTTCAATGTTTTAATATTTTCCAGGATGTGAAGAAGTATTTTATGAATGACCTACAGGGATAGTCAGAAAGGGATATGAGTGTGGACTATGAAGACAATGTTATTGTAGTTATTTTTACTTTATGATGTAATGAAAGACTTATGAATGTATCTAGTGTTTCCAAGACTACTAAACTAATCGGTCTTTCAAGACTTGATCATTTGTGATCATGCCAATGTTACGAAGTAATGCACCGAATCTGGGCAACTGGGGTCGGGGCGTTACAGTTGGTATCAGAGGCAGTTTAGTACTAACCTTGAAAGCTAGATTTAGATAAACTCTGATTAGAGCACATATCCCAAAGATAAACTTTGAGTATTAGTATAGAAGAACTTCCTAGAATTTGGGTATTATAGAGATTTTGTGAGTTTTCCAAGCAATACATCCATGTATGGATACGAGCAGGTAGAGGTGGCTCTGGCACAGATGTACCTAGGGGTAAAACCCGAAAACACCGTTTTGAGCTAGACTCGAACGGGAACTGGTGCACGATAACGGGCCTTGCTGCACTCTTGGTTACGACACTCCCGAGGGATATTCTTAGGATAATTCTAATTTTCTTTACAAACCACTATGAAGGGTTCTGCGTATATACTTCCTCAAAGAAAACTTTTTTTATGATTATGGATTATATCCATAAATTGTTCAATTAGTGTTAAGTGTTTAACATGTATGGAATTATGTATTTTGATTCATAAACTAATCTAGTTTATGCCATTGTTTAGAAATGGCGCCTAGTGGAAGGAATGGAAACCGTATCAATTCATGCACTCCGTGTAGGGATTTCCCTCCTGGTCAAGATAATTAATGTGGATCTGGAGATACAACTGGTGATGATCAACTTATTACCATACTAGGACAACTCACTCAGGTTATGAATAATAACCTTGCTCGTATGGAACACCCTGATCCGCAACATGGAGGATCAATGGTAGACCGCTTCATGAGGCAACAACCTCCCACATTTAATTGGGGTACAAATCCATTAGTATCTAAGCAATGGATAAACTCCTTAGAGAAAATATTCCACGCCTTGGGGAGTAGCGAAAGGGAGAAGGTTATCATGGAAGTCTACCGCCTCACTGGAGATGCCAATCAATGATGGTCACTAATTGAAAACAGAAAGGAAGATGAAGAAGTATCAAGTATGGAATGGATGTAGTTTAAGGAAATTTTCGTATAAAAATACTTTCCACATGACCATCGAGCAGATATGGAAAGGAAATTTCTGAGTCTGAGACAAAAGGAGGATGAGAATCTTGCAAAGTATGAGGCTAACTTTACAAGGTTAGCGAGGCATGTAGCAGATTATATACGTAACCCAAGAAGTAAGATTGATCATTTCTTTGATGGGTTAAAACCATTTCTCCGTCGAGCTTTAGTATCACAATCTTTCTCAACTTACTAAGATATTGTCTCGTGCTCTATCAAGACAGAAAAGGAATTCTATAAGTCTTATGACAACAAAGTAATGAAAGAGAAGAAGAGAACGGTGGAAAAAGAGACAGATAAATGGAAAAAGGGAATGAAGGATTTTCCATTATGCGATAATTGTCGGAAGAATCAACCTGGTACTTGCCTAAAGGGAATGGGAGTTTGTTACAAATGTGGAGAAAAAGGTCACCAGGCTCGTGATTGTAAGGGAAAGAAAGAGGCTATCAATGTTGAATGCTACAATTGTAGGGAAATGGGGCATTATGCAAATGAATGTCCTAAGCGTCAGGGAAACATACCTCAGAAAAGGCCAAGTGATCAAGGACAATCTTATGCTATTACTATAGTAGAAGTGGAATAATTAATGTATTGGTGCTTTTGGACTCAAGGATTATATTCTGGTTATAATGAAAATGTGATATATATATAAGGATTGTACTGCAGTAATTGTTTTTTTTTTCATTAAGGTTTTAATATGATGAAGGTAATCATATTTTTAGTATGTGATAATAAGAGAAACATTACTTTGTTTGGGGAATCTGATAAATTGATTTTGGAATTAAGAGACCTTTTAGAGAAATTCTGGACAGAGGTATTTGGGATAACTATAAAGGTTGGGATGGATTAAGTTTAACATTCAATAGTATTGTTTAAGGTTAAAACATTTCTGAAGATTATTTTTAGGATATTATAATACTATAGTTTTAGGAAAAGGACAACATGCAGGGTGGGGCATAACCCGTCGCGTCGGACAATGCGGCAGGAATCGAACCCATAACCATAGTGCAACAGGCCTATATTACCTACCACTAGCCTACATGACGTCCTTGGTTATTACAAAATATTTTTCCTAATCTAAACGGTATGTGATAATATTTATAACCTTATACAATTAGGATAAATAGAATATTTTGAGTTCTGTTATCATTTGGAGTGAAAGATGGGTTTGTGGTAAAAACTTATTAAAGAATGAAACTCTACATGACAAGTATGTATATTCCCTTACGTTCTTAGTAAATCTCCTAAATAAATTCCTCAACTTTATAAAAGGAAACTTAAAACAAAAACGTTGACGATTAACTTATCCAACTGGGGATTCTATGACCGTTTAACTAATCACAAGTTTGTGATTTTCTTATGGTTAGCTTTCTCCTAATCCTGTTTTCTACAACTCTCCATCGAACCTTGATGGTCTGTTTTTCTTCCATATCCATATTTTCATAGAATCCTAGTATGGGCTATCTCGGGTGACCTTTGTACTTCTCTTTCTTTCTTTTAATGTTATATTTTTATTAACCTTATTTCTGATGTGGGTTTTCCATAAAGGTATTTTCTATTTTCAACCTTTTATTTTCAAAGAAAAATTTCAAATTGTGAGGACGCAATTTATTGAAGGAGGGGAGAATGTAACACTCCGAGCTTCCACGATACGCTTCTCATTCAATAATGCAATAACTTGCATTGTACAGAACTTCGAGTTCTAACACACCGCGACTAATCAAAGTAGCTGTTATGAATAGTAATACCCACTTTTTAAAATTATAGAAATGTTATATTTCAAAATGGACTTCATTTTTGTATTTGGAATATCGAAATTATCCAAAGTTGAATTTTTTGTAATTTTCTGATAGCTTTCAATTTTTTATGAATAGTGAAAAATACTAAAAACAAATTTTTTAATAAAAATATTTTATAGTGATAAATTATAATATTGAGTGGTTTTAAAGTATAATTAGAATATATTTTTACTATTTTATCCAATGGTGGTCATTAGAATTAATTTCACTTTGAAATCGGACATAAACAATTGTCAATCTTTTGATATATATTGTTTCTTAAAAACACGCTATTTGTTGTGACAATGGGAATTAATTATGAAATTAATTAATTCAACTTATATGTTTGTAATTTCATAAAAGAGACATCATCTTTGAATTCGGAATATCAATTATAGCTTAGGGTGAAATTTTGGCATTGTTCTGAAAAACTTCAATTTTTGATGAATAGTGAAACCACTATGTGGTAGTTAAAAAACTGATTTTTTTCATTTAAATGAAACATTACTACTTCTGTGATTTGATTTTCAAAAATCCAACATTCATGGTTGTCATTAGGAAGTAAAATGTGGTTCAATGGGATTAAAATAATTTTTTGGTGAATAGTAACTTTTAAGTTTAATTAATCGTGATTAAAGGTAATTAGTGATATTTAAGGTAAAATGATATTATAAAAATATGAAAATAACATTACACTTGCCGTAACCCTATTGTATGTGTCACTGCCGACTAAGACAATCCATGGGTCAACTTGGGGACCCCATGGAGCCACATTGGTATGAAAATGACATAAATAACTTTTATTTAAAGTTAAAATAAAAATGTCACAAACAGAAGTTGTTTTACTAAAACAATTAGTAAATGGGGTTATACAAGTCATATATTTGACTATAAAGATTCATTAGAAAGATAAAAAGATTTCCTACATCATGATGGTTTTCTATAATTTTTATACATTAAATAAATTAAATTATTTATGACACCATGATGATACAACGATTACCTTATTAATTAAAGATTTAAATAAAATGAAAAGATAATGTAAAATACAAGGCATAACCTTGTCAAAAACCTATTGGATGAGTATATTTAGAACCCTTATCACCTTAGCCTCGAATTATATATGTTTGGGGCCTTTAGAATCCGAAAAGCATTCTATAATAAAGTAACATTTTATTACTTTCCAAGAGTACCCCTCCTCTCCACTTATAAAAGGCCCCTACCACTACCACCTTAAATACACTTTCAAAGCATTTTGACTCATCCAAACACTGCCCAAATACTCTCCCAACTTCTCTACATTACTCCTAGAAGACTTACTTTGGGCAGAATTCTTCCCAAGGAATCTTTTGGCTCAAATCAAAAAGAGTTACCCGATTTTAAGGTAATGTCTTCTCTAATGTTGTTTTGTTTTATTTTGCTTCTCCAACCCCTTAAACTCTTTTTATAACATTATTTTTTAACAAAACCAGTATATAAAATATAATAGGCTTTTTTTATGATAAGTATTTGGTTTTCACTTACACACACCTTCGTCTAATGTTTAAGAACATACTGTTTCTGTGGGTGGTGAAATACTGCCTCATGAAACGATGATTGCTCAATATTCATTTAACACCTCTAACGGTGGCCATTTTGATGACACTATTTTCATATATGATATATATATTATGTTTATGTTTTCCATATGCTTCTGTATTTCTCATTTATGGAATACTTTATGATTTCCATTATGGGTAAACGCGATAATTTCATTTTAGAAAGTGCGGACTACCGCCCCCTTAAAGTGATTTGAATCGTTAATGCCATATGTGGGATGTATAAATGATGGAGTAAATGATATTGTATATGATATTATACTAGAATTATAATACGCCTTTATACTATTATGATTTCATTCTATTAAATATGAAAAATAAATGAAATTAGCGTTCATGCGTACGTACGGCTTACCGTCTCTATGAACGGTGCATTTCATTTCTTACCTCTAAATGTTATGTAATATTATAAATGAATGTATATACTGGATATATATGATATATATGATATCTAAATAATGAATATAATTATGTATATAATGGATACTTCACCACATGAACAACTTGTAATTATAAGAAGTTTATTTTTGACTCAAGTACCCAAGATCGACAAAACGACCGTTATAAACTTAAATAATTACATAATGTTCAGGACATGGTAATAAGTGATATAAAAGGAATAATGTACTTGAAAAAGGTTCTTAAGAAGGTATATATTAACTCTAGTTTATTATTCAGGATATCAAAGAGCGGTCGAGTGAATTCAGACACGAGGTAAGGGAATTTCTTAACCCAATTTCCATTCTTTGGGTTAATCTCCTACTTTCAAATTATGTCATGATATTATTATGTCCTATATTGTATTTATAAATTATTTATGTGTAAATATAGTGAATACACATAATAGATCTATTTATTTTAAAAAATGATATTTTTAAGGACATCGTCTCAATCTCCTTTCATTGAGGCATATTTGGTTTTATACACAACTTTCATTTATACGATGTATAAACCCCTTTGACTTTTACTTTTATTCAAAAGGAATCTTTTTATAAGAAGCGTCTTTACTAAACGACAAAAGGAATGTTTTTTTTCTTACGTATTCAGCGACAACTACTTCTCCGCCGCTGTGACTATTATTTGAGTTTCGGCTTCCTCTATAAGCCATAACGTTTTTTAATAGAAAAATAAATACCATGTTTTACTTTTCATTTATTTTGGTATTGAAAATGGTTTTGATAAAGTTTTTATTATATCAATGTGTTGTATTGATATCTTGTGATTGAAGTGTGGAAATCTTATGTTTACTTTAAGAATGTTTTATGTGATAAAATTATGTTATGGATTATGATATGTTTAAACCTGTTCATATGAGGAATGCATTAGAATTAATAAGTGACGGGTGGAGCCCGCTATAGCTCCTCGATGCATCGGTAGGTCTCATGAGACAAACTAGTGTCTTGGAACAAGGACTTGACAAAATCTTATTCGTGGTCTTGGCACGAGGCCTTGGATACATGGTTATGATAGTCTGACATTATGCATTCCATCATTATGAAAGTGGTTATTGATATTTCATGTGATTATTCGACTAGTAGAATATCCATGTGAGTAAGTAAATGGCATTATTTAATTTTATTTTTTCCATATTATGCTGAAGTTAAATCTTAAAAAGGCTTTTGTTTTAGTTATACATTGCCTTAAATGTTAATGTTTATTTTCGAAAGCTTCTGAAATATTATTATCCTTACTGAGAATTTGAGCTCACCCCTTTCAATGTTTTAATATTTTCCAGGATGTGAAGAAGTATTTTATGAATGAACTTCAGGGATAGTCAGAAAGGGATATGAGTGTGGACTATGAAGACAATGTTATTGTAGTTTTTTTACTTTATGATGTAATGAAAGACTTATGAATGTATCTAGTGTTTCCAAGCCTACTAAAATAATCGGTCTTTCGAGACTTGATCATTTGTGATCATTCCAATGTTACGAAGTAATGCACCGACTCTGGGCAACTGGGGTCGGGGCGTTACAGTGTTAAGAAATTCCCTTATACAAATTCATCAACCTAACGACGTCACATAAATATACAGAAAATGAGTTGATTAGAGAGAAAAGGGTATCTTATCACTTTTACATTAAATAGAATGAAATATGGATATATAAGAACATATCCCAAAATAAGAAAATTGAAATTGAAAAACATAACTTAAAAGATGTCTTTGACTAAAATATTAGGGTGAAAGGTTCCCTTACCATGAGTCTAACTCGTCAGGTATGTTCCTTTTTCTTCCTAAATAATAAAAATAAGTTAATTTATACTAGGTAAATAACCTTTTTAAATTTTATTATTAATTTTATATCACTTATTACTTCATTATAACCATTAAATGATTATTTAAGTTAATATTGGTCGTTTTGTCGATATTTGGTACATGAGTCAAAAATGATCTTATTATAATTACAAATGGCCCATGTGGTCAAAATTAAATTATCTCATGAATTGTTTAATGATTTAAATATCATATATATCAATTTTATATTTATTTGTAATATTCCATAAAATTTGGAGATAAGAGATGAAATACACCGTTCATTGAGACGGTAAGCCATACATATTCATGAATGCTAATATCATTTATTTTTCATATTACTGAAATGAAAAAAATGATACCAAGGTATATTATGATTACAGTATAATAACATATGATATATATATAACATAATTTTATTAATTATATCCTTTATAATTTCCATATAAAGTAATAATGAGTCATATCACCTTGAGGCACCGGTAGTCTGCACTTCATCTAATGAAATTATCGTATTTACACATCATGAAAATAATAATGCTATGTTTTTTAATAAAAATATCATTATAAAATAGATAATATAAATATAATATGTTTCATATATAAATATAGTTCCATCATAATTTCCACAATGAGAGGTGGTTGTGGAGAATCGAACAATCATCATTTTGTGAGGCAGTAGTTCATCATACACAGAAACAGTATGTTCGTATCCGTTAGATTGAGGTGTGTGTAAGTGTAGTTTGAATAATGATCATAAGAAAAACCTTTTATATTTAATATATTCTTCTAGTTATAAAATAATGTAATAAATAGAGTTTAAGGGGTTGAATAAGGAAAATAAATGTAATAATCTTGAGAGAAAACTTTATCTCAAATCGGGTAACTCATTTTGATTTAAGCTAAATGGATTTCTTGAATTGACTTATTCCTCAGCTAAGAATTCTAGGATGAATACAGAGATGTTGTGGGAATATTTGGGTAGAGTTTGGGAAAATAAAATGGCTTTAGAGGCGTGATTAATGGTTAGAGGTGATTCTCTTTTATAAGAGAGAGGAGGGGCGCATTAAAAATGTTTTGAAATAAGATTTTATTATAAAATAATTTTCAGTTCCAAATAATCCCAAAGTCAGTTATTTAGAAAATAATATTTTTTTGGGTCGAAAACCACTCAGTTAATAATTTTTAGACATATCTACATCATATATTTATCCTTATCATTTATCTTTAGCCCTTATTTAACTAATTTAACTCTTACAATGTCTTCTTGTATATTCATACTATATGGTTAAAATAGAAACTATAAAATCCCAATAGATCCTAAAGTGGTATATTATTGATATTTACAACATTTTATATGTTATTTGGATGAATATTATATTTTTAATACTATTATATCATTTAATAAAATAGTATTTATTTTAAAAATTCATTTATGTCAATTTTTATACTATTAATATCATGATTTTTAAAATCCATAAAACATGATTCTTTCAAAAAACATTATTTAATTCAAATATAGCAATTCCTAATCATCCTTAAAATTTTGATATGGAATAAAAAGTTTTAAAATTAATTTATTTTAATATTTATAATCTCATTTATTTAAATCATTCAGTAATATGGATATCACTACATTCTCATTGTGTATTAGATAAATTGATTTATTTGATTTCTAAAAATTAGAAATAAAATAACATGATGTGGGAAATCTTTTTATATTTTTAATGACAATTTATAGTTAAAGATATAACATAAATAACCCCGCACAAAAATTATTTTTTTAAAAGATATATGATTACGTTATATTTTAATTTATTTTAAATTAATTGTTATAAAATGTTATTTTCACATAAATGTGGCTTAATGGGGTCCCAAAACCGACCCAAGGATTCCCATGGGTGGAAATATCTCATCCAGTGGTATATTTATACATTTTAGGGTATTTTAATATTATTATAATATTATTTTTAACCCTTATTTACTATGTTTACCCTTTAACCTTTTAAAATAAAATAATTATTGATGTTACTATTCAAAATGTATAAAAATAAATGGTTACTATTTAAACAATTTTGACCTCATGATTCTAAATATAGAATACATTTTTCCATTTTCAAAACATAGAAGTTTCAATATTTAATTTAAAATTAATTCCCATTGTCGAAACCAAAAACTAGTGTTTTAATAAGTAATAACTATAAAAAAGATTGACATGTGTTTATGTCTTGTTTGAAAGTAAAATTACTTCCAATTACCAGAATTTAATTAAATGATTAAAAATAATCCAATTATACTTTAAAACAATTTAAAAGGAAAGTTTTACTATATAAATAAATTATATGAAAAGACAGTTTTGAATTAAAATGTAGTATTTTTAACTATGTAATAAAAATGAACTTTATCAGAAAGATTCCAAAATGTCATCCAATGTATATTTTAATGTTTTGATTCTAAAGAATAAGCTCATTTTGTCAAATAAGAAATATAAAATGGACGAACCTAGAATTAATAAGTGTTCTCCATCCAAAGGTGGTATAATGACCTTTTAAAAAATATTAGAGTATTTCATGCTTAAAATTGGATTCATTCTTATTTTAAGCATCTAAAATTTATTGGATAAATATAATGACATTTAACATATATGTGTAATAATATTTTATTTAGTTTTATTTATTTCTTCCAATACAATGATTAGGTTTTAACTACCATTTAAAATACATATATTATTATATTACTTTTCAGTATAATTCAATGTTGTGTGCATCATAAGATTTCAAAGAAACCTGTTGTTGTGTGTTGAGTGTGATATCGGACAATGTGTCCACTTTAAAATAAAATTAATATCTTATTTATAAATATTAATTTATATGAAAAATTATTATTCTATTAATAATTTTTTCCTTACATTCTTCCCCTCTTTGGGAAAGTGTGCCCTCGCAATTATAAAATTGGTTTCAGAAACATCATTAAACGTACCACATCAGAAAAGAAGTAATTAAAACTATAACTTATAAATAATAAAATATAAGTAAAAAGGTTACCCAAGATAACACATACTAGGTTTCTATTTAAGAAAACATTGATAAGGGAAAAAAAACTCCATTTCTGATTGAGAGTGATAGAAAACATGATCAGGAGAAAGTTAACCCCCCGAAAACCACAAGCTTGTGATGGGTAAAATGGTCTTTGATTTCGTAGTAGGAAATGTAATAAAACTTATTTTTTTTCAGTATTATCCTTTTCATAATGTTGATGAATTTATTTATGAGATTGACTGAGAACATAACGAAAAATACTTACATGTAGAGTAGTGTTTCATACTTTAATAAATTTCTACTAAAAACTCATCTTTTCACCAAAAAATGAGTACTCAAGATGACTTGGTCATACCTAATGTGCTAGAATAAACTTCTAGAGGATAACATAATTGAAAAAATGACGAATTATATATTACCCATGTTTTTAGACATTAAACAAAACTAAAATGGTTATTACAAGATTAGACAATCTCCTAAAAGGAATAATCATTTAATCTCCAAAATTCAACAAATAATAACCAATGATTAACAAATAACATTAAAAAAACAATTTTACTTAAAATAATTCAATGTTACCCAAAGTAATATTGAAACCCAAAAATTCTGAAGGATTTTATCACCAATTCTTTCATGATTAATCTTAACAGTTATCTCCAAATAACATGAACTACTCTTAATGTCTCATACTGAAGTGTAATTAACCAAATATCATATTATCTATGATAAGTTAATCATTTATATAAATAACCCAAATCATCATATTTCCATAATAAAAACATAGATTCTTCCAAAATAAAATTTCAACCATTACACCACAAATGAAATCCATATTATTCTATTTTTATTAGGCATATAGTGTTCCCAAAAAAAGAAAATGTATTCCAAAATAACCTTTATAACTTAATAACCAAATAATTTTCATATAATAATTATATATATTTGATAAAACCTAAGTTCCCAAAATCAAATAATCAATGATCCATGAAATCATTTAACTAAAAATAATTCGTCATACTAACCAGGGACTTCACGTAATCCAATTGTAACACCCCCATATTTTAAGAGATATATTTTTTTGATTTCTTTGATGTACTATGTAGTACACTACACCAAGATTATATTGTGCTATATGCAACACCGTATTAGCTTTCAGTATATGCAAAAATATACTTGGTCTTTGTTGCACACAATTTCACGTTATTTTTCTTGAATTTATTTCATGCACCAATAATTTTAGATTTTGATCAATGTATAAATGATCTATGTTTTGGTTATGTTGTACACAACACCAAAGGAATATTTCACTACATGAATCATTGTCTTCTCTTGCATTATATTCAAGAGGGGCCTTCCTCGATGGCTTTCATTGTACGAAATACCATGTTTCACTAAATAATGATATGTTATTATAATAATATTATTTAATGGGATATAAACTAGGAATTATTAATATTATTAAAAAAATTTAATTTTATATAACATTAGCATTCATATTACGTATGATATGAGAAAAATATCAATTTTTCAAAAAAAGATGTTTTTTTTTGAAAAAAAGGAGTTTTACCACATTTTGATGGATCAAACATTTTAAATATACTATTTGAAATATTTAGAAGTAGAATTTAATCAAATAAACTTCTTCTTTATAAGCAGTATATAATAATTTACTTCTGATAAATTTTGATATTTTTCAGATAACTTTAATATTTTTTTGAATAGTGAAAATATGGTAAATTCTCATTGGAAACAAATTTTTTCATCAAAATAATTTATATGATTAAAATATATTATTAAATTGTGTAAAAATATAAATAGGGTAAATTTTTATATTTTAATACAACGTAACTCATTAGAATTAATTTTACATTAAATTCATATGAAAATAAATTTGAATATATTATGTGTTTTGAATTTATAAAAATGATTCCATATTTGGATTCCAAAGGTTCATAATTGTGTAAATATATTCGTTTTATTTTTGGACATTATGAATTGTTACTTCAGTAATTATCTTATTTACCATAGTTAAATGGTAAATCTAGTAAATAAGGGTAAACAAATAATATTATAATAATATTAAACTAACCTAACACATGAAATAATCTAGTTGAATGAGATATGTCCAACCATGGGCATCCTTGATTATTATTTGGGACCCCATGTATTCCCTTGGATGTAAAAATGACACTTTATAAGAATTAATTTAAAGTAAATATAATTATAACCAAAACATATAACTTCGACTAAATTGATTTCAATATGTGGTTATATAACATATCACTATGTATATAAATAATCATTCGAAATCTAAAATGTTTTCCTTCATCATGGTATTTTATTTATAATTTTTATACATTATATAAATATATTAATTTATGACTTAATTCTGATGTACTGATTACGTCATTAATTAAAGATTCAAATAAATTAATATATAAATATTAAAATAAAATAAATTTGAATATTTTAATGTCATACACGAATTTTATAGAGTAAGTTGACATATTAGATATGATTTAATTCCTTTAGATATAAATAATAAGGTTTTTTATAAATTGTTTAAAATGTCTAGTATGAATAGTGTTCAAAATTGACACATTTCATAACTTAAAACAAAAAATTGTTTATTCAATGATATTAAATTATTAAAAAACCAGTATTTGGAAAAATGGTTAATATTAGTCCAAATATGTCATAAATTTCTTTTTCTTTCATCGTTTGACATGATATGGAAATTAAATTAACCCACAATGTGTAAATAACATGGTATCACCGTAAGATTAAAAAGGGTAAAATAAGGGTAAAACAAAAAGAATAAGGACAAAAATTTATTCCAATATTTTCAGAAAATTATTGAATGATGGGTATTATAACCAAAATCATCTTATCATAGAATTAAATAAGTTTTGGACCATTTTAAATAGAAATCTTATTTATAATAAATTAATATTTTTTAAAATTCTTAAGGTGATCCTCTCCCCTCAAACAAAAGACCACCACCACCCTCTCTTATTCACTCCATTTTGAGCCTTCATGATTGGAGAAACACTTACCATTTCTCGTATAAACATACTTAGTAACATTATATTGGTTCAGGTCTTCTTAATATACCATCTCTAGTTCCCTAAGATGAAATTTAAATGAGGCACGCCAAGGAAGTGGTAATCTCTTCTACCGATTCATTCAAATGTATTTATTCTTATACTTCCTCTTCATTTTTTGTTTCATTATAAATTAATAACATAAATATAAATCATATATTTATATGGTATTTTATATATTAAACAACCCTATTTACCCTTCTATCCAACCTACGAAAAACGAAATCATTTTTCGTGTGTAGGTACGACTTACCGTCTCCACCCTATGGTGTAATGTGTTTTTCACCACCACCTTAAATGGATTGTTATAATGGTGGAAATAATAAATATATATGATTATTATAAAATTATACTTATTATAAGATATTATACACCATACACTTCAATACCATTCAACATATATGGGAATGATATAATCGCTGATTCATACATACGACTTACCGTCCACACGACGCGATGAAATTCGTTCTCCACGATAACCATTCAAGAATGATTATAAAGTATATATAAAAAATAATCATGAATTATATGAGATAAAATTATACTATATTTATGTATATATATATATCATTTAATTACATCCATTCATTTCAATATGTAAATGAAAATAGAGTTTATGCGTACGTACGAACTACCGTCTCCATGAATGGTGTATTCCATTTCATTTATCTATATTATATACATATATAAATATTTATATACTGAATATATGTGATATATGAATAATTTTCTACATTCTATAAGTAATTAAATCATGATCTATGTAATAATAAAATAATTACAATTCCAAACATGTATGATAATGAAAAATATTATTACCCAAAACATTGCATTAACATGGAATTGATAAATGAACGGGTAATATAAAATCATAAGTGAATAATATATGATATCCTTAATATTATTATGATTTTTTTACTAGTTTATAATATTTTTAATCCAACTTTATAGGAGTTTTTAACACATATGAAAGAAATTGGTCCTATGTTAAGGTATAATTTTTTAATCTCATTTTTATGAATGATTGGTTATACGTAAGTATTTACTAGGGATATATTTATTATACATGTCCATGTTTTCCAAATATGTCTTTATAAAATGGTTACTATTATACCATGTATGTTTAAAGTCATTTTTACCCATTTTTTTTTATTATATAACATGATATGGAAGGAATATTTGTTTTTCTTACCGTATGATATACTTTTTTTGACTTTTCCAGAAAAAGTATGAGGATAATATTTTTGATTAACATAAATAGAATGAATGTATTTTAATGTGTTTCACAATGGATTATTTCCAAACAGCCTCCTATACACAATTTATTTTTTCTATTCAACTAAATTATTTTCTTTTAAAATTTCACGTCAATTTGAGAGATGAAAACGTTTTTGAAGAAGAAATTATATTTTCTTCCAAAACTGAGTTCATGTGTTTTATAATATTATTTTACATTTATGAAAACATAGGGTTAATTATATATCTGTATAATTAATTTTATATGATTGTGTTTATGATGTAATTATTTTTATGATGTCCATTTATCTTATATGGATTATGTTATGATGAAATGATGTTTAAGAATCTCATTTTATTTCATTGGTTATTCTGTGATGATTGATTTATGTTTTGTGGACATGTAAGAATTATTTATTTATGAGATAAGTGGGACATATATCTTCCTCCAATTAATTGGGTAAATATTTATATCTCATGATATATACATTAATCTAATGTAAAGTGAATCCGGTTTAGTAATGCAGGGTAGGAATGACAAGTAAATTCGGTTCAGTAATAAATTTCTAGAACGACAAATAAAACTGGTTCAGTAATGGACTATGTCCACTTTGATGGTCTTGGAATAAATTCCTCTACTAATATGGAAATAATATTATGTACTTAATTGTCTTCCACAATTCCATGTTTTATTACAATTATGTTTTTATCATGGTTAATGTTCCTTTAGGATCCATGCCTTACGTACTGCCAAGATTTATTTCATGACCCACGATTTATATGTTTAAACATTATATTCATGTATTTACATTTATTGTTTTATGGTTTGTTTTATGTCTTCCATTTTTACCCTTACCGAGCATTTTATCTCACCCTATTTATGTTTTATTTTCCCCTGGATATAAAGAAATGTTTTAGGTAGGAAAATAACAGGGGGAGATATTTATGGGAGATGTTAATGATATTTCACCAAGTTAGAAGATATGTTCCGAGTTTCAAAATACAGTAAACTAATATGACCATTGTGCACCTATTTTTATCATATATTAAGTATTCCACAAAAGTAATGTAATTTCAATGTACAACAATATTGGGTTTCTACAGTTGGTATCAAAGCAAAGGTTTAGTCAGCCTTTGGAAACTAGGATGCGAAAATGTTAGTAAGATCCCTAGAGATATTTCTATGGTATGTCTAAGGATGTCCCTAAGGGTATGTCGAACTATATATTATAGTTATAAAATTATGGTAACGATCGTGAATAACCTAGGATTAAACATATAATTTTAGATATGTAAATTACTCACCGTGATAATGTTGGTTTCCTAGTATGATTTTTAAATATCACATAGTTCTTTTAGGTTTTTAGATAATGGATGGAACCTGAAAGAACAATGTTAATGACCAATGCATCGAGCAGAGCAATTATTGTCCTCCTGGACAACCAATTATTATAGGAGATAGAATGAAAAATATTATTGAAATACTTACATAAGCTATGAATAATTTTAGAATCCTAAATGACCAGAGAATGGAACAAAATTCTATTGAGTCCTTTATGAGCCAACATCTACCTTTATTCAATGGGACTTCTGATCTATATGTTGCTGAAAACTGAATTAGTACTATTGAAAAGGATATTTTATGTCCTTTTCTATTTGGAACATGAATAGGTAATCTTTTTATATAATTTAGATAGTAAATCAGACTAGTGGTGGACTTTAATTAAGAATACAAGGCCGCAAGATGAAATTGAATCCATAGAATGGGATGAGTTCAAGAACATGTTTTTCAATAACTAATTCCATTTTATTCGTCAAACAAAGACGGTAAATGAGTTCCTTGGGCTTAAGAAAATGTATTATGAATCTTTTGGTATATACAAGGCGAATTTTACAAGGCTTGCATGGTTATTATGGCTTTACCATCCAACTTAAAAGTTAAGATGATCAATTCTTCAGTGGCATAAAACCAATTATTCGAATGGAATTATCTATAAGATATATCCATAACTATGGAAATATTGTGTGTTCTGCTATCAAGTTAGAACTTGTGGTTTGTGTTACATACCCATCTAATTGATTTGATATGAAATAAAAGATGGAGTTCAAGTAAAAATTTCAATACAATAGTGAAAAAAAGATTACTGTTTCTTTACAATTGATTTGTAGAAAGAGGAGTTGTTGAGATTGTATTAAAGGGAATAGAAAATGTTTCATGTGTGGAAATAAGTTCATCTATCAGATGAGTGCCGACGTAATGGAATTTTTTTTCTAATGATGTGAATAATGAAAATACTATAAAGAATGCACCACCAGTACATAAATGCTATAAGTGCAAGGAAATGTGGAATTATGCCAACCAATGACCTAATCCAAGAGTAAATGATGATACACATCCAAAAACATATTATAGAAAAAGACAAAGGGAAGTCACATGTAATCATTTTTGGTGATGTTGAGTATGAAAACAAAGTAGTGGAATGATTAAGTGTTTATGTAATGAGATTTCAAAATAGTGTTGTCGAATATCATTAATAGTATTATGGAATATTTTAATATCTACGCATTGGTATATTATGGTTTTCCATAATTATACGGTACTAGTAAACATAAAAAGTGATTACAAAATTTTTCTAAAGCACATGATATGACCATAATGAACTGATAAAGAGATAATGAGATGTTTGATAATATTAATGAGCTCATGAATGATAAAAGGACAAAGAGATATCATGGTTTGAGTATATATAATTTTTTTTATTTTGGTATGTGGAAAGAATTAATTTTGAAATAATTCAATTTTCCAATGAGGTTCTACGGTAATTCATAATTAAGGTATCCACATGTTTGGAATTTGATAACCATGAACTACCAAATGAGATATGTGTGAAAATTGGTAAGTCAATTTAGTTCACCTCTTTCTAATGTTTTATATATTGGAAGGATTGTAATGTTATCCATTTATGGATAGTATATGTTATTTTATGATTTAAGTTTGTTATATTAATGTATTATCTCACTATAGGCGGACATATACTTATTTTATAACCTTTGATATAAATTTTATTGAGAAAGATTGAATGTCTTATCCTTATATCATGTTTTCTACTAACACATCAAAAATTAAAAATTCATCATAATTTCTTTAAATTAGAGATTATATGGAAACTGTTCAAGTTATGACCAATGATAAGATTGTACCGAAATCAAGCAACTATTTCCAATAATGTTATTCATCTTTTGGAAAGGAATCTTGAAAACAAAAAATGTTGACAGAGTATTTTCTTGTTTGATGAATCAAATGATCCCTTAAATCATTGAATATTATTATATTTTCTAGTAGTTAACTTTATCCAAACCTTATTCTCTATCACTATCCATCAGAACATGATGGTAAGATTCCTCTTCCATATCCAGGTTTTCACTTCCCACCTATGTTCTCCTATATAAAAACATAGTGATGAGTTACATTAAGTAATAGTTTTGTTTCTAACAGTCCTTTTTAAAATGATGTCTTATTATCACTTTTTACGATGTGGGGTTGCATGAAAAACACCCTCCAGTAAAAAACTATTTATAAATCTGGTGAATTTTGTGGGTGAAACTCATTTTGTGGGGGTAGAATGTAACACCCCGAGATTTTATGAGATATATTCTTTTTTAATTTTTTTGATGTCTTCTTTTGTATGCTATTCTATGATTAGATTGAGCTATATGAAACACTGTACTATCTTATAATATACGCAACAATGTACTTGGATTCTGTTGCACACAATTTCAAGTACTTTTGATATAATTTATTTCATCCAAAACTGAGTATAGATTTATTCCAATTTATAAATGAACTATATTTTGATTATTTTGTACACAACACCAAAGTAAGCTTTCAATACATGCATCACTGACTTGTCTCGCATTACATGCAAGAGTGACCTTCCTCGATAGCATATGTTGTATGCAATACAGGGTTTCAGTAAACAATAAAATATTATTAAAATATTATTATTTAATGGGTTATAAACTTGCAGTTATAAATATTATTAACCAAATTTGGAATTTTATTTAACATTATCATTCATCTAACACATGATATGTTTTCAAAATAAATTTTTTCCATAAAAGAAGATTTTTTCAGA
The DNA here is from genome assembly GCA_963277665.1 of Viscum album. NCBI lineage: Eukaryota > Viridiplantae > Streptophyta > Magnoliopsida > Santalales > Viscaceae > Viscum > Viscum album. Next base: position 864,237,741 of record OY728137.1, on the reverse strand, counting down.
AAAATACATTTTTACCACCTTTTGGGGGCACATCCATTTTAAATCTATTTTTTGACACATTTATAAGTTAAATTTTACAAAATAAACTTCTTCATTATAAGCAACATATAAACATTTAATTTGAATAATTTTTTTATATTTTTCTGATAACCTTCATATTTTGGTTAATAGTAAAAATATGCTAAATGTTAATTGAAAATTACTTTTTTCATCAAAAAAATTTATCTGGTTAAAATATATTATTGAATTGTTTTAAATTATTAATTGAATATATTTTTATATTTTAATATAATTTATTTTATTTTAATTAATTTTACATTGAATTCATATGTGGAAATATTTCAATATTTGGCAATGTTTTAAAAAAACATTTTTTTGGGTGAGATTAAATATAAATTAATTTCTAAAATATTTTTGTTTTTAATTTGGAAATATAGATTCAATATTTGGAATAATATTTTTCAAATTTTTTACATATGAACTTTTCATTTTTGGACATATTGAATAGTAACTTCAGAAAATATTTTATTTACCATTTTTAAATGGTAAACCTGTTAAATATGGGGTTAAATAATATTATAAAAATAATAAAACATCTTTCAAACATTCCATAATATTTTTGGATGAGATATGTAAAACCATGGGAATCATTGGGTCGATTTTGGGACCCCATGGATTCACTTGGATGTGAAAAGGACAAATTATAAAATTTAATTTAAAGTAAAAATAATTATAACCAAAACATCCATCTTTTACTAAATTTATTTTAATATGGGATTATATAATAGATAAATATTTCTAGAAATAGTAATTCAAAAGAAAAAAATATTTCCTATATCATGGTATTTTATTTTTACTTTTTATACATTAGATAAATATATTTATTTATGAAACAATTATAATGTAGTGATTACCTCATTAATTAAATATTCAAATAAATGACTATATAAATATTAATATAAATTTAATTGGAATTTTTGATTTCATACACGAATTTTATGGATGACATTGATATATTATATATGATTTAATGCCTTCAGTTATAAGTAATAATGTATTTATGATTTTTTAAAAAGTCAATTATGAATAGTTTCCAAAATTGGCACAATTCAAAACTTAAAACATAAAATAGTTTATTAAATGATATTAAATTCTTAAAAATAAAATATTCAAAAAAATGGTTAATATAAGTCAACATTTGTCATAAATAACTTTTATTGGGTCATATTACATGATATGTTAGTTATATTAACCCACAATGTGTAAATAACATGATATCACGGTAATATTAAACGAGGTAAAATAAGGGTAAAACAAAGAAGATAAGGATAAAAAAATATTCCAAAACATTCAGAAAATTATTTTATGATGGGTATTAGAACCAAAATCATCTTATATATGAATTAAATAAGTTTTCTACTATTTAAAATCTAATATGACTTTATAATAAATAAATATTTTTCAATCTTTTATAAACTGCCCCTCTCCTCTCTTATAAAAGGGCACCTACTCTCTCTCATCTTAACTCAATTATGAAAATTTAAACACATCCAAAATAAGACCATTTATCTTATAAACATTCCGAGTAACATTATATAGGTTTTTTATGCTCAAAATTTCAAATCTAGTGCCCTAATAAGAATTTTAAGGAGGAACATCAAGGAATTGGGAATCTCTTCTACCGATTCATTCAAATTTATTTCTTCTTCTATATTTTATTATTTAGTTGTTTAATTATAAATTAATAACATCAGTATCAATAATACACATATATGTTATTATAAATATTAAACAACCCTATTTCACCTTATATCTATCCAATGAAAAACAAAATCATCACGCCTGCGTAGTTCCGGCTTATCGTCTCCACACCGAGGTGTAATCTTTTTTTCACCACCACATTACTTGGTTGGGTATAATTGTATAAATAATAACTATATATGAATATTATAACATGATAATAATTATTAGATATTATGCACCATCCACTTCAATACCATTTAACAATTCTAGGAATGATATCATCGCCCATGCGTACGTACAACTTACTGTTTCAATGACGCGAAGAGATTCATTCCCCATGATAACCATTAAAAAATGATTATAAAGTATATAAGATAAATAATAATGAAATTTATGACCTATTAATTATAATGAGTTCATGTGTATATATATATTCTATTTACTTACTTATATTCAATTCAATAAGGAAATGAAAACAACGTTCATGCGTACGTACCGATGACCATTTCCATGAATGGTGTATTCATTTTACTTTATATATATTATATAGATATATTTATATACTGAATATATGTTATTTATAAATCATGTCTCACATTATAGAAATATCTAAATCATTATCTATGTTATAATATCATGAATAACAAGTCCAAACTCGTACGATAAATAAAACGATTATTAGGAAAAAAGTTTATTAATCACGGGTTTGAAAAATGAATGTGTAATATAATGTCATTCGTAAATCATATATGATATGATAAATATTATTATGCTTCTATTACGTGTTAATAATATTTTTATACCCACCATACAAGAGTTTTGGACATATACAAAAGAAATTGGACCTTAGGTAAGTGATAATTTTACAATCTCATTTTTATCCAAGATTTCTTATAGGTAAGTATTTACTGGGGTTACATTTATCATCCATGTACATGTTTTCTAAAAATGTTTTCATTAAATTTTTACTATTATTACTTGTATTTATAATGTAATTTTAACCCATTTTTACTTTTAATACATGGTATGGAAGGAATCATTCTTTTGTTTACCATATGAGGTAATTTTTTTGACTTTTTCGACAAAAGTACGAGTTGATTATTTGTGTTTAACGTATTTAGTATAAATGGATTTTAACGTTTTTTCACAATTATTTATTTCCATGAATAATCCTCTACAATATATCATGTTGATTTTGAACTAAATTATTTTCCTTTAAAATTGCGCAGCATTTTGAGAAAAGAAAACATTTTTGAAGAGGAAGGGATATTTTTCTGAAGAACTGTGTTCAAGTGTTTTATCAAAATTATTTTCCATCTAAGATAACATAGGGTTATGTCTCTATGCATATTATTACATTTATTTTATTGGATCTATGATAGATTAAATTTATGATTCTTATTTATCTTATATAAAATTTTTATGATGAAATGAGGTTTTAGAACCTTATTTTATTTCATTGGTTATTATGTGATAAATGATTTATGATTTATAGACATGAAATAATGATTACATTATGAGATTAGTGGTACCGATATCTCCCTCTAATGAATTGGGTAAATATTTGTATCTAATGAGATAGACACGACTAGAACAGAAAGTAAATCTAGTTCAGTAATGTAGGGATGGAATGATAATTAAATTCAGTTCAGAAATACATGACTGAAATGATTAGTAAACTCAGTTTAGTAACAGACTATGTCCACTATTATTGTCTTGGAAGAAATTCCTTGGATACTATGGAAATAATATTATGGGATTAATTGTTTTCCATAGTTCCATGTTTTATACCAATGCTATTTTTATCATGGTTAATGTTCCTTTATGATCTATTCCTTACGTACAACCAAGATTAATTTCATGACTCACGATTTTAATGTTTAAAATTTATGTTCATGTTTTTAGGTTCAAATTTTAGTTTTTTGTCTTATGTTCTCCATGTTTACCCTTACTGAGAATTTGAGATCAACTTTTATATGTTTTCTTTTCCCTAGGATATAAAGACTCGTTTTTGGTAGGAAAACAATATGGGAAGATCTTTATGGGAGATGTTGATGATCTTTCACCATGTTAGATGTTGTGTTCTGAGTATCCAAAGACACTAAACTAACATAATAATTGGGATTTTATTTATGTATGGTACTAATTATTCTTAAAAATTAATTTAATGTCCATGTATGTAAATATTGGGTCTCTATAATAGTGGAAAGTAATAACTCCTAGTCACACTTTGGTTGTGGGTTCGATTCTTGTAACTTTGTCCGATGCGATGGGTTGTCACACCGTTTACATTTTTCCCTGTTTCAAAAACTATATAATTCTAATAACATTAAAAAAATTAGATAAAATCCTTCAATAAATCCATAATAAATTTTAACCTCAAAGGATATATCAAACCTCATATTTTCATCCAAAAAATTTATAACCTATAATTTCTTCAAATTCAAGGATCGTATAACCCAAATTAGTTCCTTATAACTATCCACAAAATAAAAGATTATTCTTCATCAAATAAAATTTTCACATAACAAACTTCAGGGTTGCACATACAAGAGAAAATTATTTTAAACTAGTCCTATCAACAAATTAACATTAATACTTTTAAACATTTTGACACCCAGAATCTAACATAACTATTGAATTCCTAAAATATAGACTTCTAAATCATCATACATTCTTCATGATAATTTATCATTATTTTCTATATTATTATTTTATAGTTCATTTCTATAATCAAAATCATGAATAATGTCCTAAGATTCCACTAATGTCAAAACATGAGGTAAAAAATATTCCATACCTTTCATATGCCATTTTTTATTTCCACATCATCAATTGGAATAGAATTTGGAATTGGAAATCATATATTTGTACGGTCTTGTTGATCCCATTCCCAAAACTACTTCATTGTACATCTATATGAATAATTACCATGCACACAACATTTAAAACATTCAATTGGTCTATCAAAAATAACTTCATTCCCTTTCCTAGATCAAACTGAACGCTTCCTTTTTTGATGGAATTTTTATTCTTCATGAACATCACTATCACATCTATAACATCTTTCCATGCCTTTGAAAGATTTCACTAGGTGTTTCTTTCCACATCCATGATACATATGTTTTACATAATCCATCTTTATTTTTATTACCTAAACTTATATAGGGTATCGTTTCTCGCATATATGATTCCATATAGAAATCACCAAGTATCAAGTGGTAAATAATGCATCTAGATAGTTGGATAAGAATAAACTCAAAAATACTCATTCCTGCTCCCATTTATTTCAGTTTCTTATTCAGAAAACATTCACAATTTCTATCACATCCTTTGTTACATTGCATCATACTAGATCCAGAAATTTACTAAAAAAATGTCAGTGTGATTATATTAGTACAATCATCATATACTATCTAATGGGGATAGTAAACACTAATATATACTTATTCATGTTATCTTATAATAATTTAATTTATCTAAAATAAATATGACTCTTTCTAATATACTAAAACAAAAATGGTCAGTGTGAGTATATCAAGAAAATAATTATATACTATCTTATGAGGATGTTAGACAAAAAGATATATTTTTTCATATTATATTATATTCATTTAATTTATCTAAAATAAATATGACTCATTTTAATATGCTAACTAATGTGGTTACAGAAAACATTTCAGTTATGATTAAATATCTCTCTATCCTCTAAAGGCATCTAAACAACCTCTAATTCTAACTATAAGGCCCCATCCATACACATAATATAATCATGAGTTTTGACAAGAATTCGACATTGAAGATATTTTATGTTTAGTGTTTTAGAGAATTAGGCCATAACATTAACATTACCACTAAAATATTACAAATTAGATGCTTATACTCTAACTAATTTTTTTCACAACAATAAAAATCATTATATAAAAAGAGAATTATTTTCTTGATATAAATCTTATTGAATTATTCATTTCTCTTACCATGCCTTATACCCTGTGAAAAACATTTCAAAAAAATGGGATGAGCGTAAAAAGCGAGGTATGGGTTATAAAAAATTGAATGAAAACATTAGTCCATCATTACATGTGAATCAACGAATTCATACTTTTCACTCATAAAACCTAACCTCTTTAACATACCTCATGAAATAATAATATATATGAATAACACACATTAATCGTAAATCATAAAGATTACTTGTGGAATCCACAACATAATTACATTGTAGATTTCATGGTTGTATATGGAGTTACGTTTGGAATACCATCCTTATATATTCCCTAAATCTCTTAGTATAAACATTAATGTTTACCACATTCATGTTACCCAATGCACTAGATAGCTATCTCAGGCTCACCCACCCTAGGTTTATCATAGAACCACCCATTCATGTTAACAATTCCTAAGAACCAAAATATACCCATAATATATTAACCAAGTATAAGGGAAAGATAACATTTATACATAGGAATCACAATATATCATTTCAAGAAATTGACATAATCAAAACAATTTTCAAAAAAATATATGTAAAAGGGTATATAGTATTTATATTAAATTTATTAATATTATGTATTGTTAGTGAAGTTAAATATCATATAATACTCATGGCGATAGAAAGGTCATTGTCACCGTGTACATTAAATAGAAACTTTTTTTTCATTTAGTAAAATGCTTTATAGAAAAATTTTCTATTGAAAACAATTGAATTGAATTAAATGGAAAAATGGTATAATTATACACCATTCAAAATAGTGTCATGTACAAACCAAAATATGCCTCAATGAAACGAGATTAAGACAAAGTCCCTTACAAAGATCATTTTTTAATAAAATCAATCGGGTATGTGCATTCACTATAAATACAAATAAATAAAGTATAAATACAACGTATGATATCAATATTTATTTATGACATAATCATAGAACTCTATAATCAATAAGTATTATATTAACATAAATAATAAAAATTTCTTTAAGATGTACCCTTAAAAAAATTCAGCAGCCTAACGGTGTCACATAAAAATTCATAAAATGAGTTGATGAGAGAGAAAATGGTCTCCCATAACTTTTTCATAAAATGGAATGAAAAACAGATATCTAATAACATATCCCAATAGAATAAAATTGATATTAAAATACATAACATAAAATAAGTATTTGACTAAAAGAGGAGGGTGAAAGGATCCCTTACCTTAAGTCTGATCATCACGTATGTTCCTTGTTCATCCTAAATAATAAACTAAAATTAATTTATTCGTGGTTCAGAATCTTTTTCAGGTTAATTATTCTATTTATATAACTTATTACCTCATTATAAACATTACATAATTATTTAATTTAATATTGGTTGTTTTGTCGATGTTTAGTACTTGAGTAGAAAATGATCTTTTTATAATTACAATTTGTCCATATGGTCAAAAGTAAATTATCTCTATAATGGTATTGTTTATTTGAATATAATATATACCATTTATTATTTATTTATTATAGTCCATAACATTTGGTGATAACAAATTAAATTCACCATTCATGGAGACGGTAAGACATACGTATGGATGAACGCTTCTTTCATTTATTGGTCATATTAAAGAAATGAGAACTAAATGATAAAAATGTATATTATAATTTAAGTGTAATATAATATGATATATATATATATATATATTACACAATCTCATTAAATCTATCCTTTATATGTTCCATGTATTCCATGAATGAGTCATATCATTCTGAGGGGGCAGTAGTCCGCACTTCCTCAAATGAAATTATAGTATTTACACATCATTAAAATCATAAAGGTATGTTTGTAAATAGAAATTACCGTATCAAAAAGAAAATATAAATATATTATATATCATATAAAAATATATTTCTATCATAATGTCCACCACGAGAGGTGGTAGGTGAAAATGAAACAATCATCCTTTCGTGAGGCAGGAGTTCACCACACACCGAATAAATATTTTTTTATCTATTAGATGGAGTTGTGTGTAATTTTTGTTCAAATACATATCATAAAAAACCTTTTATAATGAAAATATTTTTTTTATAAAATAATTGAATAGAGGTTGTTCAGTGGGTTGGATAAGGAAAATAAATGAAAGAAGCCTGAGAGAAGACATAACCTTAAATTGTGTACCTCCTATTTATTTATGCTAAAAGGATTTATTTAATCGAATTATGTAAAATGTGAGGATTCAAGGAATAATATAGGTATTTTGGAAACTTATTTTTTTAGAGGTTGGATGAACCAAGGGGCTTGATAAGTGTGATTAAGTGTTATAGGTGATTATCTTTTATAAGAGAGAGGATGAACACATTAGGAAGGTATTGAAATATTGTTTTATCAGGAAATTATTTTCTATTTTAAATGGTCCCAAAGTAATTTATTTAATATACAAGATGTCTGTGGGTCTCAAAACCTATGTACCTATAGGTTTTAGATTGGTCAAGGTCACAAATTTATCCTTTTATTTTAGCTTTAACCCTTAGTTTAATAATTTAACTCTTACCATGTCTTCTTGTAAATTCATAATATATGGTTAATATAGTAACAATAAAATGAGAATATAACCTACAGTGGTTAATTAATGAAATTTTCTGCATTATATAAGTTATTTAGTCGAATCATTATTTTTAGGACTATTATATCATTTAATAAAATATTATTTATATTAAAAACTCATTTATGACATTTTTTATTCTATTCATATCATGACGTTAAAAAATCCATAACTACTTTATTTTTTATAACAACCTTAATTAATTAAAATATTAAAAGTCATAATATTCCCTAAAATTCATTTATGGTAGAAAAAGATTCAATATAAAGTTAATTTAATATTAATATTCTCATTTATTTAAATCATTCATTAATAAGGATGTCACAACATCATCATTGTGTCATAAATAAATTCATTTATGTGATTTATAAAAAGTATAAATAAAATATCATGATGTAGTAAATATTTTTATATTTATAATGAATATTTATTGTTGAATAGATAACTTATATAACCCCACATAAAGTTTTTTCAGTAAAAGATATGTGTGTATGTTATATTTTTCTTCACATTAAATTAATTCCTATAAAATGCCATCTTTCACATCAAAGTGATTCAATGGGGTCCCAAAATCGACCCAAGGATGCCCATAGTCATAAATATCTCAGAAAACAGGATTATGACACATTTTATGGTAATATAATATTATGATAATATTATTTTTGCACCCTTAATTACCAAATTTAACCTTTAACCATGGTAGATAAAATAATTACTCAAGTTACTGTTCAAAATGCCTAAAAATAAATGGTACATATATAAACAATTTATACCTCATAATTCCTAAAATGGAATCCATCTTTTCAAATTCAAAACACAATATTTCACAAATTAATTTATAATTATTTCCTGTCGTCGAATCCAAAAGGCGGGTTTTAAAAAGTAATAACTATCAAAAGATTGGCATGTGTTTATAAAAAATTTAAAATGAAATAACATCCAATGAACAAAATTGAATTAAATTATAAAAAAATAATCCTGTAATATATAAAAACATATCTAAAAGAAAATATAACTATATAAATAAATTAGATGAAAATGATTTTTTGAATTAAAATGCAGTATTTTTCCCTATACATTAAAAAATTATCTTTTCAATATAATACTAAAATTTCATAAAAAGTAAATTTTTATGATAAAATTCTAAATAAAAATTTAATTTTGTAAATGGAATATATATATATTAGTCAAACACTATATTTAAAAGGGTTCTTCATCAAAAAGTTATATAATGACCTTATTTAAAAATATTATAATATTTTATTCTTCAAATCACATTCATTATTATTTTAAGCCTCTAAAATTTATTGGATAATTATTAAGAAATTTAAGAAAATGTATTATAATATTTTATTTTGTTCTGTTTATTTCTTACAATACAGCGTCTAGCCATTTACTACCATTTAAAATATTAATATTATTATATTATTTTTCGATATAACTCAAAGTTGTGTGAAACATAAGATTTCAAAGAAACTTCTTGTTTTGTGTTTAGTATGCTATCATAAAAATTTCCCTCATTAACATAAAATTAATATCTTATTCGTAAATATTAATATATATGAAAATATATTATTCTATTAATACTTTGGTGGTTACAATATATAAAAAGTGTCTTCTTGTAGCTTGGCTCTATTAAGAACATTGTATCTCAAACCATTTTATCAAAAATCAATGTGAGGAAACCCCCTAATCTAATAACATAGCATTGTAAATGACATATTTGAGGTCCATCATAGTTCCAAATATGATGGAGATAATAATTGGGGCATCTAATATGACCTTTTTGGAGTGATTTTACCCAATAAATAAACTTTAATAAGGTGTAAAACATATTTAAAAATTTAAGAATGATTACTCGGTATATCTGAGGCCTAAACACAAACCCAAAATATGTTTTACAAATATGAATAAAAAATGTTATATAATATTTAATTAAATATACCACTTGATATAGGAATAATAGAAAAATAGAATCTGGTATTAGAATGTTCAACTTGACTGATATGAAAGAAATAAAACCAAAAATAAAAAATAAAACACGATCTAAGCTCTATCTAACTCCGTGAGTCACCATATAATTCAATAACAAGACCATTAATTGTGTAATAATAAAATATTCCTAAAATATATATGATATAGTGTGGTGAATTATAGATAAATTCATGAATAAAATCGAAATAAAATATGTATGAAAACAGATCCATTGGGGTGTGTAATTATTCCCCCATCAATTTTTGTCTGTTGGTTTCTAGAAAAATATAACATATTTAAAATTTTAATTAGGAATACTAGATAATTTGAAATTGGATTTATTTTTATCATATGTTATAATCCTTTTCAGATTTATACATTAAAAGACTTTGGATAAAAATTTTCTATAGATATTACATTAGATGTATCTAAGGGGGACTAATGAATTCCTGAGAAACTTTTGTCATTTCTTCATCTTTATTTTCTATATAATTTGATATGCCTTAATTATTTCACTATAATCTATATGAGTTCTTTATTAACTATGTTTGGTTGTTTTATATTTATCTTATGTAAAAAAATAAAACTCTTTTAATTTTGAGCGTGAATTTATTTATATATATATTATGTTTAAGTGATATAGTAAATATTGAGGAATTAATGGATTTTCTAGTAATATTGATTGAAATTATTAAAGTCATTAGTAGAATTACTTGGTCAGTGATGTTTAAGAAATATTGTATATAAAATTTCTGATATTTCCTTATATGTCGATATACACAAATTTTATGTTGAGTGTGATATTCATACAAGTAAACTATGACCTTTTTCAGTCCTCAATGAAATTAATATAAAATTGTTGTGATTTTTCTTGTAATGGTAGATACTATGGATTATCAAATGTTATATATTGCGATTTATGAATTAAAAAATGAGTTTCTTGATGATTTCAAAATAGAAGTACTAATGGGGTATATTGTATTCAATATTTACCTTCTTCCTAGAACACATGTAATATATTTTATATCTTATCACTTTCACATATAGAATTATGAGATCTGTTTTTTTATTTGATGACCTATAGAAGAGGATATTTATTCAATAATTTATTTCACCATAGGTTTAACTAAATCTATTACCCATGAATATTTATGGTAGTTCGTGTTTATACAAGTACTGTTAGATGTTGAATCATTATATAACAAAAAATAAATACTATTTAACTCAAATTTATGAATTATTTAATTAATATAAGGGGTTGAATTTTGTTTAATGATTTACTTCAGATTAATAATTTTACAATTCACATTTTTTCTATAACTATATTGAATAACATGTATTACACCCAACACAGAATGAAAATTAATAGAAAATTATTTAATATGGAAATATCTCTACAAATAATGAACATTAATACATTATAATAATTAAATATGAAACAAAATTATAGACATTCCAAGATTAATAAAACCAAAACGTTATTAAAAGGTTGTGAAATTAAAATATTCATCCATAAGACCTTCTTTGATGATCAAGCCAAATATTATAACTATCGAATGAATGAAACATAATAGGAGTGTGATAGAAATGTTAATAAATATATGAATCATTAAAATGAATGAATTATATAGATGTATATAAGGTTGGTAATAAAGATAAAATATGTTATATGATCATCATTTTAATTTGGAAATATATATGTTCATTGGTAAAACATATGACCAATTATTATATTCAAAATGTAACAATGGGAATATAAAACCTTTATGAGGATGAATAATACATTTTTAATATTATAATAATAATTTATTACAAATATTTGACATAAACTCCATAAATATTGACAGATAATAAATCTATATATAATCAATTTTTAATTAAGAAATAGTATTTTCAATAATAAAATGTATTTTTAATTTATTATGTACTTCAATTTTAACTATATTAATATAATATTTATATCTTAAAATTAATAATATGAAAAAATTTATGTAATTAATTCATAAAAAATAGCTTGGAAGATAAATATTATTTAAAATAATAATAATTTACCATGGTGAATTCTGATAGACGTTGGTAAAATAAAAAAATAAAAAAATATTTTATATAGAAAATAAAATGTATAAAACTGTAAAAATTAAAATTGTATTTGATAATTGATTAAATATATATCCTCCTACGGTTATTCATGTTATGTGAGATATTCTATATTAAAATGAATTTAATTAATAATTGAGGAATGATGAATTTTAATTGTTCATAAAAACGTTCATAAATAAAAGGTCCCTCCACTACTCATTGAAAAAAAATTATCATTCATTTTATTCATTATTCAATTATAATATTTATTTTATGAAATTAAATTCCAATATATCAGTACACTATATTCCAATAAAGAGGTTATGTCTTTCACAATTATGGAATCTACTATTAGGATTGGATCTATTGAAGTATGTATCATTCTATTATCAATATTTTTCGTTTACCATATCATATAAAATATTATTAAATATCATTTAATACTCTAATTATGTATTAACAACAATATTATGATTCTATAAATATGATATTACCATAAAATAACTTCACTCTATTATTTATCCTTTTGAATATCATCGATTAATTTGGTTTGATTTTATAAATTTCATTAAAAATGTTATACTATCCATATAATATCCAATATGTATAAGTTTAAAAACATAATGGATTGTGATATAAGATATAAATGTTTCGTTTCTTTTCTAAATATGGTTCAATAATGGTGATACAAAAATTACTGATTATTATATTGTATCTTGTGGATATCAGAAACATTACCATAAAAGTGAACCTTGTGAATTCCATTATTTCAGACTATGATGCATTATACATCAAATGAACATATTAATGTTTAAATAATTATAATTAATTTAATCAACTAGATTTAATAATATAGTAATGATAATCTTATTATCATTGACATTGTATTAACATCGACATATGAATGTTCATGGGAAACAATCAAAACTACATACATATAAATATGAAAATAAATTATAACTAACTAATATAAATGTAAAGAATAAATATAATTCAATAGATTAATATTTTTTATACATGATTAAATTCATAAAATAATTGATTAATGTGGATGTTTTCTTATAAATGTTGTTAAATAACATTTTATTAAATCATGGTAAATGGTTTGGGGTTTTTGTTTGATCACACTCTGAAATTGATATTATCTATGCATAAATATCCATTTTAGAATTCTCATATACTTGATCACTAAATCACTATTTATTTAATTTTAATATGTCTATTTTTTGGTTTATATTTATTCTTACAATTTCTAATCTCATTTTTCAAATATCACTTAGATGTATGTTTACTAGTATAATTTAACATATTACATATTTTCTATTGGGAATATTTTTCAAGAATATACATGATATTTATATTACTTCATAAATTCATTATTTATTCCTATCTGATTTTGTATGATTTTTTACATATATTTATAATGTATATTTACTTTTTTCAATTTCGTATAGGTAATGTTTCATCTCTAATCTAATATGTATATATCATATTTATTTAGTACTTCCATTTCCCTTTGTTTTATTTAAAACAATTGTTTTTATGTTTTCATGATTCATTAATGTAAGATCATTATGTATATTAACATATATAAATACAAGAGGGGAGAATTTTATTTTTAAATACATTCGTTTTTAACTTTAAAATCATTGTTTCACGAGTTCAAACAAATAATATTCACAAAACCTATTATTTATTTAAATGGTTATCAGGATAGGACCTTGGGTCTTAAAATAATAATTCCATAATCAAGTGGATTCTGATATGTAATTCCATAGGTCGGAATGAAAAATTCATTCTATGATAATAGTATATAGAATAATAATTAGTAATAAATTTTTACTTAATCAATGTTTAATCATATACACGTAGAAACTATATTAGTCAAAGCAAACACAAAAAGAATCACAACCACAACAGTTATGATATATCATAATTATATGAACGTAATGATTATATATTAAATAATATACAATCATAATTACAGTAATATTGAATTCATTGAATAGTACATAGTAAAATAATTGAATCATAATCAACGTTTTTACTAAAAACAAAATACTAATAGAAAGGTGAATATGAAAGTGTCACATTCAATTACACACAGTGGAAATAAATGACTCTTGAAAATAAAGTAATAAAAATTAATCCACTTCTATTATACCAAAGAGTAAGTTATACAATATCCTTGGATAAAGGTCTAGTATTTTATACATACAAGAAATTTTATCTTTACCTAAACAAGGTAATCCCTCGATATGATGATCAGTGCATTTTTTTATCCATGCGATCCCTCGATATGATGAGTAGTTTGTCTCCTTATCCTCATGAACCCTTGATATAATGATCGGATTCTATCACACTATCCATATATACTCTCAATCAATATAATGATCAGATTTTTCTTATTATCCACGTAAGTCGTTGATCAATTTGATGATTGGTCTCTCTGTCTTTATAGCCTATATAACACCCAAAGTAATTAAAAATAAATTTAATTAATTACATGAAAAAATGAGTCTCTTCATAATGGACCAATTTTTACAGATATTATTATCAACTACCAGTTAAACATTATTTTTCAGCTTCATTGATTTCAATTTCAAAAAAAGGACTTCTACAGCTGTGATTAGTAAGTTATCTAGTGTCTTATAAAACACTCATGTATTTTAGTGAATAGTAACATACCCTTGTAAATAGTAATATTAATTTTAATATTTCCCTTATGAATAGTAATTATTATTATTATTATTTTCACATGGTTTTAAGATAAAAATATGTTGTTTAATGTTTCAAGGTGGTATAAAATTGGTTATAGTTTTAAAATTGTAATTTTTGAATAAATTCAGATATTGTTTAAAAATTTAATGAATCATATTTAGAAAATTATTCTCAATAATGGATTTAATTTATGAATCCTAAATGTCTAATAATGGTTAGTGTGATTTTTTTCAGTTTTTCAAAAATACTAGATTTTTTTGAATACTGAAATACAATAATTTAAAAAATATGATAAATGAATGAATCTATACATCGTCCTTGAGTTGTTGATGATGATGATAGGTATTGGTTCGAACTCAGATGCACTTATTGTTGTTTTGGGTCACATGAATCAAGATTATTCATATTCGTGAGAAAATATATAAAACTAATGATTGAAATAATATAAACCCCTCCCCTCATCCACTATAAATACCACCCCCTCTTCTTCTCACACCTTTAAAGCTTTGATAATTGGGTAAATTATTCCAAATACCCATCCAAAGGCTCTTCCCATCATCCAAGACTTTTTGGTCTCACCAAAAGGCCTATACCAAAGGCCTTAAAAAGTTTCTCAAGGAGAAGAGATAATGAGGTAAAAATCCTCTTTCATTTTCTTGTGTTTTTTTAATTCCTTTTCATTACATAAACTCTTTTACAATCCCCTTATCCCAGAGTAATGAAAGCTAAAAAATCTTATATATTCTATATTTTATCATGTATATTGAAAAATTCCTCAACTTACTTCATATCCTCTCCCTTTTTAAAAACAACATCTGTGATGCGTCGATTTACCAAAATCATGGATGATGTGTTTTCAATTTCCATTACATCCTTCGAAACCTGTTATAATACATTTTTAATGGTTGAAAAAGATTGTAATTTTTGTTATTTATCATCTTTCATGTTTTTTAGTTAACATATATACATAATATTATGTTATATAATGAATTTTTTTTGTGATTAGCAATGAACCACAAAAATTCTATAAACGAATATCAATAAATATTAATCTAAGTATTTATACTCATACCATAAAACCAAAATGATTTATAGAAAAAATTAATATTTTGGAAACGTATTAATTCCATTTAATCTCACTTCCAAAATTTAGTTTCCATACGATAAAAAATAAAATAATAATCCGCTATAGGAAACATGTAGAGAATGCACCTGAACCAATGAAAAGAATAAAATACTAACAATTAAAGTGTGAAATAATTTTATGAAATGATCATATAAGGTGTTATAGACATGGATATGTTTTTAAGATATTAATAAATGTAATTTTACTATTATACATGATTTTTGAACACATTTTAAGTAAGATAAACCTGAGGTAAGGAAATTTATAACCCAAATTCCATTATTTGGGTTAACTTTCTATTTCATTAATTATTTGGTATTAAAATTGACTGTGTGATGAATGTTATTTATATTATAGTTAATTATGTGAATTTATAGTTTATATAAATATTACATCCAATATATTAATTCTCACATAAATTATATGATGTTTCTAAGGGGTTTTTCTTCTTAAATCCTCTTTTAAAATTTTATGTTATAAAATTCAAAAGAAATGCTTTTATGTAATTATTCAGGTTATATGATTATGTTTAGGTTCATTGGAATTGTTTATAATGACAATTTTGACCTATATCTCCCTATAATTCATTGTGTATGTGAATGTTGTAGGTCAGCTATGTGTTTATGCCAAGTGGAACTGTGATGGTTATAGAATAATGTAGCCACGAGGGTTACATTGTAATGTAACCATGCATGTTACAAATCATAAGGTAGCTGATAGGGTTACGAGATTATATAATTAATTCACCAAGATACCTTTACGGTTTTATTTATGTTCTTTTTGTTTTTTTAAATCTCATTGAAATATCATGATTCACAAATTAAGTACATAGGTGAAAGGTATGTCTTTCAAAAAATGATTTCATATATTTTCAAGCATTCGTGGAAAAATGATTTATTTCCTTATTTTTATATCCCATAATAATCCTTTGGTGCTCATACAATTTGTTTAAATTATTTTCATAGGTTATAAGTATTTTTATGATAATGAAAAAATCCATGTTAAATGTTATAATGATTTTTCAAAGAAAATATGTTTTATTTGAAAAGTTTTATATTTTGGAAGAAATGGATACTCTTTTTATTTTATATTCTCTCTATATATCTTGAATGTTATTTATGTATTTTATTAATTTTTTCTAAAAATATAAACATGAGAATATCCTCAATCTGAAAGGAAGTGAGTTCTTGACTAAAATCCACGATTATGTGACATAATAATGTCAGGGACTTATAGTTGGTATCAGAGGATGGGTTAGATAACATTAGGGGTTTGGATTCTGTTAAAAGAAAACGATAAATGATTTATACTCTATTTATAATTTTAAATGTTATATAATTTAATTATTACCATGTTTCATTCACTATGATATGTTTTTTAGATTGGTTTTCTACTGAAGAAACATGGAAGTTGAAGTAGAAAGAAACATACACAACTATAGCCTTCTGAATCTATAGCCGGGAATGGTAGGGATTGGAACTGATTGGTTTATAACAATAATGGCTTAGCTGGCACAAAAAGTAAATGATGGACGCATCAATGAAATAGAACATCCAGAGCTACCACAAAAGAACATGACTATAGTGTAACATTTTATGTGGAAAAAACCTTCTACATTTCGTGGATCTTCGAAACTAGTAATGTCTAAATGATTGACTAATTACCTTGAAAATATATTCTATATTATAGGTTGTTTAGTTAATAAAAAGGTAATTATTTCCATTTATCTTTTTGAATGTGAAGCTGATCAGTGGTGCTCAATGGTGAGGAATATCAGGGAGAGAAAAGTGATTGATGCCTTCGAGTGTTATAAATTTAATAATATCTTTCTTGAATAATATTTTCCTAAGGTGCTTCGACATTATATAGAGAAAAAATTTCTTGAATTGAAGAAAAAATTGGACGATTCAGTAGTTTTTTATGAATAAAACATTACCCAACTGGAGAGGTATGCTCTAAATAGTTTTCTAGATCTTGATAGAAAAATCCTCCACTTTTAGTTAAGATTGAATCCATGATATCGAAGGGAATTGGATTACTGTGACTTCAAAATTTATGGGAAACATGTCTGATGTTTTGAGAGGGTAGAAATGGAGTTTTTTTATGTTCACGTACACCTTTAAAAAAAGAGAATAAGAGGTCTAGATGAAAAACTATGGGTAAGAATCAATAAAAGAAATTTGATGGTAAGAAAGTACAATTTATAGTCGTTAAAACGCATGGAAAAAAGAAACCCAGATAATTACTTACAAAAACTAGGAATTTTTTTGATGTGTTATGTCAATAAATATGGCCCGATATTGTATTGAAAATTATTCTAACACTTATCATAATAATCACACTATAACGTGTTTAATATGTGGTGAGATGGGTTATTATGCCAATGATTTCCCAAAGAGAGATCTGAATGATACAAAGAAACCAGAATATAAGTTTAAAGGTTTATTGGGATTCTTTGTGACTACATAAGAAGACATCAGGCCATCCAATAAAATTGTATTAATTACCTTGTTTGTTTACTCAGATTTTTCTAATGTTTTTTTTGAAACAAGGTCTAAGAATTCCTCTATTTCTGAGAAATTTTATGGAAAATTGGAAATTTCACTACAACAAATGAGACCAGAACAAATTGTTAAAACACAAATGGAGGGGGGAATATTATAGTAAAAAGGAATTATAATAATATTTCTTTGGAGGTTTGTGGAATGATTTTACCTGAAAACATTTTAGTTTTTTCTTTAGTAGAGTTTTATGTAATTATGGGTATGGATTCTCTTTCTGTTTATCATACTAACATTGACTGTAGAGCTAAAGAAGTTTCTTTTTGAAAGAGTTTTAGTTTACATAAAATAATGAGTCTATGTAATTTAGAATTATATTTCTCATATTGTTGTAAAAATGGAATTGTTTATATTAATGAAGTTCTAGTGATAAATGTGTATCTTTATTTCTTTCCTGATGAGTTACATGGTGTTATACCCGATCAGGATGTTGAATTCTCAATGGACATAGTTCTTGATGTCAATCCAATTTCCAAACCCCCATATAGAATGGAACAAATGGAACTTATTGAATTGAAAAATTAGTTGCTTGAGATTCTTGACCAATGCTTCATTCATCCTAGTACTTAACCATGGGGGGCCCTATTTTATTTGTTAAAAAGAAATATGGTTCCATGATACTTTTCATTGACTATAGAGCCTTGAATAAAATCACAGTTAAAAAAGTATCATTTACTCATATCAATGACTTGTTTGATCAGCTCCAGGGAGCATAGTATTTTATGAAGGATGACCTGAGGTCAGGGTACCATAAGTTGAAAGTAAAGGATGAAGGCATCCTAAATACTGTGTTCCGTAGTAGATATGGGCATTATTAATTTGTTTTTATGATGTTTGGGATATATTATACATATACATTATTCATGGATCTTGTGAATATAATATATCCAGAGTTCTTGGATTATTTTTTAGTTATGTTTATTTATGACATTATAGTATTTTATAAAAGTAAAGATGAGAATGGAAAACATCTATGGTTTTTTTTCAAACCTTTAGGGAAAATAAACTATATTTGAAATTAATAAAGTGTGATTTTTGGTTGCAACCGTTTTCATTCTATGGGAACATTATAAATAGGGATGGAGTAAAAATTGATCCTACCAGAACAAAAGTGGTTAATAAATGGTGAAGACCAACAAATGTTATAGAAATTTGATGTTTTCTAGGATTAGTAGGTTTTTGCTAACAGTTTTTTGAAAACTTTTCATGTTTATCTACACTTCTTACTATATTAACAAAAAAAGGGATTAAATTTATTTGGATATAATAATGTGATGTTTGTTTTCAAGAAATGAATAATAGATTGGTCAATTATACAGTTTTGGATATGCCTTCTAGAAATGGTGATCTTGTCACTTTGAGTGATGCTTCAGTGATGGGACATGGTTGTGTTCTAATGGAGAATGATCAGGTAATTTCTTATGCTTCTAGACAACTAAACTTTCATGAGGTAAATTATCCCACATATGATATGGAATTAGAAATTGTGGTTTGTTCATAGAATATATGCAGGCATAATTTATACAGAGGCAAATGTTAAATATATACTATCAATAAATTTTGAAGTATATAATTACTCAGAAAGAATTAAATAAGAGGCATAGAAGATTTCTTTAACTAATAAAGTATTATGATTGCATAATCAATTACCATCCTAGAAGATCATCCAATGTAGTGGATACCTTGAGTCAAAATCATCATGCATCATTAACCATTTTACATTTGAAAATGACCCCTTGATTAATTATTTGATTATTTTTGGCTTAGATGTTGTTTGTGCAATAAATACTAATGTTTTTTTTCTAGTTTCAGTGCAGTCCTCATTATCAGATATAATTAAGAAACCACAAAATGAAGACCTTGAGCTATAGAAAATGGTAGAATCTGTTAAAATGGATAAGTTTCTATTATTTAACCTTGATAAATATTGTGTTTTATGATTTTGAAAAATAATTAGTATCCATGTGATTCCTAGTGGAAGAATGATTTATTGTGTGATGCTCATAGTTCCCCATTCTTAGTTCCTCTGGGAAGTACTAATATGTATATAGACCTTCAATAGTATTACTGGTTGGATGGAATGAATAAAGATATTGAAGATTTTACCATGAAATTTTTGACATGTCAATAGGTTAAAAAAGAGCTACAGTTACACATGTGGGTGTTTCATCCGTTCCCATTTCGTGAGTGGAAATGAGAAAATGTATCCATGGACATCGTGGTAGGACTACCAGAGACATATAGATTTAACAATATGATTTGTGTGATTGTTGACATATTAACTAAATCCACACATTTCCTTCCTATTCAATATATAATTTCTTTGGATTAGCTTTCTTGATTGTACCTCACAGATTTTTTGAGGTTACATTGACTACCTCTTTCCATTATGTCTGGCCGGGATCCCATGATAACATATAATTTATGGAAGGGCCTTAAAATGTTGTTGGGAACGTAATTAAATTCTATTACAATTTTTCATCCTCAGTCAAATGGAAAATCGAAACGAATGATTCGGATTTTGGAGGATAAGCATCGAGCATGTTCAATGGACTACCAGTGAAGTTGTGATCAACATATTTATTGGTTTTTGTTTTCTATAATAATAGTTTTCATTAAAGTATATATATGGATCCTTTTGAGGAATTGTATCAGATGTGGTGTCGAACTCCATATTTTTGGATGATTTCAGGGAAAGGATGTTGATGGGACAAAAATTAGTAGTGTACGTGGATGAGAAAGTGAAGATGATCCAAAAACACATCAGGACAACTTAGAGTAGGCATAAAAGTTATGCATACAATAAGAGTAAAGAATTTTCTTTTAAGGTAGGTGAACATGTTTTTCATAGAATCTCACCATGGAAACGTGTTATGTGTTTTGGTAAGAAATTAATGCTATGTTCATGGTTCGTTTGATCTTATGAAATTGTTGAGAATAGTGGAACAATCGTTTACCAAGTAGCATTTAATCCATGTTTATCTTTGGTACACAATTTTTTTCATGTTTTGATTTTGAGAAATTATGTTCCAGATTCATCTCACGCCTTGAGCCTTGAAGTAGTTCATCTAGAAAATAACCTTTCTTATTAAGGGAAACTTAATAAAATTCTTGATCATAGAGATAAAGTATTATAGAATAAGATAATCCACAAGGTAAAGGCATTTTGGAGAAACCACATAATTGAAGAAGCAACATTGGAATCTAAAAATGCTATGAGGGAAAGGTACCCTCATTTATTTAATAATTAAATAAATTTTTTTGAGGACACAATTTCCAAAAGGTGGGGGGAATTCAACACCAGAAGGTTTTTCAATTAAATTTAATGTAATGCATGAAAAAATGATTCTATTCATAGTTGCACTTTATTATAATGTTATTGGTATAATCATGCCATAAAACATAATTTTGTGGCCTCTATGATTTTTAATTTTGATAAACAGATATCTACGGTTGTGATTAGTATGTTATTTGGAGCATGATAGAACCAAATTTTTTGTGAATAGTAACATACCCTTATTAATAGTAATATGGATATTAATATGACCCTTCTAAATAGTAAATCTTTGAAATATTATTATTATTTTTTATTAAGGTTATAATATAAGGATATCTTTTTTAATTTATCTTGGTGATGTAAAATCTGTTATATTTTTAAAATTGTTAGTTTTTTAGAAAATTGTGTTAATAAAAACAAATTAATCACATTTGGAAAATTATTTTCAAAAAAAAGAGTTCAATTTTGAATTCTACACATTGAAAAATTTTTAGGGTGAATTTTTGGTATTTTTCATAGATAAATAATTTTTTTTGTTAATAGTAAACTACAGTAATTTACAAAATACGCTAAATAAATGATTTTATTCATCATGATTGAGTCATAAATGATTTAAATTGACATTGGTTTAAACTAACATCCACTTATCATTATTTTGGGTCCCATGAATCAAGACTATTCATAGTCTTTTGAAAAAAATATTAAACTAATTATTTAAATAATGCAAACCCCCTTCTCTCATCCCTTACAAATACCACCTTCACCCCATCTTACTCTCACACCACTCAAATTTTAGAATAGTATAAATTTTTCAAAATACCTTTCCCATGTCTCCTGCCATCTTCGAATACCTTTTGTTCTCACAAAAGGGAAAAAGTAATGGCCTTAAGGAGGATCTCATTGAGAATATATCAAGAGGTAAAAATCCTCTTTCATTTTTCTGTTTTTTATTTTCAATTCCATTTCTTTTATAATACTCTAATCCCATCATGAAATCCAAGAGGCCTTAAAGATTCATAATTTTAAATATTATGTATTTTATCATGTTTATGGTAATATTCCTCAACCTACTTCATCTCCTCCCCCTCTTATAATCACATCGTTCATGATGTGTCGATTTACCAAAATCATGGTCGATGTGTTTTCAATTTTAATTACATCCTACTATACTGATATAAAACCATTTATATTGTTGAAATAGATTTTAATTTGTATAATATGTCGTATATCTTGTTCAAATGTTAAAATATATACCTAATAATATTTTATACAGTGAAACTAGTTCTTGATTATCAACGAACTACAAAAATGAACAAATAGGATATCACTAAATATTGATTTATCCTCATAAATTATAACCAAAATGATTTATTTTTTACTTTAATACTCTGGAAACATATTAATACCATTTCATTCCACATTTAGAATTTTATTTCCATACAACAAGAATATTAAATTCAAACAGACTATTGAAATCATGTAAACAACGCACACAAAACAGTGGAAGGAACCAAATAATAATAATTAAAGGGAAATAAGATGTTATAAAAGGATAATATAAGGTGTTATAAATAGTAATATGTTTTTTAAGATATTAATGACACACTTTTAACCATTATAAATGAGTTTTAAACACGTTTTAATTAATATGAACTTGAGGTAAGAGAAATCCTTAACTAAATTTCCATTCTTTTGGGTAACCTTCTACTTTATTATTTATGTTGTGTTAAATTATTTGTGTGAGTAATTTTGTATATATAATGTTTAATTATTTGAATTTATAGTGTATATACATTTTCTATCCACTATATTATGTCTCACTTTAATTATATGATATTTGTAAGGGGGTTTTCTTTTAAAATCCTCTATTAAAATTCTGTTTTACAATATTCGAAAGAAATGTTTTTATTAAATTATTATTGTTTTATGATTATTTTCTAGTTTATGGTATTTGTTTATGATGAAGGTTGGTACTTATATCTCCCTCCAATTCATTGTGTTTGTGTTTTTTGGAGGTTGGTCATATGGTTACGCCTAGTATAACTATGATGGTTATACAATAAGGTAGATGTGAGGGTTACATTGTACGTTATCTATGAGGGTTACAAATCATAAAGTGGCCAAGAGGGTTACAATATTATATATGTAATGACCCTATATGATATTATAGTTAAACAAAGGTTCTTTATTGTTGGTCTTAGAAAATCCATCAACAAGATATTTCAAATGCATCAATACATGATCCAATATCGTAGCTCGTTTCAGAAGCTTCAATTTGACTAATTGTTGAGACCGAATGGTGTTATGGATTTGGAGTTATAGACATTCAATTTTGGGCTGGAAAACTACTCTGTGGAGCCCATTCCCAAAGCTCCCTCCGCGATCACGGAGCATGTGGAACTTGACTGGAACCTCTTCGAGCACCGCGAAGGCCATTATGGTAGCCTCTGTGACTATGAGAAACATGAGAGAACCTGACCAGTGCCTCTATGAGCACCAAAAAGGTTGATAATGGCCAACTCCGCAGTTATGATGAACTTAATGGAATTTCCTCTAGATGCGGAGCATGATTTCCTTTGTGGCGTCATTTTCTCTTCGCGGTGCACAATTGTACTTCAGGGTGTGCTCCTCCGACCTCCATCACATATAAATAGTTATCTAACCCCCATTCATAAACATGTTTATGCCTCCCCTACAGTAGTAGATCTCCCATTTCACAGTTTCCCGACCACCGCAAAGTGATGCCCTTCACAATGTGATCCACCCTTTCTGCAGGAAGGAGCTCCTTCTGGTTGCTCGATGCTCTGTGAAGCAATTTTTCTCTGTGAGACCCGGGGCTCCATGATGAACTCTACTCTTCGAGACCCCATGCTCTATTTTCACATTTCCCCCACAAAGATTCATTGAAAACCCCATGCTCTGTGAGAACATTTTGTTCATGAATCTACTCTGCGAGAACCCATGCTCCATGAGAACCTTTCCTCCAGAAATCTACTTCGCAAAGACCTGTCCTTTGTGAATCTCATAACATCATGCCCATTGGTCCATACCACAAGGGATGCAACCATGCTCCCCCACTATGGATCAGTGCTGGTCTACGGTCCTTGCCCCCCCAGCCTGATCCCTTCTCAACGATCACTGACCCCCATGAGAAATGGAGAGTCACACCATGAACTTTTCATCCCTAAATGTCAACATTTTTCATTTTTACCTTATGAGTATAAACCTTCCAATTATTGAATACCATGATTTTAGATACTCTTTCATGCACTATTAAATACCTTGAGTCTACATATTCCCCTTGGTTCCTTTCACAAGTCATGAGTTTAGATTCTCATCATCAATTCCCCTTATTACCATAAGTCGAACTGTTCCTCATGTAACTCATCCAAAACCTCTCACCTAACTTCTACACTAGGTTGAACAAAGAAGGGACGATCTTGTGTAATTACCAACACCAGCCATTGTTAGGAAACTTATTCACAATTGTCCTTTCTATATGACTATAAATGGTTGTCTGACATATCATTCAGTAATATGACACATCTTCCTCCAGATAATAGATTCCTTATATTCCAAGAATAAGATTCCAATAGTCATCTCTACATGGCTTTAAACTGTATCACACCCTATGTTCCAAACATAGGGTTCCTCTTTCTTTAAACAAGAGATTCCTTGTGCACCAAGAATAAGATTCCAACAGTCCTATCTATATGATGTTAAACTTTAGTACACTCTATGTGAAAAACATAAGATGCCTCTTGCTCCAAATAATAGATTTTTTATGCTCAAAGGATAATATTTTAATAGTTCTATCTTCATGACTATAAACTGTAGTATTCCATATCATTCAATAATAAGATCCCTCATATTCCTAATAAGATATTTCTTATGTGCTAAAATAAAGATGCCTCATTCCATGATTACAGTGGCGTAATTTCATGAGCACTGGAATATGTATAATAATTCCACCACTCCAACTCATGATTCATGTGTCTATTATTCATATCTTCATCCTATTTCATTTATGAAGGGACCCCCTAACTGTATGGTCCCATGCCGCATCAGCTCGCCTACCGTTCGTGGCCAATGCCCCGGAAGACATTGGAATACACTTCAATTCAGGTCCTTTGTTTCAAAAATGGTAAACATTCAACCATCATTTGTTTTACCACTATATAGTCCAACACGATATGGATGTTTTGATTCGAATATGTTCATCAATTATCCTCCATCGTCATACCACCCTCACAACGTTTCGAATGTCGAGCAAGTGATTCAGACTTTTTATCTCCCTTTGTTTTGAATGATTCCAATGCCCTTTGCATTATCCCGGTTGTGCACTAGTGAACATGTGTATACATTAATTATATTCATCAATCCAACAATAATTTGGGATTCCTTCATGGCCAAACATGTGGAAGACATTACGGGAAACTTCCATACGAAAGCCCCATCCACTATTTCCACTTCATAGCGGTACCCAGGCTTCTTCCATGCGTTAGAACTATTCAATATTTCCAATCATTAGAATAACCATGGAAAAATATTGTATATTTTTTATTTTCATAGCCATGCTAATGTGGGCCCCTAAGTGGATCAATCCACAACACCCCCTCACCACGGCATTGTCGGTGCCTTCCATTTACCAAGGGATAAAGGGTTCTAATTTTGTATGTCCAAGGGGTACAGAGTGAACCCACCTCGTTCGAGCTACAGGATGTCATATTTCCATGAACCATCATCCCCAAAACAGGATGATAAATTGTTTCCTCACCCCATGAATCATATGCAGTGTGCCTTGTCTCAGGAATTCCTTACGCCCGCCCATCTCCATGGGAGTGAGATCCTCCTCACATGGAATGAGATCCTCTTTTATAGAGTGTCTCCTATCTAGGAGGAAGGGAAACCATATTGGTGTAATCCCCTAGCCTTTATGACATGATTAATAACACCTACTCCTCCTTTCTTCTTTTGTGCCAGAGAATAGAGGTGAGAGGGGAACATGGAAGCTTTGTTATCCCATCCCTCTGTCTCTGAGATTTTTCGTCGTTGGGCCTCCATCATGGATTATGTCCCAATCTCCATCCCTCAGGGCTAATCACCACTTGTAATCCTCTATTTTAACTTTTTGTCACTTTCCATGTGTAAACCCCTATTTCCCATTTAAGCCGCTAACCATGTGCAAGCCCCACTCCACTTCAAACAGATGCACCTTTCCCGACGTGATCGTTATGTCTTTGCTACCTCTTGTTTCTCACACTAAGAATGAATCACATGGTCTTAGATTAAGTATCATCCATGACATACTTTATGGGATGCCATAGTGCATAATCCTCAAGACACCATTCTGAACTACGTGGACTTTGATCCTCTCCATGTAATGGTATGCTGGAATCCTCTATAAGGTCCAAGCCCAAAACCTACTTGTCTCGGCCACCTTTACATCAGTTACCCTTCGTCCCACGTGACATTAAACTACATCAACCATTTCAAACTATGTGGACTTTATTCCTGGCCAAGGCAAGGTACGTAGAAAGCCTCCATAAAATTTCAGCCCATTACCCATCGGTCCTGACCAATTCATGTTAGTTCGTCCTCATACTACATGATGTTAAACTGTACACCCCCTTTTCATCATGAAAGATGTTAAACTGTATACATATTGAACTACATGTGATTTGATTCTTGTATCCCAAACAAGTTATGTCAGAAGCCTCTCTGAGGTCCAACCATGATAGACGAAAATCTGTTGTGTACCTCGATCGATGGAAAACTGTTGTGTACCCCGATCAATAGCAAGTCGTTGTGTATCCCAATCGATGGAAAGCAGTTGTCTACCCCATCAAGTGGTAAGCCGTTGTGTACCCCAACCAGAGATAAAATGTTATTCCTTATCCAGCGGTAAATAATTGTGCCCCAACCAGCAGTAAGCTATTGTCAACACCAACCATCGGTAAGCAGTTGTACTCTATAATCAATGGTAAGCCATCATAGTTCCCTTCATTAGAACCCACATCTCTGGTCCATCCCCATGGATTTAGACCATCCCAGGCTGATAACCACAGGTAATCCCCAGTATATCATCGGGTTTTTATCCAATGCGTACACCCCAATTCTATATCCCCCATTCCTAACTATGTGGAAATTGATCCTTGTCTCCTAGGAATGGTACGTTTGAAGCCTCCATGAAGTCTAAGACCAACACCTACTTATCTCATTCCCTTTGCGTCAGTTAAAATTTTTCCTGGATGATGTTAAAATGTATCCACCAACCTGAACAACATGGTTTTTGATCCTTTCCTCTTATGCGTGGTACGTAGGAAGCCTCCCTAAGGTTCAATCCCGACACCTACTTGTCCTAACCCTTTTTCATTGGTTCAACTTCTTCATGTATGATGTTAAACAATATCCACCATTCTGAACTATGTGGACATTGATCCTTTCCAAGGAAAGGTACGTAGGAAGCCTCCCTAAGGATCAGGCCCCATACCCATTGGTCTTGACCACTTCACGTTGGTCTAACCTCGTCCTACATAACATTAAACTGTATGCCCCTTTTTCATCATGCGTGATGTGAAACGGTACCCATTTGAACTATATGGGCTTCGATCCTTATATATCATACAAGGTACGTTGGAATACTCTCTATGGTTCAACACCGATTGATGGAAATATGTTGTGTACCCCGATCAGTGACAAGAGGTTGTGTACCCAAACATGCGGTAAGCCATTTTTTTCCCCAGCCAATGGTATGTTATTGTGCCCCAGCCAGTGGTAAGCTGTTGTGCCCCAACCAGAGGTAAGGCGTTTTTAACCTTAACCAGTTGTAATAATCTATAGTCTGTAATCGAAGATAAGTTGATGTATTCCCCTTCATTGGAACCCACATCTCTGGCCTTCCACCTTAGGTGTCCCATATCCTTGCTGAACTATGTGGGCTTTGATCCTTGTCTCATAGGCATGGTATATATGAATCCTCCCTGAGTTCCAACCCCAATCTACATTAAGCTGTTTTTCCCCAATCAAAAGTAAGTTGTTGTGTTCCCCAATCGATGGTAAGCCATTGTGTTCCCCAATCAGCGGTAAGTCGTTGTACCATATCCATATGTATGCCATTGTACCCCATACAGCGGTAAGCCATTGTGCCTCATCTAAAAGTCAGCCATTGGGACCATATCCAACGATAAGCCATTACCATCCCCAAATTACGGTAATTAGTTTCAATATGAATAACATGGGTTTGATCCCGGCATACTAGACATGGTACGTAGGATGCCTCCTTGATGTTCAACCCCAAAATCTGGTAAACTTTACTATCTCCCCTGTTGGGACCCACATCTCTGGTTTTCCCCCTAAGCATCAGACCAACCCGGGATACTAACCATGCATAATCCCCAGTATATCATCTGGTCATTTTCCTATGTGTACACCCTGATTCTATACCCTTATCCTGGACTATATGAACATTGATTCCCCTCCTCAGGAATGCGTAGGAATCCTATCTGAAGTTCAACACCATCGCCCATGTCTCATTTTGGTATCTCTCTTGAGCCTATGTGTTTCGGGAAGGTCATTTCTCAACCCATAGGTTCCACTTCCTCTGGGTCCCATCCATACGTCCATTCGCATGGGTTTCCTCCTGAGGCACCCCATCGCCCCACCAAAATATGTGGACTTCGATTCCTTTGCATGGGGATACATATGAAGTCACTGTGAGGCTTAATCCTAACATCATCATCACTCTCATGTTAGATCCATCTCACTCTCCATCAACTCTCAAAAATCCATATCTATATTATTTCTCACTTGGGTCATCACATCCTGTGGAGATCATGCCACCCAATTTCTCACTGCCCAAAGCAGTAATCAGGTAACTAACTATGCATTAGCCCCAACATCATCGATCCCTCTTTGGGATGCACCCATCTTATCCACGCCCGTCAATGTTCTGATTCGTCTGATCTATCTATGCAAGACTTTTAATACGCTTCCTAAATCAGGTTAAACATGAGATGCCTTAGGAAATCCTAGGAATGAATGCCTTTTGGGTAACCTTCTTCACATGACATTAAACTCATGACATACCCCATGTTAAGAATGTGAAGCAGTGAAAACCCTCCGAGTCATGACTGTGGAATAAGATACCCTGATATCAACATGGGATGCCTCAAGTTCCGCGCCCCTGAGATGCCATATTATGAAGAAGAATACAAGTTCCCCAATTTCCACACATCCAGATGTGCCCCGACATTCCTGATGTTTTTATCTACTCCAACCAAAGTTTTCTTCCCTATCAAGACCCCTTAGAATGTCCTAACAGAAGCGGCGTAATTAACCAGCCTCCAAAAAGGTATGGCACTGGTAATGTGATTCAAGAACAATGCCTTAATCTTTAAGGGAGACCCAGACTAAGTAATGAGTTTTGAGGTGGAATCCATGGAAGGGGGAACCAAAATCCCATAATCTTATTTTGATTAAGGAGAAAACATCCCTAAATAATGGATTGAAGCCACCCACATTTAGAAAGAGAAAATATAAGGGAAAAGTCAGCATATCCTCTAAAATATAGATGTGCACCCCACAAAAATCTTTGAACACATTTATATTTTTTGTAAGTCTCGTGGAAATCTGTTGTTTCAAAAAGAAAGTAAATGTGGGTGAAATGTATGCCTTTTTGAATATTATTTTATACATTTACCAGTATTCATGGTATAATGTTTTCTTTCATTATTTTTATATCCCTTACTATTCTTCTTGTTATTTTCCCTAGTTCTTAAATGATTTTAACAGGTTATATGTATGTGTATAATTAATAGGGAATCCAAGTTAAATGTTATGTATATTTTTCAAAGACAAAAGTTTTTATTTAAAATGATTTAAATTTTCGAAGAAATGGATACTATTTATATGTACTCACTCGGTATAAATGTGGATTGTTATTTATGTATTATATCTAAATTTTCTAAAAATATAAACTTGAAAATATCCTCAATGTGAAAGGAAGTGATTTATTTACTAAAATTCAAGATAATGTAATGTAATAAGGTCGGGTTCTTAAATCCTCAAAATCCATCGAACATATTCAAAAAATCGGATATAATGATTACAACACAAAATAATCTAAACGATTAAGATGACTAAGAAAAATATGTTATTGTTTCCATTATTTAGAGCTAATTAAAAATATAATTTTTCAAATGAATTAATCTCTCCAGACTCTTCAAATGATCGTGTTTTTATAGGAAGGTCCCCAATAGTCATGTTTTCTTCCCAATGACCATATTTCCCTGAGTTTGTATCAATGACATAGGATGTTGGAACCAAAATTTCTATATTAGAATAAAAATATGACATTTTTTTTGTAAACCGTTTTCTATATAAAACGTATTTCAATATGATTGAAAATGTTTTCTATATTAAGAATTTAATCTTTAGCAAATCTGATGAATTTTCTTACAGAATATCATTATGAAAAATCCAATTTGTTTGAATTTTATTTTTATCAGTTCTAATATAATATCACATTGTTAATATTATCTTCATTAATAGGTTAATATAAAATTTATTTAATGAAATTTGATAATGTATGATCCGATTATTATCAGTTTTAAACTTTATATGATATTTTTAATGAATGAAATCAGTTTAAGTCTTAAAAAAATTTAGAAATATTTAAAATAATTATAAAAGTATGGGTTTTCATCAAAAACACTATAAAAAATACTTAGGATATATAAAGTTAGTAATCAACTTACTTTTTAAAGAGTGTTTGTTTTCCAAAACAAAAGAAACATTTGAGTCATAAAGAAACATTTTACATAATAATCTTCTCCATTTAGAAATCCCAAACCACAAGACATAAATAATAAATAACTTCTATAATCCTATGTTGTTAGCTTTTACGTACAACATATTCAATATTTAGATAATAAAATTTCTAAGAACATTTTTTTATGACTCATATAAATAAAATGATGAATACGACTAACTCACCCTTAGAGCTAGAAATCCCACTAAGGATGGTATTCTATTCATAAAATATATCTATCTCCCACATAAATAAATATCTACCAATTTATATAAAATTATACTAATATATTATTTTAAAAAATTAATGGGGAAAAGACTTCTAATACCTAAAAGGGTTATAGAATAAAATATATGAAAAAATTAAGCAATCTAATAATTCACAAAAATAATGATAGAATATTAAACCAATAGGAATTTGAAAAAATATTGATATTTTTGTATATGAATGGTAAAAATTGTTAATTTATTTCATCAGAGAATAAAATTCAAATTCAATTAAATTAATAGTTCAAATGGAAAAATTTAATCATTCTTTATCAACAATGATTTCACAATTGTCTTCAATTTCATGAACTCTTTACTTTCTTCTTCGATATTTTCAATAAATTCTCACTAAGATCGATTTTCTTTTACATATCCTATAAAATTCTTATTATGTCGGAATATTTTATTCTTACATATTAATTATTTCCTCTTAGCATTGATGTTTTTGAAAAAGATCATTGTTTAGCGTAGTGACATACTCATTATATTTATTAAGTCTACTTATCTAATAATAGAGAAATCATATCCTTCCACTCAACTCATTTTTAGTCTTAGTGATATTTTCTGTTTCACTCTTGAACTCTTATAAGAACATTACACTATTTTCCATTTCATTTTATAATTCATTGAAGGCCTCAGTAGACTCATACATATATATCATTAATTACTCAATATATTGAACCTATACTTTTATATCAGCATCAATAGTATGCGACCACTTCACAAAAATGATTAAAGCATTCTTGTTGGATTGAAAATATTACAAAATGAATTTTAGATCATCCTTATTCTGGAGAAATCTTTTAAATGATTCGTATTTCTTAATTTTCTTTTCTTGGACTAAGTCAATCATTGATTATATCGTCAAATAGTAAGGAATTGTTTCTTCAAGTCTCTATAATACCTAATAAATATAATGATCTAATAAAAATTATTGTATCTAACAAATCAAATATTTCAATCTCAGGAAAATTAGGATGAGTTGTTCCGTCTTCCACTTGTCTTCTTTTTCTGGGGCCAACTTTCATTAACATTGATTCCTTAATTCATTATTTCACCTGTTTTCTATTGGAAATCAAAATATTATTAACACTAACATCCATACCATTATCTACCTTATTAATTTTAGTATTGATCATATTCATACTTTTTTATTAGGATTGAGATTCTTGAACAGATGTGTAATTTTTTATGATATTTTGGATTTTTCTTTTTGATTACTTAAAGAAATGATTTTGCGGAATCATGTGAAGTTATGAAATAATGATAATATAATGGGATATATTCTTTATCAGAATTCATATTTTATTCCTCTTCTAATTATTCTTCTTCTAATTATTCTACATACTCATATATTTATCTTTTTTCCCAATATTTTTGAAAACATATACTTTATTTTTCAAGGTTATCAATTTCTACAAATCATTCCTGTAAATATTTTTGAAACTCATCATGGTTTTGTTCTATTGATTTTGAATCACCTTTCCCAACTAGGACTGATTCAATATCCAAAAAAAATCACTTTTCTATGATAGAGGGAATATCCACATCGAATTGAGAGGATTCGATAAAATACCATCTGACATCTAGATTTAGAAAAAACATTTATAGAAGAATCCTCTACCCCTTTCATCTAGAAATTAAATAATGTTTCACTTTGAAGTTTCTTATTTTTCCTCTTTTCTATAGATTCATTTTATTTTATTTTGGATTCTTGAATTTTTATAGTTAATGCTTCACTAGGGTTGATTGTTAATTCTAGATAAGCTTCTTTTCTTTCAACATTTTTCATTCTCGACTGTACAAATACATCATTAGATATTTTCATTTTTTCCATTATTTGGGAGTAAGAGATTCATAATATCTATTATTCTCAATATTCTTGGATTTTGTTGAATTACGAGATGGTTTACGTTATGATTTAAAAACATGTGCATTATTTATAAACATATTTGATTTGGTGTCAAATGAATACTTCATACATATCCTTATTTCATCACTTATGAACAAAATATTCTCTCTGGAAGCCTTGGATTTGTTGGATATGTTGAAATAATTGATACTTTCTTCAGTAATCATCTTTATCAATCCTGATAACATTATAATTTGATACTTTATTGAATAAGATTTGATATTCTTTATTTTCAAAGGAAGAAAACTTACTTAAATTATCTTTCTCATGTCAACCATGTAATCCAAAATAATAATATCATATACTTCCATAGTTTCTCTATCACCATTTTGGGTAATTAAAACCCCTTTCCTCCAAAGTTTTATAAAACTATGATCTAGATTGAGATTGGTAACCATTATTGATTCATAATTTGTGATAATTTAAAAAAAATACGTTTTGGATCTTCATTTGATTAATGTATCCTTGGAATCAGGTAGTTGATGTGATGGAAGAAAAGAATCTACTTCTGCTAAAAAATTAGGAAGGATATTATTTATCTATCTTTTTTTGGTAATTCTTATCATAGATTCTAAATGAAAAGACACTTTTTTTATTTTCATCAATGACAGTTATAGGGGCATAATAATTTATAACCATATCCATGTAAAAAAATATTTAATACGGATTTTTATGTTCAAAATATAATGATTTACAACTATAGAATTACAATTTTCATCTTCAAATATGAATCATTAACATCATAAAATTATTTCACTACAAACCATTCCTTGAAAAATACCATTTGATATAATCTTTTATAGGTTCCATCGTATTGGAACTTGATATAAAATATCTATATAGGAAAAAAAATCAGCCTTAGAGCCTTAAACGAGGCAATACTTTGAGGAAAAATACACGAGATTAACCATTTAAACTTGATGGGAGGGTAACTATTTATATAGTCAATTGAGCCAATAGTTGATCTCCAAAATACATATGATGGATGAGATTTAATCAGCTAATATAATAGTTGATAAATTGTATAAAGATATATTTTTAAATAATTTTAACACTTGAGGTTTTATAAAACATTTTTATCATATTGGATGAATATTAAAAATATTTATTATAATCACAAACAAGGATAAAACTACTCACAATAGAATAATATTAATGTATAAATAAAATAAGAATACATTTTGTAGTGAAATAATCCATATTAAATTTTTTAGTGGTTTTATAAAATAACAGATTATGATTGTTTTAGGATTAAAAATAGAATGAGTAAAAATGAAAATGTGATTGAGAAAAATTAAAATAAGAAAACCAAAAATCAGAATTGTTTTAATAAATATGATGAAAACAAGAGTCTAACAATTTTTTAATTGATAAGTCCAGAAATTCCTTTTCAGAGAAAACAATATGGGTCCAAAAAACTTATTAGGAAGACAGATTTAAAAAATGAAACACAAAAGGGTTTGAAAATAATAATAAATATATATAATCCACCTTTTCAAATTAGTAACATAATTTAAGGATATTTTATAAGCTATAAGAATATATGAATGATTAATTTATAACAACCATTCAATGATTTTTTATGTATTCAATTATTTCATAAGGTAATGGTTTTTAAAAACAATATATGCAAGTTGTCCTTTCAATGAGATGAATTGTAAAATGATATCTTCTTTAAGTGTGTGATCACTATTAAAGTTATTCCAATTATTTATTTGTTTTTTCAAGATATATATTTTCAAGGTTTTTACTTATGTAAATTGCATTGGTATTATCATATAGTATTTTAATTTTTTTAGAACTCAGTCCAAAATTTGTGAGTGTGTTTGGCATCCACAAAACATGATCACATCAACTTTCTGCAACAAAATATACAACTCCCGTAGTGGAATGTGATACTTAGTGTTGTCTCTTATAAGTCAAATAAATAGATGAATCTCATAAGAAATGAATTTTTTCATATTTATTTTTCTTGTCCATTCTACAACTACCAATGTGAGCATCTCAAAAAACTTCTCTTTCACATTCATTTCTATAAGAATAAAAAATTATGAAATCCATAATTCCATTTTATAATGAATAATTCATTTTATATATTTTAAATTGGATTCCTTTAGAGAATATTATTACCTTTTACAAAATGATACAAAAATAATTTAGTCCAATCAGCTAGTAGTTAAGTATAGTAAACTTTCTACCAACCCTCTAAAAGTTGATTCATCAACTGGTTTCATAGCATTATTTAGATAAAAATTATTTGAGGTATTTATGTGAGTAATAATAAATTTATTGATATCATATAATTTTTTAAAAAAAGATATTATATATAATTAGGTTGAGATATATATGCTCTTTCTAGTTTTTGAGAAATCTTAATTCCTATAAAAAAATGTTAACTCACCCATCATACTCATATCAGACTCATTTTTCATAAGATTTGTGAGGGAATCTATTGAATATATTTTAGTTTATCTTAGTATAATGTCATAAACATATATTGGAACAATAATAATGTTTCTATTAACATTCCTTATAAAAATATTTGGATTTTTAGTACCCTTAAGATAATTGTTTTGTAAAAAATCATGTTAATTTATCATACCAGGATCTATGGGCTTATTTATGTCTTTATAATTCATTTTTATGTTTATAAACATATTCATTATTTTTTTATCTTAAAATCATAAGGTTTTTCAAAACAACATCCTCTTGTATAACAGTTAAGGGAATCACACTTCACATCCATTTGAAAAAGTTTGAATTTGAAGAGTGCCACAAAGGATAGTAAAATAAGAATATATTCAATTCTAGATACCATGTAATAGGTTTCATCATAATATATTCCCTCATGTTTATTATTACCTTTTTGAATGTGACTTTCTTTATTTATAATGACAATTCCACTTTCAAAACATTTCTTTTAGAAGACCCATTATACTATAATTATAGAAATTAATTTACGTCTTTTAACACAGGTCCAAACATTACTACTTTCAAATTAAATTATCTCATCCTGTATGGACTTAATACAATTATCATGACATAAATACTCATCAATATTTTTATATTCAAATTTATAATTAATAGAAATATGTTCTACTTCATTTATTAATGAACTTATAGTCATAACTTATTGATTCATATCACCAATGATACTATAACTAGTATTATTCCTAATAAACAACTAGAATAAGTTTTGGAAAGTTTTTTCATCCAAATATGGAATAAATTATTCTTGATTAAATACATAATTTTTTTGAGTGTTTTCCTTATTAGAATAATCTTCCAACAAAGGTTTTGGATTAGTTTGGAAAATAAATCTGAAGATGTTGGTTGGGTTTGTTTTAAAAAAAAGAGTTAGTTTCATTAAATTTAACTTCTTTTATTCCATAAATGGAAAATGAATTATTATTGAAAACTCTATATTCATTAGAAGTAGTGAAATGACCTAAAAATATACCATAATCATATATGGGTGTGAATTTTTGTATGTTATTATTATTATTAAAGGTGTATACATTGCATCTAAACAATCTAATGTAAGAAAAATTAGGATTCCATATTATTCACAATTCACAATTAGTTTTATTAATATAGAGTCTAATAAAAAAATTGATTTATAGTATAACAAGTCACAGTAACTGCTTCAGCCCAAAAAAAATTACCAATTGAGTGTTCACTCAACATGGTCCTTTTTATTTATTGAGGAATACAATGACATCTTCCAAAAAATAAAATTATGTGGAGTTATAGGAGTTAAAATGTTATTTGTAATATTTTTTCATTATAAATTGTATCAAAATAAGAATTTAAAAATTCTCCAACGTGATCACTATGAATAGTTATCAGGGGAATGTTTTTGACATTTTTAACTTTGGCTACAAATGTTTGAAAATAGAAAAATATTTATATTTCTTTGCTAGAAAATAGACCCATGTGTATCTATTGTAATAATCAACTAGAAAAAATATACAATACCAAGATCTAATACTTCTAGTTTGTGTTGGTCCAAATAAATCAATGATCACTAACTTTATAGTATCAGTAGTTAAGACTTCACTAAAAGTTTTAAATCGTAACTTTTGTTTTTTACCGTATTAACAAGGGTCTCCAACTATTGAAGAATAAAATCTAAGATATGATAAATAATTAGCATATCTTTTTAAGAACAATATTACCTATACCGATAATCTCTAATTGATTATTATCTTTGTAGGTTTCTTTTCCACCTTTCGTCATTATGATATTATCAAAGAACTCTTTGTGTCTGGTCATATGTATAAAACACCCACTATACATGTACCAAGTATTCTTGCTATTGTAACAAACTTTGTTTCCTAAAAAACCAAATAGACCTTACGAACACAAGAATTATTGGGTATATAAATGTTAGAAAACATATTTTTTGGAATCGACATTTTTTTGAAATATGTGATTTGTGAAATCCTATATATTGTTTATTATTTTATGAACAATTTCTTTTATAGTGACCATAAATATT
The DNA here is from genome assembly GCA_963277665.1 of Viscum album. Lineage (NCBI taxonomy): Eukaryota > Viridiplantae > Streptophyta > Magnoliopsida > Santalales > Viscaceae > Viscum > Viscum album. The sequence goes on along the minus strand of OY728137.1, from coordinate 864,199,208 downwards.
TTATATTGTACAAAAGGTTTCAATTTTTAGAAAAACGTAATTTTTACTCAAAATAATATTTCTATTTGTATTCCCTATTCCAGAACTACCACCATGAGAATGAATTTACTTATTAATTTTTAAAATCCCTCATTAATAAAATCAATGTTTGAAAAAAATCATAAGGAATAAATTTCAAATTTTAGTTTGAAAAAAAAAATATTCTCTAGAGAAATGGTTTCGAAATATATTTTCTCAAAACTAGTTTTCAAACTATGTATTTTAGAAATTATTTATATAAGCCTTTATAAATATTATCTTCTTCAAAATTGGATTTATCATGATATTTTGATAAAAATGAGATTTCATTTGTTAAAATATCAATTCACGAATTATCTATCGTAGGTTTTTCCTTAGAATTATATTTTTTTTACAAAATTTTATTTTTTTTCTAAATTGTTGGAAGGTTAGAAGATAATTAATAAGAAGGTATAGTATTATCATAACTAGTTATGGTGGATTATTGATCTGAAGATACATAATTCTTCTCTTTTGGATAATATTAATTTAATGGCATATTTGTTAAATAATAATTTTTTTACCTTTTCTTTAAAAAATTGATTTGAAATAGCCACTATGACCAGAAGTCCAATATTACATTAATCTATATATTTTTTATATGAATAATTTTATGATTAATCACCTCCACTAGCAATCTATGTGATGGAAAATTTAAGTACATTATTTATTTTTGACCTATAAAACATATTTTAATTCTTTTCAAACAGTCTATCATTCTTGTAATTTCTTCTAAACATGGAATAGTTATGTTAAATATTTTCACCTCTTGTTTTCACTCAATATATATAACATTAGAATATTTATTTTCCTTTCTGTCATTGTTAATTTTTTGTAATGATTCAAAAAATCCTTCTTTTTAACAATCATGTTCATTATCTGAGCAAGATAAGGTAATTAATTCTCACAATATATAGAATCAATTGAATCAGACTGAACAATAAATTATATTTTATTTATTATCTTATCAATATTATAATGAGTGTGTGATTTTATCATATTTTATGTAGTTTTATAATAAAATATACTATTCTTTTTCTTTAAAAATCTATATCTCTTTATATCATAACCCCATACATCAATATAGTTCCAAATAAATCAACAAGTGTGGCATTTTTTCATGATTTAGCAACACTTGTTCTCTTAAATTCCCACTCATTGGGGTTGATATAATTTTTTTTTTCACCTAGTATTTCATCCTATAATCATTTAACCCCCAAATATTGTATACTATTGAATATTTTCTTAAACCTTTATTATACGTTTGTAATATTTTCACCAAAAGGGAATTAATATTCTTGATAGTCAACTCTTGTAATTTCTCTTCTAATCTCAACAACCTTTGAAGTATAAAAATAATTAATCTCTAACTTCATATAAATACAATTAGTATCTCCACAAGAAGAAATCTAACTGTAAATGATTATGGACATAAAACAGAGTCAAATGTTTTTAACTATTTATTTAAAATTATACTCTTGCTTCTCTTGATTTGTAATAGTAGTCACCTATTTATCATCAATCATTAAATTTCCAAATAGTATGATCAGTTTTCAAATCTAGTATTTATAATGAATGTATTCATTCAATATCTCAAAAAAATATAGTCAACTCCCTCAAAAATAGGGGTCAATTTGTATTGAGTTTATTTATTGAACTAGCATTGAGTCCTTCAATATGTAAAAAAATAAAAAAATATACTCCATAATAAATGTTAGTGCAGATTGTATTTATAAACAAAAAGGATATAAAACAGTTAACTAAATTTTAATTTTAAGGATAAGATAAAAAATTTAGAATATATTTTCACAGTGAAATATTACTCTAATAACAATTTTAGTATCTAAATATATATTACGATGGATAACCAAAAAAATGTGTGAGTTTTATGTTTAAAGACATTCATTTTTTAACCATAAAGGTAACTTAGTTAAACATGGTTTTAAAAATCATTTTCAAAAACACCAGTAATTATATAAATAGTAATCTAACTAGGCCTTTTGGTCGGACTGTAAGAATATCATAATCATGGAAATTATGATATTTAATTCCATGGGTCATATTGATAAATTTATTCTATTCTAACAGAATGTAGAATCATAATCAGTAATCAGTGGTAATATAAATTGAGTTTAATCAAATTCAAAGTTTAAAATTAATTAATCATTGTAAACACAAAAATAATCACAATCACAATAGTTATGACATATTAGATTAAAATGTATATAATGATTCTATCTTAAATTACATAAAATCATAATCAATTTAATAATGTATTCATAAAATAAAATAGAGTAAAAAAATTATATCATAATCAAAGTTGTTATGATAAACAAAATATTAATAGAAAGTTGAGAATAAAATATCACTTTCTATTACCTGAAGAGAAAATAAAAAACTGGTAGTAAAACCAGTAATACCAATTAATACAATTTTTTTATCCCAAAGATTAAGGTATACAATAACCTTGAATAAATTTCTCTTGTTTTATATTTATAAAAAATTATGTCGTTACCATACTACGATAATCCCTTGATACAGTGATCAGAATATCTTTATATCCCTATGAGCCCTCAATATTATGATTTATATGACTCACTATCCATTGGATATCTTGAAAAGATGATTTTATTTTGTTCTATTATCTGTATTTTCTCTCAATCAATATGATGATCAGTTCTATCTTTCTATCCCTACAATCCCTCAATCAATACGATGATGGATCTCTCTATCTTTTGAGCATTGGAATCCCTCAATTATATTCCCACAATTCTATAAAATTATTACAAAAAAATACTCTAAATGGTTAAAATGAATAAGAAGACAATCTTCAAACATTAAATCCTCATATATCTTACAAAAGAGAAATTATCAAATAAAAATTATCTCTCTAAACTCTTCAAATGACTAGTTATTTATAGGAAGATCCCAAATGGTCATATTTTTTTCCCAAAATGTCATACTACTCTGATTTTATTTCAACAACGTGGACAGATGGCACTTAAATGAAAATATCATAACAGAAAGTCTAATTTCATTTTTTAAACACCATTTTATTTGTAAAATATATTCCAATATGATAGAAAATGGTTTTTCATAATCAGAATATAAACATTAGTCAATATAATGGATTTTCTTATAGAATTCCATTATGATAAATTCGGTTGGTTTATATCCGATTCTTATTAGTTCCAATTTCAAATGACACTATGATGACTATTTTCATTACGATGTTAAGAAATAATTATTCAATCAGATTTGAAAAAGGTGGATCAGACATTTATCAAATTCATGCTAAAAATAATAATACTAATGAATAAAATATTTCTATGTCTTCAAATACTTTAGAACAAGTTAAAAGTTTTGTAAAAGATTATTTTTCCTTAAAAAAAATAAAAAAATTCTAGTACATGAATATTTTCTAAGAAAGTTATTTTTGAAAGAGTTTATGATTTACAGCACAAAAAGAAATTTAAAAGTCATAAAGAATCGTTTACATAACAATTAATGTATCATATAATTACATTTTAAATTCATAAAATAAATTATTTAATTATTTATTCAAAAAACATATCAAAATGAATATTATGTTTTAACCTTATTATCATAATAATCTACATATATTTTTCTAAAGGATTTTTGATCTATGCTGTTATATATTAATTTTTAATTTGTTTCAAATTATATACATTTCAATAATATAACCATACTTTATCTCATTATTTTTTATTTTATTTTGATGTGAAATTATTTTTACTCATATTTTTATGGGTATTTATTGAAATTTTTTAAGGATTGTTTCCATATTCATTTCGAACACATATTATCAAAACTCGGATATTGATTTTATTGACAATAACTTTTGAATTTATTTATACTAAATAAATGTTGGCAATAAAATACATTAAAGGAATATAAATTTTGATAAAGATGGAGATTTTTAATATACATGCGAACAACACATTATAAAGATTTAATAAAATAAAATATCATGTCATGGGAGGTATGAAGTCTATTAATTCTAGATTGGATGAATGTTTAAATAGGAAATAATTTACTATTCTCATGAGTTAAGGTTGTACATTAAGTGAGAGATTAAACTTAGTCATTTTTATTATAAATGAATGATTTTAAATTAATAAATTTTGTGCCAAAGTAGATAATTCTATACCACATTATTACATATAATCCTTAAGATTATTCAAGTATTTATTAAGGCAATTTACGACTAGAAGAACCCTATGAAAAATTGATACACCTAAATTGTGTTTTTATATTACATAATTTACCACTTTATAACATATCATTGTGTAAGAGGAACTCCACCTTTATGAAGGTTTTTTATGATTAAGTTAGTTCATGAGATATAAATCGTAGTGAAGTGTTGATTTTTAAGAAAAAACAATAGATTTTTAATTTTATATTTGTAACACTGTTGTTTTTAAAGAATCTAAATGTTATATTTTGAAGATGAATATATTTTACATTAATTCTGTAAAGGGATTTTTATAATATAATAGTTATTTTTATGAATAAAATCTTAAACTGACACAACACAAAATGTGTAATCACATTTTAATAGATAATGAAGTATGGATTATTGGATTAATCCATGACATGTTAGGAGTCTAGGAATAAATAGTGTGATTCTTGAATGTGACGTTTAGTGAAGTCCATGACACAGTATGAATACATTATTATAGGGATGTGAGAGGAGATAATTTACATATCATGATAACAAAACTACTTTGTGTGAGGTGAATTTTTTGTAGAAATATTAAAAACACATTTGGTTATGGATGTAGGGAATTCCATAATGAATAAATATTTCAAGCCTAAATATGTTAAAGATTTCAGAAAATATAGAATACTATTGGCTAAATCCAATAGAATTTTAATTAATATTCATACATATTTTTTGGATATTAATTTTTATGGTGGATATTTCCTTAATGGATCATACCAAACTAAATTTTAGGGGATGTAATGGTAGATCCCACTGAAATAGAAGTGTGACAATGTGATATGGATATTTCTTGAATATAAAAAATATTTCATTTGAATTTAGTAAGAATAAGTTGTGGAATAGTTTTTTATATATGTTTTAGGAAAAATTGGATTAATTTGACCAAATTTAGATATTTAAGATATATATCAGAACCCAAAAGTATTATAAGAATGAAAACTATTTAAATAAATTATTAAAGGTTTAAAATATTGAATACTATAATAATACACAAAATACATTTAACATTGTCAATTGAATTTGAAGGATACCTTTAGATTTCAGAATGGGATGAATTTGAGAGAGGCCCCGAGGAGTTTCAATGAATATATTCATTTCATTTAGATTAAAAGGCTCAAAGAGGAAAAGAGTTCCATTTTTATATCAGGTTGATTAAAGTTTCAAAGAATGAGTGGGAAACAATAGTTTATTATATAATAATTTTTTTAAGAAATATATCTATTCAAATATAATGTTACTTTGGAAGATAATGATTCTACTATCAATTTAGAGTCCATTTTCATGTTATTTTTTCTGAAATTACATAAATTTTAATAAGGAGTGAAACCAATTGGTCTTTAGAAGATTGGAAGTTCAGTTTATTATATATTAGTAGAGAATCCATTTTGTATTCAATTAAAAAATAAGAATCATTAAAATACAAATATTATGAATATAGAATCCTGTATATAATAATTTTAAGATACTTATATGACTTAAAAAATATTATCCCATTAATAAATTTAAAATAAAAATTAGAGGGACTAACCCTTGGGTGTTGGTTGACTAGTCCGAAAAACTATTAAATGTAGCTGTATTTATTGTGGACTATTTTATACAAAATTATTTTTCTATTTAATGAAAAAATAGACTTTTGGGAACCTCTAATTAAATTAAATTTTCACTTTATGGATGTATCCTAGTGTTAAATAACAGTGAAAAATAAATGTGTTTGTCAATACATTGAAATTCAAAATTTTTAATCAACATTTAGCGAGATTATTTTGATATAGTAGAAAAAAATCAAACAACGTAGCTTCTATAAATTAAAAAATATATAATAAAATTGTAATGTGTTTAAATGAGAATGTTTTATTTTTGAGACACCCAGATAACCCCCCATCTACTTTGAGTTACATCATTTATCTTCATCCTAATAAGTTATATCAGATATGAAAGTTTCAATTTTAGGTCTAATAATTTTATATATTTTTTATTTGTTACATAATGGTATTATAATTTAAAACCTATTTTTAAAAAATATAATAACATTCATGTATGGAATAAAGATACTTATGTGTTTCTATAATATATTGGTGATGATATCATTCTATATGTACAATGAGATATTGATTTCAGAATTCATATTGAATGAGAACATTATGTAGATACACAAAATATTTTTAATAAAGTTGTTTTTTGCAGTTACTTAATAAAAATTTTCTTTTTGCATTTTTTTTCATATTCTTGTCATTTTTAAAAATATTTATGGAAAATAAGTGAAAAATAATGTATAATCAATCTAATGTGAAGTTCATATTGTAAATCATGTGCAGAAAAATTGTTAGTGAATAAATATTATAATAATATCGTATTATAAAAATTTAAAAAGATGAGGAGTAATGATAATATTTCTATCAATAAGAATAAAGCGCCCACTAAGGTATGTGCGAATGATATTGTCAGAAAATATACAACTAATATTTTTTATATAATTATATAACAAATTATAATAGAGATTCTATAAATTATTTTGAAGTCTATGGTGAATTCATGAATTTAATAACAAATATAACATGTTATAAATCTATTTATTGGTCATGAAATGACCAAGATACAGTATCAAAATTACAAAAAATTAAGACAAATGGAAGATAACTTAGAGGGGGATTATGAATTTATTTCATATTGAGTTTATTTTTAAAAGAAATTATATATGTCTTTGACTGATTACATTATGAAAATGGGTTAAAATATGAGTTGGAAAACTAATTTTCTCTAATATCTTTTGTAATAATTACAAGACCGAATATTTTAAGAGGAGGAGATGAAACTTAATTCCATCCCTCTTAAAAACATAATAGGATTATAAAAAAATATATACATGTTTTCTATAGGATATATCATACATATTCATAATTTATGGAGAATAATTTAGTTATCAAAGAGCATGAAGAAAGGTAAAATAAGTCTACTATAATGAAGAACATTCTTACTAAATTATCCATACAAACTGATATCCATAAATGTGGAAATCTAAAATTGGCAACAAAGCATATAAGTTAATATACTTGGAAGTGAAATCTCTTAAGGGTAGGTATCTCTATGGTAATACAATTGTGAAATCATGGGACCCTCTATGGATGTGTGTCTACAGGCCAAATGGGACAATGGAGGAAGAAAATATGCTATGATATCTCAACCAAGGTAACAATCCATGAGGTATGAATTTTTAGGGATATGTATTATATGTTATAATCATGTACATATGTAAAATTAATGAATCATGATAAATTAATGTGGGACCATGAATTTTACCCCCATAACTATATTAAAGAGTGGGAAATAATAGTAGGGGAAAGAATATGTTTCTATAAAAAACAGATTCACAAGATTGAAAAAAATGTTATGATTGATTGTAATAAAGGGTGAACCAAGTAAAAATTATACAATATTCACTATTTATTAAATGTAATGAATGATATAAAATATTATTGATAAAAAATAGGGGTAATTTTACCCCTTGGTAAAATTATTATATGAATAAAGACTCAATATGGAATAATTAATCCAAATAGATACTAATGAAAATTTAAGGGAATATGAATGAATTATTTCCATGTAATTTCAAAAAGTTTACCACCGATAATGATTATATAATTATGGGAAGAGACCTCTTATGAACAAAAATTATTTATAATGGATTCAATGATAATTATTCATATGAAGAAACACATAAAATTTTTACTTGTCTTACAACCGAGTTAAATTCTCAAACTAAAGAATATGTATAATTAAAATTAAATTTTCCATAATGATGTTTTTATATTTTTTGTTTCAATTAGAAACATAAGAATTTCTTGGATGTGTATTTAAATAATTTTTTTGGTTCTTCATGACCAACTATATTTATCAACTTGAGAATGAATAGTAAGTACCCCTCGATGAGCTCATCTATTTTTAACTATTTATTATAAGTAATTAAGTTGGCTGTCGAGTCTCCAGTTTTCCACCCCTTATGCTAGGGTCTCCATGAACTTCCACTCCCTCTCTCTAATCACCCTATTGAGGTGAGATATCTCTATTCAAATTCCTTCTATTCTATATCGTCCCCTTATATAGTGGCTTTTGGTGAGACCCTTTCCCTCATTGATCCCTCTCTCTCTCTCTCTTTAAGTTTGTCCACCCCTAGTATTGTTCTTCATTTTCACTTTGGTGAGGGCGCTATGGTTTCTTCCCTTTCCACCCCCACTTTGTGTTGACCTCTTGTTTCAACGCTCATCTATAGGATAGATCTGGAGCGACAAAATACTCATAGGTTTTGGGATTAACGGCTTATAAGTCATGAGTGTTCTTGGCATCTTATATCCTATTAATCTAAGGTTTTATCCATCTGAATTCCCCTATGTTTTATTCCTAGTAAAATTTCATCTCTAATTGTTATTTATTTGATGGTGGATTCTTTGTTAAGTAGAGAGGCTTCTTCTGATAGCATATGTCAATGGTGGGGTGTGTCTATTGGATAAGAGGTTTTTTTGGTGAGTATCACTAGAGTTTTGACTTCTCTCTCTCTGATCGTTTCTCAGATCTTACTCTAGAACTCCACCTCTCTCTCCAAGTCAGATCTATGGGGTGGTCTTCATGGTGTCTTTGGTCATGAATTCGAGTAGATACTAACATTATGGTGTTTTATTTAGCATTATTTATCTGGTTTATGGTCATATCCTATTGTTCTGGTGATGATTGAATAGTGATGTTGAAGGCTGTGTCAATCTAGCAACATGATGATGTGGTGACATGATCATGTGTGTATATCAAGGTGATGGTGATAGAGGTGTGATGATGGGTTGTCTACTTTTTTATTTCAAAATTATGAATTGATTTTCTTGATGAAAAAATTTCGGAGTCATTGTGTGGCATACTTCCTGGATTGGCTCAAGGGATTTTTTATGAAATTGGTTTCTTTTAGGTTTGAAAACAGGATTCCTGTGATGGCCTTAGGGTAAATGGTTCTATTTTTTTTATTTTTAATATTGAACTCTATAATTTCTGATATTTTAGGGTCTGTATTGATGATGGTGGAATGATATTATAGGTTAATGGTTACCCCCCCAAGTGGCTTTTCAATAAAATAAAAAAATGGATTGTTTTGTAAGTGATTCGGAATTAATGGGAGGATACTTCTTATAGGCTCGACATATTTTATGATGAAAGTGCCATTAGGGTTATATTAAAGTATTATTTCAATAATTGGTGTCGATAACACTGATTTTAATGGGATTTCTTTTGTAAATCATAAATTTTACCTTCCAAAATCAATAAATGGGAAACATATTATGAATTAAGAATAAAAATTACTAATGGTACCATGGGTTTATTGTAATAACTAGACTCAATTTTTTGACATGTGGTATAGATAAAAAACATTTTAACATTAAGAATTATTTTATTATAATATTTAATAAGAGTGATTGTGCTAATAGGAACATTCCAAAATAATGTTAATAGATTATGTTACATACATTTCATAGAGGTAAGTTATTGATATATATGGTACGAATGTTTTTGAATAAAACTCTTGATTCCAATTTTGAGTTTTGACTTTTTAGGCTTAGTGTATTTTTAGATTAATTATTTTTGCGTAGTAAATTGACCTTACAAAATAATTAAGTGAATGTAGCTATATATATAAGATATAAATGGTTAAATAGAAATATGAAAATTATTTATATAAAGTCGTTTTTCTCAAACATGTAAATGGTTCTTTAGAATTAGAAAATTCTTATAAGATCTCAAAATTTATAAATAGAATGAAATTTCAAGGCCTATAAATAAAATTATAAAAATGGATAACATAACTAGATAGTCAATAAAATGAAATATATTATTGATTAGAAAATTAAGCCTAATGAATTAGAATAATTGAAGTAGATACAAGTTGTTAAATTTTTTTAATGATGCTGAAGATTACCTATTATTGGTTGATAGAACTGAGATGTTTTTTATATCAAAATATTATATCAATATTTTCTATGTAGAATATCCTTTCAGATAAGATAATTTTGACTCTATAAACTCATGAATTTCATTATTTAAAAGGAAAATTATTAGTTAATGAGAATGAATAAATGGGGATCCTAGTCGATAAAAAATATAGAATAATTTTTTTATTAAAAAATGGGGATTACAGTTGATGAAGTGTTTCAATATTGTTTAGAGTTAATGGGAGATAAAATGAAACAAAATATTGAATAAGAACCCTCCATTAATTTTTTTAACAAACGGTGTCCTTTGAATAATGAACTATAAATCCATACATTCCCATGTGGAATTAGTGGTTAAATAGTGAAATATGATTTTTTTTAAAAGAATATAGTGGCATGAATTGGTTTCCCAATTCATGCCCTCGAAGGAAATTATTAAGAATAAGAGTATCATTACAGACTCAAGGTGTAAATGGATTACAAAAGCAGTGAATAAAAGAGACAACATATAAAGATGTCAAGACAAACCAGCAGCAATATGCAGCCAACTAAGATAAAATCCAGCCTTCGTCATAAAAACATCTGGAATGTAATGAGGATGGAGTGAAAATTTAGAGAGGTTGCAATTAATCCGGCCTCCTCACAAGTCATTAAGTCATCAAAACATAGAATAAAATCAGATCAAAAGCACACTAAAGCCCGCAAAATAGTGAATGAAAATAGAATCAACTCCGTTTTAAAGGGAGGCCAAACTGTAAACCGAGAGAAGGAAAAACGTGTGAAGATGAGAAGCATATATCAAAAAATAATCTCCACTGAAATACACCAATACATTATGCTAAACAATCTCATAACCAGCCAAAAAAACCATAACTGATGCAGTAAAATCCTCCAAAGCCAGTAGGGAGCAGAAAATGAAAACAGATGCATCAATACACTCATTGACCTTCATCCATTTATGGTAACAACATTCCAAACAAATGGACAGATTCTAGGAACCAAACCAGAGGCATAAAAAACCATGCAAAGGAGTTCATAAACTCCAATGTCACATTTTTAAATACATAATAAGAAAAGTGAAGGACATTGAAGATAAATTCCAAGATTCTAAATGAGAGGTCCAAGAGTAATCAGGTTTCCATATAAGGAGTCCAAAAAATCTAGATGGCAGACATTTTCTAATTGACATTAAAATGCAAATGAAAAGCCCAAACTTAACAGAAAACTGAAAAAACTCCAAAGAACCAGTGGACAGAAGTCATTTCCCAAGTAATGTCGTTAAAATAAAAGTATCGGTCTTTCTTGAATTCCTCATCCAATCTGATAAACATCCTTTTTTCTAATATCCAGATAAGAATCTATAGTCATTTCATCATTTTTATATTTTCGGAAGGTAGTTGTGTCATTTTCTACAAACCAGGAGTCAATTTCTTTTGAGAAATCCAATTTCTCTTCATATTGACAGGCATCCTTAAATGCAGGATCATTTTCCTCAACTTCACTTGAGGAAGCTTCTGAGTCATAACAATCAGAGGATTGTGAGGATTCAGGTAAGGGTTCAATAAAGAAAGGTTGTGGGGGGACCTCATCATTAATAATCTTGGGAGATAATGATCTAGTGATAATAGTCCTCTCACTACTGACATTTTCCATATGTTTTTGAGTTTTCTTGGGATACGTAGTGATGATGCCATAAGGGTCAAAAATATCCTTTTTTCCTTTTTGATCTTTCAAATGAGAGTCTTTCTCCACTTGGGATATCTTAAGAGGATCTTCTTGAAAAGACTCATCAGCTTCCAGTTTTGTAGCCCCATTAGTATCGTGTCCCTCTTCATTAGTCTCATGGCCCTCTAGAATAGAGACCCCCATCATAGAAAAATGAGGGATATCATTTTCATGGGGATTTTCTGATTGATGTTTTAGATCATCAATTGGGATCAACGTGTTACTACAATTCATGGGAATGTCAATCTGATCAGCGGTCATCCCTTTGGGAGTAGTCTTTTCAACCCAAATTGGTTTGAAATGTTTCAGGGGACGAGGGGTAATCCCACATCCTATTAAAGTATATCCAATTCTAAAACATTTCTTACAAAAGTAAGGGGCGTTCTCAAATATCACATTCTGTATAAAACCATTCTCCCCATTCTGAATCCAAAATCTCGAAGGCATATCCTGAGAACTATCAATTTCTATGCACATCCTAGCAACTGAGGGGTGTGAAAGATTAAGTGTAGCATTATTAATTTTGAGAGTCTGACCGAATAGGAACGCAATAGAGCTTAGGGTATTCTACTTGAAGAGATGTCATGGCGGACCCAAGAAGGCAAGCCAAATAGGTGCAATAGAGGGTTCAACATCATAATCTAAATATGGTGACCATTTGAATACTTTCACGACAGAACCCCCAAAGGACCACGAACCACGGGTCTAAAAAGATTATTAAATTTGGCTTGGGGGACTGTTTTAGGATGTAAAAATTTCTTATTATTATATATGTAGTTAATGGTTTATGGTCTTAAAAATATTCTTTATAGAAGATTCTAAGTGTTTTGGTTATTAAACAGAATATCACAACAAAATTATGATTTTTATTCTTTGAATGATGTTGAATAAAATTTATTTTTATTTCTACTTTCAATGTATGATTAAAAATATTTCTATATGTGAATTATATGGATTAATATAAGGGATTTTTACCATTATGAAGTTCATTATACAATAACCTATCATTACATAGGAGTAAACATATATTTTAAAATGTTTTTTATGATTAAATTAGAGATCATAAAAATGTTATATTGTATTAAAGTGTAATAATTAACTAGATACTAGAAAGACAACATAAGAGTCACCCTAGAGTATAAAAGTAATTTTAATACACATTTTAATGTTTTTAAGTATAATATTGATCTCCTAAAGGATTAATAATAATAACATAGTGGAGTATAAGAAAATAATATTAAATAGGACCACTAGAAGTTGTTTTATCACACTAAATTCCATGATTAAATGATGATTTTGTTATATATCCAGGACACTATAAGAGGCTATAAAAATATATTGAGACACTATAATTTTATGTTTAGTGTGTTCCATTCCACTATATGAATACCATAACACAGTTGTAGGAGAGATTAGAAGGAATTCCAAATAATAAGGTCACAATGTCATGAGTGGTTTTTAAAAAATGGAACAATTCATGATTGGATGAGGATGCAGGGAATTGGTCAATGAAAATTGATGTGTCACCATAAAAAATTTTAGATTTGAGGTGATATGAAAGAACATTATACAATTATCTTGTGTTTTTTAATGAAATTTCACTATATATTATTTATCATGGGTTTGATAAAGGATCACACCATAAGAAATATGGTCAAACTATGGACTAGGTAAATTCATGGTATATCTTTCAACAATGGGGAGAAACCCACTATGATATGGATATTTTAAAAAATTAATGGGGATCTAGTATGAGTTAAAAAATATATTATATTGAATTTATTTTGAAATATATGATCAACCTAATTAGAATAATTTGACCATAATTAATCATTTTAGGAAATTGGAATAATCTAATAGGATATGAAGAATTAAAATTGACCCCAACAATTTATGAAATGATTAGAGGATTGAATAGTTTATAGAAACTACTCAAATAAGTTCCAAAATTGAGATGATATCTTGAATGATATATTAGAATTGTAGTAGAGGAAAAATAAAGGAGGTTCATAAATGGGTTCAAAATATTACATTTGGTTGTTAATGTAATAAGGATTAATGGAGATAGAGTTTTACTATTTCATTCATGTTAATTAATTATTTAATATTTTTTAAATAAATATTATTTTAGTGTGGAATAATATTCATCGATTAATGAATAAACATATCTGTTTATTTTTCCTTGGGAAGATAAATAATTAACCCTCATAATGAGATGTAATTATCAACTATATTTTGATGAAAATGACTCAACACATTAAAAATAGTTGATCTCATCTAGATATTGAAGATTAAAAGGAAAGAAAAATGGAGAATATAATAGAATATATTCTATAATTATAGATTAAAATCCAATTAGTAAAATAATCTAATATGATAGATAACTTCATGTTTATATTTTTTTAAGAGACACTGACATTTATAAAGTGACAAATACTTCCCTGAAAAGATATTTAGAGTGAAATTATAGGGATTTACCCTTGTAAGTTGAAATATCAATAAAAAATAATTTTAATGTATCTGATCATTCATGAGGATTTATTATGACAGAAAAATATTTCCAATTGTTATGGGTGTCATGGATTTTGTACGTCACCACATCATTGGTGTGTGCTGTTTCTATGAATCCATTTATGGGCGAGAAATTAAAATACTTGTGCATTAGTTTTAATTGAAATTAAGTTTTTATAATCAAAATTTGGTTAAAATAATTTTATGGAATGAGAAATAATTGAATAACTTTTCATTAAATGAGGTAACAATATGGGATAATGGGAAACTGTTAATAGGAGAAAAAAATATTATTTTTGTAATACCTTAATTCCCCCGTGTAAAGGTGCATATATTCTCCCTCATCCCAACACATATGTGTGGATTATAAATGTGTGATGAGTGAGCCTTAAAACTTATATAATTTCTATGTATTGGTATATAAATTTATCTCATGATATTTTTTTATTTAGGACATGTGAGGTTTTCCTAGTCCACTATGTTTTGATAAATGATTGTCACTTTGTGATGATTACCTTAACAGTGACCCTTAACATAGGATATTATTGTATATATATATATATATTCTATAATATTATTACCCATTTCAAATTTTACACCAAAATACTTTTTTATGATTTATGGATATGTTACACATATCATATTTCATTGGGTATGATTTACTTGTATTAATTTTACATTAATATGTTCTCATACACACATGTTCATCTTATTAAAAATTATGACCATTATTATATTATCATATTTTATTCTAGTTGATATTTCATATGTTTTCCCCTATACTAAGAATATATGATAATCTAATTGTAAAGTTTAAATTTCCCAATTTATGAAGAAATATGTGATATATGATATGTCTTGATAGGAGTCAGGTGTAATTTATTTATATTAAAATAAAATATTGGGTAATAAATTAACTCATTTAAGAATCCAATATTCAAATACACTATGACTTTAGGTTCTATTGTAGTTTTTTGTATTGAAATATAGGGGATAATCATGTAAAATGATATATTTTATAGGTATTTTAATGTTGGGTCTTTATATTTTGAATGGTTTCATAGTATAATTAATTTCAGGGATTAGGATGTAATGTATAGGTGGATAAAACCTAATGAAACCTCAGTTTAAGCTAAAATTTCATATTTTACAATAATGGTTTTAAAATTTTTGGAATCATATAAATGATTATCATATTATATTTTACTATGGATATTTTTTATAACTCTCACTAATTATTTAGGATTTATTCAATACATGAATTTTTTAGGAACTATATGCACCCTTAATATGATAAAAAAATAATTATCCTAATTAACAAACAAATAGGACATGTTTTGGATTGAAAAATCTCTTAGATATTCTCACCCAACTCTCTCTCATGGTATTATAAATAATAAGAATCATGTTTAGCTCCCAAATTAACTAAAGATGGAATAAAATTCCATTTATTCAATCACATATAAGAATTTACTATAATTAGTTGGTATTTTGATCCACTAATTACTATGAAAAGTATTAAAATGAATGAAATGTTTTATTCAATTTTTCAATGACCAGTTCATAAAGAAGGTTGATTTAGCCAATTAATATTTGGAAGTTGTAGAATATTAATAGAGGACTCTCATTAAGAAAATTATGGGAAGGGATGAAATATATTTCATGTAATGGGTAGATTTTGAGAATTATTTTTCATTATATATTATTTCCAAACTATTCATATTAAAATAGTTAGGGAGTTACATGAATAGAATATAAAATAGTAAAAAACAATTGGTTTTATAAAGTGAACATCATTATACATTCAATTTTTGCCTCTTATTTTACCATTGAACCTAAATAAAATATCAATAATTACATTAGTCTTAAAATCATTTGTCTAGAAATAATTAGATATAGTATACATTAGTTTCTATGATGATATTTTTATATATTCTCCCAAGGTGAAAATGAAAATTATAGAATTCTATATTTATCATAATGTAGGGAATATGAATATTATAAATTTATTTTCTAGAAAATAATGTCATAAAATCCATAGAGGAAAGATGATTAAACTTCATTTATAATAACAAATTGGGATAAATCATGAAGGTATTGACTGCATTTAAGGGGTACATTCTATGACTATATAAAATAATTCCATCGAGAAGATTAATGATAATAAGATATGAAGTGATCAATAAATATAACTGATGTTAAAATGTCAAATATAATGCACTAATGACATTTTAATTTAGTTATAATGATGATTTTATATGTAATGAAACCCAATGTACTAATCCAGGGATTAATGGGGTAATTGATTCTATAATCCCTTAATTTCAATGGAGAAAGGGTAAGCCTATATAATTCTATTTTTAAAATTAGATCATGATAATTAGGTGGTCAAATATACACTAATCATCCACTCATGGACTAGAAATGTGTTATTTGATTATTTTTATGGACACATATTCAACTATAAATTGGTTTCCTATGGAATTAATTCACAAATATAATTATTAGACACAAATTTTTTGATGAAAATGCCATGGGGTTTGAAGACAACATCACATGTCAAAAATTATTCTGCAATTTAGGCCAATTTGATGATGCATCCTATTAATACTATCATTCTCCATTTATTAAAATTTAAAATTATCAATGGAATGGATTGACTGTCTCTAAATAGTTCCCATAATTATTGCAATTCTAGTGAAATCGCATTTTATATCCCATATCAAACATTTATCTTTTGTCATTGTAAGGCCAATAATGAACTCCTTAGAAAAATTCAAGTACCTATTTGGGTCTTGATATCTAATAAAGAGGTATATGTATCTAAAATGGTCAAGGAGAAACAATTATTTAGAATATTTCAATTATAAATCAACATGCTGTTTTATTTCTTGAAAAATTTCTTTAACTTCTTTGAAAACGTGAGGGTGAGATTTCTATTGAACTATTTCCTATAGCTATGCCTATATTAAATATTTCATATAAAATTTCCCTATAAAATAAAATTGATTAATTAATAATAAATATATTTGGAAAATATTTTCATTTTCTATATTAATCCATCTTGAGTGAACATTAGTTTCAATTTTTATAAAAAAGGATGTATCAAATCATCTCAACATTAATTATCATGAACTTAAAAAAGATGAAAATCATGAATAGGAATACTCTATTATATATTGATTGAATATTAAATAATATTAATGGGGATACATACTTCTTAAATGTTGACCATTATTATTTACAACATCAGTTATAGATAAAAATAGATAATTATACTATGAAAAATTATGAATAAGATTCAAATAATATGCCTTTTTAATTTGTCTTTTGGTCATATAAATTATATATTGTCAAATTTTAATTTATTTATAATCCATATAGATACATTAATTTATTTTTTGGTAGTATTTAATGATGAAATTATAATATATTCCAAGAATATAAAGGATCATGAATGGAATTTGATGATTATGTAGAATACATTGAACAAAAAAAACAATTAAAGAGGATAATGCTTGTGTGAATTTTATCTATAGAAAGTGTCATCATTAGATCAATTAATCATAGGTTGTGGTATATCTATGGGTACTTCAAATATATATGTGGCTAAATAATTGTTCGATCCATCAACATTAAAAGGAAAAAATAATTTTCATAATATCTATATTCTATTAGTTCTTTTTGAGACATTTATCTGGACTATATAGTATACAAATCATGCTAACCTAGAAGGTATTTTATCTACATTATATTTATTAATGTGAATAAAATTTTAGATAATATAATATATTATTGGATAATGTTACAATAATAATTAAAAAATATATTGTATGATGGTTTAGGAATATAGTGATTCATTAATGATGTGTTGGGGTGTCTCTTTAATAAAAAAACACATTTTAGTATCATATTCTCTATATCAATTACGTTTTCACATGAACACTAACCTTACACATTAATTAGATATAGAAAATGTAACAATTTCATTAATAATATAGGGGAATTATCTCTTTAGAAAAAATAGTGATATAGATACAACTTATAAAAAAATTAATGTAAATATACACATATAAGGAGTTGGAGACATTCCAAAAGATATGTTTGGAATTGATCATGGAATTTAATTTCCCAACACATTAACACCTAGGGAAGTATAACAAGTTTCTTGATGCTCTAATAATGAATGATCAGGCTACCTTATCCATTATGATAATTGAACGACACGAAATACTTTAATATTTAAAAAGGATTGCCTATATATCTAACGAGAAGGATATAATTCCTATCATACCTAAAGAAATACTCAAATATCTATCCATGTTAATATCAAGGTGGTTTATAAGGATTTAGTGTAGCTATAAATGGATAAAAAAATAATAATAATTTAAACTTGAAAAAAATAGAATTATACGATTTTGTAAATGAGTATGTTTCTCATTAAAATTATAATTGAAAAAGGATTTTTTGAAGGGTGTACATTTCTGAAAATTCTATATCTATCCTGGATGAAAAGTGATGTATAATGATCTCAAAGTGTTTTTTTTGGGGAAACATGATGATGGAGATATTATGGTTCAATTCATTATTCTTACTCTATAAACAGATTCAGGCTAAACGATATAAGAATAAACGTATGATGCTACCATCACTAATAATTCTATATAAACTGGATAATATCACTATTGATTTTCTTATATATCTATTTATGACCTTGGAATTAAAAAAAATCCGTTTATGTTTTCATTGATAACCATTCAGAGTCGGCATGGATTGAATTTATTTTAGAATATTTCTCACTTGATTAACTTTAAAAAATGTATATAACCTAATTAATAAGGTTGTTTGGAGAACCAATATTAGTTAAATTTAATTAAGATATATTTATTACCTAAATATTTTAGAGAAGACTTTAGTAATCATTAAATGCATAGCTAATAATTAATAATACCTTTCATCCTAAAACAGATGGTCAATCTAAAAGAAAAATTGAACCTATAACATAAATTTTTAGATCTCAATTAATATAATTTGAATGTGGATGTGATTAATAAATCACTCTAGTAGTGTTCTGATATGACAGCAATTTCCACAGTAGAATTAAAATGACATATTTTAATTAATTTTATGCTAGGAGGAATAATGATCCATCATACAGGGTTGATTTCATGGAGTGGAATCAACTTGGACTCGATCATTTTCAAGAGATATTAATGAATATTCAAACTAGTGATAAATTAAAGGAGAAAAATTTCCAAAAAACTGTGACACTGATAATAATCAGAGAGATTAGTATTTTAATTATAGAGAAAAAATATTCGTTTGAATATACCAATCATACATGGTTATGATATTTTGGAAGAAGGGATAGTTGATATCGAGACACGCAATACATTTTGGTATCCTTGATCTTGTGAATACTATTTTATATCAGTTTACAAATACACCAAAAACATCACATTTGAATAATGAAATCGATGCATCAGTTTTGAAAAGTAGCTACCAAATCCCACACATAATTAACTAAAATATTTTATAATAGAAATATGATATCAATTATGAGGAAAAACTAGTAGAGATAAATTAATATGAAATAAGGACAGTTATCTAGTCATTGTTCTATAAATAAATTATATATTTGAGGATAAAATATATAAACTCAAATATGTAAGGAGGAAACATTTCCCTTATTTGTCCCAATCTGAGTAATGAAATTTGAAAATATAAATTTCTTAGGGAGGAAGATTATAAAACCTCATAATTTTATTCCATTACTATATTGAATAATTTCTATCACACGCGCCAAAAAAAAGAAAATATATATTTCATAATGGAATAATGGAATAAAATTACATTGTAACATTAATTAATTAATTTTATGAAATAAATTATGTATATCATAATGATAATTTTAAGAGTAGTAAAAAAACATACAAATAAAAATAATAAGAAATTGAAATAATTATCTCAATGTTTTTCCTTGTGAATTATACCATTGATTTTAGTTCAGGGAAAAAATGTATTGGAAATCTGAAATATTTTCTCATAAATAAATTAATGTTTTGGTTGAATAGAATTTATATAATTTTTTAATGTTATATGTAGGATTTTCATTATTTCATCATTATATTTATGTTGATAATATAAATGTTTGTTGGTAATACGTATAAAAAATGGGTATATTTTAAATGTTTTAATAGAGATAAATCGTTTTTTAGAAATAAATAATATATTATAAATCATATTTTGGCCATGTATAAAAAATATTTATCATATATTAAATAAATAATTAGTGATAATTAATTTAAATACAATTAATCATCACATAAAAAAAATTCTGTTGAAAAAAATGAAAATTTAATTATATGAAGAATTTATAGAAATAATTTAAATTCAATATATTTGTTCCATGAATTTGATTACATGGATTTATTACTAAGTATCATGGTATCAGAATAAGGTTATAACTTAAATTTATTTTTTGGAAAGGATACTCTTGTTAATTGCGATTTACATCCGTAAACTATAAAAACAGAAAAATATATTATATAGTTAAAATGATGTATAAAACATATAAATAATATATATTAAGGTTAATAGTTAAGTTCATATATAAATTTCGTAGTTTCTTATCTTATAAGTGATCTACAATATTAAATTGATTTTCTATAACCAGTAACCAATGGGAAATAACAAATATTCCACTCAAAGACATCGATAAATGGTCACATTATCCACCCAAACCAAAAAACAAATATTATTATGTTTCCTCATCAATAACTAGCTAATTAACAATCATTTAATCTTTATAATCATTGTTATATTCTATTCTAACAAAATTCATGAATCACTCATTACAAAAGAACATATTATGTGCATGATCAATTCCATCAATGATAATATCTAGTTATTTCATATACTTTTCAATTATATTATCTACCACACTCCTCATAAATATCATTCACTACTCTAATGATGTACTAATAATATCATTATTCTTTTATAAACCCACCATTAACTTATTATAACATTAGTCTCATACTCATTAATCTATAATTCATGTTCATAAATTGGTCAATTCAACAATCATCATTAATGGTATTAAAGTATCTTAACAAAATCCATTATGGATTAATATAAAAACTAATGAATGGTAATATAATATATTAAAAATTATTTTTTGTAATGATTTTTTTAAATAATGGTGACACAATAAAAAATGAATTTTATAAGGTATTTCATTGTTATAGGTAATGTTACCCAAACCATGTGTGTTTAAAATTTCATTCATATAAACCAAACTTATATAATCCATCAAAAGAATATTGGATTATATAAATAATTATAATAATATGATCCCACAACCCTAGATAATTTTGTAATTATGAATATTATATGAAATAATGAATATCTAACTTATTATAATGAATCACTTATAAAAACTAAAAACTAAAAGAAAACGATGATAAAAATATAATATAACTAACTAATATATATATATTAACAAATTTTAATTTCATTTTATAAAAGGAAATGTAATTGATTATGGTTCTAAAATAATATAAAAATATTTCTCTATATATTATAATGTTGTTTATAGTATGTTAATGGGAGTCATTTTTAAATTAAATGGTTTCTCTTCTAATTTATTATCCAATATTGAGATTGTTTATGACTTAATTTCTATTAGATAATTTTTATATAATATCTCTCCAAATGAAATTAATTTTAGTCTATAATTTTTATCTTACCATTTCTATTTTCAATAACTCAAAATTCACCTAAAAATATGTTTTTAAATGGAATTGTATTTATCACCTAGTATATATAAGAAATATTTATCCTCTATGAAAATTTTCATAATAAGGTTTCATGGAATTATTATCTATATTTTCTAAACGTAGATGATTTTTTATGGTCTAAATTTTCAATCTCATTACTTTTAAAAAAAAATTGAATTTATTGTTTCAACTATTTTCAATTATGTTTCTTTTATGTTAATTTCTCCAATAAGTTTCAAATATTTTATTACAATTAATTCTATTGATGTATTTATGGATATTTGAAGAATTCTTTATTTAGTTTTAATTTTTTAATGAATACAATTTTATAAATAAATTCGTTGAATATTTTATCAAATTGAAATGGTTACTTCTTATTAATATATAATAACTTCACTTTTCTTATTCCAAAAAGTTTATCATATTTTTAATTATCCATAAATTTTAATTATGTTTTATTTTTTATTTATTCAATGTAATAATCCACTTTCATTCAAATGATGGTTTCATTTATTTCATATGATGTTTTTTATGAGACACATATTATTTTCATGGGATAACTGTATTGTGTTTTGATTCATTTCCATCATGTTTATATAGAACACATATTCATGTTTTATCATTATGTTATATGTAGGATCTAATTATATAACCCTAAAAGTTTTTTGAGGATATTTTATATTTGGAGATATTATGTTTTGGTACATGGGTGGTAATGTAAGATATTTATTCCTTCATATGGTATATCCTTGATTATGATTCGAATTATGTCCATTATTTTGTGATAAGTTAGTGTTTTCTAAGACTATGTGAAGACCCAGGGGTATTCCAAGATTTTGGGACTTGAAAGTGGATGAAAAATGAGTTTCATGGAATGTTTCAAGGTTTGTGCATGGTTAGTGCAAACCGTTCGGTGCCTCCCAGGTAACCATGCCGCCATGGACAAAGGCTTACGCATGGTTGGTGCATGATTAAGAAATAAATTGAAAATCACTAGGAAACCGTGAAAAGTGGGTGTTTTTTGGGTAGTGGCCCACACACATTTTTTTCATGGTTTGGAAGATAGTGCTAGTAAACCATGCATACTAGAAAAGTTGGAAAATTTACAAAATTTCCACTCCTGGATTTTAATCCCCAAATAGTGTTTATTTTCCATTTCACCCCATGAAACCCTATTGATGAGATTATATGAACCAAGCATTAAAAGGGTGGTTCTCCTAATATTCTTAGTTGTTTTCAGTGTCTTTGGTTACAGATCTAAGCCATGGGTAAGTCTAATCTCCTTCCAACATCCTCTTTTCGATTAGGGTATTCATAATTCTACCATATCCTTATAAATCCTGAAAAGCCATCTTTTTAGGGTGATATTTAAGTTGAGTCTTAAAGGGTTGTTTGAATATGAATTCAAGGATACGATTGAGGATGCATTCATCATCAATTTCGGGGTAGGTGGTCTACAAGTATTATCCCATATTTTCATTTTGGATTTGTACATAGAGGTTGGTATTATTATTTTCCCCTTTTGGTTTTAGGTTATGTTGAAGTACTTGGTGAAAATCGGTGTCTAGGTGTCCAATATAAAGTCTCTCTATCCCCATGGGATGCGTAGGGGTTTCCATTGACCATTTTAGGGCCTCCCATGAGGTGCGCCAAAAATCTTGGACATAGACAATGGTAGGGTTGAGCGAAGGATTGCCGAGAAAATTAGAATACCATATAAGAAATGTTTTAATGGGTTTTTAAGTTGTAAATGTAATTATTATAGAGATTACATGGCTGGCAAGGCAAAAGGGTTTATTTGACATCACATAGAAATGGTAAAAATGGGTTGAATGGGATTATTTCAATTATTTAACGGAATTTGGTTAGAATTTCCTAAGAGGATTTGTGCATGTTAAAGGGTAAACTCATAATTTGATGATAGAATGAGAAAGGGGGAGTATGTTAATGGGTTTTAATAAGGAAATTTTTGAATATGTTGATTGGTTAATACACGTGAATTGTGTCACACTTAATGGTTGAATGTAATAAGTGGTAGGGTTATGATATATGAGAAATATACTTGAAATGCTTGAGTGGGTGAATGCTTGTGAAATGATAAATGGTCTCAATGGGTAAATGTATGATTATTTATGAATTTGTCTAAGGTATAGGGGTTGTTGAAGACACTTAATGGGTTAAGGCACAAAAATGGGAGTTTTTCTAAATGGTTGTGAATTGTAAATGGTAAATGTATTAATGGTTTATGGAATAATATTATTTCCCATATTGGTTGTTTTTTATTTTAAATTATAATGGAAGTTAATATGATTAGTTTTGTTATGGTATTGTTATGGGGACTTGATAAATATTAATGTGAACATGGCTCGGTAGAGTGGGGTATTGACTTGAGGTTTTATGCCAATGGTTATAGTTAGACTGAGGCTCTAAAATCCCCACTAAATTCCATGGTTTAGGGAAGGGTAGAGAAGATCTATTCCCTTAATTGTTGAATTTCACCTAGACTGAGGCTTTGATGTGAGGACATGTGTTAACTAGATATGTGCATCCCTAGTGAGATGGGGACCTGATTTATTTCCCCTTTGCATTGTTACCTCTTGATTTAGACTCATGTATGGATGATGTATATGCCTAAACCAAACATAATGTGTTAAAAATTGACTCTGTAGTAAAAATAATATAATAAATGGAATTTGGATAAATGATAGTCCTGAATTAAATGATCTTTTTTAACTAATGGAAACTGAAATTTCCCTTGTTTACATGCCATTTATTTTGTACTCTCATGCATTATAAATTATACTAGAATTTTTGTAGACACTATTGGTGGTGGCCTCCTGAGTTTTGTACTCACACCCATCTCGGTTAATTGTTGGGTACCCGAGCATATTTTTTTATTGTAGGTCAGGATATGGGAAAATTCACTAATCTTTCATGTTGATTTGGGTTTTGGATGTACATAGAGTTAGATTTAGACATAGAGTCAGGACCGGTTTTGGGATTCAGTTGTTTTCTTATTATTGGGTTTTAGTCACAGACACTACTAGTATTTCATGACATTTGTAATGTTGAATTAATGTTTTTACCCATTTGGGAAATGTTTGGTTTGTATGTTTATTAGTTGTTCCATTGTTCCACTATTTATATTCTGTTTTATTGTGGCTTACTCTGGTAAAGAGGGTATAATCCTCCCACATGACTCATTAGACCCTCATCGCTAGTCATAAACCTATAGCATATGGGGAGGCACTCTTGAGGTCATATAATAACCCAGTTCAAGACACCAATTTAGTGTCGCTGGGGTTAGAGACATTACAGGTTACCCAAGATAAATATGTTAATGGAATTTATTTCAGAATTTTGATAACAATCTTGAAAGTGAACTTCAACATAAGATATGATTCTTTATGTTTATGTATGTGCTGAATGATTATAATTCATTGTATTAACATTAAATTTTTTTTTTAAATATTCAATATTGATTTTTAAGATCCATTTTTCATTAGATATGATTTTATTTTATACTGATAACATCAATATATTATAATACCAACAACACATATTATACTAAATTATATTACTTCTTAATGTCTCATTTGTTATTCTGATTGATATTTCATATATTTTACATCATAATTGGGATCTAATATCAATATTTTTATATGATTGTAGTATACATGATATGAGGAATAATATATCATACTATATGTATAAATTTAAGTATATTTTAATACAATTGCAGAAGAAATGTACAGTGGGTTACAAAATATATCGTTTAAATAGTTAGTCTCCAATGACACCAATCATTTAGGTTATGTGGGTGTAATTTATTCATGGATGTAATTTATAATCAGATATAATAATGTAAAATGTATTTATGTTATGGTTTCTTCATTTACAATATATTACCACCTCTGAATGTTAGATCATGAAATTCCAAAGATGCATTTTCATAGTTGATGTGGACATTGTGAATTTATTTTAATTGTATTCAAACATTATAAAATTCCATTTATTTTCATATAATAAATTAAAATAATTTTATATAATATATAAATATACTCAATTAAGATTATATTCTTGTATCTAATTAATATTTTTTAAAATATATAATCAATAATAATGAGAAGTCCTAGGAAATATTTTTTATATTTTCATGATAACTCAAGTATTATATTATGTTCAATAAATGTGTTTTTCGATAAATTATGTAATGCTTATGGGAATTATATTCCAAAATATAAACATATGTTAAGAATGATAATGTTAAGGTATTGTTGTTCTAAAAAATATATATACATATTTTTTAGATTTAATGGTTCCTTGGGTTTTATATATATTATATATGTTTCATTCAATAGTTATCACAATTTTCACCCTAAATGGTCGTATAACACTAAAATGGTGTCAAATTCAAGTGTATATGAAAATTCCTAGATTATATTAATGATTAAAATAAAAAACATACTTCAATTGTAGAGTTCATACTACTTAAATGAGGTCATGTATATTTAATATAGTGTGATGGGATTGGTGTATGTTTTGGATTTGTGCATATGAAATGTTATAATTTGATAGCTGGTTGATCTAATAGAATTATGACCACACAATAATAATTATTGAACATGGGACATATAATTTGATAGAGGAAAGATGAATTTCAAGTGGTAATGACAATTCTTATTTGGTTAAAGGTTCACAAGAAATTATAATCATAAAAGTTTTTACTGTTTTATCTTTTGTATTTGAAATTAATAAAATAAAAAAAGAGTTGAATAAATTTTAAAAAATAGTTTCTGTTTTTATATTCCTCAGCGAAATTATTATTTTTGAATCATTTAGTATAAAGTGAAAATATAATGTGGTAAATGAGGCACTGATATATAAATTGATGATGACTATGTTAGAAATTTTGATTTTTGAAATAGAAATGGATAAATATCAGCTGATATTATATTGCATCAATATTCCCAATGTAAAATTTAATCTGGTTATAGAGGAAGAATTATTATATTTTTATTTTATGTAGATATGTGACACATTAAGTAATAAGGAAAAAATAGGTGAATATACATTGATATTTTTCCTGACTCTTCATTTCAAATTTTTTTTATCATTCCCCATTGGTTATGTGGATGATGTTATTAATTAATTTAATAGTGGAAGGTCATATATTCTTATTAGATCTATAAAAATGTTTCATGATACAAATATGTACATTTGATGGCCTATAAAAAAGAGAAAATAAGTTATTTTATTCTACTTTTTGGGACTATAATTCAGTGAATCCCATGTATAAATAAACTATTTTTTTAAATACAACCATTGAATATTCCATAATTTAAGGGGTATAACATATTTATAGAAATTTTTATTGTTCTTCCATGATCTTTACAAATTCAAGAAAAAATTGTTGTGTATATTGATTAAATTAACATGTTATAAATTTTATAAATTATTTATTAAATTTATTTGGTAACTTTTTGGGTACACTATGCGTGGAAATTGTGATTATATTCTAGAAGTTCCAAAATCAATTTTATCATATCTCAGTATGTTTTCATATTGATGTAGTGAAAGATATATAAGATTTATTTTTGTACTTGTCATGGATGATTATTATTTATATTCCCTACTTAAAAATACTATTAGAATGGATTATAAATATTTATAAAGATATACATTGAGATTATATGTTGTATTTTATAATATTATGGGTGGATCATATTCATTTAGGTTAATTTTTTTATAATTATATGTATAATGCAATAATTTGACTAAATAAATTTAAACCATTTCATAGAATATTTTTCCTATCACTATTATATTATATCGAGGGAGGAAAAAATATATAATGGGACCATTTTTTGTACAATATATGGTTGAATTAATTTAACTTATCAAGAAAATAATGATGATGAATCAAATTTTAAAAAAATATATCATATAAATATTCATTGAAGAATCATGTAGATTACGATGGTAGGTTCAAAGTTGACATGATCATAACAATCATGAATATTAAATTATTTTAGATGAATATTCAATACATCTATTAATAATTCCTACCCTAGAAAAATTGTGTTAGTTTAATGAATGATTGTATATAAAAGATTTTTATTTCACACCCATTAATTGATATAACCCCCAAATTCTCTTCAAATATAGTACCCTTAAGGACATATCATACTTAACAAACTTCTCTATAACCGGTTAAATTGGAAACATAAGAATGTGTGATCTCATATGCCCAAACAAGGAAAAGCTGTGATATAACAATTGATGGGCATAAGTGATCAAAAAGATGGAATAAGGGTATGAGAATATAATCAAGGAACATGATGATATTATTTTAGTATCATACCCAAAAATTCATATATCATATATCTTATGTCGTGGAATAATATATGACATGTGTCATATGAGAGCATAAACATGATTCATAATTCAATATTCATGACCCAGGAGAGCATACCATGGACCAAAAAATATCTAAAAAATTTGGCATATACATATTCATTGGGTAACATCCTTAGTTTGTATGAATAAAATACTATGTTTGATAGTGTACAAGATACGTAACACCAAGCTTACACAAAATATGGAATCTTATTAATTAATTCTGATTGTTATAACATAGGCATTAATTTGGAAGGAAGGAATATTATTAATGAAATTATTAAATATATAATGGTCAGTCTCCTTGAACATTTAAAAACTTATAATTTTAAATAATCACCCAATTTTTTTTGTAAATTCATTTTCATCTCCAGAAATACATTTTCATCACAAAAATAGGTTTTATTTCATTTTATGAGTGAATATTATTATTAATATTCAAAAAAATTAGAAAACTTATTTCATAAAAAATTAGCAATATTTTTGAAAAAAAAATATTTAATTTTTTTACTTTTTGTGAAATATTATGTTTTGTTGGAAAATATTGGGTTTTTAGTGAATAGTGAAAAATAAAAATTTTGTCAAAATAAATAATTAATTTTCAATAAAATTATAAATGAAAACGTTGAAATAGGTTTTGAATATTATTTAAATTTAAATATGTATTATTTAGTTATTCTTCATCAAAAAAATTCTTTTTAATCATTATTATAATTTATTTTAGAAAATATTTATTTTTGTGTTTAAAAATGTTATTTTTAGGAAATCTAATTTAATGTAAGTAATGTTTCTCTTTTTTAATTAATAAAAAAAACTAATGGGTGATTTTTTTAACAAAAAATAAAAGATTACATATATGTAAATATTAATTTATTTTAAATCAATGGTTTTTACTATTCATTGAGTTAATATAAAAACATATTTTTCTATAAAAATACACTTCTTGAAAACCCACATTTTCATTGCATCTGTGGGTATTGTTTTGAATATAATTAAAATAATAATAATATTTGAATTTCAGAAAATGGATTACATATTTTTAATATTATTTTCCTAAATAGTTAAAAATTAAATTTTCATTTTTTAGTTATAAATAAATATTCCACACTAAAATATATTTGTAGTGGTATAGGTAAAATAATTTATTGTGTTAAAGATAAAAGGTAGAAGCGTAAAAAAACTAAAAACTAAAACAATTAATGGGTGGTTGTGTTATATATCTTCTATTTTCAGTCTTTAAAATAATATTTATCAACCAAATTCATTGAAATTAATTCCACCCAAATATAGTTGGAATAAAATAAAAAATAATGATTATATAATAATTTAATACCAACCCTCATAAATTATAAATACCACCCCTCAACACCACTTCTCTTATCAAATAATGAATCTTGTTAAATATCTTTCAAAGAATATACATAACACTACACCAACATATATTTTATTCTAGTTTCACCCAACAACCATTTCATAGTTCCTTAAATGCTCTTTCATGGAGGATATATTCAAGGGGTAACATTCTAAACCCACATATCTTAATTTTTTCCCTTATTCAACCTTCTTCTCACTTCACTCATACATCAACGAATAATAACAACTATATCATGTATATACTTGAAAGTTATATTTGTAATATAATATCTTGCATTCATCCCTTGTCCCATATCCTCTTATTTCGTGAAACAAAACCATTTCCTAAATTTTGGTTGTTAAATGTATCTATGGATAATTATTTTTTATCTTCTATTACTTCTTTCAAGGATGGTAATAAAAGTCTTATTAGGGCTAAATAATATTCTAATTAGTTTATAATAACATATTTCATTTTCTGAAACTAATATATTAAAAGAATATTAAATAAAATGAAACTAATTCATGATGGTCAAAAAAGTCTCCAAAATAAACTAATAATTTATCATTAAAATTATCATCAAATGAATCATCCTAATGAAATGAAATTATATACAGGACCATTTATACTTCTTTAATTTCATTAATACATAATAATTCAACATTCGTAGTAAAATTGTCACAAGAATGAGTTATACCAAAAAATAATATATTATTAATACTATTATTTTAAGTTTTACTTATCGTATAGTCATAATAACTGAAGGAATGAACTATATTAACTAAAATATGAAATTAGTTTTTATAGATGTTTATATAATGATTCATTGGTTATAAAATTTTGTAGAAAATAAAATAAAAAACAATTGAATATAAACGAAGTGCTTTTATAAAAAACAATTTAAGTGTGAATAATTATTTTTAAAAAATAATCAAATCACTCTTGGTGGATTATTTTAGTAAAACATAAATTAAATATTATTTTTAATATTCAACTTATATATTTTTTAGAAATGAAATTATAAGAAATTCAATTTTATAAAAAATGTATTATTTCTAAAAAAATCATTTTTACCGCCTTTTGATGGAGAATCCTTTTTAAATCATGTTTTTTACACATTAATATATTCTTATTTAAAAACTAAACTTCTTCCTTAAAATCAGGACATCAAAATGTAGAGTAATTTTATTTTTGGTATTTTCTTATTAAATTCATATTTTAATGAATAGTGAAAAAAATACTACATTTCAATTCAAACTACCTTTTCATCTGTTTTATTTATATTGTTAGATTATAATTTTTAATGTTTTTAGATTTAATTAGATGTTGTTTTTATGATTTAATAAAATTTAGTTCATTATATTCTTTTTCAAATTAAAAATTACATGGAAAAACTATGTGAAATTTTGAACTTTTTACTTAAAGAACATGTTTTATTAATCAATCAATGAGAATAGTGTTGTACCCAATATAACCATATATATGAATTTAATTTTAAATAACATACATAAATTTTTATACTCAATATTAATAATTTTGTCCAATAGGATCAAAATAATTTTTGGTGAATAGTAATTTTAGTATTTTATTTACCCCGGTTAAAGAAAAATATTGTAATTAAAGGTATAATATATATAATAATATTATAAAATTATATTATCACTTATCCAAATATTATTTTAGGAGTTATTATCGATCATTACCATACATGATCTGAAATTGTGACATCTGGAAGCCACTTTGGTGTGATTATGACATTTATAACATTTAATTTAAAATAAAAGAAAAACATGTCCTAAATATATCTCTTCTTAATAAAAAATATTTTAATACGGAAACATGTAGATTTATATTCAAAAATTAATATTCCTTATAAATATAAATATATTACCCACATCATGGTAATTTATTTATAATTTTTGGGAATTAAATAATTAAATTTAATTACGACACAATGATGGTGGAGTAATATATTTTTTAATTAATGAATCAAATAAATGATATTAATAATATAAAAATGAACATATTTTGGGATACTTTATGACATATAGAATTTTATGGATGAATATGACATGTTAGGATTGAGTAGATTTATTTTTCTATACGGAATCAATTTGTTATGATCTTTAAAAAAAGTCTTTTAATAAATTGTGCAAAAAATTACATAATTCATCATTTAAAATATAAAATATTTATATAAATGATATAAAATTTCAAAAGATATAATATTCGGCCAAAATGTATAAATAACTTGAAAATTTTCTTCAAAAAGACATTTATTTTTCCTTTGGCCAAATTTTATAATTATTTTAACCCTCTATGTTTAAATTATTTAATAAAATTGTTATAGTTAAAAGGGATTAAAAATAAGATAATGATTAAAAAAACACAAAAACGTGTGTAATTTTAATTGGATAATTATATTTCAACCCATAATCATCTTATATTCCAAATAAATTAGTTTGGACCCATTTTGAATATAAATTTAGTTTATCTTAATTTAATACATTTTATAATTTCAAGGGTGCCCCTTCCTACTCCTATAAAAAGATACACAATACACTCGATTACTCACACATAAATACATCTTTGATTAGAAAATTCCACCCCAAAACCCTTTATATAATCCCTCCCCACATTTATGAAACCTTACATTATGCAGAACACACTTTTTAGAGGGGCTAAGTTGGTAAGAAAGGTGATCATCTCAAGGAAAGGTAATGTTTTTAATTAAGTATTTCTATTTTATTTATTCTTAAATTTCCTTAAAATATAATTCATCCATGATGAACATGTAAAATTATTAATCTAAACGTAATGATATGTTATAATGTTAATATCATCACCTAAATCCACTTGTGCTTCTATAAAATGGGAAATTAATTATTTTTTTCATGTGTACGTGTGACCTATTACCTCAACAAATAGATATAATTCATTTTCTACAATTATCTTTCATGATAGGTGGTAATAATGTAATAAATTTTAATATGTGAAATTAATTAAATATTAATAATTATAAGATAATAATATATCAATTACATTATTACTTTCCATGCTCATAAAAATGATAACGTCGTTCGTGTGTACGTGTGAACTATCACCGCCATGAAGCGATGTGACTTTTTTTTATTAATTATATCACTTTTATGATATATATATATATATATAAGTATATTTAAATTATTAATATTATATTATTTATTTTATGGAAATTCAAGAAATATAAAATAATATATACATTATTTC
Source organism: Viscum album (assembly GCA_963277665.1). NCBI lineage: Eukaryota > Viridiplantae > Streptophyta > Magnoliopsida > Santalales > Viscaceae > Viscum > Viscum album. The sequence goes on along the minus strand of OY728137.1, from coordinate 864,165,923 downwards.
TATTACAATCAATGAAAAATGGAAAACTTTACTCATGCAAATATACGCCTTGTCATCTCAATTATTATAACATTCTTCATTTTTCATATACATATATAACAAGTTTATTTAAAAGTATAATTTATGTATAAAAGTGATAATACTATCATGAATATTTATCTTGAGATGAATGAATTATGACTACATGTACTAGTGACATCAATCCATGTTGATTTTCTACTCAAGTGCCGAATATTGACAAAACATCTGATATGAACTTAAATAATTATGTAATTTTTATAAAACATAAATAAGTTATATAAAATAAATAATAAACATTAAAAGGGATCTTTGGAATGTATAAATTATCCAATGTTTATTATTCAGGAATATAAAAATTCTACATGATGATTAGGACTCAAGGTGAGGGACTTCGTCTCAATATCCTTTCAATGAGGCATATTTTGATATTATACACCACCTTATTTTATATGGAATATAATTAACCCCTTATAATTTTTATTCCATTCAATGGTTTTAGAAATAAATATTTATCTATTAACAATTATAATAAATGAAAAAGGAATTTTTTTAATGTATGCAGTGACAATGAATTTTATGCCTCCATAACCATTATTTGATATTTTTATTCCTCTCTAAGGCTTAATGTTTTAAAAGGAAAATAAATATCATATTATATTTTCTAGAATTTTTGTATTGAAAATGGTTTGGATAATGGATTTATTATGTCAATATCTTGAAATGATTTCATGTTATTGCAATGTGGAAATAACTTTTTCCATTATTCTTGTAAATGTTTTATGATTACGTTTTGGTTCTTCAAAATTTATTATGCCTATAGTTGGTTACATGATAGAAATTTGGTTGGTGAGCCCATGATGGCTCTATAATGCATTGGGTAATGAGACAGAGTTAATCCATAAGTTTTATCCAAAGATATTTAGTGAATATAATTTGGTGGGTATTCCAAATGTAACCATGATGGTTACTCCTTATATAGATGTAAAAGATAAAATGAATGTATGATATGGATGCCACCAGTTACATTTATGATTTATGATTACTAATAATGTTTTCAAGGATCTAATGATTTCGTGATGTATGATGAATAATTTTGTGACCCCCCATTTTCTTACATTGTTATTACATCATTTTAACAACATAAAAACATTACATAACAAGAATCCAATGTTTTAATGTCTTGGTAAAACAATGACCATACATAACTTTTACAATTTAAGACATAAACATTTATTTAATTAATACTTCTCTAGCTTCTCATTGTCCCCTGTGTTCTCATTAGTACATGTAGTCGCCTAAGGATATACATAAAAAGGGGTGAGTTAACACCCTAGTAAAAGGATAGATAAGAACATGAAACAATATAAAATGGGGTGAGAATAATCCTAACATCATCATCATAATCATGGGAGGGAGAATTAGATATCTTCATAGAATGTGGAAATGCACAAAAATCACACATCATGTCCTAATTGTTAACTAAAACACATATTTGTGAAAAAAAATGTAGTATAATTTTCACACATATTTCACTTTTCATCATTAGATACATAAAATTACAAAAAAAATTAGCGCTTTGTATAATTTTCGGTACACCAGTCACATCATAACATTTACATTGCTTAATATAATTTTTGGGCACACCCTTCACATCATAACTTTTACATTATCATGCATGCCACATAGAACATATATCAATCATAGAAATAAAATAACACATGGAATCAAATGTATTTCATTTCATAAATTAAAAATTCATAATCATTTGGTTCTTAAGATAATGAGGTTATAACATAATTTACATAAGAATCATCAACCTTGAGTGACACGTAAAATGGTGAGTTTTTTTGAAAAAATAGTTCATTTGAAAAACATTTTGATTGAAATAAACGAAATTGGAATAAATTTATATCCCAAAATGTTATTACAATTATGATTAAATGATATTTTTGTTATATCTATACTAAAAATGGTGTGAAATTTGGAAAACACAAAGAAAGTGAGTTGGGTTTTAGAATTCCCTATACCTTGTGTCTGAATGCTTTCTTCACATTAATATCCTGTATAATCACATTAGATTCATTAATTTACAAATTCAAAACCCTATATAAATTATTCTAATTAATTTTTGTTTTATTAAGATCTTTTTTATCCATTATATGAGTTATAGTGTTTAATTTTATCATTTGAGAGTATTTATTTTCTCAGTTTTCACGATCGGTTCACTTGTATTCATGAATGGATTTTTATTTTAAATGTGAAATAATATCCAAAATTGTTATCACATGTAATTAGTGGTTTTATATAATCTTAAATTTTCATACAAATAGTTTGGTTATATACCATGATGTCGATTCATTAGATAAAAGTTAATGATGATCTCTTTAGGGTTATATTGGTGGTTTATTTATCACAAAGAACTGGTTTAGTTTTACCATTAATTATTATGTATATATGATAGTTACAGAACATAAATATGGTTTCAAAACAATATTAAAAAAAATTTCAAAAATTTTATTGTTTTATTAATATCTTTTAAGGAATTAATGAAAAATGATTGTTCATCACCCATGATGCTGGTAAACTGACACATCACGGGTGATGATTTCATTTTAAGAAAAAAGAGTTGGGGAATTTTAATTTTGTTTATAAAATTGGAATGAAATAATTTCAGTATATAAAGTTTTTTAGAGTAATTTTACATTTTATTGAGGGTAGGTTATGAGAAAATAATAATACAAATGAAATTGGAAAAGATTTTAAAAGAAAAAGGAATAGTATTTTACCTCTTAAATCTATCATCATTGAGAACCTCATTAGGAAAATAGTTTTGGTATTTTTATGAGACCAAGATATGTTGGACGTGGGGGAGGGGATAGGGAAGAGTATATGGTAGAACATAGCCACGAATAAATTTTTGAGAATTTTGAGGACAAGAGGGGGTGAGTGGGGGAATTTATAGTACAAGATATTGGTGTTTTCTCAGTAATGTATTCATTAGTTTGTTATTTTGTCTAAAGACTGTGAATACATTGATAATTACTTCCAAATAAATTAAAATAATTATGTATAAATCGATATATTTTTCTTACATCATCCTTAGAACATCTATGACACCATAACTATAGTATTTAGGTTTTTTGTAATTTATCTTGTTTTACTATTCAAAAAAATTCAAGTATTTTTAAAAAATTATAAAAAATCTCCCTAACAAAATTTCAATGCGTAGAATTAATAAATTAACTCAGTTTTATGAAAATTACTTTCTAAATATGAGTAATTTAATTTATAATTAAAATTATAATTTACATTGAAATTCTGATTTTAAAATTAGAACTGATTTTATAACACATTGAAAAATTCTTTAAGGTCTCATAAAATAATTATACAACCATAAGACATAAAAATATTAATTTATGAATACATTTCATGAGAGTAAATTTTCATCGAAATTAATAAATTAATTTAAAAAATGGAATAAAATATTTATGACTTATAAAAATGCCAATAATTAATTTATAATTTTTTAAAATATTTACACTCTTATTCTATAAAATAATTATATTAAATTTTCACTTATAAGATTTATAAATTTAATTTATACTTTAATTTGTAAGGTTTATATTCTATTGGTCATTTTAATATTCATAATTGTAATATTACTATTCCTAAGGTCAAGTTATTATTTCATCGGTATCGGTTCCTTAACTTCTAGAAATACAAATTATTTCATTAATTATTCATTTATAAAGAATTTATAATAGTCTATAAGGGATATTATGTGTCTTATATTGTATAAAATTTCTATGATAAGGGAAAAATTTTGTTTATAAAAGTTTCAGTAGTGACATTCTTCCCCCCTTTTGAAATTTCACCCACGAAATTTTGTTTTACATAAACAGGTGAGGGTACTTCTCCTTCATCACCTCATATGGTTTCGACGTTGCTTCTTCTTGCTTCTGGTTCCTCCACCACACTTTGATAGGGTGGGTTGTCTTGTTTCGTAGAACCTTGCCTCCTCCATCTCGCATCTTTATTTGATGCTCCTCATATGAGAGATCATCATCCATTTTTACTGCCATTGAGTTCAGTACACGTGAGGGATCTGGTATGTACTCTCTCTAGAGTGATACGAGGAATACATCATGAAAATGTGCCATTTTTTGTGGATGTAGAAGATGATAGACCACATATCCTACATTTTCAAGGATCTCAATGGGGATAATATACCTTGTTATTAGATTCCCTTTCTTACCAAACCACATGACTCCCTTCCATTGTGATATTTGAAGGAGGAATTTATCTCCAACATTAATCTCTAAGTCCCTTCAATGGATGTCATCATAGACCTTTTTTCAAATCTGAGTTTCATTGATATTTTAGTAGATTTCCTGAACCTTATCTGTCATCTCTTTCACAAGATCATGTCAATGTAACTTTCATTTTCCAACTTTATCCAAACATGTTGCAGTTCTATATTGATCTCCATATAGAGCTGCATATAGGGCCATCTGAATACTCGAGTGGAAGCTATTGTTGTATGTGAAATAAACCAATGGGGGATGTTAATCCTATCAACATTTTAATTCTAATGAGTAGGATCTTAGAATATATTCATGTTTTTTAATAATCCTTCCACATTAGACATCAGTTTAGGGGAGATAAGCCATGCTGAAATATAATTTCACACTCAAATAATATTGAAGAATCCTCCAGAATATAGATGTGAACCTGAAATCATGATCTGATATAATCTATAGTGGAACTCCATGTAGTCTCACCACTTCCATAATATATATATTTTTTATTTTTTTGTAGGATAGAACTTCTTGAACAACAATAATGTGGGAAGTCTTGGTGAGTCAGTCCACCAAAACCCATATCACATTATTTCCTTTAGTTGTCTTTGGAAGACCTGTGACATGGTCCATAGTGACATGCTTTCATTTCCACTAAGGTATAGTTAATGTTTTCATCATCCCTTAGGACTTATATTTCTATTTTTTAAAATGATACAATGTAAAACACTTTGAGATATATTCCACTATCTCTTTATTTATCTTATCCCACCATATGTTTTCCCAGAGGTCGCAATATATCTTTGTTCTACAAGGACGGATAGAGATTTTTTATCTATGTCTATTATCCAATAGCTTTTCCTTTATCTAAGGTGATTAATTCACTCAAAGCCACATTCAAAACATAATCACACAATCATCATTGATATAGAACTATTACACCTTTCCTTCCATCAATACATTCACCTTCTTTTTCAAATTTAGATAATCCCTTTATTCCCCTTTAGTCATATCTTTGATAGATTGTTAGGAAATAATTTGGGATAGTTAGGTTTTATTCCATTTCCCTTATTATTTTAAAATCCATCCTTTTTATATTAGTGAATATATGGTCTTTCTCAATCCACAACATGGATCGAGTAGCAGTTCATTTCTTCCAAGTGCATCAGTTACTGAATTTTCCATGCCAGGGTGAGAGCAAATTAAGCAATTTTATTATTTTGTTTTCTTCAAACATCTCCTTTTACTAATTTTTTGGTCATTTTGTGTGAATATATACTTTAGGATATTATGATCAGTATATATGTCACACTTCTCACCATATAGGTAGTACCTCCATATTTTTAAGGGAAAAACATATCTGCTAGCTCGATATTAGGCGTAGGGTAGTTTTGATCATGTATCCTAAACTTTAGTGAGGCATAAGCTAACATGTTATCACTTTTCATGAGTACACAACCCAAGATATTCTTGGAAGAATCACTGTATATCAAAAAAAATTCACCACTTTTTGGTAATGTGAGTATAGGTGTAGTGATCAACCTTTTCTTTATGTCCTTGAAGGTATTCTTAGATTCATCCTTCCAGACATACTTTACCCCATTCATTGTTCATATAGTTAGTGTGGTTGAAAATGATGATGAATTTCTCACAAAACATCGGTAGTACCCATCAAATCCAATAAATCTATGGATTTCTATGACACTATATGGTATGGTCCATTCCTTAATTTCCATCATTTTTAAAGGGTCCATATAAATTCCCAAACTTGTGGTCGCATGCCACGAGAATGTGACTTAGTGCATATGAAATTCACACTTGATAAACATGTCATAAAACTTCTCCTTCTTTAATGTCTCTAACATGACCCTAATATGTTCTTCATGTTCCTCGATTCTTTTAGAGAATATGATAATATAATCAATAAATACTTCCAAATATTTTTTGAGGTAATTTATAATTACTATATTCGTAAAATTCATTAATATTGTAGGTGAATTAGTATGTCTAAAGAGAATCACTAGAAACCAGTAGTGCCCATAACTTATACAGATGGAAGTCTTTTGAATATCATCCTTCTTGACTTTATGCTGATGATATCCTGAATAAAGATCCAACATTGAGAAGTATTGATCTCTTTTAAACTGATTGTACAAGTCATCTATCCTTGGAAGAGGATACTTATTCTTTATAGTGATCTTGTTGAGGTCCCAGTAATCGATACATAGCCACATTTACCCTTCCTTATTTTTGAAAAAAAGCACTGGTACACCTTGAGGTGATTCACTAGGGTGTATGAACCATTTTCCCTAAATTTACTTTATATATTCCTTTAAATCTTCCAATTCAAAAGGATCCATCTTATAGGTACACCTTGACATTGGATTAGCTTTGGGTGTGAGTTCTATTGAAAACTCTACCTCACAATTTGGGGGTAGTTCAGGTAACTCTTTATGAAATACAACCTTGTATTCCCTTGTGTTTTTAATTTCTCCTAGGTGGATAATTTCCATTTACTCAACCATTTGAGAGAGGTATTCTTATTCTTAGTGAGTCAAAAACCAAACCATTAAAATATTTTCCACAGTAGATTCGTGATATTTATTTAATTTTTAGAGGATAATGGGATGGTTTGGTATATTAAATGATATTTCCTTTCCTTGACATTTTATATGTGTTCTATGTAACAAGATCTAATCCATTAAAATTATGGCGTTGAATTCCACCAATGGAAGTGTCATGAGATTTTTTGGTTGAATCCTCCCACATATTCCTATAGAAGAATATTAAAATACATTGGATGAAATTATTTCATCAATTGGTGTTTTTATAGATATCTATACTTCATTCGTTTGGGGATTCGCTACAACGGTTTTAGAAAACATTCATGATATAAATGAATGTGTAGAATCCTAATCAAATAATACTTTTTCCATTATTGATTGAATAGAAAGTGTACATTGTAATACCTCATTTTCATTCCCTAATTCAGTAGTAGTGATGGCATAATCATTCCCCTACTCCATTGGATTTTGTGGATGATGATGCTGATTACCCTTCAGGCCTCAAAATTTAGTGAACTATCTGTCATAGTTTCCTTTCTCCTTACAGTTGTACCATTGGACCATCAATGGTTCTCTCATATTTTCTGCCACATTCCATTACATTCATAAGTATTTCCGAGATTTATTAGATTTGTGTCTTTCTCTACCACAGCTGAATCATTTCCCCATCCTTTTGACGAAGTTACCATGATTCTTATTCGCACATTTTTGACATGTATGCAGTTGATTTTACTTTCCACTATTCTAATTTGATCCTCTAGCATGAATCTACATCTTTTTTTCTTTTCACCATATCCATGGGACCAGTTCCAAACATTGTATCCACTTCTATAGCACATCAAAAAAACATCTTCAAAACATATGAAGTCTCAAATTTCAAGATCCTTTAGAATTTTTGGTTTTAATCTAGTTAATAATCTATCAATTTTTCTATAATTGTTGATAACCAAACCCAAATATTACCATGAAATACTTGTGAAATTTACCTTATATGTCGTGATAAATTCTCTATCCTTTTTCATAAGATCTATGAATTATCTCTCCATATCTTTACAAAGAGATCGAAGGAAATACTTATTAAGAAAAAATTTCATACTATATTCCCACTCCATATCATCAATTTTATCCCTCATCTTGGTGTTATTAATCAAACCCACCATTGGAAAGCCTCTCTATTTATATGAAAAATAGAAATATTTGCATTCTCTATCTTAAAAAAATGATACATAGAAAATATATTCTCCATTGAGTTGACCCACTATTCATTAAATAATGGATTAGAAGATCCACTGAACCTTAGTGGTCATTGTTGTATGAAGTAATTGATTTCTTATTTCTCTTTCATTGGTGAAGGAGGAGATTTACAATTATTCAGGTAACTATTCACAACCTGATAAAGTTGGGTAACCATCACAATACAAGTTTTAATTCCACCACCCAAAGCATTTGGTATGTCGATTATGAAATTTCTAGATTATCCCTAACATGCGTTGTTTCCCTGGTTACTTGTGGTTCCCACAATTTTCTAAAATGGAAGTAATTATGAAATAATTTAATCCATTGTACAATTAACACTAATATAATATCTTACGGGATCCCTATTTTTGGAAATAATATTTTGTTCTTACTTATACATAGTCTCAATCTAAAGTAGTTTTATATGGTCCTCTAAGCCTAGTTCCCAAATTAACTAAATTATGAATTTGATATAAACTATTGCAACCAAACCCATTTATTACATTACAATTACATAATTTTAGAAAAATAAAAACATTACAAAATTAGGATCTAAAGGATCAATGTCTTGGGAGTACTAGTACCATACATAACTTTTACATCATTAAGAATAAAAATTTATGAAATTCCTTCTTCTATAGATTCTTATTGTCCCTTTTGTTCTCCGTAGAATATGTAGTCACCTTAAAATATAAATTAAAAGGGGTGAGATAAAATCATATTAAGTGGTTAGATAAGAACATGAAACAATATAAAATGTGGTAGCATAGTCGTAACATCATCATCATAATCATGAGAGGAAGCATTAGACAATGGTACAAAATATGGCAATGCATAAAAATGAAACATCATGTCTTTGTGGTTGACTACCACATAATGTTGTGAAAAAGTCTAGAATAATGGTCTCATATATTAAACTTTTCTTAATGAGATACATCAAATTACCCAATGAATTGGTGCACTATATAATTCTGAGTAGTCATGTCACATCATCATAGTTACATTGTGCTATATAATTCTCGGTGCACCTATCACATCATAACATTTGCATTATCATGTATGAAACAAATTACATGTATCAATATTGGATATAAAATAACCCATATAATGGAATAGTTTTTATTTCATTTATCATAAATTATTAAAAATTGGGTTCTTGAATAAAAGAGGTAATAACATACTTGACATAAGAATCATAAACCTTGAGTGAGAAGTAAAAGGGTGAGTTTCTTTAACAAGAATTATTTTGGAAAACATTATGTTACACATAAACTAAATTAGAGAACTGATATATCCCAAAAAAGCTTTGATATTGATGAATAAATGATATTTAAGTAATATCCATACTAAAAATGGGGTGTAAGAAGGAATCCCAAAAGAAAGAGAGTCAGTTTTGAGAATTCCACTTACCTTAAGTCTGAATGATTTCTTCAATTAAATATCTTATATGAGCATAGTAGATTAATTAATTAAAAAATAAAGAACCTTTTATACATGAATATACTTCATGATGGTTTTATTAAGTTCTTTTGTATTCCTTTATATGAGTTATAGAGTTTAATTTCATTGTTCGGGAGCATTTATTTTCATTGTTTTCACGATCGGTTCACTTATATTCATGAATGGAGGTTCATTTCAAATGAGGATGAATGTACAGAATTATTTTTACATGTTATTAATGATTATAGGAAATATTAAATGATCTTATAATGAGATTTTTTATAAACCATGAGGATTATTCATTATATAAAAGTTAATGATGATAATTTTAAGTTATTTTTTGCTATTTTTTTCACAATGAACTCGATTTGTTTTATCACCCTAAAATTTTTTATACCTATAGGGTTCCAAAAAGGACTCCATATTTTGAAAATAATTTTCTAAATATGAGTATTTTATTTCTTAATTAAAATCAACATTTACTTCGAAAATTCAAATTTCAAAATTATAATTGATTTTATAGCACTTTGGAAAATTATTTAAGGTTTCATAAAATTATTGTAAAACCATAAGAGAAAAAATATTAATTTATGGATATTTATCATGAAAATAAATTTTTATTTAAATAAATAAATTAATTATAAAAAATTAATTATTTATTTATGACTTGTAATTATACCAATAATTAATTAATATTATTAAAATATTTACATACTTATAATATGATATAATCATATCATATTTTCACTTATAAGATGAACATATTTTATTTTTAATTTAACTTATGAGGTTACTCTTCAAATCACAGGATTACTATTCCTAAGGTTTTAATTACTATTCCTAAGGACAAGTTACTCTTTCATAATTATAGTTCCATAAATTCTTGAAAGGCATATTATTTCATTAATTATTCATTAATATTGATATTATAATGATCTCTAATGGATTTTATATGTCTTACACTATATAATATTATGATAAGAACGGATAAATTCTTTTGATAAATGTTTGGTTCCTAACTAAAAACTTGTGTTTTATGGGTGAAAATGTTTTAATGAGATTAAAATATTCATGGACTATTGGTTTTATTCCTTATTTATATCCCTTACTGAGTTTTTATTCTCATCCAATGTTTTTGAAATGTTTTTCATAGTGTATAATGATGGTTAAGAGAAATAGAGAAGAAAAGATGAATTCTATGAATAATATTATCAAGAAAAATTATTCATATTTTATTAGAAAATTATATTGATAATAAACAAAAATCGATAGCATGTAGACTTGTATAATTTGAAATTTTTGAAATATTACATAGTTGTTTGGCCTAATTCTCTAAAACTATAAACCTAAAAATGTCATCAATGTGAATGTATGTAAATTTTTGGCTTAAATCTAGATTATGTAATGTTTAATGATGGATCCATATAGTTGCTATCAATGGTCAGTTTAGATAACTTTAGAGGTTATGGTGTTATTTAATCATAAGATGCATCTTGTATATAACAATAATGGATACCATTATAGGAAGAGTCATAGTTATTTTAGATAAATTGAATGAGTTTTAAATAAAATTAATAATAATATATTAGGGTAACATTCCTAATAAGATATTATATGATGAATTTATTGATATAATGATAGTAACCATTTTGGTTTTAGTAAAGGGATTAATCCATCAGCCACTAATGTAACAATGGATGTGAAGGAAAATGTAGTGGTTCTCTGACTAAGAAATAAAATTAAATGAAAGATACAGTGACAACACTCGTGGTTATTGTAATCCAACTATCAAGAGTAATTATTAACCACCTGATCCCTGGTGATTTTTTTGATTCATCATATATGAGTGAAATTAATTGTTGTGGATGTTCAAGTAAAAATGATCATAAATGTATGCATATTCACCAACATATGTGTCATGGATGTGGAAAGAAACACCCAATAAAATGTTTTAAAGGGTAGAGAAGGTGTTATTTATGTGGTAATAAAGGTCATAAAGCAATAAAATACTAAGGAAAAATGAATCATTCAATTGAATCTAGGAAATGGAAAGAATTTATTTCTAAGTTATCAGTTGAATGTTTTAAATGTGAAGAGTATGGTAATTGTGAAATTAGATGATCTATGAAGAAGGCTTGATAATGGGATCAACATGACCCTAAAAATATGTGATTATCAATAAATAATGTAATTAAAATTGATGATGAAGAAATTGATAAAGACATATAAAAGGAAGGGATTATTTTGTAGCTCATGTTTTGACATTATTGAATCTTATGACATGATTCGTGTTTTTGTTTGTACGAAAGAAGTATTACAGAATAAGAAGAAAAATTGTTGTTAAGGGAACATGAATAATTATGAATCATTTATAAGTCTTTATATAATGGATTCATGAATTATATTGGATCATTGGATGACGAAATGTTTAAGAGTATTAATTATCTTTTCATGATGGGATTACTTTGGAGGAATTTTCTAGTATGTGTAACCCTCATGTTTTTTATGTGAAAATGTTATTTGTGTAATAATTATCTTCTATCTTTTGGAAATAATTATAATGTAATGGATAACATTTAGGTTTCATAGGATCTATTGTTTTTTTAATTAGGGATTATTACTTTATGGGATGAATAATAAGTGGTATGAAATAACCATTGACATTAATCCATCTTATGGTCATTTTTTGGATTTTATCTCTTTTTGGGAATATTATAAGAGTTATAAGAATTATATATTTTATGAAAATGTAAAACTTGTATGAAGGGTGAAAAACATGTCACATCGGACAAGGAAGTAGGAATTGATCCCCAAACCAAAGGGAGACAAGGATTTATCACATACCACTGGCCTATGTGAAGTCCCTTATTAGTATGAATTTTTATTTTTTTTTAAATGAGAAGATGAAATAAGAAAAAATTAGTTTTTGTAACGTATGATTTATCAAATAGATATTCTAGAATTAGTAAATGAATTAGGGATTAAGTGGAAATGTTATTTTGAATGATCTTCACTCTTTTTAGAACCCTATATACCCAAGGAAAATAGAGTAAAATGGTATTTTATTTGAGGTGTAATGGTTGAATTTTATTTTGGAATAATCATCATTTTAATTGTTGAAAAAATGTGATTTGTGTTATTTATGGAAACGATTAACCCAACTCGAAGAATATGTGATTTCTGAAATTACATTTTTTGAATGAGATATTAAGAGTGATCTATTTTATTTGTAGATAAATGTTAAAATTAATCTTGGATGACTAAGTGATCAAATACTTTTGAATTTTGGGTTTCAATATTAGTTAGTATTATATTGATGAATTTGTAAGATGGCTATTTGTTGAGTGGCCTATATTGGCCTTTTGGTATTATTATGGAATTTTTCAGATTAAAGTATTTTTTCTTCATATAATTTGTTTCTTTTAGGAAAAGTATCACAACTTCTACTTACCATTTAGGTTATGTTTAACATATAAAAAAGAGAAAACTATAGTTAATATTTTTTGGATTATGTGATTATTTACAAGATGATTCTAATGCATCAAGAATAAAAATCATCTTGAATAATCTTCACTGGAGAAAAAATTTGAGTGCATGGAATAATTTTATTAAAGGATAAATCTATACATTTCAAGTAATTATATTTTCGTATGTTCTTATTCTAAGTTGTAAAACAATTCCTCTAAATTATAAAAAGAATCACAAAAACATTTTCCATTTACATTTCCTATTATGAAATCAAATACCATTTAACCCATCACAATTTTGTGGTTTTTTTATTGTTAACATTCCCCAGATCATGTTTTCTATCACTGTCCATTAGATCATGAAGGTTTTTCCCCCATATCCATGTTTTCCTACATTGAATACTAGTATTTTTTATCTTGTGTGACCTTTTAAGTTAATCTTTTTAATTTGATATTTTGTTGACTCTTTTTCTAATGTGAGATTTTAATGAATGATTTTTTAAAAGTAAAACCTTAGTTACCAAGGAAAAATTTAATATTGTGAGGATGCAATTTTAAAAAAGGGTGAAGAATGTAACATCCCATGTAATTACAGAAAAATAATATTTTATATATATTAATATTAATGAATTACATAGTAACAGTACTTTAAAAGGGATGCAATGTCTGAGAGGGTGCCTGACACGCACCAACAAGTCTCTCCAAAATCTTACTCTTCAAAAATTACTGAGTTATACCGATAAATCATATATTATTAATACTATTATATAATTTTGTAGTTATAAAATAGGAATTAGAATGTAAAGAATTAATTATATTAACTAAATTATGAAAATAGGGTTTACACATGTTTATATAATGATTCATTTTTTAGAAAATTAGTTTTCATTGAAAATAAAAATAAATTAAATATAAAGGATGTGTTTTTATGAAAGACTATTTAAGTGTTAACAATTTTGGTTATAAAATAATCAAATCACAGTTTTTGGATTATATTAATGAAATAGAAATTAAATTATATGTTTAAAATTTTTATTTTATATTTTATAGACATCGTATAAGAATACATTCAATTTTCTAAATAAAAGGAGTATTTTTTAAAATAATGCATTTTTACCACCATTTGATGAAGACCCTATTTAAATCTATTATTTTTCACTTTTATGTTTAATTTTTAAAAAACTAAACATTTTTTTTGGATTTGAGAAATTTAAATTTACTTTGGATTAAATTTTTTATTTTTATTTTATCAAAATTAAAATTTAATGAATAGTGAAAATACTACATTTTAATTCAAATTGCATTTTCATCTAATTTGATTATATTTTTAAATTAAAATTTTACATTTTTTGAAGGTATAATTAAAAGATTTATTTTATTTAATATATATTAGTTCATTATAAGCTTTTTCAAATTAAAAATTAAAAAGATAAACTATGTGAACCATTGATTGTTTTACATAAAAACATGTTTTTTCGATCCACTAATGGGATTATTATTAAACATGATCTAACCAATTTGGTGAATTTAATTTTCAAAAACTAGACTTACATGGTTGTACTCATTATTAAATATGTTTTCCAGTATGATCAAAATATTTTTTGTGAATATTATCTTTTGTATTTTATTTACCACAATTAAAGGCACACATGGTATATAATGGTAAACATAATATTATTATATTATAAAACAACCCTAACATATGTAATAATATTATTTTATCAGTTATTATCGACCATTACCATCTTTGGGATGAAATGGTGACCTTTCTATGCAACTTGTGTGTGATAATGAAATTTATAAGATTAAATTTAATGCAAAGGAAAATATGTCATAAATATGTCTCTTCTTATTAAATTTTTTTAATATGGAGTAATGTAAGTTATATCATTGAATATTAATGGTCGTTAAAAGGATATTAATATTACTTAAAATAAGGAAATTTATTTATAATTTTTATAAATTAAATAATTAAATTTAATAATGAGATAATGATGATGCGGTAATATATTTATCAAATAATGAATAAAATAAATGATATTAATAATATAAAAATAATAATTATTGGAAATATTTCATTCCATAAAATAATTTTCTAGATTAATATGATATTTTAGGATTGATTTAATGTAGTTTTTTATAAGTAATCGTGTTTTTTTGATATTTTAAAAAAATCAAGAAATGAATGGTGTCAAAATAGAAAAAATTCACATTCTAAAATATAAAATATTTAATTAAATGATTTAATTTTTTAAAGACTACTATTTGGAAAAAAAATATTCATATAACACAAATTATGTGATTAATGACTAATTAATTGGTCACTTGGAATGATTTGGTAATTATTTTAACCCTCTTAGTGTAAATTGCACGATAAAATGGTAAGCTTTAAAAGGGGTTAAAACAAATAGATAAGGATTAAAAATATAATAAAACTTATTTAATTTTATTAATAGAGTATATTTGTACACATACCCATTATATATTCTAAATAAATGATTTTTGACCCATTTTGAATCGAAATAGAAGTTATATTAATTTAATATGTTTAATAATTCCAAGGGTGCCCTCACTCTCTCCTATAAAAAGGAAGTCATTCCTATCTATTACTCACACTTCAAAAAAAACTATTATCCACCATTATCTACCAAAAACCATTCATATAAACCCTACCTACAATATTAAGTCCATATTTTAGGCATAAACGCCTTCTTAGAGGTGTTAAGGTGTTAAGAAAGGTGATTATACAAAGGAAACATTATGTTTTTATTTATGAATTTTCTATTTTATTTATTCTTAAATTCACATAATATAATCATCATCCTTGTTGACATAATAACTGCAATATCAGAAAAATACTATAATTTTATTATGTAAATATCATCACCCAAATCCATCTCCATATCCATTAAATTGGAAAGGAATTTATCATTTGTGTGTATGTGTGACTATCACCTCCGCGAATCGATCTAATTTATTTTTCACAACCGTCTCTCATAACTATTGGAAATAATACTATAAATGTTCATATGTGATAATCATGACATATTAATCACTATATTATAATAATACGTCAAATACTTTCTTACTTTCAATGGGCATAAAAATGATAACTTCGTTCGTTTGTACGTGTGAACTATCACCTCAAAGAAGCAATGTCACTCGTTTTTATTCATTATATAACATGAACGATATATATAAGTATATTTAATTTATTAATTTTATATTAACGATGTTGTTATCATTCTGGATATATAAAATAATACTTACCTTTTTTCCTCAATGATTTTTGAAAAATTGGACATGTCACTCATGCATATGTATAGCTTACTGTATCCATGATTATAACATTGCTCAATTTTCATAACCATACATAATGGATTGATTTAAAAGTATAATTTACATATATAAATGATGACAATGTCATGAATATTTTTTTTGTAGATGAATGGTTTATGACAACATGTACTAGTTATATCAAACCATGTTCATTTTCAAATTAAATACCAAATATCAACAAAATTTATGATATGAACATAAATAATTATGTAATTTTTATAACATTGTAATAAGTCATATAAAAGAAATAATATAAATTAAAAATGTTCTCATGAAATTAAAATTTAACATTATATTTTTATTTCATAATATAACTATTTCATGTGACGAGTCAGACTTACTATAAGGGACTTCGTCTCAATATTCTTTCATTGAGTCATAGCTCGATAATATACACCACCTTCTTTTATACGGTGTAATGTTAACCCATTTTAATTTTAATTTAATTCAATTTTTTTGAAAGAAATAATTTTCTATAAAGCATGTTTCTAAATAAAAAAAGGAATTATTTTTTTAATATATGTTCACCATGACCATTATTTGATATTTAGATTCTTATATAAGGCTTAATGTTTTTAAAATGAAAATAAACACCATATTTTATTTTCATGTATTTTGGTATTGAAAATGGTTTGGATAAAGGATTGATTATGTCGATACATTGAAATGATATCTTGTGATTTCAGCATGGAAATGTTATTTTTATGCTTATTAATGTGTTATGATTAAGTTTTGGTTCATGGGCATTGCTTTCGAATACATGTGGTTCAACGATAAAATGATGGTGGGTCAGCCCATGATATATCTCCAATGAATAGGGTAATTAGGTGGATTTAAATGATATTGTTTCTCCTAAATGAATTAGGGAATATATTATGATAGCTATTCAAAATATAACCCTGAATGTTTCTCCCTATATAGTTGTAAAATTTACAACGTAAGTTTTATATGGCTTCCACAAGTTACCTTTATGATTTATTATTGCTGATATGTTTTTTTGGAATCTTATTATCTCTTTATGTATGTTAAAAAACTTATGTTTTATGGGTGAAAATTATGATTTTTGTAAAAACAATTTCATGAGTTTAAAATAATCATGGACTAACAGTTTCGTTCCTTATTTAAATACTTTACTAATATTTTTTTCTCATCCCATGTTGTTAAAATGTTTTCCATATGGTATAAGGATGATTAAGAGAAAGGAAGAAGACAAGATTAATTTTATGAATAATTTTATTAAGAAAAACAATTAATGTTTTATTTTAAAATGTTTTAGATTATGATAAAAATTGATAGCATGTAGACTTTTCTACTTTGTAATATATGAGATGTAATGTAATAGTTATGGACTAATTATCCAAAACTCTAAACCTAAAAAGATCCTCAATGTGAATGAATGGTAAATTTATGAATTAACTAAAGATTATGTACTTATTAGGTCTGGGGCCTTATTAGTATTCCCATTTGAGAAGAACATCCATGATTATACTCAACTAAACCGACCAAGAAACCATGAAACAAACTCTCACAAAACAATAAAATTAAACCATTTAACTCACTGAAATAGAAATAAACGAAATTAATAAAATTAAAATATATAAATTTTATAGGTAGAGGTTATAGATAATATAATTATTTAATATAATTTTATTATACATTACATTAAGAGCAATTTCATAACAATCAGACACATGGTAAGGGACTGTTTAACTAAAAACTCATGTTATAAATTTCTTAAATAATTATTTTTGAAATATTTTTCATTCATTTATATGTTTTTAAGAAAATTTAATGTATATATATAGACATGAATGTTTTAAAACATAATTTTTTAAATTTCCCTCTATATTTTTGAAAAAATTGTCTTTTCGGGGTTTATATAAGGGACTTTCTATTAAACTTCTTCTTTTAATGTTTCATTTCAAAAAGTAAAAAGGAATGTTATTTATCTTATATAGAAAGTGTATCTTTTTCACTCATCATGATTCTAGAATACATTTTTTCTTAATTTAATTTTGTTAAATTTCATTTTGAAATAAAAGTTATTAATTTATAAGTGTGCATATTTTTAAAAACAATATTTTAAAAATGGCAATGTTATTTTTGTCAATAATGGTTTAAAGGATCTTATAATTAAATAAAATCTATATTTACCTTATACTAGATATTATGGAAATTAAAAAAATCAAAAGAGAAGGGTAATTTTATCACAAAGAGTTTTACAAATGAGTTTTAAAGAGTATTTCAAAGGGTTTAATGATCAAAAGGTGTACAAATAAACTATTTTATTCATGTTATGGTACATTAGGATTATATTATAAAGGTTATCCTAATATAGATTTTAAAAATATTTCATCCCCATTATTGCTCATTGGGGAGTCTTATATATCTTATACATAGGGTTGATCACCATTATAGCTCCAGGGTCATCCTCATATAGCTTATATGAAGGGTTGAGCCTCATTATAGGTCACAGGTGAGACCGATATGACTTGTAAAAATGGTTGATCCCCATTATAGCTAATGGGTGAGACCAATATAGCTTATAAAAATGGTGAGACCCATTATAGCTCTCTAATACATATGGTCATGATTATATTGAATGATGGCCATATATTTATTCTAATAAAACGAGTTTTGAATGGATTTTATGAATATGATTCTCTAAGTTTCAGAAAAGTTTATTCTATTGCATGATATGTATTTTAGAGGATTTATTTGAGAAAAAAGTGTGTGAGATTTTTATGTGAAAATTTGTTATTTCCTACACTCAAAAAAATCAATGATAAAGGTATATGTTATATGAGTTTTCTTATTTTTCACAAGACTAATGGTTTTCTTCCTTTTTTGTCCATTACTGATATTTGTATGGGATAATACTACATTTTTTTAAATATGTTTCATAGTGTTTAAAGAATATTAAGGAAAAGGATGATTTCAAGAGAAAAATTGTGGAGATTTACTATAAAGGTAAAACATGTGTTATTTTAAAAAATGGTCAAAAAAATCGATTATGAATATAAGTGTTCACTTGAAATGTATGGGTTTACTTCGTGAGAGTTTTCCTAAATCTATACAAATCTAAACCAAAATTTCCATTTGAATCTTTATTGTAATGGACCAGACCCTTCGGGTCCATTACTTTGCCAAATTCTATATTTTGGGGTGTCCTCAACTCACCAATCAGTTCCACCCATCTGTCTCACATATCTACTTCACTGATCAACTTCACAGATCAGATTTACTAATCATCTTCACTAATCAGTTTCAAAGATCAGCTTCACAGATCAACTTCACAGATCAGCTTTAGAGAACTGCTTCTCTGATCAGCTTCACAGATCAGCTTCATAGATTAGCTTCACAAATCAGCTTCACTGATCAGCTTCACAGATCAACTTCACAAATTAGCTTCATGTGATCAGTCTCACCAGTCTGTTTCACCCAATCGATTTCACCCAATTGATTTCACATATCGATTTCACTCAATCGGTTTCACCCAATCTATTTCACTGATCAATTTCACCCAATCAGTTTCACATATTGGTTTCACCCAATCAGTTTCACAGATCAGTTTCACAGATTGGTTTCACCCAATCTGTTTCAAAGATCGGTTTCACCCAATTGGTTTCACATATATGTTTCACCCAAACAGTTTCATAGATCGGTTTTACCCATTCGGTTTCATATATCAATTTTACCAAATTAGTTTCACATATCAGTTTCACCCAATCAGTTTCATATATCAGTTTCACCGCATCAGTTTCCAAGATCGATTTCAACCAATCTGTTTCACAGATCAGTTTCTCCCAATCTAGTTCAGAGATCAATTTCACTAAATCAGTTTCACCAAATCGGATTCATAGATCGATTTCACCCAATCAGTTTCACAGATCTGATTCACCCAATCGGTTTAATAGGTCGATTTCACCCCAATCAGTTTAAAAAATAGGTTTCACATATCAGTTCCACCAATCAGTTTCGTGGGATCACCTTCATGGGATCAGCTTCACATGATCAGTTTCACCCAATCAGCTTTACTCATCAGCTTTTTTGGATCAGCTTCACAGGATCAGTTTCACAGGATCAACTTCACCCGATCATCTCCACTGATCGATTTCACCTATCAGTCTCACTATTTGACCACATAGGGGTTTTGGGGATTCCTTCCCCATTTCTTCCTTTAATGCAACTTTTATGTCTTTTAACATTTTCAAGTTGTTCATGGCCATTTTTAGTGCCATAAACAACGTTTTAAATCCCCTAAGAGTGGGGAGACCCTCAATATACATTTTTTCTCTTTCTAAATGAAATCATTTAATGAGCAACTATTATTGACACCCCTCTGATATTAATTATTAAATAACAATTAATTCCATCGTGTATAACCGTCCAACCGCATGGTGAAACCACAATCCACCTTTAATGCCATTCAAAATTCATAACCCGTAACTCCAGGATCTCTCCTTTTTATCACACAAGGATTCCTTCTTTCCTTCTTCTTCTTGGCTAGTTTCTTTCTTTCCTTGGTGCGTTTGGACTTTCCTTTCCAAAATCTAGTGGTGTGCATGTGTTGGAGCCTTTCCTTCTCGTTCTTGTAGTCCTTGGAGTTCCTAACCTACACATCACACACCCTAGTTATTATCTCTATGAGAAAAAAACTTTGATCGTTGATCATCCAAGTAGGGTTTTTCTTTAGTCTCTCTTAATTGTGTATCATTTGGGGTGGGTATGATAATGTTCCCTATGGGGATTGATGAAACCAGACATTAATGATGGTAATAATTGGATTTAAAGAATTAAGGGGTGTGTTTTATAATGATGTTGTACTCTTTTATCTTTTATTATATGTTATGAATTGAATGGGCTTATGTCAACTTAAATTCGTTTCCATTGGTGGTTCTTCCTTGCACACTAATAAACCTCTATTTTCTAGATATTTATGTGATTGAATGGTTGTGACATGGAAAATGGTAAATCATGTAAAATCGGTTAAATAGATGGATTCCCAATGAATAATAATCCCTGTTTGATCACCCTTGTTAACCAAATAGAAAAATAGAACTAAATGAATGGCACATTCAAATTTAAAAACTCCCCTAATTTGTTCTGGTCATGTTTACGGTTGATGCTTGTGAGGTAATGTGGATGGGAATGGGATCCCCTATTAAGTATTCATTGGTTTGTTGACTTAAGGCCATGAGGGGATTTATGTTGGGGCATGGTTTGGTTGCAGTACTTTGATGGATCTCACATATCCCTTTTTGTTGTTGTGACTTTACAAATGAACCGGGTGGGAATTCTTAAATAGTTGTTTGACTATTTTTCCTTCCATGGCTTGTATTTATGCCTTTTAGTTTCCCAATATTGAAGAATTATTTAAATATAATCACATGAAGATGAAAAAAGTAATGGGTTCAATGGGGAATTGTTTTTTGGGAATGATTTGTGACATGGTTGTTGATGTGGTGCTTCTTGTTAAGGAATAGTAACAAGTGTGTTTGTGTATGGGATGGTTTGGGAACCCCTGGGTTGGGATGAGTTCTTGTTTACCTATATGTATAATTTAGTTCTTGGTTTTCTTATTCACACCCCACCAAAGTTGAGCACTTTGTGTATAACTCCACCATTTCATAGGGGAGGGTGTTTTTTCCAACACTTCTGTGAGTGGATAGTTATTAGCTCCTTTTCTGGATATCCCAAGAGTCTTTGGGAAGTATGTGATGGCGTGAGTCCATTATAGCATTATATTCTTTTTTCAGGGTAGTTTTGGTGGTGTTCCCAGGTGTGTACAAGTAGGTTGTTTTCCCAAGTATCTTCGAGATGAGACCTCGGTGTCTTCAGGCTTGGCAGTAGTTGTTCTGGCCCAGGTGTCTTCAGGCATGGCAGTAGTTGTTCTATCCCATGTGTTTTCAGGAGTTTTTATGTGTTTTTGTGGTGGTCCAGGTGTATGCGGGTAGAGTATGGCAGTGGGACTGTGGTGAGAATGTTGGGGGAGGTCTGACGCGTAGGATTTCTAAAATAACCAGTGGGAAAGTGGTGTGGGGTACCAAAAAGACTATGTTTTATTACTATTACATTACATTACTTGCATTATTTGGGGAGTGTTCCTCGGTGAGGTTTGGATGGATATTTTTCTTCTTAGTTACTTTGGTTATCTCCTTTTATCATGGGGTATTAGAATACCTCCCCACTTTTACACGAGAGTTTATGGTTTTCCATACTGATTATACCTATATACTCACCCTACGTATATTAAACTGCTTTCAGGGTTCCAGAAGGACTTCAAAGACTGTGTCAGATCTTACACTTCAGACATTTGTACAATTTATATTGCTGATTTGCTTTTCTTTGGTACTTTCCTTTAGAGTTTTCTTGTACTTTGTAGCACATTCTTTAGGAACATGCATATGGGAATGGTTTGTTTTTGCTTTACTTTTACCTCCATTTTTTGTGATGTTTGGGAATTACTATCTTATCTCTCAATCCTAAAAAATAAAAAGCGTAATATCTTCCATTTTGTGTGTGATTCTATACCAATGGTGCTAGTCGGCACTCTAGGACCTATTGAAGGAGGGTTTCCGGGGTCATTATATCTTCTTCACCTTGAGGATGGAAGGGTCTTCCAATCCGTTGTCACTTCCCCCATCTTAGTAAAGGTGAGTCGTGATAGAAAGGTATTAGAGCGAGGTTGAATGATTGAATGGGTCGTGGGGTTAAGCATAGTAAGGATTGCATGGGATGGTAGGGAAAAAGTGTTAGGTAGTCTTGGCGCGTGAAATAGGCTATGGATGACCGGCTAGAATATGGGATTTTAGGGCCCCCTGGGATCTGATGCAAGGACACGGGACCTACCGAACGACCATGTTAACCTACACTGATTATAGGGTAGAGACCCCAGGAAATGTACATGCATCCTAATGACTTCGGTTCTTGTGTTTTCTAGCTGATTTGGGAATTTAATGTAAATAATAAAAGAAGTCTAGGAAAACTTTAAAAATAATTTTCTACACTACTCAGGCTTAAGAATTCCTTGTTTACTTTATAGATATGGCACCCAGAAGACGACCACAGGTTGTGGGGGTGATCAAGGCCCAAGAGGTGGTTTTGGCTGATCAGAAAAGGGCTGATCGATAGCGGAAGGATGAATAGTGGTAGAGGACTCTTCATCCCTCTCAGTGGCAGACACTCGAGAAATATGAGGGCAGCGTCTCGAACAGGGAGACAGAGAGCATGCTCAAGGATCTGGTGATAGCTTTCAGCTTAATCTAGGCTCATATAGAGTACCGTGTTCCTCGGGTTGTATGCTAGATGTGGGGAGCGGCGTGTCAGTGGTGGATGCTCTATCTTGGGGAGAAGAGGGAGGCTAATGTTTCATAGACTGACTTCAAGAGTTAATTTTGTGTGGAGTTCCTCTCTTCCATGATGAAGGTGGAGAAGAGGTAGGAGTTACTTTCCCTTATATAGGGGATAATGTCAGTGTGGGAGCTGGGAATCATGTTCTAGGATCTCTTTCATTTTTCCCTAGACCTTTTTCTAGACGAGTCTCGGGCGAGATGTTTATAGAAGGCACTCTTACCTTCTCTTCAGAATGATGTTACTTCCTTCACCCTACCGACATACATGGTGGTCAAAAAGAAGGCTGAAGTGGTGGGGAAAATGAACACGCTGGAAGGTGTGCTGCGAGAGGGGAGCCATATGGGCTCGTGAACGGGGAAGGACATCAGGAGTAGACCTCTAGCATCAGGGCAATCTAGGTTTGGGCCAGTGTGAAGTAGGCCCCAACAGTTCCTGTTTCAATCTATTAGTCCCCAGCCTTTCCTTACGGGCTATGGACCAAGGTACTTCATCTATGGCATCTGTGGTAACCTTTGGAATCAGTGCCCAGACTGAGTGCAGTACAGTGCGGGTGTCCAGGTTCAGTGCCCACCACCAGCAGCAGTTTTTGGCCAAGCCCATTTAGCAATAGAATCAATGACACCTATCTCCCACTACTCTGAGAGAAGAAATTACAAGAGGAGGCTGACCCCAGGGTGCTCATCAAGGACTTCGACTAGGTTGTGGTCGTAGAGACTGTTAAAAGCTGAGGGGATTAGGACTTGGGAGTGGTTCATTGCACGTCACAGAGAAAACAGCTCTAGCAGGGCTGAAGTCATTCAAGGTATGATCATCTTGTTTAAAACTCTTGCATGTTCCTTGTTTGATTCAATAGATTCACACTCCTTTGTTACACCCAGTCTTTCTCATGCATTGGGACTAGAAAAAGATAGACTCTTCATTCCCGTGGTGCTGAGTATTCCAGTTGGGGGTCATTCAAACATGTTTGTTGTTTTTTGAGTTTATAGACTAATGTTAGGGCCACATCAGTCTAGTGGGGATCGCCTTATTCTGAAAATGCTTCTATATGATGTCATCCTAGGCATCAATTCGTTGTTTTTAGTGCATGCTGTTATCGACTGCTTCTGAAGCAGAGTCATGTTATCCGATGAGGATGGCCAGCGTGTGTATTTTTTTAGAGAAGGAAGTTTTTAAGTGGGGAGACGACATGTGGAGATTCTTTTTTCTATGTTTTCTAAGCTTTTAGCAGAATCAGCGGATGTGGAGATGATGGATGTTATAGATTTTTTAAGAGAATTCATAGTTTTTTTCCAATTAGGTTGTGACTCTACCCCATCGACGCGATGTTGAGTTTGGGATAGACTTACATCCTGGTGCCCATCCTATTTTAATGTCTCATTATTAGATGACACCTTCTATGTTGCGGGAGTTACAGATTCAGATTGATGAGCTGATTAAAAATGGTTTTGTTCGAACCAGCGTGTTGTCATGGGGTGCTCCGGTCTTGTTTGTGAAGAACGTAGATGGTGGTCTCAAGCTATGCATATACTACTAGAGACTAAATTAGGTAACAATCAAGAATTGTTCCCCTTTGTTTCGGATAGACGATCTCTTTTACCAGCTAAGGGGAGCAGGTTCGTTCTCTGAGATTGATCTGCAATCTGGGTATCACCAGTTAAGGGTGAAGGATAGTGATATCTCGAACACTAATTTTAGGTGCATGTATGGGCACTTTGAGTTCATATTCATGTCTTTCATTATTACAAACTCACCTGCTATGTTCATGGGAATCATGAACGCTGTTTTTCATGATTTTTTGGACTGGTTCATCATTGTGTTCATTGATGAAATTTCGATCAACTTAAGAGCAGAGGAGTAACATACTAAGAACCTTAGTATGGTCCTGGAGATCCTTCTACATCACCCGCTCTATAGAAAATTGTCCAAGTGCATGATATTTCCATGAAAAGTGCATTTTATGGGACAAGTGGTTTCTCAACAAGGGGTAGTGGTTGATCCGTCAAAGGTTGAAGTAGTTGTTTCTTGGGATGAACCCAAGAATGTGATGGATATTTATATTTTTCTGGGTCTGGCTGACTATTATCATAGGTTCATAACCTAATTCCCTCAAGTTACAGGTCCTTTGATAGCTTTGACCTGAAAGGAAAAGGCCTTCCTATGGAGTGAGTAGTGTCGGGCAGCTTTCAACTATCTCACGGAAATGTTGGTCAGCACTATAGTGCTAAGGTTTCAAGAGAAAGGGGTGTTGTAAGAGGAATTTTGTGATTCTTCTAGACTTATTTGGGGGGTGTGTTGATGAAGCAACGGGGAGTGATATATTATGGGTATAGGCAGCTATGTCCTAATGAGGATAACTATGCCACCCAAGACCTAGAACATGTATCAGTAGTGTTTGCATTTAAGTTGAGGTGGCATTATCTCCTCAAGGAGCACTTTGTGGTATTGACAGATCACAATATTTTGAGGCATATAATTACCCAGTGTGACTTGAACATGTGACAATGAAGGTGGGTGGAGTCTATTCAGTACCACAACTTCATGATCTCTTACACTAATAGAAAGGGGATCATTGTGGCTAATGCCTTCAGCAGGATGTCATGGAGGGAAGCTGTTCAAGAATCTATGGATGCATGAAGGAAATTGAGGATTTGGCTACCCTACACCTAGATGCAAGGGTGGATGGTGGATGAGGATGTCTGTTTTAGATGATAGTTCAATCCTCTTTATTACGGTGGGTGTATGAGTCTCAGTGGGGATACATAGAGAGTGAAGTGATGTGTGATCGGGTTAACCAAGGCAATGCTCCGGAAGGGTGGTCGGAGGATTGTCAGAATCCGACTCTTTTCCAAGGGAAGTTGTTTGTTCCAGAGGTGATGCACAAGGTGGTTCTCCATGATTTTCATAAATCATTTTTAGCATTACACCCTAGAGTTTCCAAGATGAACCAAGGCCAGAGGGAACAGTTTTGGTGTCCTGCGGTGAAATGAGAAATGGAAGAGTTCATGGTAAGGTGCCTGGTGTGTTAACAGGTGAAGGTTGAACACCGCATCCCATGGGGTTTCTTGCAGCCTTTAAATTTCCTCGAGAGTAAGTGGGATGAAATCTCAATGGATTTAACCACAAGACTACCAAGGGTTCAAGGATTGTTTGATGTTATCTGGGTAGTGGTAGACCAGATGGAAAAATCAGCTCACTTCCTGGAAATCAAGGAGTCTAGTATGGTAGATTCCTTAGAAGAGAGAACTATGGATGGGGTGCTGTAGTAGCATAGAGTTTTTAGGTCCATAGTCCGAGATAGCAATATATTATTTACCTCACATATCTAGAGGGGATTATAGCATGATTTTTGAACTTAGCGACATCTTAGCACTTCTTTCCTCTCCCAGACAGCTGGGAAGACAGAGCGAACCATCAAGACATTGGAGGATATGAAACAGACATGTGTTCTGGACATCAGGAGATCATGGGAATGGCAATTTTCTTTAGTAGAATTTTCCTAAAATAATAGGAATCAATCTACTATTGGCATGACATCTTTTGGAGCCTTGTACAAGAGGTCGTGTCTTTCACACATGTGATGGACCTAGGTTGGGGAGGCAGGTGTTCTTGGCCTAGAGGTAGTGTAGAGCACAACAGAGAATGGTCAGCTTGTGAATGAAAGGATGATGGTAGCGCAGAAATTGCATTAGTCGTATGCTGATCATAGGAGGAGGCCCTTGTAGTTAGAGGTTGGAGACCATGTGTTCTTAAAGGTTTCTCCTCGATGTGGGAAGCGAAGGATCAGAAAGGGGAGAAAGGTCTCTCCTAGGTTTATTAGGCCTTTCTAAGAGTTGGGGAGAGTCTGTGAAGTGGAATATTAGTCGGCATTGCCACCTCAGTTCGAAAGGATCCACGACGTTTTCCATGTCTACCATCTTCGTCGATATCTACACGATGACTTCCATGTCCTTGACTTGGTAGAGTTGGATATAGGGGATGATTCTATGTTCTAGGAAAGACTAATGAGGATCGAGGATCGAAAGTAGAATGTGCTTCATGGATGATCCAACCCTTTGGTTTGTGTGTTATGGAGGCATACTGGCATCGAGGATAGTACTTGGGAGTGAGAGGCTCAAATGCACGCCCAGTACACAAAGCACTTTTGAGTTTCTGTTCCATGCCTTCCTTATTGTTCATGTTTTTGTGACCATCTGGGATGTAATGTTGACCTTGTTCATTTTTTAGATTATTTGTTTCCGTACCTTGTGAATGTTTATGAAAAGTCCGGAAATGTGGGGAAGGGAGAACCAGATTCCAAATTAAGAGGCATCAGCACAGATGCGATTAAACAAGTACGAGCGAGTCTGTGCCACCCAAAGAGGAAAGAATATTGACATGGAGGAAGGAACTCCGTGATCCATGTGTTGGTAGAATTTTTTCCATGAGTTTCTTATGGTTTTTTGGGGTGGTTTATCCCTGAGAGGTATCATCTGGAGTGGTTATTTGGGTAACATTTTTATTCTAGAGGGATATAATAATTTTGAGAGGTATCTGATGTAATGTCTCAAACCCTCCTGGTCCATTACTTTGCAAAATTCTATGTGTTGGGGTTTCCTAGACTCACCAATTAGTTCCACCCATCTATCACAAATATTAGCTTCACTGATCAGTTTCACTGATTAGCTTCACTAATCAACTCCACAGATCAGCTTCATGTGATCAGTTTCACCTATCAGTATCACCCAATCGGTTTCACCCAATCAGTTTCACAGATTGGTTTCACCCAATTGGTTTCACATATCAGTTTCACAGATCCGTTTCATCCAATCTGAGTCACAGGTTGGTTTCACCCAATCGTGTTCACATATCGTTTTCACCCGATCGATTTCATAGATCACTGTCTCCCAATCAAATTCATAGATCGGTTTCACCCAATGGGTTTCACAGATTTGTTTCACCCAATCAGTTTCTCTGATCAGTTTCATCCAATCAGTTTCATAGATCGGTTTCACCCAATCAGTTTCACCTAATTGGTTTCATACATCGGCTTCACCCAACCAGTTTCACAGATCGGTTTCACCCAATCTGTTTCACAGATCGGTTTCACCCAATCGGTTTCATAGATCGGTTTTGCCCAATCAGTTTCACAGATCAGTTTCATAGATCAGTATCACTGATTAGTTTCATGGGATCCACTTCATGGGATTATCTTCATAGGACCAGCTTCACATGATCAGCTATACCCAATCAGCTTCACAGATAAGATTCATGGGATCAGCTTCATGGGATCAGCTTCACAGGATTAGTTTCACACAATCAGCTCCACCGATCAGTTTCACCTATCTGTCTCACCATTTGTCCACATAGGTGTGTCGGGGTTTCCTTCCCCAGTTTTTTCCGAAACGCCACTTTTATGTATTTTAACCCTTTTAAAGTTGTTCAATGTTGTTTTTAGTGCCATAAAACGTTTTATATCCTCTAGGGGTGAGGAGACCCTCAATATACCATTTTTCTCTATCTAAATAAAATCCTTTAACACACAACTGTTAAGGAAACCCCTCTGATGTTAATTATTATATAACAATTAATTACATCATGTGTAAACATCCATCCGCATGGTGAATCCACGATCTGCATTTAATGCCATTCAAAACTCATATCCCGTAACTCCATAATCTCACCTTTTTATCACACGAGAATTATTTCTTTCCTTCTTCTTATTAGCTGGTTTCTTTCTTTACTTGGTGTGTTTGGAGTCCCCGTTCCTGAGGAAAGTGGTGCACATGTGCTGTATCCTTCATCTCATTCTTGGAGTCCTCGGAGTTCCTCCCCTACAAGTCACACATCCAAGTTATTGGAGCCATGAGAAAAAATATTTGACCGTTGATCATCCAAGTAGGGTTTTTCCTTCATCTCTCTTAACTGTGTATCATGCGGGGTGGGTATGATAATGTTTCCTATGGGGGTGGATGAAAATAAACCCTAACGAAGATAATAAATGGATTTAAAGAATAAAGGAGTGTGTTTGATAATGATTTTGTACTCTTTTATCTTTTCCTATATGTTATGAAATGAATGGGCTTATTTCCACTGAAAATTGTTGCCATTGGTGGTCCTTACATGCACACTAATGAACCATTGTTTTCATGATATTAATGTGATTGAATCGTTGTAACATAGAAACTGGTAAACCATGTAAACTCAGTTGATTAAATGGATACCCAGTAAATAAGAATCCTTTTGTGATCACCCCAGTTAACAAAATAAACAAAAGAAACTAAATGAATGGAATATTCGAATTTGAAATCGCCCTTGATCTATTCTGGTGATGTTTAGAGTTGATGCTTGTGAGGTGGAATGGATGGGGATGGGATCCCCTATTGAGAAGTTGTTTGTAGACCTACGGTCATGTGGGGAAATATTTTGGGGGCATGGTTTGGTTTCATTACATTGAGGGATCTCATGGGTCCATTGTTGTTGTTGTGACATTACAAGAGAACTGGGTGTGAATGCATAAATTTATGTTTTATTGTTTTTCCTTCCCTGGCTTGTAGCTATGCATGTTAGTTGCTCGGGAGTGAATAATTATTTAAATAGAATCACTTGTAGATAAAAACAAGAACGGGTTCAATGAGAAATTGTTTTCTAGGAATGAGTTGTGACATGGTTGTGGATGTGGTGCTTCTTATGAATGAATAGTAACAACTCTGTTAGTGTATGGGATGGTTTTAGAACCCCTATGTTTGGATGAGTTCTTGTTTACATTTTTGTAAAATTTAGTTCTTGTGTTTCTAATTCTCACCCTGCCCCAAGTTGATCACTTTGTGCCAAACACCCCCATTTCATGTGGGAGGTTGTTTTTTCCAACACTTCTATGAGTGGCTGGTTATTAGCTCCTTTTATTCTCCCTTTCTTGGATATCCCAAGACTATCTAGGATGGATGTGACGGCATGAGGTCAATTATACCCCTAGATTCTTTGGGAAGGGTAGTGGTGGTGGTTTTCCCAGGTGTGTGCGGGAAGTTGGTTTTTCCAACTGTCTTTAGGATGAGGCCTTGGTGTCTTCAAGTATGGCAGTATTTGTTCTGGCCCTGGTGTCTTCAGGCATGGCGGTAGTTGTTCTAGTCTAGGTGTCTTCATGCGTGGTGGTAGTGATTCTGGCCCAGGTGTCTATGGGCATTGTTATTTGTGGATGTGGTTTCCCAGGTGTGTGTAGGTGGGGTATGGTAGTGGGACTACGGTAAGAATAGAGGGGGAGGTCTGACATGTAGGATGTCTCCAATAACTCGTTGGAAAGTGGTATGGTGTATCCAAATATCATTGTGTTATTACTATTACTTTACATGGCTTGCGTTATTTTGGGAGTGTGACTTGGCGTGGTTTGGGTGTATAGTTTTCTTACTAGGTTCTTTGGTTATCTCTTACTCTCACAAGGCGTTAGAATGCCTTCCCACTTGTGCACGAGAGATTTTAGTTTTCCCTACATAGAATACCTATATACTAACCCTACGTATATAAAACTGCATTCAGGTTTCCAGAAGGACATTGAGGACCATGGCAGACCCTACTAGTTCGGAAGTTGGGATAATGGTTGTTGCTTCTTTTCTTTTAATTGGTACTTTCTTTTGGATTTTTCTTGTAATTTGTAGCATGTTCTTTTGGAACACAGATATGGGAATGGTTTTTTTTGATTTACGTTTACCTATAGTTTTGCTGTTTTTTTTGGATTTACTAACTTTTCTCCCGATCCTACTAAATAAAAAGGGTAATGCCTTCCATTTTGTGTGTGATTCTATATCCATGGTGGTAGTCACCACTCCAGGACCTATTGAAGGCAGGTTTCGGGGGTCATTATCTCTCCTTCAACATGAGGAATGAAGGGTCTGGAAATCCATTGTCCCCTCCCTTATCATGGTGAGGGTGGGTCGTGATATTGATATTGTTATTTCTAGTTCAGAAAAATAGTAGTATGTTATGTTAAGTCCAGGTCCATATAGTTGGAATCAATGGAGGTTTTTGACAATGTGGGAGATTATGATGTTGTCTTGGGAGGTTTTCTTTAGATTTATCGTAATAAATACAGGTATACAAGTTTAAGGATGATTCTAATTTCAAATTATTAAAAACCAATTATGTTTTCTAAAGTGATTCATTTCTATTAGATAAAAGATTTTTTAATTTTTTTTTAGAAATGTAATTTATTTATTTATAATGGTTTTAAATATTTAATAAATATAGATTTTCTATAGGTATTACCTTCATAAGTACCATTTTAATTTTAATATTTAATAATTAATTTCATGTTTTAATGATATTATTATCAATAGATTAAATATTATATATCTAGATGGAAGAAAAATGATCTAACATAACCTACTAATCTATTAACAATGATTTCATTATCACTATTATTGAAAAAAAAATCAGATTACTTTAACTAGTTTGGGAGTATTAAAATCAATTATAAGAAACTATATGATTTATTAAACACCATCTCTTTTGTCCAATTTTTTTTGGGAAATGGTATCATTTTCATTTGATTTTAAAATATCAACAGTATCTACTCTCTTGAAATGGTAAATTCTAAAAAAGACACATCCATTTACTTTTTTGATGATAATATAAAATGGATATCAAATAAATCAGGTATCTAGATTTAAGGTATGAATTATTAACTTATATATTCAAAGTTTTATGTTTGAAATTGATGAATCATAAGGATATAATTCATATCAATGATTTTAGGAATGAATAATTAATGAATAAAAAGATAAATCTTGGTTAATGGATTGAGAAGTAAGTGGAATGAAATATGATTTTTTTATTGAGTTTTCAAAGCTATGAAATAGTGGTATTTCATAAATATTATGTGAATCATGGAATGTGTAAATATTTTCATATAGTAGGTATTTTTTAAAAAAATTGAGACATATATTCATTAGAATCGATACCTCTGAAGAGTGGTGAAAGGGTGATAATTCTCAGGATACATTTATTGATATTTGATAAATGATATAGTTACTTATAACCCAAATATTTATGATACGGTAAATGTTATTTTTGGAACAAAGCCTTTATATTTTGTAGTAATATGTTTTAATTTATGGGGAGTATTTTTTGTTTATATGTTCCATAATTTTGATGTAATTATGGTTTATTACATTTTGGGTGAAAAATGAAATCTGTGATAAAATTAATGGGGATACAAAATTTATTTAATTATGAATATATTAAGATTATTTTTCACGATGAACTAACATTTCTGATAATTTTAAATGTATCATATTATTATAGTTTTCTAAAATGTAAATCTCACAAATTCAGGAAAAACCTTTCATGTCCATCAAGGCTACGGGGAAAAACAAAAAACCAATGGGTTACAAGGGTGTATCACCTACCATTGTCCGACATGATGTCTTGGTAAGAGGTAAATTGATTTTATTTAAAAAAAACTGATAGATAGTATTGTAATTCATTTTGGGATCATATGTTTTATTATATTGATAACTATGGAATTGGAAATTGATTTTGGGATTAAGTGATCAATGTTATTTCAGAATACATTCACTATTTTGGGAAACTATACGATAAAGGTAATCTGAATACAACGGCATTTTATTTTTAGGAATAATGAATGAATTATATTTTGAAAAAATATATGATCATAATTGGGTTTTATGATTATTTAGGTGATTTTTTGAAACAGTTTTAATATCTTAGAGATTAAATGATTTGGGTGATTAAATTTTCAATATATGATATTAAAAATGATTGATATAGTACTGGGGGATTAATGTTAAATTTATCATAGAATAATATGTGATAAAATTATCCATATTTGTTTTATAATATTAGTTAGGAAATTTTTTGAGGATTTTTAAGCATAGTTATTTTTTAATGGACCATGTTGAAATTTTCAAATTATATTTTAAATTTGGAGATTAAATTAGATTTATTCATATGAAGATTTATTATTTTAGGGGAAATATTTTGTATTTTAATAACCATTTTGGATTTGTATAATGCCAAAATTTATGAGGAAGAGATTGTTATATTTTTTTATTTTTTTATCCAAATAAGTTGATTTTGATTTTTCTTTTATGGAAAATTCATCTTGAATACTCATAATTTATAGAAAATATATGATTTTGGTGTAAATTTATAGAAGGATGAATTTATTCCTTTTATGTAAGTATATATAATTTTGGTATTATTCTTGGTAGTAAAATCATTACACATATCTATAAAGAGTATTTCTAAAAAAACAATATGAGTTTACTTTTATTAATGAGAATCCAATGACCTTTTAACCCATCATAATTTTACAATTTTATGACTAGTATCTTTCTCAAAACCATGTACTCTATTACTATCAATCATTCCTTGAGAATTATATTTTTTCTTTGATGACAATTTTTTGAAAATGAAAAAATGGATTCTGTTATTCTATATGAATTTAATACTTTTCCTCTTTCCAATTTAAACATGGATGTTTTATTGACCATTTCTATGATGTGGGATTTCAATAACTGTATTTTGAAAAGTAAACCCACTATTTTTCAATCTAGAGTTCAAATTTTGTGGAATAATTTTATTAATGTGATATATAATGTAACATAATTATATTTTAAAAATAAAATATTATGTTTCATACTATTCAAGATACATAACATTGATCATAAACATACTAAAAAATATTTTAATTTAAATGTGATCATTATAACCAAGCTATTAAATTATTAGGTATGAACATTATTGAAAAAAATATAAAATATATAATTTTAATACTCATTTATAATGTATTAATTAATTATTTCTAAATAATATATCATTTAATTATAAAGTCTTTTTGTTCTTTACAAATTCATTTCCATCAAAAAATGGGTTTTCTTACATTTTATGTGTGAATATTATAATTATTTTTTGTAAAATTTAGAAAATAAATTTCATAAAATAATTTTTTTTCTAAATAATCATACAATATTTTACTTTTTATTAAATTTTGGGATTTTTTGAAAAATATAGGGTTTTCATAGCACCGTTAAAAATATATAATTTTTGTGAAAATGTCATTTTTTTCAATAAATTTAAACATTTGAATGTAAAATTTTGTTTTTAATTTGGTTTCAAGTAACATAATTATTATTTTATCATATTTCATCCACTTATATTTGTTTCAATAAATATTATAGTTTATTTTAGAATATAAATTTTTGGGATCAAAAAACATGCTTTTTCTAAAAACTGTTTTAAATTACATTATGTTTCTCATTTTTAATTAATTAAAATAATCCCAAATAAGGAATTTTTTAAATTAAATTTATATATTATATGTATTTAATTATTATATATTTTTTATACATTATTATTTTTAGTCACCCATTCAATAATGAATCCATTTTTTGATGAATAATACAATTCTTGAAAATCCTTCTTTTCAACACGTCCACTGGTTTTGATTTAATTTTTATTTTTCCAAGTATGTAAACTTATATTATTAAAATTGGTACAATATTTGGAATAAAAAGTTCCAAAATTTTTAATTAGGTCATTTCCATTTTTCAATGTATTAAAAATTTATCGTGGTAAAAATTAATTACCATAGTATAGGTAAAACAATATTTTGGGTAAATGATAAAATGTAAATGATTAAAGTTCACAAAAAATACAAAATTCATTAGGTTTTTAAGTATTTATATACCCCAAATAACATTTAAAATAATTATTTTCAAACAAATTTTTTGAAATTAATTCCTCTCAAAGTTGTTTTGCTTTAAATATAAAATTATGTGAATTTAATTACTTAAAAATATCCCCATTTAATTATAAATACTGCTTTGTATACTCACAAGCCTTGAATATTTTCAAATTTTTTAATAACCACTCCTCCCCACTCTCTCAATGTCAATGTTCTACAAGTCTCTCCAAATTTAAAATTTCATGTTAATTAAGGGCTAATTCATGGTAGTAATATTCAGGAGGACATTCTCTCAAGCAACCTCTTTTAAATTACTTTCTTCTTCTACCTTCTCCTCACCTCATTAGCACATCAAATCATAATAACTATAGAATTATTTATATACTAAAATTTATATTATTAATGGAATATTTTATAACCATCCCTTTTCACATATCCTCTTATTCAAAGAAACGAAACTATTGTCCAAATTATGGATGTTACTGTCTTCATGGATAATGATTTTTGATTTTCCATTACTTCCTTCATGTATGTTCATAAAACTATTATTATGGATAGATAGTATTTTATTAATTATATTGTAACTTATTTCATGTTTAGGAACTAATATGTGGATATAAAAATAAATAAGATTAAATTTATTCGTGATAGTAAAAAAACTGCAAAATAAACTAACCATTTATCGGTAACATTTTTATCAAGTGAATCATCCAAATGAAAAAGAAAAAATCATATATTGGACCATTTATAAATATTAAATTTAATTAATACCAATTCATTAAATTTATGGAGTATTATTCTCATTTTATAAGAACATCCATAGTTGTACTCATGTGAACCTACCAGGAACCCATAAAACAAAGTTTCATAGAACAATGAAATTGCATATTATAACTCACCAAAATGGCCATAAATGAACATAATAAAATTATAATAAATCAAATATATGGGTAATAGGTTTTTAATTAAGTAATTATTGAATATAATTTAATTATACATGACATTATAAGAAAACAAATAACTTTCAGGCAAAAGGTAATAGACTCTTTAACTAAAAACCTCATTTTTCATGTTTCAAAAATTTATTTATTTATATTTCTCATTCATATCAATTTTTTTAAATTTTTTATGTATGTATTAATATGGACATGAATTATATTTTAAAAAAAATTCCAATTTCTCTCAAATGTTTTCAAAAGGGGTATATTAATGTTTTATATAAGGGACTATCTTGAACTAGCCCGGGTACCCTAGATACTCAATAACTAATCCGACCCTATCATGGACTGAGGGACATTCCTAATACCTATGAGCCAGGGACTAGTACCAAGAATAACCTAATATGAAAATGGGGATGAATTTTTTAGAAAACACAGTGAAACCAAGATTACAAAGTCAATATTTATACAAAAGAAACTCCTCTAGGTGTAATGTACCAGAATCCATCAAGGAATTAAAAACTATAGTACTAAAACCCAATTACCAATGTAGAGGGAAACTCCTATTTCCCTTAGGACATAACTCACCATGTCTATGGTTCAATAGTTGGATCCACATACAAAATATCTTTTCCCCATACTTGAACTTGGAAGAAGATAATCTACAAACACCCAAAGGCATAAATAATATGTGAGCTAAAAATCCCAATAGGGTCTCACCAATAATTCCATATCTGATACCAATAAAATATTAATGAAATTAATTCTTTCAATCTTATAATAAATAAATTTGGCATTTTAAATAATTCTAAAACAAATCATGTTATACAATTAATATGATATAAAATAAATTAAACAATGGATTTAAAGGTGATGGAATACTTCTAAAATAGTGGATTAAATAAAAGTTTTATATAAAATGGTTTATATAAATTCAAAAGTCATGAAATGTATTATAAAAACATTATCATAAATTTATATCTCAAATATAAAACAAGCTAGGAACATCATTATCTACTAAATTTTTATAAAATTAACATGATATAGGACTCTATACACTCTATGTGATCAGGACAATATGTCTATACACATGTCCTGCTGATAGTGTCTAAAGGTGACTCAGCACTTTACTATTAGGGATGTGAACTACTATATTTATGTTTTATAACATTCTGGCCTAGAGTGTGTCCAAATAACTCACAAACAACCAAAGGCTTACATGTGATATTACATAATCAATTATGGGATGTTTATTTCAAGCCTTCTATAAATACAACTAAATACCATTCCTCGATTTAAAATTCCCCTTTTATATTTTAATCAAAAAGTGGTTTTAATAAAAAAAATTGCCTCTTTAATAAGATAAAACCATTAGGTTTCTATCAAAAGTATTTAATCAATTATCTTATGTTTGAAATTAATCTAAAACCAATTTTATCAATTTCAAAATCAATTTACCTAATTAAATACAAAATTTTAATTGAAATACCTACGATCAAATTTATAATTTGTATCAAATAATTTAATTCAACCAATTTTCACAAACACTCCCCAATTCAATGTAATTGAGGGTTTTCCAAACATACTTTCCAAAACCATTTCAAATATCCCAATTCACTAGAATTGGTTTTATCAAATAAATTGAAATAAAGGGTGAGAAAATTAATTTAAGTAAACAATTTATGTAAATAATTGTAATGCCCTGACACGAGTTACCCAAAGTCAGTGCATTATTACATAACATTGGTATGATCTGAATGGATCTAATCCTGAAAGACCAATTTGTTTTATAACCTTGGAAGTACTATATACATTTATAATTTTTACATTAAATCATGAAATAAAAACATCAATAACATTTTGTCCCCATTGATAACACATATATCTTTATCATATCCCGGTAGGTAAACCAGAAAATATTTCATCACATCCTGGGATAAATAAAACATAGAAAGGGGTGAGCTCAGATGCTATGTAAGGATAACAAAATAGTGGAAACATTCATAAATAAGCATAAACAATTAAGGAAATGTATAAGACTAAACATAATCCTTTTAAACAAAAAATTCAACATAATATAGCCAATTTAAATCAAATAATTCGATTAATTTATTCATATGGATGTTCTATTAGTTGAATAATGACATGAAATATCAATATCCAATTTTATAATTATGGAATTCATAATGCCAAACTTCAATAACCACATAGTCAAGGCCTTGTGCCAAGACTAAAAATAAGGTTTTGTCAAGGCCTTGTTCCAAGAGACTAGTTTGTCACACGAGAATTACTGATGCATCGGGGAGCTATAATGGGCTCCACCCATCACTTACTAAGTCGAATGCATTCCTCGTATGAAAAGGTTTAACCATAACATAAATATTCATATTAAAACTGGCATACAAAATTTCAATACATTATCCATAAAACATGTATGGTGTAAAAATTAAATAGACACATTCAAAGATATCACAAAACATTCTATACGATATGGATGTTTGTTATCATAATAAATCAACATTAAACAAACTTAAAATATATCAAAGGATGTTGAAATAGATGAAATCAGAACTTTTTAAGATAAATATCTCTTTCTATTTTGAAATTATTTAAATGTAATATAATTAAAAAAATTCTATTGAAAATATTCTTATATGCTTGTATGGGAAGCTTCAACGATGTTATAATGACGGAAAATAGCCTCACCCACCATATATGTTAAAAAATGACATTCTTACCTAAATTTTGTAGAAAAGGTAATATGGTACCTTATTTGGAAAATGACAGAATGATTCATTTCAAAACATATATGGTCAAATATGGGAATAAATTACTTTATCCCATAGTATAGAAAATAGTATGAATTTTTTGAATTTCATTTTTAAGAAAACATAGATTTTGATGATAAAGAGGTCCTAGTAGATACTTACGTATTACCAACCTCGGATATGTAAAGAGATTGTAGAATTAACCCTTACCTTGTAATTTTCCTTAGTCGATGGTATGTTAACCTCATTTAAAATAGTTAAAACATTTTTATTAAATTATTCAAGAATCATATACATAAATATGATATCACATATGATCTTATAATATTTTTTTATTAATAATATTTTTGTAGTATCGTCGTTCCGGGTGTTAACTGATTTGTTTTCCTTTATATTATTGGTTATGTAAGACATGTTTATTATGAATAAGATGTATTTGATTCATATAAATAATTATATTATGTTCATAAAAATTATTTTTAATCATAAAATGAAAATTATTTTTGAATGATTACGATGGGGAATGAATCTCATCATGTTCATGGAGACTGTAATCTGTACGTACGCACGAGCGACAATATCATTATATTGATGGTGAAATAGTATGTAATTAGATGGTATATCATATATACAGAATCATTAAAATGTTATATTTATTATTTACATCAATTATACTCATTATTATACCCATCCAAATAATGAAGTGTCTGAATAACAAACTACACCATACAGTAGAGACGATAAACCGTACGTATGCACGTATAGTGAATTTTTCATTTATAGGATGGATAGAATAACAAATATTGTTATACCATAATTATAACAACATCACAGTATTGATAAGTTAATGGAAATATTATTTTTGTATGGAAACAACAAAGAAAGAGGAAGTGGAAGAATAAAAGAATGTGAATGAGGGTGATGAAATTATTACCTCTTATTCGAGTGTTTCCTTTTGAGTTGATCAAAAGGAATCCTAAGGATGGTTTTATGATCAAATTAAGGCCTCTAGATAAAATTAAGGATAGTTGATAGTATATTTGGTTAGGTTTTGGTCGAGAAAAATGGATTTGGAGGTGTTAATTTATGATAAGGGGAAGTACCCTTTTATTGGAGAGGTGTGGGTCACTTTAAGAAATACTTGAACTATTATTTTATAATAAAATAGTTTTCAGTTTCTAATGGATAAAAAATTATTTACATAGAGTATATGGTGGGGATGGGTCTAAAACCCTTCTACCAATAGGTTTTATACATGTTTAGGTCACCATATTAACCTTATCTTTGATATTTAAATCTTAGTTAAATATTTTGCCATTTACCGTGTCTCTTTGTATTTTTATATTATATGGTTAATAAACATACTATAACAAGAAATTAGTATCCCAAGTAGTTAATAATAAATATATATATCCTTATCTAATTACATTGGCCAAAGCATAGATTTTATGGAATATTATATCAATTAATAA
Source organism: Viscum album (assembly GCA_963277665.1). Taxonomy (NCBI): domain Eukaryota; kingdom Viridiplantae; phylum Streptophyta; class Magnoliopsida; order Santalales; family Viscaceae; genus Viscum; species Viscum album. Next base: position 864,125,347 of record OY728137.1, on the reverse strand, counting down.
TATAGTATTTGTTTTAAAAACTCAATTATGGCAATTTTTACACTATTTGTTATTTTGTTTTTGAGAAAATCATAAAAGCATGATTACTTTGAAAAAAAATATTTAATAAAACCTAAAATATCATATTATACTGTTAAATTAGTGTAATACATCATAAGTCTCAATATATATTTATTTGGATATTAATATTATTATTTATTTTAATATATCATTAATAATTTAAAGACTGCATCATCATTCTATCATAAGTAAATTAAATTATTTATCATCAAAAAATTATAAAAATATACCATTATGTTGGAAATATTTTTATATTTATAATGAATATTTATAGTCGAATTTATATTTTGTGTAACCATATATTAAAATTGGTTTTTTTATTAAACTTTGAATTCAATACTTTTAACTCTTCTTTAAATAAAATAATAATAAATTTCCTAATCTAATACAAGTGGACCAAAAGGATCATATTTTATTCCTAAGGTTTTTTTAGTCGAATTACACTTATAAAATAGAATTAGGACATGTTTTAGGGTAATTATAATATTATTTTTACCCTTAATTATCATATTTTACTTTTCACCATGGTAAATAAAAGGAAAAGATTACTATTCAGCAAAAATTATTTTCATCTTATTAAAAAAAATTCCTTACTGATTTCAACCATGTCTCTAGGTATTTGGAAATTCAAATCATAGAAGCAGTAAAATTATGTTTTATAAAAATTTGTAAATGCTCATAGAAGGCGGGTAAAATACGGTAAAAAGTTCAATAAAATTTTATATATCTAAACTTATTATAAAATGACTCCATTGAATTACATTGAACATATATAGGTATTATGTATCTATATTGACTTAATAGAAATTATAATAAAATAACTAATTATTTAAATTCTTTTTTAAACAATAACACAATGTTTTTCACTATTCATCTAAAATTGAATGTTCGGAGAAACAAATTCACCCTAAGCTAATTTTGGTATACCAAATTCAAAAATAAAGTCCATTTTGAAAATTAAAATTTATAAAATTTTAAAAAGTGGGTGCTACTAATCATACTTTCTAGTTTCATTGTCCATGGTGTGTTAAAACTCCAAGTTGCAAACAATGAAATCTACTGCATTATTCAAATGAAAACGTAACGTGGAAGATTGGGGTGTTACATTCTCCCCACGGTAAAATAATTTCATCCTCGAAATTCCTAAAAAATTTCTACAGAAATGATTTGAGTGGTTCTTCATCATATGTTCCTCGGGTTCCAAAGTTGTCTCTTTCATCTTATGGTTTCTCCATAGAAATTTAACTTGATGAGTCGTCAGGTTTCTCAGCACTTGTTCTCTTTTATCATGAAATTTGAAAATCTCTTCACAACAAGACAGATCCAGTTCCAGTTCAATTTCCTCATATTTGAGTACATGTGTTGGGTCAGGCATGTATTTTCTTAACGGTGATACATGAAACACATCATGAGCATTGGAGGACATGGAGGCATTGCTAAATGATAAGCTAAAAATCTAATTCGTTTTAAAATTTCAAAAGTTCTGATGTACCTGGGACTCAATTTACCCTTCTTACCAAAACGTATAACACCCTTCCTAGGAGATACCTTCACAAAAACATAGTCTCCTACTTGAAATTAAAAATCCTTCATTTGATTATCGACATAGCTCTTTTTCCTACTTTGGGTTTCTTTGATGTGGTTTTGGATTATCTTCACCTTTTCCATTGTTTCCGGAACAAGTTATGGGCCTACGAGTTTTCATTCACCATCATCATCCCAACAAGTTGGTGTGAGACATCACTTTCAATATAACTCTTCATATGGTTCCATATGAATAATTGACTGGAAGTTATTGTTATGAGAAAATTCTACCAGAGGTAAATATTGATCCCACATACCTTGAAAGTCAAGTGAGAAAGATTTAAACCTGACTTATATGGTTTGAATAGTCAATTCTGATTGTCCGTCAGTTTTAGGGTGGTAGGAAGTTCTCAAATGTTGTTCAGTATCCAAGGCCTTCTGAAGACATTTCTAGAATCTTGATTTAAAATGGGGATCATGATCAGAAACAATCGATAGGGGTACTTTTATGAAGTCTTACAAATTCATTAATATATATTCTTTCCATTTGTTCAAGTAGTAAATCTCTTATTATAGCATGAAAATGTGCTGACTTTGTAAGACGATCCTAAATAACCCATATTGAATAATTCATTCGAGGAGTCTTTGGTAGCCCCATGAAAAATTCCATCATAATATTATCTCGTTTCCCCTCAGGTATGAGAACAGGTTGAATGAATCTTCCAGGATGTTGCCTTCCAGCTTTTAGTTGTTGACAAACCATACTTCCTAACATAAAATCAAAAACCTCCCTCTTCATGTTGTCCCACAAAAAAATGTTCCTTCATTTTTCTATACATTATAGTGATCCAATGGTGTATAGAGAAACTAGATCTATGAACATCATCCAACAATTCCATTTTTAGATCATGTATGTTAGGAACACAAACTCTCTTCCAAATTTTCTAAATTCCATCTTCATATATGAAGTCACTCAATATCCCAGTATTCATAGAATTAATCTTTTATTGAAACACATCATCATCACTTTGAGAAATCTTTACCCTTTCTGGTAAAGATGGTTTGGAATCCATTTAAAAAAGAATTGATGTTTCACCTTCCATGGTTATTCCCATATCCATCATTACTAGATCCATGAAATTAAGATCCCTTTCAACTCTCATCTTGTTCAAAACACCATGATCATTTCTACTCAAAGCATCATCCACCTTATTTTCCTTCCCTGTATTATATTGTATAGTGAAATAATAATCCTTGATTAGTTCAATACATTATATTTTCCTCATGTGAGTTCTTTCTGTGAGGAAATGTACTTCAAACTCTTGTGATCCGTATAAATCACACATTTTTTCACCATAGAGACAGTGTCTGCATCTTTTCTAAGAAAAGCTTACAGCTGCTAAATCATGATCATGAGTAGGATAGTTTCCTCATGAATAATTAGTTGTCGTGATGCATAAGAAATAAATCTATCATTATACACAAGGACAAGACCAAGTCCTTTCTTTGAAGCATCTCTATAAATAAAAAACTCATTGTTCCATGATGGTAGAGTTAGGATAGAAGCATTGACTAATATTCTCTTCATATCTTCAAAACATTATTCACACTCTTTTTTCCAAACAAATGTAACCCCTTTTTGTGTGATCTTGGTTAATGGTTTAGTTAACCAAGAAAAATTCTGGAGGAAACATCGATAATGACCTTCTAAACTAACAAAACTGCGTACCTCAGTTATACTCCTTGGCGCTAGCCATTCATGGATTGCCTTGATAATTAAAGGATCAATAGAGATTACATCCTTAGATACAATATAGACAAGAAAATAAATCTCCAGATTCTAGAACTCACACTTTCTATACATCCTAGATAATTCATTTCTTCTAAGAGTCTTTAGAATAATGAGCATGTGATTTTCCAGATCTTTGTAGCTTTTGAAGTTACCAAGATATCATCAATAAATACCACTAAAATTTCATCAAGATATTCCTTGAAAACTATACTAATTATATCCATGAATACATAGGGTTCATTATTCAATCCAAAAGGAATTACTATATATTCGTAATGCCCGTACTAGGTCTAAAATGATGTCTTCGAAATGTCATCCTTCTTCAGGCACAACTGATGGTGTCCAGATCAAAGTTAAGTCTTGGAAAAATATTGATCTCCATGGATTTGATCAAATAAATCATCAATGTGAGGAAGTGGATACTTTTTCTTTATTGTTATACAGTTTATCTAGCTATTGTCAATGAACAACCTCGTAGATCCTTCATTCTTCTTAACAAAAAGGACATGGGCTCCCCATGGAGAAACACTTTGGAGAACAAATCTATCATTACTCAATTCCTCTAATTGTTTCTTTAGTTCCACTAATTACACAATGGTCATTCTATAAGTGGTATTTGATAGGGCCTTAATCCCAGAATTAAATTGATTGAAAACTCAATATCTCATTCTCGAGGATGTCTAGGTAAATCCTCTGGAAACCCATCAACATATTCATTCACCACAAGCACATTCTCTATTAAAACATTATTTTCGACACCGATATTTATTTAATTCTCTTAGTACCCTATAATTGAATTTAGTATAGCTATTGGGTGCAGATCTAGACAGGAATCAGGTGGTGACGTTTATGGTATAAAGATAAGACACTACTTGTCATTGTCAAAAATTGTAACCTCCTTCTTCATACAATAATTTTTTACATCATGGTCCGAAATCCAATACATTATGAGGATTATATCAAATTAATTCATGGTTATGATGATGATATCATCAGATAAAGATCATTTATATGCCTTAATGGGAACTGATTCACAATTTTTTTTTGCGATGATAGATCCCTTAAGTGTTTTTACTGACAACTCCCTTGTTCTGTCAAATTGAAAATATCTAATTTTTGAAGAAAACTGGGTAGATATGAAACAATGTGATGATCTAGAATCAAATAAAGCATTGGATAATCTTTATGAACCCAATAAATTACCTTCCACTACATCTTTCGGAGCATCAACCTTAGCAGTAGTGATCACATAAGCTTGGCCTTGCTCTCTTGGCCTTTTCTAAGGTAAGTTTCCTTGGCACATAGGACATTCATTTCCATAATTACCATTTTCTGTACAATTCTATCATTAAACATAGACAACCTCTTACTTTCCCTTACAATCACAGGCTTGGTGACCTTTTTCAACACACTTGTAATAGACTCCCATTCCCTTCAGAAAAGTACCAGGGTGTTTCTTCCCACATTTATTATAGGATGGATATTCAACTTTCCCCTTCTTCATCTTATTTCCATTTCCAGAGTGTTTAGCAGATCTCTTATTCTCTTGATTTTCTTTAAATTCATAAGATTTAAATAATTAATTTTTTGTCTTGGTATCACATGAAACTATATTTTTGTACGATGAGAAGTATTGTGAGACTAATGCTCGATGGAGAAATAGTTTAAACCCATAAAACAATCGATCAGTCTTACTCCTTGGGTTATTTATATAATCTGTTCCATGCCTTGATGACCTTGTAATGTGGGCCTCATATTTTGTGACATTCTTATCCACCTTCTTACTTAGATTGAGAAATTGTCTTTCCATGTCTGATCGATGGTCAGGAGGATTGTATTTTTCTAAGAAAAACTCTTTAAACTCCCTCCATTACATTTTTGATACTTCTTCATCTTTAATTATGTTTTTTGTTAATGAACACCATTTTTCTGCATCTCTCGTGAGGTGATAAAATGCCATGACAACATTTTCACTTTCACTACTCCACAAAGCATGAAATATTTTCTCTAAGAAATTTATCCATTTCTTCGATACTAATGAATTCGTACTCCCATGGAATGTTGGCGGTTTTTTCTTCATTAAGGGGTCTAACATTGATCCTCAATTTTGTAGACTATGGTTCTCTATATGGGAAATGTTATTATTCATAACCTGAGTGAGTTTCCCTGTATGGTGACAATCTGATCAACACCAGTTGTGTCACCATCTCCACTATAATTATCCTGAGTATAAGGGAAATCCCTACATGGATTATGTGCATTGATACGGTTTTCATTCCTTCCACTAGGTTCTATTTTTAAACAACTTCATACATTAAATTAGTTAATGAATCGAAATACATAATTCCAAACTTGTAAAACACTTAACATAAATTGAACAGTTTATGGATATAATCCATAATCATAAAAATGTTTTCTTTGAGGAGTTATATACTCATAAATCATTCATAAAGGTTTGTAAACAAAATGTGAATTATCCTATGCATATCCCTTGGGAGTGTTGTAACTAAGAGTGATGCAAGGCCCTTTGTCGTGCACCAGTGTTTGTTCGATTCTAGCTCAATGTAGTGTTTTTTGGATTTTACCTCTATGAACATCTGTACTAGAGTTTCCTCTACCTCCTCGTATCTAGACATTGATGTATTGGTTAGAAAACTCAAAAAATCTATACATTACCAAAATTCTAGTAGGTTCTTCTATATTAATCCTCAAAGTCTATATTAGGGTAATGTTCTCTAATCAGAGTTGTACTAAATCAAGATTACAAGGTTTGAACTAAACTACCTATAATACCAACTATAACACCCTGACCCTAGTTACCCAGAGTCGGTGCATTATTACATAAAATTGGCATAATCTCAAGGGATCAAATCTCGAATAACCGACCAGTTTAGTAGCCTTGTAAGTACAAGATACATTCATAATTTTTACTTTACAATATGAAATAAAGACATCAACAAAAAAGTTTCCCCATTGACCACGCATATATACTTAGACAATCCCTACAGGTAAACCATAAAATATTTCTTCGCATCCTATGGAAAATTAATCATAGAAAGGGGTGATCTCAGATGCTTAGTAAGGATAACAATATAGCAAAAACATTCAAAAATAAGCGTAAATAATTAAGAAAATGCATAAGTATAAAACATAATCCTTTTAAACATAAAATTCTGCATAATATGGACAATGTAAATAAAATAATTCCATTTATTTATTCACATGGATATTATACTAGTCAAATAATCACATGCAATATCAATAGCCAATTTCATAATGATGGAATGCATAATGCTAGACTTCATAACCACATAGTCAAGGCCTAGTGCCAAGACTACAAACAATGTTATGTTAGGGCCTAGTTCCAAGAAACTATTTTGTCTCATGAGACCTACTGATGTATCAAAGAGCTATAGTGGGCTCCATCCGTCACTTACTAAGTCCAATGCATTCCTCTTATGAAAAGGTTTAAACATAACATAAACATTTATATAAAAACTATCTAAAATATGTCAATAATTTATCGATAAACCATGAATTATGTGAAAATAACACATCCATAGTCAATCACATCACAAAACCCTCTAAAAAATATGCTTGTTTTTTTACAATAAATCAACTTTAAACAAGTTTAAAATCCATCAAAGGATGTTAACATTGATGAAATCAAATCTTTTTTAAGAGAAATATCTCTTTCTATATTGAAATAATTCAAAATTAATATATTAATAAAAGAAGATATTTATTTTGAAAATATTATTATAATCTTTTATGAGAATCTTTGACGACATTATAATGGCTGAAAATAGCCGCACCTGCAGTATAAGTTAAAAAAAATACATTCTTACCTTAATTTTGTCGAAAAGGTCATAAAATACATTGTTTGGAAAACAACAGAATGATTCCATTCAAAAAATATATGATCAAATAAGGGTATAAATGATTGTAACTCATATTCTAATAAATATTAGGAATGTTTTGAATTACATTTTTCAGAAAACAAGGATGTGGATGATAAAGAGGTCCCGGTAGATACATACGTATTAACGACCACAGATAATTAAAGAGATTATAGGACTAGCCCTTACCTTGTATGTTTCCTTGGTAAATGGTATGTTAACCTCCTCTATAATAGTTAAAATAATTTTTATTAAATTAAAAAATAATTATATACATAAATATGATATCATATATGATCTTATGGTATTGCTTTGTTAATAATATTTTTGTAGTATCATCATTTCGGGAGTTAACTGATTCGTTTTACTTTATATGATTGGTTATGTAAGACATATTTCTTTTGATAGGATGTATTTGATTCATATAAATAATTATATTCTGTTGATAAACATTATTTTTAATCATAAAAGTAAATATTATTCTTGAATGATTATGATGGGGAATGAATCTCACGTGTTCGTGGAGACGGTAATCCATACGTACGCACGAGCGACAATATCATTATTTTGATGGTGAAATTGTATGTAATTGGATTGTATATCTTATATAAATAATCATTAACATGTTATATTTATTATTTACATTAGTTATACTCATTATTATAACCATAAAAATAATGAAGTGTTTGAATAATAAACAACACCACGACGTGGAGATGATATGTCGTACGTACGCATGTATGGTGACATTTTCATTTATAGGATTGATAGAATAAATAATATGGTTGTACCATATTTATAATGACATCACGGTATGTACAAGGTAATGGATTTATTTTTTTGTTATGGAAACAAGAAAGAAAGAGGATGTGGAAGAAGAAAATAACTTTTAAGATGGTGGTGAAATTATTACCTCTTCTTCGGGTGTTTCCTTTTGAGTTGATCAAAAGGGGTCCTTAGGATGGATTTATGATCATATTAAGGACTATAGGTATAAATAAGGTAATTACTACATCATCATTGTGTCATAAATATATTAAATATTTATTTGGATATTTATCATATCAATTATTTTAATATTTCATAAATAAGGTAATTACTACATCATCATTGTGTCATAAATATATTAAATATTTAAATCCTAAAAATTATAAACAAAATACCATTATGTAGGAAATATTTTTAGCTTTCTAATTAAAATTTACAGTCTAATTTGATGTTTTTTTAACCCTATATTAAAAATTGTCTTGTTATTAGAAATTTAATTTAACACTTTTAACTCTTCTTTAAATAAAATAATAATAAATGTCCTAATATAATATAAGTGGACCAAAAGGATCCTATATTATTACTAAGGTTTTTTTTGATCTAATTAAACTTATCCAATAGAATTAAGACATGTTTTAGGGTAATTATAATATCATTTTTACCCATAATTACCCTATTTCATTTTAACCATGGTAAATAAAAGTCAAATGTTACTATTCACCAATATTTATTTTCATCTTATTGAACCAAATTTTACTTAATTATATTAACTTTGTCTCTCGGATTATTGAATTTCAACTCACATAAGAGGTAAAATTATGTTTTATACAAATTTGTAAATGCTCCTAGAAGGTTGGTAAAAGACGGTAAAAAGTATAATAAAATTTTATATATCTAACCTTATTATAAAATAACTCCAATAAATTAAATTAAACATATATAGGTATTATGTAAATATTTTGACCTAAAATAAATTAAAATAATATAACTAAATATTAAAATAAAATTTCGGTTTTAAACAATAACATGCTTTTCTTCATTATTCGTCAAAAATTGAAAGTTCTCAGAAAAATACCAAAAATTCACCCTAAGCTAATTTTGTTATTCCAAATCCAAAAATGAAGTCCGTTTTGAAAATTAAAATTTATAAAAATTCAAAAAGTGGTTATTACTATTCATAACGGCTTATTTCATTTGTTGTGGTGTGCTAAAACTCGAAGTTGCGTACAACAGAAGCTACTACATTATTCCAAGGGAAACGTACTGTGGAAGATTTGGGTGTTAAACTAATGAAATTCAAGGATAATTAGTCTGGAAAATTGAATGGAAATTACTTACATTTTCCCAAAAACCAACACTCACAAAAGAACCCTCACATTAGAATGAATGTGTAAATGTCCCCGAAACTCAACCTAGAAAAAAGATCTAATATAATGGAGAATATATACCTCAATTTCTAGATGATCAATTGAAATAAAAAATGTGGATAAATATATAAAGATTAAAAAATAAAGATAACACTTCCCTATGAATCCATACCTCAAATGAAATGATGATAGAATGTCGAATGAAGGAACCTGGAAGGGTTGGAGGCCTCCAAGATCGCTTGGGGAGGATTTGGATATAGAGAAATAAAACTAGAGAGGAGGGGAAAAGATGATCTCTTCTATGATGCTAATTTGAATAATGTATTCGGGGCATTACACCATAAGTAATCCCATTACACATCATGAAATAGTTAGATTTCATAACCACTGAAAAAAGAGTCACATTAAATAAAAAATCATTCATTAAATGACTCATGATTTGTAAATGATTGTCACGTCTTCTAACCGTTCATGGTGTAATTATTATAACCACCAGAACCTTCTCATTGTATGCACCTGGTGACTATTATAGGTTGTGTTACCTAGTTACACAACGTGTAACTCTACTACATCCTTCCAAAATGATCGGTTACAATTAAGAGTCCAACAAATCTCTATATTCACTATTAAAGGCATCCTCCCAATTCATTCTCAAATCTACCTATTCAATGAAAAGGAAAAGAAAAACATGGTTAAATAAGTACAAATCATATCATTAATAGGAATATACAACCTACCCATCATAAAAACGTTCTTTCCTCAAAAATCATATGAATAAGCTTCCCTGGAAAAAAGATAAGGCCATTGATCTCTCATAATTTCCACATATTCTCACATCACATGATTATCAGAACCATGCTTCGATAGCACATGAACCAGAGGTATCATCCTCCCTTGAAGTACCATATTCTCAGAATCAACTATCCTAGCTGGCTGCTCAGTCAAACATAAATCAGGTTCACTCTCAAGATCACCCCAGTTCGAAACACAAGATAGATCAAATAATTAATTTCTTAGCTATGATAAATATAATAAGTAATATATTGACATCAACTATGGTTGAATTGATAAATGGTATGAAACATTTCTCACAAGATTAACAACCCCAAACGGTTCAACAAAATGAGGTTCAAGCCATCCATGCCTCCACAACCATCAATGACCTAAAAAGGGTGACACCTTAAAGAAACCATGGACACCAAATGAGAACTCCAATGATATATGGTGATGATTAGCATAATAATTATATCGGATCAATGCTATTAACATTCTCTGATGAATTAACTAAATATTTATTTTTGACTCACACACCATGATTGTTCTAACCAAGAAAATTTCACCAATCTCTGACCAACACAACGGATAATAAAATGGTTTGTCTTATAAGTCCTAAAACGGATCCATAATGATTTCAGAATGGTATCTATTGTTTGAAGGAATCTAAACTAGCCTCAAGTGATCATTCCATTCCCCAACAAAATTAAGAACACAAGCATGAAGAAAATCTTCAAAAATTTGTATATCTATCTCTATGTTTCCATCTGACAATAGATGGAAAGTATTTCTCAAAAGAACCTACTATCCGAGCCCCCTTTAAGGCCTCTACAAAAGAGATAAGTGACATGAGGATCCCTAACATAAACTATAGTTGATGGAATACTATGAAAATGAACAATCTCTTTCATGTATATATTACCAAACTCCTCAACTCTAAATTTATCAGGAATGTGTATGAAATCAGTCTACATGGGAATCCTACAAATCACAACCCATATCACATTATTATTATTTTGGGTGTGAGGAAACCCAACCACACTTTCCAATGAAATTTCATCCCACAACCATATTGGGATTGGAAGTGGCTAAAGTAAACCTAAAGTTTTCTGATGTTCATATATAACCAATAGGCATGTATAATATTTAGAAACAAACTATGAAATCCCCCCATCTCATACCTATCAACCAAAACTATCATTGCTTGTCAAAAAATACATCTTACTGGTTCCTGTATGTACCTCACACTATGAATTATGACAAACCCCCCATCACAACCTTTCTTGATTATAAAAGCATTGAAAAGCCATTCTGATAGCATAAAGCACACTCTTTGGAGACCGACCATTGAAAACTATCTCCCCATAATAAATAGAAAATATATTTCAGAAAAATTCATCATTAATATCTTGATACTGAATAATTATTTCAAGAATAGTTGAATTCAAATGAATTATGTCTATCAAAACTATAACCCATTTCTCCTGAACTCTAATATGAAACTTTTCCTAGAGAGATTATAAATTCCACTCTTCTGAAGATTCATTCACTACCTAATTCATCAGTTTCTTACTCAAAAAATATACAATGAAATTCCCTTTCACTTAGGTATAGGTGGTTTAAATGTCAAAAGATTGTAGGTATGCCACCTAATGCCTGTGGTTGAGATTTTAATATTTTTAAGATAAGTTAAAAACTCAATCTATTTTTTCTAAATACACAGTAAACCTTTCTTAAAAACTGTGGCACCTAAAACTCTTAAGAACGTGCAATAAAACTATACGTTCAAGATCATGGGAAGGATAATTATTCTCATGTGTCCAGAGATGACAAGATTCATATGAAACTACATGATCGTCATATATTAGAATGTAGACTAAGCCTACACCAGATGCATCATAGAAGACCGCGTAACCGTGCCAAACCTCTCGAGGAGAAAAACACCAGTGCAGTTTTCAAAACACATTTCAACTCAAAAAAAGGTCTATGATATTTATAATTCTAGGAAAACATCACCCCCTTTCATGTTATAACATTAATCGAAGAATAAAACCATGATAATTCATTTATGAATCCATGAGAATATCCAGATAAACACAAAAATCTCTAAATCTTGAAGGCATTATGTGGTTTCTCACAGGTCATGAAAACCATCACCATATCAAGATCAACTGATATAAATTGTTCAGAAAAAATGTTTCCTATGAATTTCACCTCATAAATCCACAAATCACGCATTGAATGCGTTCTATAAACTTGGTTATTTCTCAGTAGACACAGAACTATTCTCAAATGATTATTTTCATCCTCCTCAAACATGAAGTAAATGAGGATGTTGTCCACAAAGACTAAAACATAGGTATATAAATAATCATTGAAAAACATGTCCATATAATCCATGAAAAATATAGGTGCATTTGTTATACCAAAGGGTGTAACAAGATACTCATAATGGAAATTACTCCTCCAAAAGGTACTTTTTTAATTGTCTTATTCTCTTGTCCTCAACTGATGGTAACCAAATCGATAGTCGACCTTTAAAAAACACTTCACTTATGTCAACAAATCAAAAAAATAATCAGTCCATGGAAGCGAATACTTGTTCTTGAGTGTAACTTGATTGAACATTTGGTAATCCACACATATTAAAAGAGAACCATGAGATTTTTTAGCAAAGAGAACTAGTGTTTCCAAAGTTGAAAATCATGTGTATAAATTCTACCTTGATAATATCGTCTAACTGGGACTTAATCTATTTCATTTTTCTTGATCGATATGGTAAGAGGGGATAAAAACTAGTTTATTACTATAAATTAAGTCCAGTAAAAAATCGATCACCCATACTGGTGGAAACCTAGAGAAATTAGAAGAAAACACCATGGGAAACTCAATGAAAATTAGGGGAGATCATTGCTAAAAGATTCCCACTCCAAATAAAAATCAAACACTAATACTACTTTCCCCACCTTTATATAAGAAGGTCTGACTCTTCTTAACCTTGTCCTCATTCTCCATGAATGACTTGAGACACACCATTTTGTGTAGTAAGGTAGAAATAGTAAATATAGAATTAAATCCAAGGATTACTCGAAATGAGTTAATATATTCTGAAAATGGAATCAAGAGGTTTCATGTAGAGGACCAGAAAACTCAACTCCAACATGACATATAACAGAGAGAAGGCACAAGTGGGAGTATGGAGACCCATCTCTCTATTTGTTCAATGGGGTGTAGTAATATCTATTACACATGACAAAAGATAAATATGAATATTTAATGGATTATTAACATAGGTTTTAATAAAAATGAGATAAACCATTATCAAATAGTTACATCACTAATGAGGAAGCTATATTAATGGTAACTGTCACAATTTCTAGACACATATCAGCTTCCTTTGGATACTATTCCACTATGTGGAGAAGATTAGTTCTAGGTGGATGTGGTTAGAACCATTTTATACTTGAAGAATAAAATTTCCCCATATTATTATGTGGATATGAAAAAACTTTTCCACTAAACTGAGTTGAAAAGTTATTAATGAATCTCAAGTTTCATGAACATCCGTAAGAAAAAAATATCATGGGCACCTCAGTGAAAACTTTTCTATAATGTCTTGGATTTCTACAATAGTTGAAAACTAAAGGACTTACTCCTAGAATATTAGGAGGTTTGGAATGAACATTCCATTGAGAACTACCACAAGAGTCATCACACATCCTCTTTTCCTTGAAGGAAGTCATGTTATCACTATGAGAAAGAGAAACTCCCATTAACCTTTACATTCCAGTTGGGTTCATCAAAACCATCATCACCATATCCAGCACATCTACATAAGTGGTACGATTAAGAAATAAAACCTAAGAAAAGATACATGATTTGAGTACCAACTAGAATCATTGAGCCTATATCCTCTCATTAGATACAATCTATAGTGAAAATTGTACAAACTTGAGAAATGTATTTTAAAACTCGTTCATTGTTCTGTCATAATGCATAACCTTGTGAAACTCCACAGCCATGGGAATGACCATTGAATCTTGATAGAAGAGGTCGGTGATAGGATCATTTATGTCTTTCCATGATAACCCCCCATGTTTTTTATTGTCTCAATCATGTCCCACCATCTTCTTATTTGTCCTTCTAGAACAATAGTGGAAAACATTACCTTTATTTACCTTGTAGTCTCTAAAAACTAAAAAAAATTAAATCTATCCAAAACATTCATCAACATATTGAGGATCATTGCATCCTTTGAAAACTGGTGACTTTTTGAGAAGGAACTCTGGAGAATGATTCCGAAGAACATCCCCTTGAGGACCCATAACTAGATTCTGAACGGGGACTTGAGGTGATGCATGTCCCAAAGCTCTGATAGTGCGCACAATCACCTAAACTAAATTTGTGTCCACATGTGGATTATCTTTCTATAGTTCAGTAGTATCTTCCTCTTGGATCTAACTTTGAAATCTTCTCAGAGGCATGATTCCATACAATATCAGCAGATAATAAAGAATACATCAATTTATGACTCAAACTGAGCATCATGAGAAATTAATCCCATCATATAGAACAAATAATATTTAGATTTCACTCTATCTGGTTCATAACAGGGAATGTGCTCAAACTAATAAAATTGTATTTTTTACTAACCACCCCGGGTGACTTATGGGTTATTTCAGTGAGAACTATTTATGCACTCAATATCATCAACCTCGTAAGTCCTAAAAATATTTTGAAACATCATTCTATATTTAAGACAAAAAATAAATGACCTTCTCTGATACTATTTTTTCATGAACCATCTTGGGTACCCTATTAAGACAATAAATCATCTAGTCCTGATATTTATTTATTGGTGTTCCTGATCCCCAAAGGTATACTACTATCACATATTAACAAATAACATGAAAGTGGTAACAAATGTTACATAAAAAATAATGAAAGTAAGACAAGAAAGTCAATATTAATACAAAAGAAACTCCACTGAGAGTAATATACAATATGTCAAAAAGGAATTAATTCCCATAGTACTAGAACCTATGTTACAAAACATGTAAAAATAACCCCCATCCCTAAGGTAATAACCGACCATGTCCATGGTTCGATAGATAGATCCACCTCCAAAAGATCATTTTTCCCTACTCAAACCTGGATGGAGATAATCTAAAAACACTCAAAGGAACAAGTTGTGTGTGAGATAAAAATACCAGTAGGGTCTCACGAAGGATTCCATTTCATATTCCAAAAATACATTATTCAAATGAATTCTTTAAATTTATAATAATCTTGTTTTCAATTTTAAAACATATTTAAAATGAATCAATATATAAAATTAAAATGATGGAAAATATTTTAACAAAACGACAGTCAAATTGAAGGAATATTTATAAAATAATGTATTAAATAAAATAATTTCATAAAATAGTTTATTTTAATTCAGAAGGCATGTAATGTAGCTTATCAACATTGTTAGACTATTATATCTCAAATAAAAAAAATCGAAACACATGGTCATATTCCCAATAGGTACAAAAGTTTCATGATATAGGATATCACACTATCTAAGTGATTATAATAATATGTGTATACATTTTTTCCTATGAAATTGTCCGAAGGTGAATCATAACCATCCCATTGGGGATGTGACCTATTGAATTTAGGTTTTAGAACATTTTATATGCATAGAGTGTGTCTAATTAACTCAAAAACTACCTAATGATTACATGTTACATTACATAATCAATGATGGAAAATTGGTTTTAAGACTAGTTAATATAAAAGTAAATCTCATTCCCCTATTTCAAATTCAAATTTTCCATTTAAAACCAAAATAAGTTTTTATAAAAAAAATACACTTCTTTAATAAGGTAAAACCACTATGATTCTATCAAAATGTTTTAATCCATTATCCTAGGTTTTGAAATCAATTAAAAACCAATTCTATAAATTTAACGTTTATTTCAAAAATTAAATTAAAATTTGTAACCGAAATATATTCTATAAAAATTACAATTTAAATAAAAATCCTCAAATAAAACAATTTCCACAAACGCTCCCCAATTATATATAATTGGGGGGTTTTCATCAATTTTCAAGAAAAATTATTTAAAATATCCCAATTCACTGGTATTTTTTTATCAAGTAAATTGATATCTAGTTTGTTTAATTGATTTTAAATTAATAATTGAAGTAAATCATGAAATTCAAGGTTAATCAATTCAGACCAACAGAACAAAATCACATAACATTTTCCCAAAAACCAACACCTGCAACAGAACCCTTCAAAAAGAACAATGGTTTAGAAGTCCTTAAAACTCATCCTAGAAAATAGATCAAATATAATTGATAATAAGTCATTAAATTTAAATGTTATTTATTGAACTAATAAATTTGTAGAAAGATAAGAAGACAAAGAATGAATATAACACTTACCCATAAATCTATACCCCAAGTGCAACAAAAATAGAATACTGAATGAAGGAACATATAAGGGTTAGAGTGATCCAATATCACATGAGAAATGGTTTGCGTAAAGGGAAATAAAAATAGAGGGTGGGAAAGAGGATCTCAACTGTGCTACCTTTTTAAAAACTACAGTCACGATATTACATGACATGTAATCCCATTACATCTTGTGAAATAGTTATATTTCATAACAAAAAAATGGGTCCATTTAAGTGAAAAAAAATTCATTAATTGACTCATGACATTTAAATTATCATCATATCATGTAACCATTCACGGTGTGAATCCTACCATTACATTAACCTTCTCACGGTATGTACTTGGATATAATTACATAGAATGAAACTCTACTGTTGACTATAGAAATAGTTGGCTATAGCTGAGAGTCCCAAAAATGTCTAACATCACCGTTGCAGGAATACTCTCAATTCATTTTCAACCCTACCTTGTCAACCAATATGAAAACCCATGATAAGGTTAATGATGTACATTTTTGATCAGTAAAGGGATGTTACATGGGAAATCTATTAAAAAACTTCTTTTAAGATTTCTTTTTGAAAAAATAAATATGAATGTATTTTTACCTACACAGAAAGAGAAAACTTTTCCTCAATCCTGATTCCTTGCTACATTGAATATTCCATTATAAATTTAAAAGTTGATTTTAAAAGAAAATTTATTCTTATATAAGTGCCAAAATTTTCCAAAAAATCACAATGGAAATGTTATTTTCCTCCTGATTTTTTTAAGGAAACTTTATTCAAAGAGAAACCATTATTACTATATTCTGGGTATTTTATTATTTAAAATGGATTTTTAAAGAAGATGGATATTTTTTGTTATATACTGTTTTATATATGAGTTTTAATGTTTTTTTAAAAAAGTTTTATGATAGATGGTTGTAATTATAATATGTTTTATTCTTGATATAGTACTTGAGTAGTATATGAAATGGGTGATACCAATACAACATATACGAATATTTGAGCCCCATTGTACATCAACATTGAGCTTGATATATCTTATACAATGTATTGATCCACAATATACCCCATTAGTGATCCCCATAATGATTATATGAATGGTTGATCCCATTATAGTTCATAGGTGTGACCGATATAGCTATTTGAATGGGTTAAGCCCCATTGTAGCTCATGGGTGACCTCAATATAGCTTATACAATGTGTGTTCCCAATTATAGACATAAAATACATTTGTTAGTGATTATATTATAAGTTTACTCTATGTGTATTCCAATTGAAAGGGTTTTAAAGGGTTTTTTCATATGGTTCTCTATATTAACAAAAATTATTTTTTATTTTTTATGTGTTTTATAGGTTTTCATTGAGAAAATATTATTTTTTTTATTTTTTATTTTTTATTTTTTATTTCTTAAAATCATATAAAAGTTAATTTTAAGGTTAATGTTATATGATTTTTCTTATTTTTCACTTTACTCATGGTTTTATATCTTTCTTGTCTCTTACTAACCTATTTGTGATCATCCCACATTCTAGAAAAAATCACAGTGTTTATAGAAGATTAGGGGTAAGGATATGGTAAATGATCAAATTGTGAATATTTATCTTAAATAGAGACCCTCTTTTATTTTAAAATACTTTTCTTTGGTTTTAAAAGTAGACACTGAGTATAAGTATCCACCTAAAATATATGTGTTTACATTATAAGAGTGTTTTTTAATTATCTATAACTACAAACTGAAAAGACACTCAAAATATTTAGAAAGTTATTTTTAGTTCAAACAAACAATAATATGTTATGAAATATATTTTTCCATACACATATAAAATCATTTCCATTATCTATTATTAATTCCTAGACTATGAACATAAAGTGGAATGATTCCTATAGTGGATTCGATTAAGTCCCCTTTAACATTAAACCATGGTGGACAAAATCCTTTAGTGGGTTATGCTCATTCCCGAATCCCGAACATACTATATCATTAAATATAATAATTTAACCATTGAATTTTAGTGTTAAATATTTCATTGAACATATATCATATAATGAAAACTATAAACATGTTCAATATGAACCTAAACAATTACATATATTCTATAACATCTGAGATTTTTTTGAGAAATTTTTTGTTTTTATGTTATATACATCATCAACAGAATCTTTCACTACACACAACACTAGCTTGGCTTGTTTTACATGCAATCGCAACATTCCACTCTAGCGTGTGTTGTACGCAATACCGAGTTTCACTAAACAATGATATGCTATTAAAATATTATTAAAACTAGACTTTATGAATAGTAATACCAAATTTTTGAAATATTATAAATTTTATCTTTCAAAATGTACTTCATTTTTGGATTCAGAATATCAAAATTATCCTAGGGTAAAATTTTGGTATTTTTCTGAAAACATTCAATTTTTGATGAATAGTGAAAACACTGGGTTACTATTTAAAAACCGACTTTTTATTTAAATAATTATTTATTTTATTGAAATTTATTTTAGGTAAAAATTGATACATAATACCTATATATGTTCAAAGTAATTCATTGGAGTCATTTTATAATAATTTTAGATATATCAAATTTTTATTGAACTTTTCACCCTCTTTTACCCACCTCCTAGGAGAGTTTGAAAATTTATAAAAAAACTTAATTCTACCACATCTGTGAGTGGAATTTTGAAAATACGAGAGACATGGTTAATATAAAAGACTAAAATGTTGTTCAATGAGATGAAAATAATTTTTGGTGAATAATAACATTTTGCTTTTATTTACCATGGTTAAAAGTAAATCGGGTAATTAAGGGTGAAAATGATATTATTATTACCCTAACACAAGTCCGAATTCTATTGGATAAGTGGAATTCGAAAAAAAACAACCTTAGGAGTAAAATATGACCATTTAGGTACACTTGGATTAGATTAGGACATTTATTATTAATTTATTTAAAATAGGGATAAAATAGTTAAAATCAAAGTTTAATAACTAAATAATGTATAATATAGGGTTATACATAAGATAAATTCGACTATAAATATTAATTAGAAATATAAGAATATTAACTAGATAATATTATTTTATTTACAATTTTAGACAATAAATAATTTAATTTATTTATGACACAATGATGATGCAGTAATTATCTTATTAATGAAATATTAGCACAATTGATGTTATAAATACCCAAATAAATGTAATTTGAGACTTTTTATGAATTAAAATAATTTTATAGGTTAATATGACATGTTAGTATTGATTTAATTAACGTTTTTCGAACTAATCATGCTGTTATGATTTTCAGAAAAATCAATTACCAAAAAGTGTCCAAATTGACATAAACAGTTTTTAAACAAAATATTATATTATTAATTGTTATTTTATTCCTAAAAATCTAAGGTTAGGCCAAATGAATTGGATAAGGTTATATATATTAATAATAAACAAATTTGGGTTCTTTTTCATTATTATAGTAAGTTTAATAACCATATAGTGTAAGGAAACAAGAAGACACGGTAAAAGTTAAATTATTTTACATAGAGTTAAATATAAACAATAAGGTTAAAATAGTAACCTAAAATTTTCTAAAATCTATTTGATGAGAGTATTTTGACCCATACCCACCTTAGATTCGAAATTAATCAATTTTGAGCTGTTAAAAACTGAATATAACTTTATAATAAAATAATATTTTATGTTTTTCTAAAGGTGGCCATCTCATCCCTTATAAAAAGGCACCTCCTCCCTCTCCTCCTCACAACACATTGAGCCTTCAAGCTCTTCCAAACCCTGAAAATTCATCTTCTCCACTTCCCTAGAAACATCTTATAGGTCCTAGTCTTCTTCAGAGACCAATATTAGAGCCCTAAGAGGAGGTTACAAAGAGGCGTGTCGAAGAAGAGGTAATATCCATTACCGATTCTTTCATTTTTATTTCTTCTTCTACTTATTATTATTTAGTTGTTTCATTATGAATTAATAACATCAGTATAATTCATATACTGCTATGTTATTATAAATTTGAAACAACCATATTTCACCTTTTATCCATCCTACGGAAAATTAAATCACCGAACGTGCGTACATACAAAATACCGTCTCCACGCCGTGGTGTAATCTGTTTTCCACAACCACCATTCTTGGATGGGTATAATGGTGTAAATAATAACTAATTATGAATATTGTAAAGTTATATTGATTCTGAAATAGTATAAAAACACTTCAATAAAATTCCACGATCATGGGAACGATATCATCGCTCGTGCGTACGTACGGCCTACCGTCTCCATGATGTGATGTGACTCGTTCTACATGATCTTCATTACATAATGATTATATAAATGAATTCAATGAATAAATATGATATAAATTACACTAATACCATTATGGAAATGATTTATCTATAACCTAAAATAAGAATAAGAATTTATTTGACAAAACACGCATAAGAACAAAAAGCAATAAACACTCAAATAACAAGTAACAATAAAATATTACTAATAAGAAGCTAAGAATATGAACATATATGATATAATAACAATGATTACGATTCTGGAATAAGTCAATAACATTATTTAAATCATTATCCAGGAGGTTCGGACACGTACGAAGAAAAGCATACCTAAGTTAAGGTAAAATCTCACAATCTCATTTTTATCCGATATTGTTTATACTTCAGAATTTACTGGGGAATATTTATCATCCAAATCCATGTTTCCTCAATATGTAGTATTATTTCCATCCACCTATAATTTTTTAAATCCAATTTTAACCTTTGGTGAGTTTTTAGTAAAAGATATGAAAGGAATCTTTTGTCGTTTTTCCTACGAGGTACTTTTTGACTTTTCCGGCCAAAGTACGAGAAGAATGTCATTTTTTTAACTTATACGGCATGAATGGATTTTTAGAACATTATTTACATGAATCTTACTTTACAAGATTTCATGTTTATTTTTCATCAACTTCTTTTATTTTAGAATTAAATGAAATTTTAAGAAAGGAAAATGTTTTTAAAATAGAAAGTATATTTTCCTCAAAAATGGAGTTCAAGCATTTTATCAAAACTATTTTCCATCTAAGATAATATAGGGTTCTGTTTATATCCCTATTATTACATTTATTTGATTATGTAATTATGTAATTATTTTTATGAAGTCCTTTTATCTTATATGGGTTATGTTACGATGCCACAATGTTTAAGAATCCCATTTTTATTACATGGGTTATGATATGATGTATGATTACGATTTTGTGGCACACATAAGAATGGTTTCATTATGAGAAGGGTGAGACCTATATCTCCATCCAATTCATTGGGTAATTATTTATATCTCATGAGATAGACATGTCTAGAACGGTAGGTTATTCTGGTTTAGTGAAACATGACTGAAACGAGGAGTGAACTCGGTTCAGAAATGGACTTTGTCCGCTAATATAGTCATGGCAAGGAGCCTTGACTACTAAGAAATGATTCTCTATGATTATGTGTGTATGCCACAATGTTTCATGTTTTAAGTTATTATTATTGGGATTACATTTTACTATTATGATTTATCCCATGTTATGATAATATGATCTCTTTTGTAGGTTAAGATTTTCAAAATGTTATGTTTTTATGAATATTATATGAATGATATTTATTTTTTTTACCCTTTCTGAGAATTTGATATCACCCTTGTGTATTTTTTCTTTTCCCCAAGTCATGAAGAAGGATATTAAGTGAGATATGCCAAAAAGGACTCTAGATATGATAATATAAAAGGGAGACAGTGTAGATGTTTTATGAACCAGTTGTTTATGTTTCCCAGTTTCCAAAGACACTATACCTATACGGTCCTTTCCTGGTTTTGTTATATGTTGTAATAAGTGTGCTGTAATTTTGAAGCAATAGTAATGTATGTAAAGTATGGGTCGTTATATATTTATCATAGCATAACTAACCCAAGGGAAAGTAACATGTTTTTTGAAAACCTCCAAAATCAAAATCAAATGTGATATATGGAGTAAATATGGATTGTTTCATTAGATTATATCTCCAATGAAGAATAAAAAACATTAATGGATGTTGATATAGTTGAATAAAATGTTCATAAGAGAATTAGTAATATATATATATATATATTGGTTATGTATAGAAATTTAATTTTTTTTGGAGAAATGGAATAATAATATTCATAATAAAACATGAATATAAGGAATGTAAGATTAGTAATGGTGAAGGATCATAATGGATGAAAATGTTTATAAGGTGTTAAGAATCAAAAAAAAATATTATCACTTTTTAGATACATTCAAATGATTCTAACACATAAAATGATATATTAATTCGGATTAATCTAGTGAAAATAAAGTAAATGATAGTTGAAATGAAAATGGAAAATCATTGATTATATATAATAAAATTATTGATAAATAAAAATTAATATGTACATGGATAGAAATATTTGGGAAAGATAATTTAAAACATTTTGAACAAAGATTTTGAAGACATCACTTTATAACATTGATAAACTATGAATCAAGATATCATGAATGAGATAACCTTACAAGGATTAGTAAATATATATAATCCAATTGGAAAAATTAAAAAATTAAACTTAAGGGTAGTATATAAACCATGAAAAAGAAAATATTGGTGAAAATAGAACATATCTTATTAAATGAAAATTGTTAGTGGAAAACCCTTAACCTGGACTACTTCATGGTCACACACACTCTATCCTCTGATGTGATACATTTAGATTTATTATAAAATTATATCAACAGAATATATATATTTATCTTTCTAGATATCATTCACCAAAAATTTTATTTTACACATTTATATATAATTCTTTCTGGAAATATATATTTTTGTATCAGTTATTCACTTTACCACTCATGTTTTGATTTATGGGTTTTGTTCCATTAACCAATGGCATGGTTCCACTATATATTAAATTTTAGCACAGTTGTATATTACTATATTGATATAATATTATAGTTTCGTATAATATTAATGGATCTTATTTTGATTACTATCATGAATAAATAAAAATATTATTTTTTAGAATGTTTTATTATATATAAAAAATGGATTTCATCAATTTATTAATATATATATATATAACCATTAATTAGTCCTTAAAATCATAAATTCATTAAGTTTATATATTATTACCTGAATATAAAATTTATCAATAAAATCAGACATAAACATCATAGAATGTTTTAGGAAGGTGGTAAAACTCGCATGAAAAAGATCATGTTATAACAATTGAGTGGGTTTGAAAATGCAATTTAATAATGATACCATTAATTTTGTAGAGAAAAATAATTTTATGATAATTTTATTTAAGTGATAAATCTTACATAAGATGATGTAGATGACAAATTTATATAATATAATCAATAATAATATATTTATTAAGTTGAGTGCTTCAATCACCTCTTGAATGATTTCTTCTGAATGCAATGATTTGGAATTATTCATGGGATAATAGTTTACAAGAGGTGAGATATTATAATGATAGAGATAATTCTCTCATGTATTAATTTAACTTCTATTTAATGGCTTGGATAGAGTTGGGGAGTGGAGGGGTCCTTTTATCGGTAATAGGGGTGGTGATTTTGTAAATACTCTTAACATTGATTAAATTTAATTTCATTATAAATGGAAAGGGAAACCAAAAGAGAAAATTTTATAATGTATTATAGGGGAGTAAAAATAAACTCATATAATCAATTATAGATATTTTTTTGATAGTTATGGTCATATCCAATATTTAACCCCTTGATGACCATTTCAATCTTATTCATGGTGACTATATTTTACCATGGTATCATATTTTTATAATCAAAATTGAAATAGAACTTATTCAAAATATTAAATATATTATTTAAATATTGTAAAAATAATTTATAACAATAAATTAATAGAGGAATTAAATATTAATATTTATATAAATACATATATTCTAACAAAAATAGTTTTTATAAAAATACCTATTTTAAGTAGAAAATGAATATATGAGAAAATAATATCCAATATTTATTCCAATGAAATTTACTAGTTTAATATTGTAAAATATGATTTCTTTTAATTTATATTAAATCCAAATCTAAGTGGATCATTTTTAATATATAATTACACAAAAAGAACAAACCTAGTTTTTAATAGAATTAAATATAACTTATGATCCCTAAAATCAATAATGAGTTTCCAAATTCCAAAAAAATATTCTAAAATTAACAAGGTTAATCCTCAAATATATATTTTATCAATAAATTTTTAATTTTTTTTCTCTTTTTTATACAATAATGATTTCATAAAAAAATTATCTAAAAAAACATTATTTTCCGATATTCATTTAAAAATAAATTGTTTATTAAAAATAAAAAAATTAAAGGTAGTATTTTTTTTATACGAAGAATAGAAAATGTAGTGAATTATAATAAATTTAAATTATAAAATTTATAAAAAATTTATTTTAAATAATACATATATAATGTACAATAAAATAATTTTTTCAAACAAAACATTTTTTTACCCATCAATATTTAAAGTGGTTCTTCCAATAATTATATAATTATTTCTAGGAGGTCAAAATTTGATTTTACTAACCATTCCATGAAATTAATCAATATTTGTTTTGAGTAATATTCATTAAAATTGAATAACTTTTCTCAAGAAACCTAACTTAGAAAAATGATTTCTTTAGAATAAATTATATCTCTTATGTGAATTAAAGTCATTTAGTTATAGAATAATCATTTATTTATTCAATTAATATTTTCAAAATATATTTTAATTTGTTTTTTATATTTCATAATATATTATTCATGTTTTGTTTATTTGTTCAAGACAATTTTTTCTTGTTATTGAACATATCATAAGTGGAAATTAAAACTAAATTAGTGGGTGTGACATTCTATCCCCATAAAAGAATTTAACCATTGAAATTACATTACCTTCCTAAAAATAAGTGGGGATACCTATATCTCATAACATCCTTATCTACCAATATAAATTATTCAAACTTATGATTCCACTAGAGAACCTTGAGTTGGTGTGTCATCTTATTTAACGGTAAATTATCACTAGGATCCAAGATTAATACTGGTTGATCCTCATAAAAAAGGTCATGATATAGCTATATAGCATTTTGGTTTATAATATCTATAACAACCCATATCCGATTACACATTTTTCCTAAATAATACTCCTCAAACATGAACCCCAAATAATGATCTCATATTTATTTGGAATATTAAAGACATAAATAAAAAAATAAACAAATCTATGTCATAATTATTTAAAATCTATCATTTCATCCAATATATAATTTATCATATAGTAATATATAAGATATCCTAAAAAATACATAATAGAAAAGTGTGAAGAAAAAATCCCTGTAGGGAAACAATCATAATAAGAATGATATGAATGAGAAATAAAAAATATCTGGATAACATAAAATGGAATATTAACATGGAATCATTGAATGAAAATGATGATATTATAATATTATTGAGTTAATGGAATTAATAAATAACATAAAACATAACAACATAAGTATAACTCAAGGCTCACTCCTAACACATAATAACATAGTATGTTAGGCTACCCACCGATAGACCATACATAATATCTTATGAAATGAAAATATTTCCCAATGCATTGGAGTAATATCAGGATGCACCCTTCATATTAACAAATTTATGTCTTCAATGTCAATATTCAAAAAAATCATTTCTTTCACAACTAATGGATAATGTGATTGAGTTTTATATTATCATCAAGTTCACATGAGCTTAAAGGCATTATCCTTTAAACATTTTAATCCAACAAGAAGTTAATGTGAGTTTCATATATATAAATCCGAAATCAAGGAAATAACAATATATATATATATATATATATATGAATTCCCCAAAATGAAAATAAGACCAGGATTTCTCAACAATAGTGAGTGTCATAGATAACCAAGGAATGATTTATACAACATAACAGTCAAAAAATTGAAAATATAAATACATAAATGAGAGAGAATGGATATATATCACTTATATAACATAATTTAGACTGTAATTTAAGGCTTATAATTTTTTTAAATAATTTACTTTCAAAATTAGAAAAAAAAAACTTTATTGTAAGTACATGAATGAAATAGAAGAGTAAGATAATATATTTCCTTATATATTAGTTCATTAACTTGGAGAAGAAATTCATTGAGATTTTTGGGGATTCTCCTGACAAATAAATAGAATAAAAAGTGATGGTAGTTGTTCTATGGATATTTATAGTGAAATAAATGGGGAGGAAAATAGTTATTAATTAAAAATTGATCGAATTAATTATTATTTATCAAATATGGAATTTGGAAATCAAGGTTATGGAAAATTAATTTTCCATGGTCGATCCATGGTTTTGGCTAATGGTTTAATAAATTTAAGGTTTTTTGGAATTATCATTTTGAGGGAAAAATCAATTTTTTAAACATTAAACATAATAATGTATTTTTTTAACAAATATTTTTTTAAATCAATAATGTACATATTATAATTTGTAAATTTATTTCTATTATTGTAAAATGATTTCCATATGTTAAAATAAAATGTGTTAATAAAATAATACATATTTCATCATGTATTAAATATAGTTTATTACTGCATCATTATTATAGAATTATCATATTATAAAATTTACAAGAAAATATATTATTACCATTCACTAAAAAATAACATTTTTTACAAAATTATAAATTATTTAGACAAACCTAATTTCAAAATTATTACTTCAATTGTATTATTCATTTTATAAAAAATCTTATGTGTCATGAATTATTATTTTTAATAAAAAATAAATTTATAATCTATATTAGTATTTTTAAATAGGAACACATAATTTATTCAAATTAAAAAATATTTAATTTTAAAATATCAAGCGTATTAATTCTTACAGAATATATAGACATAATAAAATACATAAAATATAATATAATAAATCTAAATTTACTTTTAGACATTTATTTTACTATTCTATTATATATTATTACTATTATAATAGTCATATAACAGTCACATTAAAAGGGTCAGGTAGCAGCATTGTAATGGTTAGAGCCTAATGGGCACATTACCCTTTACAACCTATATATTGTCCATTATTCACATATATCATAATTTATTACATCACTTTTAATTATTTTCCACTTTCCATGATAATGTATTTCATATTCACAACAAACTTATTTATTTTAATAATCAATATATAAAGAGTGATATTCATAAGAGAATCAGGTCCTATGGTGTTTTCATTAGTGTTTTCACTCTTATTGGTGTCTATCTCCCAAAACTATTCTTTTCTATTGGAGAAAATACTATTTTTATGTGTAATAGTCCTATCAAATGTAATATTCTTTATAGTTCTTTAATTTTAAAACATAATAAAAATTATATTGTGAATTGTTTTTAAATAAATGTATTTTTCTGTCCCTATTTTATCCTCCCCCGTAGGAAAAACATTCCATAAAAATTATATACAATATTCATAGCTAAATATAATTATGGTACTTTTTCTTCATTAGTTCATCATGTTCACCATTCACCTCTTCATATTTATTATTCCTCTATAGAAAATTGACTATGGTGGTTGAATTTTTGCATACAAATTTATTGCCTTTATCTAATATCTTCACCACCTTATCCTTAAAATATAGACCATTCTCCAATTATTCCACATCTGTATTTAGTACATGTGTGGGGTTGGTTTGTACATACATGAAAAGGATAAGTGGACCACATCCTATACAAGAGATAATTTTTTTCGGAGTGAAATCTGATAAGAATCATCTTCGATAAGGAGAAAAATATCAATAGTGAAAATTTATCAAGGACACAAAATTCTTTTCTTCTCAAACCACATGACTCTCATCCATGAAGATATATGAATGGAAACTTCCTCATTAACCACAATATCCATGTATCATTGATGTTAACCTGTATGGATCTTCTATCAATTTTGAGATACATGTATATTCTTTCTAATTTCCTTAACCTTATCAAGAATTTATACTTTATATTTGGGTCTCAAAATCATCTTCCTGAAAATTTCCTCCCAACATATTTGATTTCTATAATTCTTACCATATAGGGATTCATAAGGAGCTAGCTAAATAATTACTTGGATGATTTAATTGTACAAGTATTGAACATGAGGAATATGTAATTATTAAACTCTTATGAAGCCCATATTGTGAACATTGAACATAATATCATGTTTCTAGATAAATACTTCCTATTTTCCATCATATTGGGGTTGATACGCCATACCGAAGTCTAAATCTATTGTAATGAATATTGAAGACCGTTCCAGAATATTCATATGGACCTCAAATCTTGTTTAGATATAATTGATAGTGGTGTTCCATACATCCTTTCCACTTCACTAATTTATATCACTACAAGTTCATTAAGTGAGATATTTTCTTGAATATAAATGGATTGAGAATTATTTATAACATGGTCCACCACAACCCATATGTAATTATTCCCTTTGGTTTTCTTCAAAAGGCTCATGATTAAATACATTGTGATGTTATCTTAATTTTATGAGGGTATGGGAAATGGTTTCATCATCCCCTTGTTATTTTATTAATTCTACCAAAAAATTTAAACATAGGAAGAACTTTGATTCATATTTAATAATCCAATTATTTATATTTTCCCACCTATAGTGCTATGATAGATCTATATACATCTTTTTTTTTCACCTAGAGTCAATTGATAATGTTGAGCTATGAGTGTCATCCAATATGTCCTTACTTATCTCATGATTTGATGTTTTGCAAAGTCATTCCACAAATCTCACTGCTACTATTTCATGAACATTAAACATGGATGGTATTACCTTATAACATCCACCTTCTTCTATATCTCTAGATCATTACTTTTTTCTTTATTAATGCTCTCTATAATTATTTTTGATAAATAATTTGAGCAAGTTTGGATGGTCTTCCATCAATTATGATTCTCTTATTCATCCATTTAATTTATATAAATATTAGTTCCTTCTAAATACTCATTATTTATATGGTTCAAATCTCATTTCAACATATAATATGTGGCACATTATTTTCATTCCCAAGATTATATTGTATTAATCATTCATAATCATTTATCAAATCCAACCATTTTCAATGGTTAATATAAATATCCATTTTTGTTAATATATAATTGAGTCTTATGATGAATATATATGTCATACATCTCTATATATATAATTACACTATATTATTGATGTCAAGATTATTAAATATGATACAAAATAATTAATTAGAAAATAATACTCATGAACCATTACCACTAAAGAGGAATTCTATCTCAATTTTTTATATTTCATAAGAACACAACCAAATGTATTCATTTATTTATCATAATATTACCAAATCCTTTCTCACATGTGGGTTATGTGATTAATGTTATAGTGATTACCCACTGATTAAAATCCTTAAATATTTCTTCCCATTTATCCATCCAATAAAATGGTACACCCTTCTAAGTTAACTTAGATTGAAGGTTTGAAAATCACAACAGTTTTCTCATAATCCATTGATGATACCCAGAAAATAAGATGAAACTATGACTCCCTATTATATATTTATTTCTAGGCTATTTTTATACTTCCCTTGATTTTAATAAATCCACATATATTCCCTATCTATAGATAACATTCACCAAGAAAAAATCTTTCTCCATTATTTTAGATTAAATGAAAAAAATCATATATAAATACTTCCAAAACATTGTTGTTGTAATCTCTAAAAAATATATTCACTTTTTCCATGTTTATTGATGGGGGATTATATAGTCTAAATGGAATCACTATGAACTCATTGGGTTAGTAAATTGTATAAAATAGTGTTTTGGTATTATCCTCCTTCATTTTAAATTGAATATATCCTTATCGGTGGTCTACGTTATAGAATTATTGGTCTCCATGTAGCTAATCGAAAAATCCATTAATTTTTGGAATGGGATGCATGTTCTTAATTATGATCTTTTTGTGATCATGATAATCAATGTATGATTTCTTTGACCATTCATTATTCTTAAAAATGTTTATTAGTTATACCCATGGTGAAGGACTTGGGTGTATGAAAACAATATCCATTTTATTTTGTATTTTATTCTTTAATAACTTCACATCAATGGCGGTTATTCAATAGAGTGTCATATATTTCAATGTATCTCTAGGTATAAGTTCAACTGATAACTCAACCTCATAAATATAAGGAAGTCCAAGAAAATCATTGTGGAATATAGAATCATATCTACTTCTAATTTTCATTTTATAATGTCTTATGGTATCAATTTTATCAATAAATTGAGCATGATATTATTCCTTATAAGGAAATAATATCCATTCTTGAGTATAATATTTGAATGGATATTCATTCTCCACCTTTAACATGTATCGAATAATAATATTATTAAGAAAATTGAATGTGATTTACTTTTCTTTAATGTTAATGTTGTATTTATATAAGGAAAATAAATCCATGTAGACTATAACATAAAATTACACTATGTAGAGTGTGATAGGGTTTCTATAATTTTTATAGTGTAAATATTAATTGTGGATGTGTTATATTATTAAAATTCAATAATTTCACAATTATTTATATTCAACGATAAATCTACCTCTAAATTTTTATGTGGTTATTGAATAGATATACATAAAATTCATGATATAAATGATTCTGTAGAACCAAAATGAAATAATATATTGGTTATTCATGAAGTAATAACCTTCATACCAATAACTCCTTCATTGTTAGTATCCACCTCCTCAGTAGTGAAAGTATAATCATATACCTATTCTCTTAGCCTTGTAGGTTGTTTTAATCATTTATTTATGAAATACAATGGATTATTATGGTTATTTTTATAGTGAAATTATTCAATGATATTGAAACATTACACCATAAGTTTAGGATTGATAATAACCCTATTTTATTTCATCATATTATTGGTATTTTTTATCACCCTTGGGAATTAATTGGCATAATATTTCCCCTTAAATATTTGACAAAAAACCATTTAAGCTTAAATTACTATCCAATATTATTCTTCACACACTTATATAATATGGAAAATTTTATATTATTTCTATCGTGAGAATTATTTAAGGATCATCTATCGTAAAACTCCATTTTTATCTTCTTATCTCCAGTCACACAGGACTACTAATAATCACTAATATCTATCTCAGCATTTAGATAACATCAAATTAATTCTTTATTTTCTTCAATGTATTGAATCAATAAATATTTTTTATAATATAATATAACCTACTAACAATTTGGTTAACATAAAATTTAAATTCAATGATAAATTGGGAGGTGTATCGTAAAAGCTTATGATTGGTTCCCCATAAGATATGGTAAATCCATCAACCCTTTTATTTAGCCTAATAAATTCAATTTTTATTTTAAGGAAGATAAAATGTGGGAAATATTTTCATGAATTTTTCTCCCTATATAGATTTTATGTCCTCCTTAGTCTTAGTATTTTTTATCAATGTCCACTACTAATTATTTTCTCCATCATGTTGATAAATTACCTATGTGACCTTCTCATGCATGGATCATTAAATGGTATAGATTACCATCCCAATGTAATTAAACAATTTTTCTATGATGAAGGACTCAAAATATTTACTATTTGTTAGATCCCTTTCCTTCATAAGGGACTTAATTGAATCTTGTTCTTTTTTAAAGAAGGAGTTTAATCAACCTGATCTAAGAGAATGTTCATTACTTAAATAATTACTATAATTTCAACAATTATGTTCTCAATTTTTCCCATTATATTAATCATTTAGTTAGTAAAATCATTAAATTTCTTATGAAAAATGTTTTTGAAATTATTGAATCTATTTCCATACATTTTCTTAAATGATGGAATTTTTTGGATGAGAATTGTTAAATTAAGCAATCTAAAAGGGGTAATATATAAACATAAATGGGATGGCACTTAAATTTAATTGATTCCATTACATATATATATTTATAGGATCTAATATATGTTATCCATGTATATTTTTTAACTAGTTTCTATAGCTATATATTACATTATCAAATTCCCTAAAAAATCATTATCAATGTTTTTTAAGGAGATGGTGAAATATCCAAAGAACATACCCCTATATTTTTAAAACATGTCTGTAATTATGCCTATTTTACATTCAATAATTAAATTTTGTG
Organism: Viscum album; assembly: GCA_963277665.1. NCBI lineage: Eukaryota > Viridiplantae > Streptophyta > Magnoliopsida > Santalales > Viscaceae > Viscum > Viscum album. Next base: position 864,092,462 of record OY728137.1, on the reverse strand, counting down.
TTAATAAAAAACCTTAAATTTAGGGATATTACCCCGATTCTCACCTTTGAAATATCTTTTATCTACTTATTTGTATTCAAACATTGATGCTGTTACTAGGAAATCAAAAATTGAACAAATAAACCAAGATTTATAAAATTTATTATATTTAGACTTATTCTAAGGGTTTTTAACAAAATTTCTAATCATAATCCAAAAAAAAAATTTAACTTTCTATGATAACAACTATAATGACACATATCTAATTGCAATAAATTTTTAACACAATAATACCCAAACACAACCCAAAATATTGGAGGTCTACTATATTTAGAATATTCAAACGTTATTTACAATAAAAATAAACATTAATTCATAATTTTAATTTAAAATCCATAATATTATACTATTTACTAATTATCATATAATACAACATAGGAAATCCTATGTAATACATAAAGGGAAATAGGGTGTTAAAGATCCCAGTAATAAAATAATCAAAGTAGGAATAATAAATATGTGCCAAAATGCATATATAGATAACAAGAAATAGAATATTAATATAGAAACATGGAATTGAAAAAATGGAATCATAATAAAATGGAATCAAATGAATTTTTAAATAACATAATACATGGTAATTTAAGCATAAGAAAAGCCTCGCTATGGAGACATTATAAGATAATGTTCTGGGATAATTGGTTGTGAAACAGAAATGGAATCTCATGATATTAAAACATTACCCAATGAGTTATAAATCTATTACGGTGAACCTTTTATATGGTTATAACTATTTTTTCCACATAGATAACATATAATTATAACATATTTCAGTAATAATAATTAGATAAATAGAAAATATTTCATATAATTTTTGAATTCATAATAGCTTAAAGTCACAAGCCTTTATTTATATTAAACCAATAAGAAGTGATTCTGTGTAACAACCTAATATTTTTCAATGGAAATTCATTTCTTATAAACATGATATAATGACATAAAATCACAACATAATGAACTACTATGTACTATGTGACCTTTAAACATAAGTCTTTAACTTTTGTGTTGTGAATTTTGAAAATCTAACACACAGGGTTGTGATCAATAAATTAATTGTAGTCTGATAAGAAAAACATATTTTTTGGTAAATAGTAACCTACCATTATAAATAGTAACAAAACCTTATCAATAGTGAAGTACCCTAATGAATAGTGACCTTACCTATGATAATATATAAATAATATTCAAGTTGAAGTCGATATACCTATGTTTTGGAATAAGAAAATAAATGTTTTAAAACCGTTTTTTAGAATAAATTACAATTTTAATTAAATATTAAATTAGCGATATTAAGAATGATATTTGTGTAAAATGGATTTCATTTTTTTATTTTACATGTCAAAAAATAGTTAGGCTTAATTTTTGGTATTTTTCTGAAATAATCAATTTTTTGATGAATAGTGAAATAAGGTACAATACTCTATATACAAATTATCAGTTAAATACACTATTTATGACATCATAAGTGATGTAAGTCCAATTGGTTCGAACTAACATGGATTTATTACTATTATTGGACATAGATTCATCATTATTTCTGGTCTTGAGGGAAATTAATAATCTAATGATTAAAAAATTATAAAAACCCTCCTATACTCTACAATAACCCCCCCCCCACCCTCACTCCCTCTTATCTTCACTCCTCTATGCCATGAATCTCCTAAAATTTATGCCCAAATACCATTACATAGTCACTCTGTGCATCCAATAACCTCTTGGTATTCCGAGAATTACAAAATCCCTTCCCTTATAGAGGATCTCACACAGGTTATTTCAAGAAGTAAAGAACCTTTATTTTTCATTTAGTTGCATTTCAATTTATATTATTTTATTATCCTCTCCACACCAACTCTGTCCAAATTTCCATGATAGATCTAGTATCATCTATATACTTGAATTATTATATTTTAATATAATTAACATCATAAATATCCTTACCCTCCCTCTGTTTTATTTTATAAACGAAATCTACATCCATTAGGTTCCAATTTATAACATTCATGGATGATTATGTTTATTTCTTCAATTTATCCTTTATTACTGGTCATTAAAAAAAATTTATGGTTGAACCAGACAATTATATATGAACTCTAACTTAATTAAAATTCAATAACGAGTATTCAAACATATTGTTAAATTTTATGACCAAACAAGTTCATGATAATCAAAATACCGATAAAATAATATGTGTGAATGTCATGAATATTTCATATAATGATTCATCTTTTATCCATGTAACCAAATGATATAAATTACCATTAACACTTATATATATTCATAAATAAGATTTAATTTCAATTATATATGTTTACATCCATTCTAGATGGTCTCCATTACTTAAGAACAAGTGAACCGATTATGAAAATAATGAAAACGAACACTCCAGGACAACGAAATTCAATATAATAACTTATCAATAAGGGAATAAATTAACTAAAAAAATTTGTTATAAACTAAATAAATTTCTACTAGTTTCTGAAATAGGTCATTAATAATTATAATTTCGTATTTCAGGACCTTATGCTCAAGAGTGAAACACATTTGGAATTAAGGTAAGGGGTTTCCACACGTAACTCCACTTTCATTCAGGTTACTTTTATTGTATAATTACCTCAGTTAAAATCTTGTGTATTATTATGTACTCCTCATAAAATCTGTGGGACTATTTTATATATATTCAAAACCCTTAATCCTTCTTTATTTTAGGGATAGTTTCATTTATTAAAAGGAACATTCAAACTTTTTTCCAAAATACAAGCTCGGTTCAATGGAATTTCTCAACTTCTTACCTATTTTCAAGGGCACTATATAATCTATTTTCAGAAACCATTATATTTAATATATAAATAATTTTATTATAAAAGTACTATCTTACTTTACATCAGGGTTTATACAAATATCATTCCATAATAACTTTTCTTTTCAAAATAAAAGTGTATTTATCTCAACAATTGCTTAATGATTTTATGAGATTATTTTCGTATATTTCAACAATCTTAGAAATTCATATGTATTATTGGAATTAATCATTTACAATTTCATATAACCTATTTAATGGTTGGCCTATGACTAGTTTGACTGTTTATGTGCTATCCAAAAACCATTCACCAATTTATATTGAATGGTTAGTGTTAATGCTTAATGTTAAGGGAAAGTTATTTACATTTCATATGTGAGTTTTAATAAGAATGTATACGGTGTTTATAATTATCCATGCTATTATGAGTAATGAATTAAACTTATTTTGTGATTTTTGGGGCCCGGTATATCCCATAGATTCATCGTTTGGTATAATTAGAATGATAGACGCGGAATTGGTCAAAGACTTTCCCAATTCGATATACGGTTTTGGCCGAGGCCTTAATCATTTTTAGTTGTCTTGTATAAGGGCTTGAAAAAATGTTTTAGAATGTTTTACATATTCACTTCACTCATTATGAATCTATTATTGAAATTTCATATGGTTATTCGACTAGTATAATACATGTGATAATGTTTTATTATGGCATTATTTATTTAGCTCATATTCCTCCAATAATGTGTTCATGTTTATTATTTTTTAAAGGAATCTGTTCTAAATTACTCACCATGCCTAATGTTTAAGTTTATAATATCTCCTGATGTATTTATTACTCTTACTGATCATTTGAGCTCACCCCTTTTATGTGTTTCATTTTCCAAGTATATGAAGAATTAAGTTATGAGTGATTTGCAGGAATAATAGAGAAGGTGTGAATGCTTCTAATGAAATAAATTAATATTTTATTTTATTAATGATATAATGTTGAACATATATATATATCTTGTTTCCAAAGTCTACTAAACTTATTTGTTCCTTATAATGCATATTCCTTGTTTATAAGCCAATATAATCAAATAAGGAACCAGATCCAAGAAACTAGGGTCATGTCCTTACAGTTTGTATCAAAGGAAGTTTAGTAGAAAACATGAAAACAAGATTTAGAAAACATAGATCAGGGAAAAATACATAAGAGAGTCTATGAGGATAACCATACAAGAACATCCTAGTATTTTTGTATGGAATAGATTATGTGAATATTTCTAGAAAATAAATCCCTGTCTTGATAGAAATTGGTAGAGGTGGCTCTGGAAAAAACTTACCAAGAAGTGAAAGCTCCGACAAGGGGTTGTGGGCTTGAACCAGGGTATCCTGGTACACGACAACAGGCCTTGCTTCACTCTTTGTATTGACACTCCTGGGGGATATGACTAGGATAATTCTCTTTTTCTTTACAATCCATTGTGAAGGATTTAAATTTATATTTTTCCTCAAAGAAACCATTTTTGTGATTATAGGATTAGCCATGCATAGTATTTCAATTTATTATATGTATTTTATTTAGTATGGATTATATATTATGATTTATAACCTAATATAGTGTGTGCCATTATCTATAATTGGGTCCTAGTGGAAGAAATTAAAACTTCATAAACATGTGTATCCCATGTAAGGATTCCCTCTGACGCAAGATAATTATGTTGGCTCTGGTGCTAAAAATAGTATAAATAAACATATAACTATACTTGGAAAACTTACTTAGGCTATGAATAATAACCTTACCCATATGGATCATCTAGATCCTCCACATGGGGGAGCTTTTTTAGATTGTTTTATGAGATAATAACCTCCATAATTCAATGGGACTACAATCCCATTTGTTGCTGAATAGTGGATAAGTTCCCTAGAGAAGGTAATTCTCACTTTGGGATGTAATGAAAGAGAGAAGGTCTTCATTGTAGTTTATCATATACCAGGATATGTGGATCATTGGTGGTCATTAATCCAAAACACAAAGGAGGAGGAATAGAGAGAAGAGATGGAATAGAGTGACTTAAATAAAATATTCCTAGATAAATACTTTCTTTGTGAACAACGGGCTGATATGGAAAGGATATTTCATGATTTGAGTCAAAATAAAGATTATAATATTGAAAAGTATGAAGATAACTTCATAAGATTATCAAGGCATGTTGTGGACTACATACGAAATCCGAGGAGCAATATTGATAGATTCTTTTATGGCCTAAAGTCATTCCTATGACTGGCACTAGTCTCCCCCTGTTTCTTATTATATAATGATATATTTTCAAGTTATATCAACATAGAAAAGGAATTCCCTTTGTTTTATGAATTTATGGTAAATAAAGAGAATAAAAGGGCTACTAAAAATTCTATAAAAGGAAATAAGGAAACACGGAATAAGGGAAGAGTTGAATTTTCACACTGTGACAATTGTGGAATGAAAAACCCTGGTGCACGCAAAAAAAGAAAAGGTGTATGATAAAAATGTGGACATAAAGTCTATATTTATGGTTATTGTAAGGGTAAGAAAGAAGATATTAATATTCAATGCTATAATTGTTAGTAGATTAGACACTATGCTAATGATTATACAAATCGTCAAGAAACTTGCTACATAAAGGGCCAAGGGAGAAGGGGAAAGTTTATGCGGTCACAACTGTAGAAGTTTAAGAACCTAACAACGTTTTTGCATGTACATTAATAGTTTCATCAAACATATACAATGATTAATTTGATTTTGGATCATCACATTCATTTATATCTTCCCAGTATTCCAAGAAAATTCGACATGTCCCATTTTATTTAATAAAGTAATTATTAGTCAAAATCCTAGTGGATGTATCATTGCAACAAGGGTATGTCGATAATTCCCCAATATGACACATAAATTTAATTTAGTTACTAGCCTTATAATCATACTAATGATTGACTATTATAGAATTCTATGTATGAATTTTCTATCAAAATAGGATGTGAATATCTATATCAAGAAAAAGGATGTTATTTTTTTTGAAAGGTGTAGAATCCCTTATCTTTTGAGTAGATACCTCACTACATGTTTCTCATCTAGATCAAACCCCCAGTAGCTCTAATAAATTCAATAATTGGAGCGGAAGGGAATCTAATAATTATTGGTGAGGGAATGAATGTTCAAATAAAAGATGTACTTATTGTGTAGGAATATATTGGAGTCTTTGTAGAGGATCTACCTTGACAACCTACAGAGAGGGAAATTGAGTTTCCCATTGAATTAATTCTTGGTTCAAGGCCCATATAAAAGACCCCTTATAGAATGGCCACATAATATTTAGTGGAACTAAAGAAAATAATAGTGTAATTGAGTAATAAATGATTAATTCTCCTAAGTGTTTATCTATGGGGAGCCTTTGTTATTTTCATTAAAAAAATAGATGGGTCTACGAGGTTGTGTATTGACTACAAGGTGATAAATGATATAACAATATATAATATGTATCCCCTATCCCACATAGATCATTTATTTTATGAACTTCGTAGAGCCCAATGTTTTTCAATGAATAATCTTCTATATGGATATCATCAGTTTCTTGTGAAGATGTAACATATTCCCAAAATAGCATTTCAAACCAGGTATGGGCATTAAATGTTTACAGAAATTCCTTTTGGGCTGACTAATGAACCATCTATTTTCTTGCATCTAATGGATGTATTTTTCAATGAATATCTTGATAACTTTGTAGCGGTTTTTATTGATGATATCCTGGTATACTCTAAAATATTTTAAGATCATTAATATCACATTTTCACTATTTTGAAGACTCCTAGATGAAATAAATTATATGGGAAGTTTAGAGAGTGTGATTTTTGGCTCCAATCAATTTTCTTTTCTGGGCCACATTGCCTCTAAGGATGGAATATCTATAGATCTTACAAAGACAAAGGCGATAAAAGAATGTCCTACTCAGATGAACATAACTGAGGTACATAGTTTTATTGGTTTCTCATGTTATTATTAGTGTTTCATTCAGAACATCGCCTATTTAGACAACCTAATGACCAAGAATACACAAAAGTGGTTATGTTCATATGGACAAGGGAATCTGAAGAATGTTTTAAATAATTTAAGATAAGGTTAGTGAATGCTCCAATCATGACTCTACCATTAGGGAATGATGGATTTGTGATCCTTAGCGATGCATCAAAGAAAGGACCAGGTTTTATCCTTTTGAAAAATGATAGAGTGATTGCCTATTCATCAAGGAAGAAAAAAATCATGAACAAAACTATCCAACTAATGATCTTGAGTTAGCTGTGGTAATATTTACTAATATGATTTGGATACATTACCTATATGGTAAAAATGTGAGATATATACTGATCATAAGAGTTTGAAATATATCTTCACATAGAAAGAACTCAATATGATACAAAGGAGATTTATTGAGCTACATAAGGATTATGATTATACAATACACTACCACCCGAGGATGGAATATAAGGTAGAATGCGCTTTGAGTAGAATGGACCACAAAATTATGAACAAGATGAGAGTTGAACGGGATCCTTTGTTCATGGATGTAGTAAATACGGATATGGGAATTATCAAGGAAGGTAACACATCACTAATTTTTCAAATGGTTTCAAAACCTACATTATTGGAAAGGATAAAAAGTTCTCTGGTTGATGATGAGGAGTTTCAAAAGAAAATTAATGCTATAAATAATAGAAAGTTGATTGACATCCAATATAAAGGTGGAATATGGAAATTCGAAAAGAGGATTTGTCTTCCATTTATTCCTGAGCTAAAGAGGGAACTATTGGACGCTAATCATATATCTAATTTCTCTATATAATTCGGCGGAAAAATGATGTATAAAGATCTAAAGGAATATTTTCGGTGGGAATCATGAAGAGGGAGAGTGCTGATTACGTGTCGAGATGTTTGGTTTCACCATAGGTCAAGACTGGAAGACAATATACTGTAGGAATCATGCAACCCCTTCCTTTACCTATGAGAAATGGGATGATATTACAATTGGCATTGTAATCGGGCTACAAAAGACTATATGAAAAAATGATGTGATATGGTTCATTATTGATTGTCTTACAAAATCATCATATTTTCTTTCTATAAGAAATGAATTACCACTTAAAAGTTTAGAAAGAAAATATATTAATGATGTTTTAAGACTTCATGATATACCCTTATAAATTGTTTTTTATTTTGATCCCCATTTTACATCAAAATTTTGGAAAACACATCAAAAGTCCCTAGATACTGATCTTTGTTTGGGTACTGCCTACCACCCAAAAACAGGTGGATAATCAGAACATACTATTCAAACATATGAAGAAATGTTAAGGTATTGTTCACCTAACTTTCAAGGTACATGGGATCAGTATTTACCTATCATATAATTTTATTTTAAAAATACCTTCCATTCATGTATTCAGATGGCCCCATATGAAGCGTTATATGAAAAGAGATGTCATACACCAACTTTTTGGGATGATGATGGTGAAAGAAATCTCGTAGGCATAGAACTTGTTGAGGAAACAACGGAAAAGGTAAATATTATCCAAACCCATATCAAAATTGATCAAAGTCTGAAAAATATCTATAATGATAATATAAGGAAGGATTTTCAATTTCAAAAAGGATATCATGTTTTCTTAAAAGGAAACTCTATGAAATGGTATTCTACAATTCTGTAAGAAGGGAAAATTAAGTCCCATGTACATCATAGCTTTTGATATTTTGGATCAAATTGGAACCATATCTTACCTTTTGGCAATGCATCCATGTCTTTCAAGAGTTCACAATGTGTTCCATGTATCAATATTAAGGAAATACATACCAGTCCCAATGCATGTACTCATCTATTAAAAAATAGAACTTGATCTCAATCATTCTTATTGTGAAGATCCTATCAAGATTATAGATACTAGTGAACAAGTATTGAGAAATTGGATGACTTGTCTGGTAAAAATTATTTGTAAAATCCATAATATGGATGAATCAACATGGGAGCCTGTCGAGCATATATTGAAGACATACCCAAATATTTTTAGGTAACATTTTTTGAATTTTGATTATGAATTTTTTGTAAGGAGTAGAGAATATGATGACCCAATATGATTCAATGGAAGTTACATTCATTTAAATATTTTTTAATCACATGAAATCACAACATAATGAACTACTATGTTCTATGTGATGTTTAAACAGAATTTTTTCACTTCTGTGATATGAATATCGAAAGTCTGACATACCTGGTTGCGATCAGTATGTTATTTGGAGTCCAATAAGAAAAACATAATTTAGTTGAATAGTTACCTACCCTTCTGAATATTAAAATACCATTATGAATATTGATATCCCCTAATGAATAGTAACCTTACATATTATTGTATGTAAATAAGATTCAAGTAGAAGTACGATATACGTATGTTTTGGAATACATAAATAAATGTTTTAAAAATGTTTTTTAGAATAAATTATTATTTTAATTAAATATTAAATTAATAATATTTATAAAATTAATTTGAAAAAATGGACATAATTTTTGGATTATACTTGTCGAATAATTTTTAGGGAGAATTTTCGGTATTTTTTTAAAGTAGTAAACTTTTTTATGAATAGTGAAATACTATAAAATACTATATATACAAATTATCATTTTGATACACTATTTATGAAATCATAAGTGATATAATCCGACAAGGTTCTAACCCACATACATATATTAATATTCTTGGTCATGTAATCATAATAATTTCTGGTTTTGAGGGAAATTAATAAACTAATGATTAAAAAATTATGAAAACCCTCCTCTCCTCCACTATAAATACTCCCCCCCTCACTCCCACTTATCTTCACTCCTTTAAGCCTTGAAGATCCTCAATGTTTTTCCTAGATAACCTTCTATAGATGCTATCCACGTCGAAGAAGATCTTGGGCTTTCCAAAATTCCAAAATCCCTTCCCTTGAGGGTGTTCTCCAAGAGGTTATTTCCAGAGGTAAAGCACCATTCTTTTTCATTTAGTTTCATTTCATATTATATTCTTTTGTTATCTTCTCCTGACCTCCTCCATCTAATTGATAATGATAGATACAGTATCATATATATATAGTAATTATATAATTTCAATGTAAGAACCATCATCAATATACTTATTCTCTCTATTTTATATTATAAAGTAAATAAACATCCGTAAGGTTCTAATTTATAACCATCGTGGAAGATTAAGTTTCATTCTTATATTTCTCCTTCATTACGTGTCATGAAACCATTTTTATGGTTGAACCATAATATAATATATTTATTATAACATAATTAATATTTATGAACTAGTATATGTCCATATTATTATATCATATGACAAAACTAGTTCCTAATAATCAAAATACCACTAAAATAATCTAAGTGAATGTCATAAATATTTCATCTAAAGATTAATCATATTTCCATGTAACCAAAAAATATAAATTAGAATTAACACTTATGTAGGGTAATAAATAATAATAAATTTCAATTCTGGATATTTACATCCATTCCAGAAGAAATCTATTACTTATGAATAGGTGAATCGATTATGAAAATCAAGAAAACGAACACTCTGGAATGACGATATTCAATATAATAATTATCAATAAGGGAAAAAATAATGAAACATAATTTTGATAAACAGTATACGAGTATAATAGGTACTTAAATAAGTAATAAATAATTATAATTTCATATTCTTGGACCTTACGTTAATGAGCGGAACAGATTCAGACTTCAGGTAAGGTTTTTCCAATATAACGTCCATTTTCACTCATGTTACTTTTATTTTCTAATTATCTCAATGAAACTCTTGTGTATTATTATATACACCACATAAATTTTTTTCACTTATATATATATTTTCACAAACCACAATCCTTACTTATTTTATAGATAGTAAAACTTTTTAAAAAGGAACTCTCAAAATTGATTCCGAAATACATGCCTCATTCAAGGGAAATTCTCAAATTCTTAACTATTTTCAAAGACACACTATAATTTATTTTTTGAAACCATTATATTTATAAAATGAATCATTTTATTATGAATGTATTTTCTTAATTAGCTTATGGTTTTATAGAGAGATTCTTCCAAAAGAACTCTTCTTTTCAAAATAAATGAGTATTTACCTCCATAATTGCATACAGATTTTATAGGAGTATTTTCGTATGTTTAGTCATTGTTGTTGATTCATATGTATTATTGGGATTAATAACTTTTGATTCCATCTACCATATTTATTTTATTGTCTATTACTAATTTGATTATGGATTTTCTATCCTAAAACCACCCACCAGTTTACTCTGAATGGTTAGTGTTTAAGCTTAATGTTCGGGTAAAGTTATTTACATTTCATATGTGAGTTTCAATATGTATGTATACGTTGTTTGTGATTATCCCTACTAATATGAGGAGTTAATTGTAATTATTGTGTGATTTTTGGGTCCCACTATAGCCCCTTAATGAATCTGTATGTCTCATGAGACAAATAGATATGGAATTGGTCGAGGCTTTTCCCAATTCGATATATGGTTTTGGTCGAGGCCTTAATAATTTTTAGACATCTAGTCTGAAGAATTCAAATATATTTTAGATTTTTTGGAATATAAACTTCCCTCATTATGAATCTACTAATTTAAATATCACACGGTTATTTGACTAGTAGAATACCCCTGATTATGTTTTCTTATGGTATTATTTACTCTGCATTAATTCTTATAATAATGTGTTCATGTTTATTATTATTTTTAAAGGAATGTGTTATAAATTAATCACCTTGCCAAATTTTTATGTTTATAATATAATTAATTTTATTTCATACTCTTACTGAGCATTTGAGATCGCCACTATCTTGTGTTTCATTTTCCCAGGATATGAAGAAGTAAATGATGAGTGATTTTTAGGGATAATCTAAGAGGAATGGATGTTTGTAATGGAATAAATTAATGTTGTGTTTCCTTTCATGATGTAATGTTTAACTTATATATGTATCTTGTTTCCAAAGGATACTAAACTACATAGTCCATCGGGATGCATATTCTTTGTTTATATGCAAATATAATCAAATATGGCACCTGCTTATAGAAATTAGGGTCGGGTCCTTACATTATGTGTTTCATAAATGGAAATCCCAAATAAATTAACTGAAATTTTATTTATATGAATAATATAGAATTAAAATAGTATTTTATTTTCCCAGTAATGGTGGGTGGCAGGTAAAATTGAATAATGACTTCAGTAAATTTATTGGTATACAAAATGGCTAATAAAATGGTTTTAATTTTATGTAATTTAAGTATAATGTTGATATAAGATAATTTTTAAATTATTGGAATGACATTAAATTTATCAAATCAATGTATTTATTAAATTATAATTCTTACTAAAAATGAAATACTTGAATGAAAAGGAAGGGGATGTTAATTACATATATAATATGTTTCCTCTAAAATCTAGAGGGGAAATTAGTTGAGAGCTTGGGGGCATTACTAGATGACTAAATGAGAGTATATGAGAAGGAGGGACATGCTAGTGATACTTGGAGTGAATGAAATGGGTGTTTGGGTGTTTATTTTCTACAAAATGAGAAGTTATTTTAATTATTTTTTAAATATAGTATCTGGAATTATTGGTTTGGGAAATTGAAATTTTCTAATTCTAAACATGGTTTTGGGAGATAGTTTATGACATCAAGAATGTAGTTTTTAAATTTTTCTATTCGAGAAACAAAATCCATTTTCGTATATTACATTCTTCGGGGGGAGTAGATCATTTCCATAACATATTATTTCAAAACATTAATTTCCCATTTTTAGACATTGGATTCTGATTTATAAGTTTATGAAAAAAATTTAATTCATTAAAATCAATAAAATTAATAAAAAAATTCTAACTAGTTTTTTATTAACTTATATCAACTATATAATAATTGTTACCTATTTATGATGTCATAAATTTTATCAAAAACACATCAAAATATCTTTTACTATAAACTAAAATATTAATTATTTTATAGAATTCTAAAAAACTAATTCCCTTACCTAATTTAAATGGGATGATTTTTATATTAACATTTCATATTTCAAAATAAATTCATACATATAATAAATAATTATTTTAAATAAAATAATATTTTCCATAAATTAAAATTTTTAAACGGAAATTTTTTTTTATTCTCATAAAAAATTAAATCTTATAACATCATAAATATTGATTCATAAAGATTATATTGACATTTAATATAATATTTAGAATATTATTATAATAATTTTATATTATTTTTAAATGCTGTTTTAAAATTATAATAGGGGTTATTATTATTCCAACAAACAAATAAGGATCACATTACAAGAGTCATATAACAATCATGAATGAATTGGATCATAATGGTAATTTCCATTTGACTATAAATATACTTTATCATTCTCATAATCTTCCTTAAATACTTAACATATAATGGTTCTACACTTCCATTGATAATTTCAATCATATTCCTATTATTTAACATTATTTTCACAATCTTTATTGAAGTATTAATCATCATGGGAGAATTTGGGAATATAAAATTTTTTCTTAGTGTTATTATAATTCATTGGTATTTATCTCTTTGTATTATTGATTTAAATTATAGTTAATGTTATTTCATGATCCGTAATTATACTACGAAATATAATAGTTTTTATTGACACAAATGGAAAACATAATTAAATAGTCATTGTGAAACATTTAATAATAGAATGAATAGTTGGGACATTGTGAAGGGTTTGGCATGTACTTCCCCAAAAATGATACATGTAATATACCATAAACATGTGATATATTCAATGTAAGTGAAATATGATACAATAAAACTCCCACATGATTATCTATTTTAAAAGGGCAAGTAGACCTAAGGCTTACATTTCCCATCATCTATTGACATATTTAAAAAAATACCTTCCCTCTAAATTCAGATACAAATTTTATATTGATTATTATCATGTAATTTCTATCAATATTATGTTTATTTCGAATACCCATGAATGGTTTTAATATTTTTAAATGATATAGGGAAAGATCTAGTCTCTACAGAATATGATCTCTAACTTCATATGAACATGTTGTAGTTATGAACTTCTTCCCATATAGAGCCTCATCTATTTCTATGTTATTGATATAATAAAAACAATTCTATTATGAAAAATCTTCCAGGGTAAGTAGTTGCTCCAAAAATCCTTTCAAATCCATTGTTCATGATGTTATCTCGGGGAGTCTTATAATGAAATCCGTGTATATTTTTCTAATTTTCATTTTTATGGGTTCTTGTATCATCATTCCATTATATTCAAAACTTCATCCTGAACTTACTGGCATACCAAGCATGGAGATACATACTCCATAATGTCCCTTTTCAATTTGTCATAAAAGAATTGATTCTTGATATATATTTACATAGTTTATCTTCTAAGATGGAAATAATAGGTTGACCTATGTTATTTAATAAATTTTTCATTCATAAATTATGGTATTGATATAACACATATGCAGGTCCTAATTTGTATCATTTAATAATGGTCATTGTTGATCTCTAAAACATTCCAAACCTTATTTTACCTCCCTATGTCAAACTTTTCATGCTACTTTTATTATTATACAGATTTATGGATGAGTATATATTTTACAATTATATATTGTTTCACTCTCATTATGTTTTCTAGGTCTATGTAATGGAAATTAGTGATTATTGGATATTTTTAAATCCTGCACATAGATTAGGTATCATGATCATCTATATTCATATAATTGGAAATATTCTCGTTCTTATAATGGTGGAAATGTATTTTGGAATCATAATTCATTTCAACATCAACTATCTCATTTTCATATTATAAAGTCCTTCAAAGTAATATATATAATTTCATATTTTATGGTCATTACATATATAACACCATTCAATATAGAGAGTATTCATCTATATTTTTAAGTCAAAAATTAGAATTTTTTTCTCCAAATCATGATTTATGAAATTTTGGTCAATAACATTAAATCAAATGCCATAATATTCTACCACCATAATCAATTTATTTAGGAAACATGGTAACCCTTTCTATCATGCATCACTAATTATTATAATCCCTTATCTACTAGAATGTAATGTTTGTTTAGGTGGTATAACCGAACATATCTTATTATCCTTGAAATTTTCATCACATTTACATATACCACATAACTATTCTACCATATAAGTAAATGTTAATAATTATTTTTAACCCTGATAAATTATTGAATATGAATAAATAGTATCTAGGTGATCAATGAAAACTGTGAATCTCGAGATGTGTGGTTATTTTGGGAAATTTCTCGACAACCTCCGTATGAAAAGGATAAATAGTTATTCCTATGAATTTTACTACATTACTCCATAATGAGGAATTATTTAACCAAAATTAACACATAATATATACGGAATATATTTTCTCCTTTCACAATTACATCAGCATAATACTCATATGGTCTTTATTCTCTTCCTTCCTTTAGAATATATAATAATATCATCGATAATTACTATAAAAAATTGATAGTGGTAATATACACAATATCTATTAATTAAATAAATTAATATTGTAGGGGGGTGTGTATGTTTTCATGGAATTTATTTAAATTCACAGTTTATACACATTTTTAGGAATGATTTGTTATATATGTCCCTATTTTGACCCCTAATTGAAGATATAAGAATCACAGGTCAATCATTGAGATTTATGGAGCCCTCATAGTTGATCAAACATGCCCTCAATATGAGTTATATTATTATTTTTCAAGATAATAATCTTTTTATGTTTTTGATAATTAATTTAGATACACATAAACACATCTTTTCTATTAAAAAAACCATTGTATCACCCCCAGTTAAGATCTAAGTAAAATATATCCCTTTTTTATATTCTCTTAGAGTTTCATCCCCAATATTTTCATATTAATTAGGTCCATTCTATATGGAGTCTTCAAAATAAGTTTAACAATATATAAAAATTCTATTTATATCTCATGTTAATATTTTTTTTAGAATGTTTAGGAAAGTATTTATTAAATATTTTAAAAATATCCCACACAATAAGCATGAATTTTGTGTAGAGTTCCTCTACATAAAAATGAAATAGAAAACATCCATGAAATTTTATTTAGGCCCATATAATATCAGTTATTTCTATTTGATAATCATAGTCACTGAAATTTAATTTTTTATTTTCTTTTTAGAGAACCCCTTGTAATCTATTAGGGGGAATGGATAACAAAGCTCATAGTATAGTTCAAACATCAAAAAATCTAAAACATATACCCTAAATATATAATCATGAAAGGTAACTAAACCTCTAATAATGACTTCTAATGTCGATGTGGCAATTTTATGCTTTATATTATTGAAAATATATTCTTCAAAGTTTCATACATCTATGTATTCATCTTTTGTAAAAGTTTGAATGTAGAAATTTAAAAATAAAACATCGACTTGTTTTAGGTTCCATCTGACTAGAACTCCATTGAGGCCCTTGGAATCCACTGTATTATTATTTTATAAAAATTATCTAGTTAAAATTATAGATTTAACTTCTTCTACTCTCAACATTCTTTCCCAAAATCCTTTTTAAGTTATCATATTCTACTTTCATACATTAATTGAACGATTGTTTAAATGAAAATCCCAACTCACATTTTCCTTCAATCCAAGTGGGAGTTTTGTGAGTTCATTCCTGGGTACTTTAATTTCTTCTTCATCAATACCAAAAACCAATAATCCTATAGGTTCCATTATACAACGGGGTTTTCTAGCTAATAATGACCTCATTTGTATTAGTAAGGCTTGAGCAGTCCTCATGCCACTTTGTATATCTTTCTTTGTTATGGTTAGATTTGACAATCCATCATTCCATTATTTTGACTGGCTTCTATAATAAAAAATTCCCCCACCTAAACATCTTCTTCATAATCTTATTATTCTTGAGATAAACCCCCATAGCCATTGATTCTATCCGTGGAAACCCCACATTCCCTTTCTTATGAATCATTGAATTCTTTTCTAGTGTCATAACCTTCGTATTTTTCATTAATGATTCTTATCACTTAATAACCTTGATTAGGGATAACTCTTTTAACACCTCAAAATGATTTTTGGCCTCAAAGACAATGACTGTACCCAATTTAGAGTTTTTGGAGATGACGAGTACATTGCAAGATCCCTACAGTATAGATATTGGCCTCAAAATTACAAGATTAGAAAGCAGTGAATCAAAATCATTAGATAATATTGATTAAGAATTATTCTCTGTTATATTTTCACTATGACACATATGTTATTGAAATCCAGTAGTTGGGACAATCACTATAGTTTTTAGACCATTCGTTGTAGTATATTTTCTAGCCACTAAATTATAGAAATAGTTTTCCATCTCATCTAATGGCCTTCCATAGTGTGTGTGCATAATTTTAGAGTTGGAACCTTGAAACCACTCCCCCTTAATTTATATTCAAGGCATCACATTCTCCCCCCTCATAAAAGCCATTAACACTATATCATTATTCCATATAACATATCCCAAGGCATCCCCCTGAGTGTTAGAGTAATCAACCAAATTTTCTGAATTTTTTATTTCCACCTTGTTTTTTATTGGTATTCACTTAAACACTGTTTTCCATTATATTACCCTAAACCATGATAGTAATCGTGGTTTTAAATCATCATTCCATCCTTGAGGTAACATTAATTGCATTCTTCCTTGCTACCAAAGACACTTGTTTCCAACTCATAGTACTGGTATGGTTTTATGCCACTATAGAATTGATTAATTTGTTATTTAGGGTTACTATTAAAAATTCATATTATTAAAAAAATATAATGGTTTCTTCATAAGTAGCAATGGATTCATTATAATTTTATTATAAATCTAGAAACTCAATCTCCAATTTATTTATTATATTTTAGGGAAAATATTTACTAAGAATCCCTTTTTCAAAATATGTTCATTACAAGGATTCAATTCCATCCTCATTCCATTTATCTATGATAAGTCTGTCACATTGATTAGATTCACCATTTAGTGGATAAATTTATAAAACACAACTTTAGTCTCTAAAAACTTGATAAAAGAATATATATTTTCTATTTTACTAATCCATTTTGAAATTAATTAATATAATAGAATACCTAATAATGAAATTTTGGAGGTTTCTACAAGAATGAATAAATGATTTAATATTCCTATATTTTCTCATTTGGGAGTTCTACATGATTTATTCCCATTATTGTATATTGATAGTGTTTAGTGAGAATGACAATGCTATTTTTTCATTCCAACTCACATGTAATTAACAATATCTAGAGGAAAATCATAACATTAAAAAATATATTAATTATTATCTTGATTCTTCATATTTACAACAACAAAATAAAACAAAAATTGTTACTCATACTATAAATCACTAATAATAAGAGTGATAAAAAATATGACAAGAAGTATAATTCCTAATTTTTCTTAAATTATAAAACCATCAATAAACTCAGGCCATTTTAGGGTCATACAATATCAGTATATGATTATTATATGTGGTTTTGTTCTTTTTACGCTTTTTTATTCATAAAAGGAATCAAAAAAACACAAATCATACTTTAATAAAAAAATTGGAGACTAGAGCATAAAAACATATATATTATATCATTTTAGGTTAATATTAAATGTACATCAAAATATTTCACATTGTAGATATAAAAGTTTTAGTGGATTTGAATATTATATAATCTATTTAGTTATTTAAGATCCATTATTTAACATTATCTAATAATACTCATAAAACATTTCACTCTTCTAGACATATCACACATAACACCCATAACCATAATTTAGGTAAATGTAAATGAAAGAAGTGCTTATGGTAGATACTTTATAAGGGTAAATAAGAGATATAAAAATATTTTATCATATTTGAGCATAATATGATATGTAAATGAGAACATAATCATAGAATATGGTTATCAACAACAAATATAAAACCCAATAAGTAACATATTATAGTTCATGATTCAATACATAAGGGTTTGTTGGTTTGTATGATATGATTCATACGATTTTCTAAACATGATTCATAAGACAATATTCATTATAAAGGAGAGAATAGCATTTGTATAACAATATTGGATAAAAGTTCATAACATACATAAGAATAGAAAATTATTTACTTTATCAAGTATTTCTACTTGTACTATTATCTTATGGTGAACATAATCCTATATTGGATTGGGTTAAATCCTCATTCCCTTTATTCAAAGGTGGACAGAGTCCATTAGTGGATTGGTTTGAATATTGATTCCCTTTTATATTATCCCATTAGATATAAAGCTTTACCAAATGAGTTTTTGGTATGCATAATTATATGAACACCCATTATAAAAAGAAAACTATACATATTTCTTCCATAAGTAGATAAATAAATTCATAATTTCATCAAAAATTATTTACATTTTGGGAAATAAGTATGTTTCAAGAAAATATCCAAAAAATATAATACATTACATCCATTTTTATAATGTTTTATGGTTTAATTTGGAAGAATACCTAGTGAATCATAGGATAAATTAAAGTATTTTGACATATATAAAAAATTATTTTATAGAAATATCAGAAAACCACTATGAATAGTAATAAGAAATATCCATCTCTTCTAGTATCTTATAAAACCCAAAATATCATAGAATAATAGAAATAGAATATTCTTTCCAATTCCAATGATTTATTTAATCTAATATGCATTAAAAAATTAGTTTCATGATTGTGGGTAAATAATGTCAAGGTGTAATCATTTTAAAAAAAATATATTTCACACTTTTTTATAGAATGTCAATTGTGGCCCGTATAAGGAACATTACAAATATTCATATTATAAAATTATTAATGAAGTAAAAAATATTTAATTATGATTTTGAGAAGTAATTGATTTATATAGATAAAAATTCAAAAATTAAGATAAATAATATGTATATGGAGGAAAATGAGTTGTGCAAGAGACATCATATATTTTCAAAAAATGACTTTAAAGAAAATCCGATATGGATTTGATGATACTTGAGTCAAAATATCATTAAATTAAGAACCATAAATGGATTTTTAAATCCCTATAATATTTATGAAACTATTTTTAGTAGAAATTTAGGTGTATTATATATCACAAAAAATGTGGTGAATATAGATCATATCTCAATGGAGGTAAATGAAGATGAGAAAAACATTTACCAAGGAAACCATCTTGGGAAGATGCAGTCTATCCTCTTGTAAAATAAATTTAGTTTAATTATAAATAATTATCAAAATAATATTTTTATTTATCTTAATTTATATCATTCACGTATAATGTTTTACCATTTAGTACTAATGTTTTGTAAATATCAATGTTTATTGTTAACTATTGAGTTTGTGGAACATATTTTGATTTGATCATTCCAATCCTTTCACCTTGATCAGGGATTCATTATCTCTAACATATTAATTATGGAGTATAGAATAGTTATAAAATATTTATATACAGAAATTTTTATTTTATGAAACTTATAATGAAAATTTAAAACAAATGTATTAAAATTGTTTTTTTTAAAAAATTGATTCCATAAATTCAATTAATTTTATTAATGAAAAAAAAATCTATATAAAAATTAATGAAATATTAAAATTTCATACATTATATAATTTTATATAATGTTACCATTACCTGGAATTCAATAAAAATCATGAAATGAACTTTATATCATCACTCATGTAGGTGGTAAAATTGATCCAAACTAGACAGTGTTAAAAAACTAAATGAGTAAAAAATGTTATTTCATAATGATAACATCACATTTGCAAAATGATATTTATTTAAAAAAATGTTTTAAAAGTGATAATTTATATTTAAAAAGTTGAAGATGAATATTATATACAAGAAAACCCAAGAAAAATATATCACTTATGTGGGGATCTTGAATCTCCTCTTGGAGGACCTCCTTGAAATGAGTGGTATGGGACTTCTCCTTGGGGTCAGAGGTTACAAATGGTGATATAGGATTTTCATGGTAGGAATTTGAGAATTACATCATGAAAAAATATATAGAATTATTTGTTATATGGGTATAGTAGGTTTTCTTTAATATGTGATTTGGTAGGCACTTTTAAGAATATTATAACCTTTTACTATAATTAATGACATTATCAATTAAAAGTGGCACAAAATTATCCTAATTTAGAAGATAAAATAACTTAATAAATAATTACCTTATAAACTAAAAAAGATAAAATTAATTTGTTATATTTTTTTATTATCACAATGTTTAACACCTTATTAAATAATTAATCCTCTATAATGGTGACCAATTTTCAACATTTCATCTAATTTTTATGATTAAAAATTTAATAAAACATATTTAAAAGTGGAATATTGTTATGTCAAATAATATAACCAATTTCCATTATTCATTATCTATCGGTAGTAGTAAATAATTTTAAAATTAGTACACATAATGAAACTAACACTAATATTATAAAAATTATCTCTTTTTAAGAAAAAATTATTTTATATGAAAATAATATACTAAATTAATTCGAATGAGATATGTTTCATTATTTTAAAAAAATAAGTATTTATGAATTTAAAATCAATCCAAAACCAAATGGAATATTTTTAATACAAAATTAATTCTAAGGGAACAAAATAATTTTTTATTTTAATTTAAAATTAATTTGGTTCTAAAAATCCCACCTTTGGGTTTTCTAGTTATAAATAATATTTTTCAGTGATTCATTTTACTCCATAAATACAGATTTTCTTAATCCAATTGTTTTTAAGTATTTATGTCCTTCTTATATCATTATTATGTTATAAAATTTATCGTAAATGTTTTTTAAAAAGTATTTCCACTATTCATCTAAAAATTAACCCTTTCATAAAAATCATAAAGATTAAATATAAAATAATTCTAATATAATGTATTGTATAATGGTTTTTGATTTATCAAACTTCATTCTAAAAAATTAAATAAATTACCTCTTAAAAAATATAAATATAATATATAACCTCGCAAACTAACCCACGATGTTTTTTCCTTTAGATACCCAAACCGACCCGCAATATACATGACTGGCATTATAGATCCCATGAAGTGGGAGGAAAGAGATAAGATTTTAGGTAAAAACAATGAGAATGATTTCTCAATAAAATTAGATTAAATGCAACTATAGAAACATAACATAAAAAGAGTACCACCCACATATATATATATATATATATATTAGATGTCTATACTAATTCATATATTCATAAACAATAAATAATGTGGAGAATAAAAGATAAAATACAATCCCTCTCCCCACACAAGTTCTACCTCTCATGCGAAAGATACAAATCCACTTGTATTATTCCATTTCATTGTCTAATAGTTGATATAGTGCATCATAGATCATTTAAAAAAATGATGAAATTTTATTTTGATAACATAATTCATATAAAGATACACATTATTGAAATATTAAAAAAGGAAAAGACTAAAAAATCATGTAATATTCAACTTATGTAGTGTGAGATGTAATAAAATTTTATTTCAGATCATTCAATACTCTAAAAGGATTCTAAAAATTTCTGAAAACATAAAAATAAAATCCTAGATAGGTGTGAGATAAAGATTAGTATTTATTCCAAAGAGAAATTGCATCCTGAGTATAAACAATAAAATTAATGTTAATTTAATGAAATTTTGAACTATAATTGTTAAAAATATGTAATTATTAAATGTCTCATAAATCCAAAAAAAATTAGAAATCAATTTTAAGAAGATTCCATTTTTTATTTAAATGAAAATAATCATGTAGAAAACATTTAACTCGCCTTTTACCCTATTTATTTATCATGTAAAAAACTTTATTTAAATTAATTTCAAATATTTTTATGAAAATTTAACAAGTGTAGGAGGAATTTTAAATGTAATAAATAAATCCACCATGTCATAGATATAATAAACATTGAATAAAGTAATATTTGGTTCCATATATATTTGTAAAATAGGGAAAACTAATTAAGCAAGAGGGTCCCCTATTGTCCATAAACAAAAAATGTAATAATTTTCATGGTATCTAGACTATGGAATCATTGTCTAGGAAACATCAAACATAATTCAATAAATTATAGAAGAAATTTATAGTAATAAGTCATTATAATGGTGTCTATATTCTCAATCCTGAAAAACCCATTAACATTAATATTTACAAAGGGATTTACTTTCATATATTTTAATGATATTTTTGTTTTTTAGTTAGAGATAATTGTTTCATAAATATTATATAATAATATAATATATTAAAAAGTGTAAATTCTTTATTATCATCCATTTTTATATAAAATAAAACTTTTACCATGAAACATGTTTTCATTTAAAGAAAAACATTTATAAAATTTAACTTGACTTATTCATTGTTATTAATAATATATAAATCCTATGAAAAACATTCAAAAACATGTTATGAGAACACAAATATCCTTTAGGGGCATATTAGAAGATATAAATTATCCCATTAGTAAATTTTAAAACAATGAGATTGTAAAAAACATTTTTCCATTAACATATTTACTATTGACCGTAAATAATTATTTACTAAGAAAGGGATTCACCTATACTAACAAAATAATTTCAAAAAATACATTATAATAAAACTAAAAGGAAATTTCAAAATCATGAGGATATCATAGAAAGTATTGTAGCCCATGAAAAACACTTTTGTAAAAATAAACATTTTAAAAATAAAAAATAATAGTCATTACTTCAAAAAAAATATTAGTCGATTGATATTGAAAATAAATCTATATCACAATGAAATAAATAAAATGTATTAAAAATAAATATATGTTCCTTGGGACATCTTATTTATAGAACACGTACAAGTGGTATTTTATAACATAATTCAATTGATAACATAATCGGCACCTAATTCATAAAAGAGATATAATGGGATCACCCTTCATAATAGGAAATATCAGGATCCCCCATATTCATATTCAATTTATAAGGACTTTAATATGAATTAAACATAAAAAATAATTCATTTAAGTCAACAAAATCATGAAAATATAATTTCCAACATATAAGAAATTTTTTTTTGAGATATTTATTTATCACATTCCATTAAAACCTAATTTTTAAACCTAAAACTAATATAACAAAGGAAATATGTGTTTTTATTTTATTAAACATGGAATCCTATCAATTAATAAAAATATAAAACAATGGTTACAATTGTGTAAATATTTATTCGTTCTTTATGCGTTAAAATAAAACATCGATTTTATCATTTCATAATGAAAGTAAAAATGTTCCATATAAAATATATAAAAATATAACCTTTTGAAACAATTGATAGAACATAGAAATTGAAAAATAAATCATTTATAATTAATTTATTTCCATAAAAATAAATTCAAAATATTATTTTAAGAATATCTAAATATAAAAAATACTTATAAAATAAATCTTTGAAACATTTAAAATATATTTTCTGATGTAATGTATCCATTACCTCGAGTTTTACTCATCATCTTCTTTCATTATCTAACAAACAATTAAAATTATTTTTAATATTAAAATTAATAAGAAAACATTTATTTTATATTTTTTAAATTGTCATGTTATATTAAAAATTATAAAAAAAATTTCATGTGAGATGTTTTGAAGATATTCGGATCATATGTCCAAAATAATAATGATAAATTGACTACGATCAAATTTTTCATTATTCTATCCACCAAAAAATAATTTAAATGAGAAAATTATATTTTTTATTCATCAATTATAATTTCAAAACCAACCTTGATATAAGGATATGAAAAACAGACAAAATTATAATCCTTAAGAAGGTAGGTCATACATATGCATGGGTTACATTTACATTATGCAATAAATACTATGGGTAGAATATAAATATTATTTTCAATTCCTTATTTATTATTTTATAATAAATATCATATTATTTTTTAAACAAAACTTATATATAGTATTCAAGTGATGTGGTTTTGAAAAATGAATCATGTCGCTTTGTGGATGTGGTTATCCCCACGTACTCATTAACGATGTTATCATTTTTCAAGGGATGGATAGGTGTGAAAATATTTTTAAATATATATTTCTAGAATTATAATTATTTCTTGAATATCATATACATACATCTAATCTATAATTATAACCATATTTTATTTAAATTAATGGGAAATGAATTGCATTAGTTCATATGGTGTTAATAATTCGTACACACAAAAAATGGTTTCACATCCCATTTATTTGAATCAAAGATGCATATAAGTTGGGAAATTAACTTAAAAATATCATTATATAAAATATATAAATTTCATAATTTCATAATTTCATAATAATATTTTAAAGAGTTTTAATAGGTAATAAATATAATTTTTTTAATAAAAATTAGTGCCACTTCTTCAAATAATCACATTTTGATTACACCTATTGCCCTCTAAGGTTGGTATTCTGAACAAAAAATGTCTTCTAGAACACTTAAAGAGATTATGTGAAGGGATATGGGTTGGTATTGACAAAACTAGTGTGCTAATAATGTGTGAAGAAGAGACTAGAGGATGTGACCTTTCATAAGTGGAGGGAGGAGCACTCATGGAACTACATGAAATATTAAATTATATATATTTCATAATCATGTCAAGTGTAACCAAGAACACAAAAATTAGAATATAAAAAGTGATAGGGTATAAATAATAATAAATTAATATCATTTTAACATGTTTTTGATATATTTTAGTTATTATCATCTAGTTAAACCACTTTAAACTCATTTTAACTTTTTTCTATAACATAAATTTTTACCATTATAACATATTTATAAGTCCAAAAATAAAATGGGAATTCTAATATAATTTATTCATATTGATTAAAAAAATATAAAACATTTTTCAGGTTCAATTTATAAATGTCAATTAAATTAATTTTAAAATAAGAACACAAAATACTTCGAAACAGTTTTTGTGGAAAATACCTAATTAAAGTGTAAAAATCATTTTACCTTTAAATCATGTAATAAATAGGTTTCCTCCAAAAAGATTTAGAAATTTTTTAAAAAAAAATTATTATCAAGACAAAATAAAATGTAATCTTCCATCAAAGACATTAAATTAAAAAACCCCCAAAAAAGTTTTTAATTGGTATAAAATATAACTTATCTTCTCCAAAGTCAACCATGGGTTCCCAAATTAAAAATAATGTTTAAAAATAAATTATTTAACACCATAAAATTATATATTCTCTATAATCACATATTAATTTGGATAAATCCATTTTTTCATATTATTCAAACACTTATATCTTTAGTTTATCGCATATAAAAATGTTTTAAACAAAACTATGATAAAATATTTTTGGATAATTTACTATATATTATGAAAAAAATAGTTAATCATAAAATATTATATTATCCATGATTATTTAAAATAGATAACCCATATTATCGAATTCAATTCATAGAATTAAAAAAATTTAATTGAAAATTAATACTCTAAAATGCAATGGATAATGATTTTTTTAGAAAAATATTTGTTTTTATTTTAAAATTTTTTTTATATAAAATTCAATTACAATGTTAATTCCCATGTGATTTATTAGATAAAATTGACATAAATATATTTTTTAAATTTTAAAACTAATCAAATATATATTATATCTTAATTAAATACTTCTAAATACTAGAGAGTTTTCAATAAAAGCTATTCTTTTCAACTATTCGATTGAAAAATAAATTTTTTCATAAAATTATGAAAAAAATATATGTTAATTTTTATATTCTGAATTCAAAAATTATATACTTTTTATAAAATAAATTTTTTAAAATTTTAAAAAATTCATTACAATATTTTCTCACATAAAAATAATAAAATTTTTTTTTTGAAGATAATGTATTTTTGAAACATAAAATGCCATTACTGAAAATTAAGTGCTATTTCATAATAATTAGAAAATTATTATTTAATATAACCCCTATAAATATATTTCATAGTTTATTTACTCATATTTATATTAAACAATCAAATTTCTAGGTTATATCAATCATTTTTAAATAAAATTATTTCATGGTTCGTTTAACATAGTTTTTCATGTTGTATATGATATCAAACAAATAATTATTTTAAAATATATAAGTGGTACATTATATATCACATTAATAAATTTCATCCTCATAATTTCATTTTGATCTTGATAATCAATTATTGAATATTTGAAAATAACTTTATTGAAAATCAACATCATAAAAAGGATTAATAAAAAATCTCCTTGAACATAGGGAAAGAGAAATATAAAGGTCACATGAATGAAACATAACATGGTTTAAAAAAGGGTAACATTAGTATGTGGTGAAAACATAACATGGGTAAAAAAATATAACTTCCAAATAATGGTTTAGAGTGAAAGATAACATTGATCATAATAAAGTTGATGATCATGTTAAATTCAATGAACACACACCCATAAAAACATGATATGTGAAAAAACCCATAAATTCATCAAAAAGGTATGTAATGGGATAATATTTTTATTTCATGAAAATTTTCTTGTATTTGAGTTTTTATTTTACTAGTTAAACTAAAATAATATGTAAATATACTTAATTGACAATTATAATTTCATCCTTTAATCAATTTTGCCTATAATATATCATTTTTCTATAAATGATGAGTATTATAGTTAATTTGTTTATAAATTAAGGAGTAAAATCAACTTCTAATTGTTCAAATAATTATAAAAAAGGATAAAAAATTATTCCTCCAATATATAAAAATTAACCAATGCTAAAATTATGGTAATTTTGTTTGATAATTTCAAAAATGAATAATCGTGAAAATGAAGAAATGTTAAATTATAGAAAACATATTAAGAGAAAACATTAATCACTTAATCAACAAATCACTTTTAAATCACATAGTTTTCCAAGATAAAACATGTTTTTCCTAAATTGTAAAAATACCTAATTAAATAAAAATAAAATATTATATATACCCTAATGTTTATCAATACAACTAAACTCATGTATATAAAATGTAAAGACATTCTTCCACAAATAATGTATCTACGTGTTAATATCACGTGTTTCATTTACTCAAAAATCAATCCAAACATAATATATGTGTCCCAAAGTATTCACATCCTATAAAATCTCAAATTGGGTGTCTCTAACATAAAACATATAATTAAACATAGACTTATCAACCCATGACACTTAACTGTTATCTTATATCACCATAGATTATCATAGGTTCTCATATATTCTATCTTCTAATTCATTAAAATGGTTAATAAGGGGAATGTGAATTTATTAAAGAATTATCCTCCAATTTTTTTCATGTAGTTATGATTTCTTATGTGAACTTATTTGGAAATGATAATGATCTATTAAATAAATAGTTCTCCCATTTTAGAATTGTTACTCCGAGGTGAATTTGTGGCACAACAGCATATTCATTGTAGTATTCATATAGGGATTTCATTACTGGGAATCACACTATATATATAATAAAAATACATAAAGTTTTTGTCCATATCATATTCATATCCCCAAGGTTATCACAATGTATTTAAAATCCAAATATCAAAATTTACCTAAACTATTCATCTAATATGAACTATAAGGATCAAATCCTTAAAAAAATTTAAATTGAATCTTTACAGAAGAATTCAAATTCAAAAAATTTAATGATCATTTAGGTTAATATTTTTAGATAATTTGGTAAAAACACTGTCATAAAAATCTATATATTAAAAAATGGAAAATTCCACTCAGTTTCCATTTATTCAACAATGTATAATATTTATTATAAAACTCATTTTATATTTTTAACAATATTCAATTATCTCAAAATTACTTATTCATTTAAATTAATCATAATTAAACCCTATTAAAATCCTTTAAAAATTTAGTTTAATCACAAACATCATAATAAGGTAAATATAAAAATAGATAACGAAACATATTAATTAATTATAAAACCATTAGATCATAAAAGAGTTTTTTAACCGAACATAATAATCATTATGCTAAAATAATAATTTCCATACACATGAAATTATATTTACATCCCAATGTTATTTATAAAACAATATATAAAAACCCAAAGGAAAAAATCCTAATTATTAGGGATACTTAGAAAATATGATATCCTCTGAAAAACATTTTAATAAAAATATTACTCTTATATAAAATATCATAATAATTTAATTAAAAGGGGACATCATTAGCTTACATTTTTAAATCAATCAATTTCCATGAAAAATTATTAGCTAACCAAAAAAATTAGGTTATTTTAGTTTTGAAGTTTTCCTTCATATTACCTTTATATGAAACCATATGATAACCCTTACATAATAAATAACCAATATGGTCAAGTTATAAAATATTTCTTTAGAGAACGTTATTATTTCCCAATTCATTGGGAGTTATATTAGGCTCACCATCATAATGATATATATCAGGATCACTGATCATCATAAGAAATGAATGAGGACCATAACATGAATAAAGAGAATAAAAACCTTTATTTTCATTTTCAAACTAAAAAAATTCTAAATTTGAACCCCTAAGAAATATTTTTATTTTTATATATCCTATTCCAGTAAAAACCAATTTCTAGTATTAAAATTCTTATAAAGAGAAAATAATTTTTTATATAAATAAAATATAGATTTTTTAAGTTAATCCAAACATAAAATAATGTTTAAACTGGTGGGAAACTTCAATGAGATCATATGTGTCCAAATAGATCACCTCATTCACATTTTGTAATGAATTTCAAAATGTTCTATATAAAACATGTAAAAAATTCATTCAAACCCCCTTTTCAAGAATTAAAGACGTGATATAAAAATTTCTTTTATAATCAATTTAAGATAGAAAAAATAAATACATAAATTAATTTTAAAAATAATTACATAGATGAAAATTATTTAAAAATAATCCATTAAAACATTTAAAAGGACGTTTTTATTGTAATGTGTCTCTTACATAAAATTTGACTCATCATGTACATTTTTTTCATCATGAATAATAATTATTTTACTTATTTTCTTTCTCAAAAACTCATTTTCTTTTTATAATTAATTTTATTTTATTTAATACTATGTAAATTAAAATTCCTTTATTAATTTAGTTCACATTATATGTGTTCATGATATTGGGATAACATGTCAAAAATGAATCTGGTAAGTAGAATTTGGTCGTGGATGTAATAATTTAAATATATAAATAAATTATTATAATTATTATTCATTAACGATACCTTTAACACTAACTGTGAATGATTTTTATGAAAAATGATAAATATTACATTCATAGAGATAGTATGTCATAGGTACAGATGAGTAACTTTTCATTTTTTCAATGGACATGATGTAAAAAAGGTTAATATTAATTTATATTTTCATAATCATTATTCTATAACAAAAATAATAATTATTATTTAAATAAAGGTAATTATACAGTCTATGTGATGTGTTCATGAAAAAAAATTGTATCACTTCCTAACGGTGGTAATCCATACGTACACACGAATGATATTATTATTTTTTAATTGGAAGAAATTTAATAGATTTTATGATACTATATATATATATGATTTAATTTTTTTCATGAATTCAACATACATATATATATATTAAAACCATCATTATAACCAGTCATGACATATGTTTATGGAAGGAAAATTACAACAATTATTAATGTTATAGTCTTCCATATAAATAAACGGTGGTTTCATATCCCATTTGATGGATGAGGAGACAGATATAGTTTGTAACAATAACATAATTACATATCAACATATATAATATAATTTTTAATCATCATCATTGAGGAAAATTTGTAGGAGATATAAGATGAAATAAATATAAAACATTTGATAAAAAGATATATATTATTCAAATAACCTCTTTTCATTTTCATGTTAATCACTATGAGTTTTGTATTATTTCACAAATAAGTCCCTTAAAATGTTGGGAGGGATGTGGTGATTGTATTTTGGTATGGATTGTCAAAAATATAGTTTTAAATTTGTTTTGATAATGAGAGGACTGTACGTTCTCTTTTATAAGTGTTGAGAGGAAACTATTGGAATTAAATAAAGGATTAAATAATATATATCTCATAATCTTTTCATGCGGTACTATGGCACATAAAACTAAAATTTAATATGTGGTAGGGTATAAATAAACTTATAAAATATCATTTCAATTATTTTTGGAGTCATTTTAATTCTTTTATATCTTATTAATCAATTTTAAACTCATTTTAACATTAATCGCCAAAATAATTATTTTTAACAATATAACATAATTATAAGACAAAAAGTAATTGTTTGATTCTAAGAAAATTGTAATTGATTATTCTAAATTCAGAATCCATTTTAACTTGTTTAGTTTTTAAATGTAGATAAAATTATTTTTTATATACGGACACAAAACACGTGAAAAATATTTTTTTAAATACCAATTTTAAACATAAAAATGATTTTCCTTAAAATCAAGTAATACGTGG
This sequence comes from Viscum album, assembly GCA_963277665.1. Classification (NCBI taxonomy): domain Eukaryota; kingdom Viridiplantae; phylum Streptophyta; class Magnoliopsida; order Santalales; family Viscaceae; genus Viscum; species Viscum album. Next base: position 864,060,987 of record OY728137.1, on the reverse strand, counting down.
GATTATAATATTTTTTCTTCAAAATAAAAAGATTTTTTTTTACTTTTTTAGTAATATAAAACTAAATTAAATCATCAAAACATTCCTTTTAATTCAAAGTCTCATAATTGTTTTATATTTGGGTAAAATATGACTTATCATCATAAAATTCAATATTTGGTTCCCAAATAAAAAAAACTGTTTTAAAATAAAATATTTAACCTTGTTGATTGATATTTTGTCAATAAAACATATCTGATGTAATAAATTCAACTATATCTTTCAATTGAGGACACCAAAATAATGAATACCGCTCACATGAACCCTAGAGAACTAATGAAAATAATGGGTCAGGAAATATATGAAGTGGATTCCCATGACTGAGGCATATCTAACCTTCTAGAAATTATCATGACTCTATGATCAATCTCATAAAAAGGTAAAGGATATTATGACCACACATCAGAACAAGTGTTTAATTGGAAACTGATAGTATAACAAGGGAAAACAACACTGGAATGACACCAAAATTTAAAAAGATCATGAGATTTAGTAAGGCCTGAAAATCAAAAGTGATACCTATAAGGGTCCGGCCACTTATGTAAGAAAAATTTCAACTATATAAAAAGGAAATTTTAACATATGTTAGAAAGCTCAAATTTTGATAATCTAAGAATTTACTAATTATAATGAGGAATCTTTTTGAAAACACCAATGGTTCCATTCCATGGAAACTCAAAGGAATATTAAAATACCCATACAATGGGGTTTTAAACAATGGACCCCACCTAGGGTTCCATTTACAATCTCATTAAATATAATTACTTTTTAATCATTGAACTTATAAATGATATAATTCCAAATTTCAAGTAAATAAATAAAATCAAAAATTATATGATTTAGATAACTACCTGTGTAAAACAATATAATGTTTCAAAAATAATCATTTTAAAAAATTTATGATTTATTAATATTCAATATTAATTAGTAAATTTATCATGTAAGTTCTTTGTAAAAGTTAAGGTGACATACAAGGATTACAATGAGATAAACTATGCTCTATTGAATGCAACTCAATTGAAGTTGTATAGTTTTTAATGTATGAAAATACCATAATTAGTCATATCATAAGAAACGTACCCCAACTGACCTGCAAGATCCCATTTGTTAACTTAGAAGTTACCCAATTGTTTTTAGATCAAAATTAAATAGTCCTTTCATTTAAAACCATATCAAATTACAATATTAACATACACAATGATTTATTATATGGGTCTCCATTCCCCCAACTTGTAAAGTGCATATATAATTTATAAATAGAAGTATATTTCACATTTACCCAAAAATAACATCAACATTTAAACTCATGAAACTTTTATATATACAATCATTCCAAATATACCATAATCATAAATAATGGTTATATTGTATGGGTCGCCATCTACCAACCAATTAAGTGCCCATACAATTTTTCATTTATCATTTATCTCCCATTTACCACGAAATAATTACATTTAATAATTAATACATGAGATTACATTACATTTTATCAATAGTTCTAAATATATATAAAGGAAAACAAGTATATGGGTTTCCTTTTTCCAATGAATGGTCTCCCATATACCATAAAATTGAAAATTGGTACCCATTTAATCAAAAATAATAATTTTCCCCATTAAACAATTTACACATTAAAAATCGCCACATGTTACCATAATCGGTAAAGATATAAAAATGTTATTACACAAATACATGGAATGTAAACTTGATAAGAATTTTAAATAAAAATGCAGCATGACATAATAACAACTACACATGTTATATAGGAAAATTTGATATGAGTTTCCAAAACTAGTACAATACTATACTCGACATCACATTCATGGAATATAATAAAAATAAGAAGGAATCCTATAAATGAAACTACATGGATTATAATATTCATGAAATGTTAATTTCTATAATAATATAATGTTGCATGAAATATTTCATTCTTTCCATTCTAAGATAAGTTTAAAATTCCGTAAAATTATATAAAACACCAATAGTGGAAAATACACTGTTTACTAAAGGTGAAATCATATCAACTATAATAACACATAGCATCAACAAAAATCCCATCCATGGACACATGGTAATTTCATATACATTGGGTGATTATTCCTTAAAAATAATATTAACCAAGCACTGACACATTGATAGTATCTTATCTACAATCTTCAAACAAAAAAAGGAAAAATAAGCTACACTACCTCATTATAATTTTCCAATCAGACTAACCACTAATACGATAGCATTACCTGGGGGCCAAATAGCCTAAAAAATGCATCACCATTTTCCAAAGGATTTTGACTATCATAGAGAGTGTAAATATTGTTATGTAGGGAGTCTATACCATAATAAATAGTGTCTCAAAGTAGTATTGAAAATATAAATAGTAGACAATAGTGGATGCATTATAAAAAGAAAGAACAATATAAAAAATAATGGAAATTAAGTAAATGTTTCCAAAAATAGTTCTTACCAAACACACATGTCCAATTGATGTTTTATAAATAAAATAATATGCATACCACATACATTTAAATACTATATAATAAAATAATCAAGTAAAGAAAAGAAGTAAAAAAACCAAAAGAGATCTACTTGAGAATTATGAGCTCAATGTCAATCCTTTAATCCTAACTCACAGTTAAATCACAAAACAATAATAATGGTTTATGGTCCTATGAATATGAAATTAAACTCAGGTACCCCAATGAAATGAAAACCTAATTAGGGTGTGAGAAACATATATCAGTGCGCTATCACCCATGTTTTCTATCCCAATCCAATGTTTTCATTATAAATTAAAGCAGTGTGTTGGAATATGAAAATAATAAACATAACTGAATACAAAACCAACCACCCATCTATTTTGTAAATTGACACATGATGGATATAGCTACATCGGTTCATTACTAGAAAAAATTTCTTATCATGGACTATATATATATAGTAAATATATATATTAGTTACTTATTGAATTTACCTATATTATCCATGTGTGTGATGATTCATAATGTCCATATACCTTTAATACTTGCATTTCATTAGACCGGGATATAATGTTTGGGAATCCATATTCGTTATTTGAGTCTATAGGCCCTTGCAATAGGGTTCAAGGGAAACATCTTGATAAAGTGTGAGATGTCAATCCCATCACTTGGGATGGCTAGTAAGCACATCATGGAAACAGTCTAATATGGAATGTTATGCTCAAAACCCCATCGTCCACATTGCATCACCAGTGTGGGTCGCTATTCCCAACACCAGATGTAATGGCGTGTTGTATCAATATACTCAAATAATCCTTTTCCATGATACTTCTAATGGATATGTGACATGTCCTAAATACTAATAGGGTGAGATAATCCATTATACAATACTCGAGATGGAGAGGGGTCACTGAGAAACAATATAAATTTAGAAACACTAGTGCGAGACTCCATTATCAACACCTGATGTATGGGATCATGAGTTTCCATGTTCATCAAAACCCATAACATCATATCACAACAAATTTTAAGGGCCCATTTATAACTGGCATACAAAAAATAAAAACTCAAATCAATATATTTATTAAGGAATATTGAAAATAAATATAATCAAATTTATGATGCAATCCATAAGGAAGTACCTTTAATGGTTTTAATTTATATTCATCCCATTATAACCATCACCACATATATAATATAATCAGTAAATAAATACATCTTATGAATTTCAATATCGTTATCAGCTTCCATATAAATCATTACATTTCATATGAATCATTTAATAAATAATAAACAACAGCCATGATCCGTTATAAACCAATGAATAAGGAATAAAAACTTATTCATTACAATTAATCATTACCAAACAACATGGTTTAACCATCATACATATATAAAGACCTTTTAAACCAATATATTCTCATAAACTATGCTTATTAAATTAACTAGAGGTGTTTTCATAACACCCTATTCAGTTCCATTTCAAACTAACCAGTTAATTTATTCCATTAAATTACTAGAGAAATAAAAACCACTTAAATAAGATTAAATAACTATTAGAGGATTTCATTGGAATGGGGGATCGCATACATGATTAATTCCCATTAAATTATGGGTCATGTACATAGATGATTCCATGATTCTTATATTATTTCAATTAAAGTGGTCACTATATTCAAGTAAATCCTTAATGTGTATGGTCTAAAAAATATATATTACATATAAATGACATCAAATCATATGGAAATACTATAAATGTTTGACTTGAAAGTGAAAAATCATAAATCAACACTGTGAGTTTTCGATGAAATCTCACCTTTATTGGAGGGGTTTAATTATATAAACTTGATTTTATTATCAAAAAAATTATTTATCAGAACCAATAATTTCATTCATGAATCACAATTTAATTTATTAAAAAAGTATTAAAATGTAAAATAATTCATTTTAAATAAAATTGGAATTGAAATGGATCCTACCACAATGATGAACCAATCCAATAACATTGTTAGTAGAATTTTTTGATGAAGATCGATCCACACTTGCATTCACTTATAATTATATATATATATATACTACATAATCAAAAACACATGTTCCTCTAAAAATAATTGAATATTTTCATGGATGAGAGACATATATATATATATATAGACAAATGTATTTTAGTAAAATCCTTCAGGGAGACATCAAACGATCTACAACGAACTACGAGGGAACCAAAATCACCAAAGGACCCAAAATAAATTTCGATAAAGAAAAAAATTGATGTTAAATATACCTTAAATATGTAAAATCAATATGAATTGATACAATATTCTTCAAATTTAACGTACTACACAAAAATATAAACCAATGAGTCATGGGTAAACTTTTCAAGACCTAATGCGGGAATAAAACTAAAAAACGAATTAACCCTTGAATTGGGGTTTCAGTCAAATGGATTAAGGTGATGAAAGAGGATAATAACTCCAAAAAAGGGATAATAATAGAACATGAATGATTAATAGTCAAAATATGGTGAGAAACTACTGGAAATATGGGTTAAATCAGTGAAATAAGGAGGAGCTGATGAGAAGTGGCTATATACTCAATGGGAGAAGGTAGGTACAATTGTAAGTGGGTATAGCGGAGGGATAAGTTTAGTAAAAGATTTTTATTTATATTTTTAATTAATTTTAAATTTATTTATTAATTTATTAAAAATTTAAAAACCCCATAGTTTGGCTTGAATGTTTTTCCAAACTATGATCCAGCTGTGTGGTGTTGTCTTTCTATGAAATCAACTCACATAGTTTTACCTTTATGGTTTTACAAAATTTGTGAAAACAATGCAATGAATAGTGTAAGGGTACTATCTAACTATAAATAATTATGCACATATCCCACAAAGTTTTGTTAAGTCTTCCATAACCAATGTGGGGTATTTCTGATCCCCTTTTACAACCAAACAGTTTAATGTTAAGGGACACATGGTTCTAGAAAAAAATATGTTCCCAATAAAGAGCGTTAAAATCAATTAATTCTAGACCAAGGCCCTCAAAAAATTCAATGAGACACCCAGAAAGCTTTTCGGGCCTTATCTTGAGTCCAAAACCACTATAGTTATGTGTTCCAACACTCGCAATTATGTTCTGAATCTCGGTTTTTAAATCGTCATGTCTAGTAAATGTGAAAATTCATATTCCCCTAAATTTTTAATTCAGCTCAAAATATAGGTCATTATAACATACAAAATGGAGGAATCTCCATGTAAGTTTTAAGGTGGTGAAACAAATAATAGAATAATATAACCCCAATAAAAGTTATTGGTTCCTTCTAGAAAGTGGAATTAGTAAATTGAATAGTGTACATTGTATGTTCACAATGAATTTAAAAGTATTAATCTAATATAATGAATTATTATTGACAGTTTTTTTTAGTGGTATAAAAATTTATGACATCATTATAATATAATTAAGAAATCAGTGTTTCTCCCATACACATAAACAATCATATCTAAATCATGTTATTCCCTTTTTTCTATTTTCTTAATATTCACTTTTAGTTGGATTTACATTGGTTTTACATTATAGGTATATACTGGTGATATTTATTGTGTGTTTGTGTGAGGATCATTATTTTTTGGGGTCATCGTGAATATATTCCAAACATCTCATACAATTAGTTTCACATGGATGTTTATGAGGCTCATATTCCACAATCTAGAAACTCTATTGTGCATGTTATAGAGGGAAGGCGGTCCCGATTTTGATTATTGTATAGAAGCCTTCCTCCCAATAATTTGAAATAGATATTATTGTTTAGTGCCCAATCAACACCCTCAAAGGTTGATGAATATTTTATTGATATTTACTTGAAAGTATTTCATTTTTTGTGGGTGTTTACTATCAAAAATATATAATTAATCTGATGAAGGTAATGTCTGGGTAGATAAGTTTTATTGAATAGATTTTGGATTCTAGATAATGTAGATAATGGAACATTATATTGAAGAATATCTAAATTCCTTAATTGTTGGTTTTTTAAATAAAATAGAAAATGTGGAAGGTGAAAAGTTAGGGAGGAAGGTTCTTGGGTAGCTAAATAATTTTTTATTTTATCATCAATATATATGTAGTGAAGAAACTATAGGAGGTCATAAAATCCCCAGAATATATGTATGAAAAACCCACAACACTTAATAATGTGATCATGATGTGGAATTTTTACATCTTGATTTCATAGTATTGAAGCCATGTGGTAGATCATGAGAATGTATTCAATATAATCTAAGGGAAACATGAATCTGTTAAAGGTAAATTATTTGAAAATGTATATGAATTGTTTAGGTTATGTTCATTATGATATATTTAGGATGGTAATATGAATGTTGTTAGAGACATTCCTGGTAATATAGATATTTTATTTGAGGTTATGTGAAATTTTGTACTCAATAAATAACAACATCTAAGGGAAGTACAAGCAATGACTAGTTATTCTATTTAACCTAACAGACATGGAAAGTAACAATATAGGATATATTAGAAGATAAGTATCATGAAGGGAGGTAGAGTTAGTCCATTCATATTGGTTGTACATGTATGATTTTTACGGAAAAAGTACATGTTATGAAAAATTATATAAGTGAAATGTTGGAAATTATAAGGTAATTAACATTCATTATTTATGTTTTCATTAGTATGATGATATGGGGTAACAACTTTTTACTCATTCCCAATTTCTAGTAGAATCATGACCGGATGATTTCATTGAATATTTATGTCCAATTAATAATTATAGATACATACTGGATTATATACCTAGTTGTTTTTCGATGTTTATAAATTGAATAATGATACATTGGATAACGTTATAGTGGTGATTTTAATATCTAAATAATTATTTTTGATGTTTATCCTCAAAGATGTTATTTACATCATAGGGAAATTAAATAAATCATATTTTTATGGTAAAATTTCATTAAACATTATTTGGAATTATTTTTACTAATATATTTTGGAAAATTTATTGGTATTATTTGGATTTTCCATGGGTAGTATGATATGAAAACATGTATTTTACTAGACAATATTGATATAATTACACTAGTTGAAACAATATCATGAAATGAAAATTTATTATGGTAGTGTAGTCTTGGTCAACTTAGTGCAATGTATATTATAGTTTTAATGGATTAATCAATACTAAATCCTGATCACAATAAAATTTTAAGGCATAAAATTGGTGATTTGGGGAAAGAAAAAGGTAATCCTTCAACAAAAATGATATAATTCTATACCTCAGTTGTTGGAACTAGTTCACTCGGACATGTGGGTATATTACCTTATCATTTCTTATGGTGGTTCTCTAAACATATTATCTTTTATTAATGATTCTACTAAGATGGATTGAATTTAATTTTCAATCATATGTCCAATGGTTTTTAGGAATTTATTCATTGGAAATATTTTGCATAATGGGGTTGTGTCTAGATCTATAAATGTATCTATTGTGACAATGGATTATAATACATCATATACAACTTATAGAATTTATTCTGAATTTTGGGGATACATAATGATAATATAGTGTCTTCATAATCATATTATAATGGAATGGTTGAAATGATGAATTAAAAATTGATGTATATGGTTTAGAAAATGGGATCACACTTTGGAATTCTTAATGGTATTTAGGGGAGGCACTCAATATAGTGACATACTATGTGAATATAAGTCCAACATCAATATTTGGGAAAGAACATCAAATTGAGCTATATTTCATTAAATAACCAAATCATATTCATCTTAAATTCATAATATGTTTGGTGTATATTAATTCTTATTCAATGGATGAGGAAAATATTAAATAATCCTAAAAACATATTTTATCATTAGATAGGATGATTAATATTTTATATTTTGGTTATGCGACGATTACTAGAGACTCGTCATCTATAGTTGATATGATCTCTTCACTAAGAATATTTTTTGGAAGGAACAAAAAATGGAAATAAAATAAGTTTAGGGAAATGAATGAATTATCCATGTCTATATAGATAAGATTACGAATATAAAAATGGATAATTTTCTAAAGAACTCAGATATAAATTCTAAATTTTTAATGGTGACTCTAGTTGAATATATTAAAGAATGTTAAAAGTTAATTGATTCCCTAGTGGAAACTCTATAATATAGATCTTTTGATGATATAAATGAGAGATATTTTTCATCCTTTTCTATTTAGCTGGGAAGCTCAACCTAGACCAGAATACAAATTTAGTGGTTTGTGGCTAACATGAATTTGAAACTGTTAATGGATGTCATATAATCCAAATAACTGGAATAAATGTTGACTCAACACAATGGATGTTTTTAATAGTTGGTGAAATTTACATATTAAAATATTATGGAATACTAGATTTTACTAATCTACCAAAAGAGGAAATATCTGTAGGGAATAATACAGATATATATTTAAAATAATATTAGGCTGATATAAATCAGATAAAAGAGAGGTTAATGGTAATGTGATTTTGAAAAATAGATCTTTTTTACCAAATATTTTCTAATTAGTAGTTAAATATGAAAATATGTGATATGTTTCAATAATGGTAATTGAATATCATCTATACATGGTAAATATAGATATAAATATACAATTTATTTATGATGAGTTGGAGGATGAAATTTATTGAAAAAATAATGTATTTTTTGGATGAAGTAAACAAGAACATGGTACGTTTTTTTATGAAAACAATTTATGGATTTAATAATTAAATACAAAATTAAAATAATAATTTTAATGATTCTATGTAAGATGAAGGATTTAAAAACGTGAAACCAATAAATTTACTATTACTAGAATCAGTACAAAGATGGAACATTCATCATAAAAATGATCGATATAGATGATGTGTTTTTAGATTTTTTGGATGTTTTAGGAATATATAAGTTCAAGAATAACATTTTAGGATGATTTAAAGTGAAGGATCTCAGACTATCAATGAAATTTTTTGGGATATGAATTAAGAAGGATGTGATATATAGGTATTTGGACTAAAACTTGATAATCATAGAAATGTTTAGAATGGATAGTTTAATATCAATCAAAACAACTCTGTCTAGAAAAATTAAATTTTCCATGAAATTGGAATAAATTATGAAAGAAGAGAGTTGGTTCATTATGAAAATAATAGTTGCTGCATATATCAGAATCCAGATGTTTGTAATGAGTTGTAAAATAATAGTTAGATAATTTATCGTGTATTTTTATCATCGATTTATAATGAATGTTGGATCAGATCATTGGGAATTGATCAAGTAGTTCATTCATTACAACAAATGAATCAAATATGTTTCCTTGTTTTTTGAGTAAAATCTATTAAAGTATTTTTGGATGTCGACATAACAGGATTTTCAAAAATATGAAAGTGGACAACTTGATTTTTTATCACTTATGGAGGAGAAATGATTATTTAAATGTAATTACTATTGAGGATTATCAATTTTATAATTACAAAAGTATGTATGTGGAAAAAAATTAAATAAAGGATTTATTTTGGAAGATGTGTTCACTGAAGCAGGATGGGAGATGTACAAATTGTGGAGTCATATTCACTAATACTCTATGTGTGATCTATTTGGATTAAAATATGATTTTTCATTCTAGGAAAAATTACATCAATAAATATAACCATATAAAATGAAACATACTGGAATATGGAGTCTTATATGTTTTTATGATACTCAATTAAAAAAATCTTGAAAAACTAATCAAAATGTTATTAGCTATATAAATTATGATGTAGCATCATTAGTTAGTGTTACATTGGTGTATGGAATGAGTGTGAAAAATAAATGTTTCATAGATGATGTAACACCCTGAATACAGAAGCATAGCGTCGGTTACTTATTTAAATAAATTGGCATGATTACAAGGAATCAAGTCCCAAAGGACCGATCAATTTAGCAGTTTTGGAAAATAAATTACATACATGAACATTACATTACAATTTCTAACATAAAATACAATATAAATAATACTTTCATAATTCAATTATTTTTCATGATTAATCCTTCGTATAAATCATAATACACATATGGAAGTCCTGGGGAAATGAAACATAAGAAATGGGTGAGCTCAAACACTCAGTAAGAGTATAGAATACGACAAAATATAACATAAAAATTTGGCATCGTGAATTACTGAAAACACATGGTTTTACAAATAATAAACATAAACAATTTTTGGTAGGAATAAGAGATGAGTAAATAATTCCATAATAAAACATAGTTGTGGGTATTCTACTAGTCTAATAACCACATGAACCATCAATATTATTTTCATAATGAGGAAATGTAAAATGTGGGTAATTTAAAAACATTTTGTCAATGCCTCATCCAAGATGTCTAGAAATTATTAAAGCCTCGGAAAAAACCATATATCAAATAGGGAATAGCCTCAAACAAGTCGACATTTAATTTTCTTATGATACCTACTGATGCACTGAGGAGTTATAGTGGGATCTACCTGTCACTTACTAAGTCCAATACATTCCTCATATGAAAAGTTTGAAACATAACATAAACATTTGTATTAAAACTAGCCTACAAAATGTCAATACCTTAACCATAAACAATGAATGTTATAAAAATAACACATCCATAGGTAAACATATAACAATACCATAAATACATTATTGAAGATTTTTATTATAATAAATCATCTTCAAAAAAGTGTAAAATTTATCAAAGTATATTGACATATATGAAATAAAAATTATTTGAGAGAAATATCTATTTCTATTTTGATATAATTTAAGAGTCACATAATTATAAAAGAAAATATTTATTTTGAAAATATTCTTAAAAGATTGTAAGGTAATCTTAAATGATGTTATACCGACCGAAAATAGTCACACCCTCCGTATAAGTTAAAAAAACATTCTTAAAATAATATTTCCAAAAAGTTTATAAAGAACCTAGTTTGGAAAATGATGGAAATATTACATTAAAAACAAATATCGTAAAATAAGGGTAGAAATGAATTTTACAAATAGTCTAGTAAACAGTAAAAAAATTGAAATAAATTTTTAATAAAACAGAGATGTGGATGATAAAGATGTCCCAGTAGATACTTACGTATTAAAAAACCTCGGATAAGTAAAGAGATTTTAAAATTAACCCTTACCTTGTCATTTTACTTAGTTGATGTTATGTTAAAATCTGGTATAATAGGTAAAACATTTTTATTAAATTATAAAATAACTATATACATAAATATGATATCGTATATGATCCTCTAATATTGCTTTGTTTATAATATTTTAGTAGTATCATTGTTTCATTTGTTAACTAATTCGTTTTCCATTATATGATTGGTTTTGTAATCCATGTTTGTAATAGGTAGGATGTATTAGATTCATATTCAAGAATTATATTAAGTTATTAAGAATTATTTTTAATCACAAAAAGAAAATTATTTTGGAATTATTATGATGGGGAATGAATCTCATCGCGTTTGTGGAGATGGTAATCCATACGTACGCACGAGTGAAAATATTATTGTATTGATGTTGAAATAGTATGTAATTGGATGGTATATTATATCTAAAAAATCATTAACATGTTATATTTATTATTTATATTTGTTATACTCATTATTGTACCGATCCAAATAATGAAGTGTTTGAATAACAAACTACACCATGACGTGGAGATAGTAAGTTGTGTGTACACATATATGATGACTTTGTCATTTATAGGATGAATAGAATAATGAATATGGTTATACAATATTTATAATTACATAAAATTATGTAGAATTTACTGGAGTTATTATTTTGGTATTGAACAAAAAATAAAGAGGAAGTTGTAGAAGAAAAGAACGTGAAAGAGGGTGGTGAAATTATTACCTCTTCTTCGGGTGTTTCCTTTTGAGTTGAAAAAAATGGAACTTAGGTTGGCTTTATGATCAAGGTAAGGACTCTTGGTAAAAGTGATTGTAGTAGGGAGGATATTTGAGTATGGTTTGGATGAGCCAAATGGTATTGGAGGTGTGATTTTGAGAGAAGGGGAAGTACCCTTTTGTAAGAGAGGTGAGGGTCACTTTAGAAATGCTTGAAATATTATTTTATTGTAAAATAATTATGGATTTATAAAGGCAAAAAATGAATTTATTTCTAGAAATAGGTGGTTATGGGTCTAAATCCTTTCAAAAATTGTTTCTAGACAAGTTTAGCTTACCATTTTAACAATATATTTTAGATTTAACTCTTAGTTAAATAATTTAACTTTAAAATTGTATTCTTTTATTTTTATATTACATTGTTAATAGACATACTAAAGAATTCCAAGAGAACCCTAAGTGGTTAATTAATGAAATATATGTCATTATTTGAGTCCATTTTCTGATCCTTATATTTTTAATACTATTATATAATTTAATAATACGGTATTTGTTTTAAAAACTCGTTTATGACAATTTTGACACTATTAGGTATTTTATTTTTTGAAAGTCATGACATCATGATTACATCAAAAAAATACATTTCACAGACCCTAAAATATCATATTAATCTAATAATTTCATGGATATTATCAAAACATTGAAAGTATATTTATTTTAGTATTTATAATACCATTAATTTGATTCTTCCATTAATAAGGTAATTACTACATCATCAATATTTCATAAATAAATGTAATTATTTGATATATACAAATTTATAAATAAAATTCCATGATGTAGGAAGTAATTTTCACTTTATAATGAATACTTATAGTCGAATTCATATTATGTATACCCTTATATTAGAAATGTTTTAATTATAATAATTTAAATTTTACACTTTTAAATTCTATTTAAATAAAATAATGATAAATGTCCTAATCAAATCCAAGTGGACCAAGAGGATCATATTTTATTCATAAGGTTGTTTTTGGTTGAAATAAACTTATCCAATAGAATTAGGAAATGTGTTATTGTAATTAAAATAACTTTTTTACCTTTAATTACTCTATTTGCTTTTAATCGTGTTAAATAAAAGTCAAAAGTTACTATTTACCAAAAAATTATATTTATCTTATTGATCCAAATTTTACCTAATAATTTCAAATGTTCCTCTCAGATATTTGGATTTCAATTCATATAACCAGTAAAATTATATTTTATGAAAATTTGCAAATGTGCCAAGAAGTTGGGTAAAAGACGTCAAAAAGATCAAAACATTTTTATATATCTAGATTTATTATAAAATTACTCAAATTAATTAAATTGAACTTATACAGGTATTATATATCTATTTTTACTTATAATAAATATAAATAAAATAATTAATTAATTAATTAAAAAATCCAGTTTTAATGAATAACGCAATGTTTTTCACTATTCATAAAAAATTTAATGTTTTTCGGAAAAATTAAAAAAATTCACCCTAAGAAAATATTGATATTCTGAATTCAAAATTTAATTCTATTTTACAAAATTAAAAACTTAGAATTTTCATTAATTAATTTAAATTTAATTCCCACTGTCAATACCAAAAGGCTGGTTTTTTAAAAGCAAAAAATATCTAAAGATTGACATGATTTTATATTAATTTTAAATGTGAAATTACATATAATGATCAAAATTGTATTAAATTATAAAAATATAATATAAATATACTTCTAAACCATTAAAATGAATAGTTTAACACTATAATTTATTTCGATTAAAATTTTGTTTTAAATTAAAATTTAGTACTTTTTCACAATTCATCAAAATATGAAAGTTATCATAAAAGTACCAAAAATTTATCCAAACTAAAATTTTAAGTCCCAATTCTAAATAAGAAGTTAATTTCATTATATTAAATATATAAAAGTTTCAAATATTGGTTTTAAAAAGGGTTCTCTATTAAAAGGTTGTAAAATTATATTTTTTTATGAATACTTATTTTATCTAAAAATGAATTTTTTCTTATATTATGTCTATGAAACAAAAAATATAAAATATAAAATTATATGGACTATATAAAATTAAAAATTATATTAATACAATTCATACTTGCTTTTTGAACGACTATTTTGGTAAATCGTGGTGTGCTCGATGTTGGTGTTGCGTGTAACGCAAGTTACTTAATTACATTGATGTTATAATGTATTATATAAATCATGGGGTGTTACATTATCCCCTACTTCAATAAATTTTATCCTCACAATTTAAAATTGTTCTTTGAAATAAATGTTTAAAAATTGAAAAATAACTTTGTGGAAAACCCACATCAGAAATTGGGTTAATAAAATTTATTCTTAATAAGGGGAAAAGGGAAATGAAAAAGTCACCACCAAATTATGATCTTGATTAAGAGATATTTGGTGGAAAGTAGAGATAAAAAATTAGAGGGAAAACGTAAATATTTATAAGGAGTTATTGAGGTCATCAATCACAGACAAGTGTAAAATTGAGGGCCTCAAAACCTTCAATCTATAATGATTTAAAATATCATCGGTTCAACAAAACATAACGTATTAGGATAACACATTTTTGGTTTTTAGATCCATTCCATGAAGTTTATGAATTAATTTATTAATAGAATAATAGAAAAAATATACTTGACTTGTAGAGTTTCATACTTCAACTAATTCCTACCAAAAACTCATCTTTTACTCTAAAACATAATAGAATTCAAAAATATTCTATTTATCCTAATCGTATAGGGTTCCAAAAACAATGAATTTATAATTCAATTTTTATAATATTTATAAAATATAAATTATACAATCCATGACATCATGTAGTAAAGTGGAAATTTATGCACCCTTATCTCCCTTCGATTGCGGGTTCATGTCTCATGGCCTTTCCGAACATAACAGGTTATCACACGACCTCTGGGTTTTCCTTTTTAAAAAAATCCAAAAAAAATATTAGAAGTGTTTTACGCTTAAATAATAGCATCAAATGTCCAAATTAATCAATTCTAACCTTTATAAATATCCAAAATACATTTATCCAAACTCATAGTTCAAAATTTACAAGTAAGGTAAACATAATTATGTTCTCCTTTTTCTATATAATAATATGTGAATACCTTAATAATGTATTCTCCTAAAACATAGTAACACCCTGAATTACTATAAAACCTTATTGAATACATTAATGCTCCTTATTTTTTATATAATAATGTATATACTATTTAAATCCAAAAAACATGAATACTACTACAATGATGAAATAAAAAAACCATTGATCTATTCCAAGGATGTCAATAATATTCAATATAATTTATCCAAATAAATCATATCTTATTCCAAATTCAATACCTCAGTATCAGGAAGATATTAAATTTTATCTTTCTTTTAACAATGTAATTCCAAAAAGTATAACTTTCTATTGAGTCACTCTTCTTAGAACCATGTAATCTCAAATACTAAATTAAATAGTACTGTGGTACAATCCTTATTTATTTGCATAATTCATATAACCAGTACACAGTTGATAAAACGCTCAAATTAAACAATTCTTTAATAACAAAATAAGTAAATTAGTCATTTCTCTTCATTTGTGGTAGAATCATAACATGATTATTATCCATTAGCATCATTTGGGGAATACTATTATGATTTGGACGTGTATTTGTGTAGTGACTCACCTCCTTGAAGATGAATCATTGTACATTTGAAACCATTTTCTTACCCTTGAAATCAAAAACATGGTGTCCTTTTTCACCAGACATATAACAAACACATACTACCTTCAATCATTTACAAAGGTGATTCTTTCCAAAGTTATCACATATGGGAAAATCCTTCCTTCCCCTCGTCCCTTTATCCATATTTCTCTCTACCATCCTTTTATTCTCTTACTTCCCTTTAAAGCCATTGGACTCAAGAAATTTCTTTACTTATATTATTAACATTTGATATTATTTCTTCATATGATGAGAATACATGGGAGACTGTTTCCCTTCTAAATTTTAGATTAATACCAATAAAGATATGATCATTCTTAACCTTTGGATCATGCGTATTGTTGTAGTTCTCATTCCTTCTTCTGGGTGTAATTTCTAAACAATATCATACAATAGGTTAGTCTATGAATCGCAATTCATAATTAAAAACTTGTATAATACCTATCATAAATTGAAAAGATTATGCATATAATTTATAATCATAAAAAAATGTTTTCTTTGAGTAAGTATTTATTTATAAATCCTTCATAATAGCTTGTAATGAAAATTTAAATTATCTTAAGAATATCCCCCGGGGAGTTTATTAACCAAGAGTGAAGCAAGGACCTTTTTCATGTACCAGGATACCTCGGGTCAAGTCCAAAACACTTTTTCAATGTTCTCACTCCCAAATACATTTGTGCCCAAGTCGCCTCTAATAGATCGTATCTAGGGATGGATGTATAGCTTGGAAAATTCATAAAATCTCTATATTACCAAAATTTTAGGAAGTTTATCTATACTAAATATCAAATTCTATCTTAGGGCAATGTTCTCTAATCAGATTTGATCAAAGTATAGTTTCAAAGGTTATTGCTAAAATTCATCTGATACCAACTGTAACGTGCTGACCCTAGAAGACTATAGTTAGTGAATCATTTTAAAACATTTTCATGGTTATAAGGAATCAAGTCCTGAAGTACTGATCAGTTTAGGAGTCTTGGAAAATAGATTACATACGTGAATTTTACATTACAATTTCTAACTTAAAATACAACATAGATAATCCTTTGAGAATTCCATTTTTCTTCTAGCTTAAACCTACATATAAATCATAATACACTTCTTGTCATCCTGTGAAAATGAAACATAAGAAAGAGGTGATATCAAATGCTCAGTAAGAGTAAGAAATACAGCGGAAGATAACATAAACATTATTCATGATGAATAATTGAAAACACATTTCTTTACAAATAATAAAAATGAACACTTTATGGTGGGAATATGAGCTTAATAAATAATTCCATAATAAAATATAGTCATGGGTATTCTACTAGTCGAATAACCACATGAACCATCAATATTATTTTCATAATGAGGGAATGTATAATGCGGAAAATTCTGAAACATTTTTTTAAGGCCTCATCCAAGACATCTAAAAATGATTAAGGCCTCCGAAAAAACATATATCGATTTGGGAAATTCCTTAGGAAATTCAATGTCTATTTGTCCTATGATACCGACTGATGCACTGAGGAGATATAGCGAGCTCCACTAATCACATACATAGTCCAATGCATTTCTCATATGAAATGGTTGAAACATAACATAAAAATTGGTATTATAACTAGCATATGAAATGCCAATACATTAACTATAAACCATAAATGGTATTAAAATAACACATACATAGTCAAACATATCACAAAACCTTAAATATAATTTAAATATTTGTATCATAATAAATCAACTTCTAATAAGTTTAGAATTTATCAAAGGATGTTGAAAAATAAAAAATATTTGTATATTTTCATGGAATTTCTATAAATTCACAGTTTATATACATTTTTAGGAATGCTTTGTTAAGTATGTCCCAATTTTGAACCCTAATTGATGATATAAGAATCAAAGGTCAATCATTGACATGTACTGAGCCCTCATAGTTGATTAGACATACCCTCAATTTGAGGTATATTATTCTTGTTACTGATCATAATCTTTTTATGTTTGAAATAATTAATTTAGATACACATAAACCCATATATTATATTAAAAAACATTTATTTCACCCCACAGTGAAGATCAAAATAATATATACCCCTTTTCAATATTTTCTTGGAGTTTCATCCATAATATTTTCATATCAATTAGGTATATTCTACATAGAGTCTTTGAAATATGTGTTACAACATATAAAAATTCTAATTATAACACATGTTAATATTTTTTTGGAATTTTTAAGAAATTATTTATGATATATTTCAAAATAATTCCTACACAATAATCATTACTTGAGTGTATAGTGTCTCTACATCAAATTGAAATATATAACATCCATGAATTTGTATTTAGGCCCATATAACTTCAGTAATTTTTGTTAGGAATTCATAGTCACTAAAATTTACTTTTTTATTTTCTTTGGAGATAACCCCATGTAATGTTTCAGGGGGAATTGATAAGAAAGCTCATAGTATAGCCCAATGATTAGAAAATATAAAAATGATACCCTAAATATATAATCAAGATGGGTAATTGATCCTCTAATAATGATTTATAATTTCAATTTGGGAATTTTATGCCTTTTATTATTTCAAATATATTCTCTAAAGTTTCATACCTCCATGTATTCATATTTTGTAAATGTTTGATTATAGAAATTTAAAAATAAAACAACAACATGTTTGAGGTTCCATATGACTAGAACTCCATAGAGGTTCTTGAAATCCATTGTATTATTTATTTTATCCAAATAATCTAGTGAAAATCCATGATTTAACTTCATATTCTCTCAAAATTTTTCACAAAATCTTTTTTTAATTTATCATATGCTACTTTCATACATTATTTGAACTATTTATTAAATTAAAATCCCCAACTCACATCCTCCTCTAATCTTAGTGGGAGTTCCGAGAGTCCATTCATGGGTACTTTAATTTCTTCTTCCTCAATACCCAAAACCAAGACTCCTATATTTTCCTTTATTAAATGGGGTTTTCTAGCTAATAATTAACTCATTTCTATTTGTAAGGCTTGAGTAGTCCTCATGCCACTTTGTATTTCATTATTTTTTATGGTTAGTTTTGAAAATACATAATTCCCTTATTTTTACTAGCTTCTATAATAAAAACTTCGTCCACCTAAACCTTTTCTTCCTCTTCTTATGATTCTTGAGGTAGACCCTCATAACCATTGATTCGATCCGTGGAAACCCCACATTCCCTTTCTTATGAATCATTGAATTCTTTTCTATTGTCATGAACTATAGTATTCAACTATTTTTTATTCCTATTTTTTATTAATGTTTCTTATCACTCATTAATCTTTAATAGGGGTAACTTTTATAACACCTAAAAAAGATTTTTGGCCTCAAAGACAAAGAGTGTTCCCAATTTAGTGTTTTTGGAGATGACATGTACACTGAAAGATCCCTACACAACTGATGTTGGCCTCAAAATTTCAATATCAGAAAAGTGTGAATCAAAATAATTATATAATATAGAGTTAGAATTATTCTTGTTTATATTTTCACTATGAAACATATTTTATTGAAATATAGTAGTTGGGCCATTCACTACAGTTTTAAGACCATTTATTTTAGTACCTTTTCAAGCAACGAAATTATAAAAATAGTTTTTCTAGTCATCCAAGGCCCTTTCAAAGTATGTGTGCAAAATGTTAGAGCTAGAACCATGAATCCACTTACCCATCATTTATATTCAAGGAATCACATTCTACCCCCTCTTAAAAACCCTTAATACTAGATAATAATTAAATATAACATATCCCAAGCCATCCCCATTAGTGTTAGAGTAAACAACCAAATTTTCTGAATTTTTTTATTTGCACCTTTTTTTTATATGTATTCACTTAAACGCCATTTTTCTATTATTTTACCCAAAACCATGATAACAATGGTAGTTTTAAATCATAATTTCATCATTGAGGGAACATCAATTGAATTCTTCCATACTACCAAATACACTTATTTCCAACTCATACTACAGATATGGTTTTATGCCACTATAGAATTGATTAATTTTTCAATTTGGGTTACTATTAAAAATTTCATATCGTTAAAAACATATAATGGTTTCTTAATAAGTATCAATGGATTAATTATAATTTTATATTAAATTTAGAAACTCTATCTCCAATTTAGTTATTATATCTCAGGGAAAATATTTATTAAGAATCCCTTTTTCAAAATTTGTTCATTACAAGGAGTCAATTCCATCCTCATTCCTAGTATTCATGATAAGACTCTCCCATTGATCAGATTCACCATTTATTGGATAAATGTCTAAAACCCAATTTTAGTCTCTAAACACTAGATAACAGAATATATATTATCTATTATACTAATCGATTTTAATATTAATTAATATAATAAAATACCCAAAAAAGGAATTTTGAAGGTTCCCACAAGAATGAATAAATGATTTAATATTCCAATATTTTATCATTTGGGAGTTCAAAATGATTCATTCCCTTTGTTATAGATTAAATGTGTTTTGTGAGAATAGAAATGCTATTTTTCATTCCAGATCACATTTAATTAACTTTATCATGAAAAAAATCATAACATTAGAAAATATATTAATTATTAACTTCATTCGTCAAATTTCCAAAAACAAAATAAATCAAAAATGGTTAATCTTACTATAAATCAATAATAATAATAGTGATAAATAATATAACAAGATGTATTAATCCTAATTTTTCTTAAATTATAAAACCATCAATCAACCTGTGCCATTTTAGGCTCATCAAATATCATGATTGGATTATTATATGTTGTTTTGTTCTTTAAATATTTTTAATTATAACATAATTCAAAAAAAAATAAACCATCCATTAATAAGAAATTTTTAGATTAGAGGATAAAAATATACATATTATATAATTTCAGTTTAATATTAAATGTATATCACAATATTTCACACAATAGATCCAAAAGATTTATTGAATTTGAATATGATATAATCTATTTATTTATTTAATATCCATTATTTAACATTATCTAATAATACACTTGAAACATTTCACTCTTCTAGACATATCATACATAATACCCATAACCATAATTTAGGTATATGTAAACGTTAGAAGGGATTATCCTATAATTTTTATAAGGGTAAATAAGGGATATAACAATCGATGATCATATGTGAGAATAATATGATAAGGGTATGAGAACATAATCATAAAATATGGTTATAAAATACAAATATCAAACCCAATATGTAATAGATTATAGTTAATGATCCAATACATAAGGGTTTGTTATTGTGTATGATATGATTCATAAGATTGTCTAAACATGATTCATAAGAAAATATTCATTATAAATGATAGAATAATATATTTATAAGAATATTGAATTAAATTTTGGAACATACATAAGAATAGAAAATTATTTACATTATCAAGTATTTCTACCAGTACAGTTATCACATGGTGAACATAATCCTATAGTGGATTGGGTTACCTCCTCATTCCCTTTAATCGAAGGTGGACAGAGTACATTAGTGGATTGGTTTGAATATTGATTCCCTTTTATATTATCCCATTAGATATAGTGCTTTACCAAATGGATTTTTGGGATGTATAATTATATGAACAACCATCATATGAGGAAAACTATACATATTTTATCCCCGAGTAAATAAATAAATAAATAATTCCTTCTAAAATTAATTACATTATTGGAAATAAGTATGTTTCAAGAAAAGATCCACAAAATATAATACATTACAAAACTTTTTATGTTGTTTTATGGTTGAATTTGGAAAAATACATAGCGAATCATGGGAAAAATAAAAGTATGTTGACATATATAAAAACTTGTTTTATAGAAGTATCAGAAAACCACTATGGAAAGTAATAAGAAATATCCATCTCTTATAATATCATCTAAAACCCAAAAAATAATATAATAAAGGAAATAGAATATTCTTTTCAATACCAATGATTTATAAAATGGAATACGAAATAAAAAGTAGATTCATGGTTGTGGGTAAATAATGACAAGGGGTAATAATTTTAAAAAAAAAATCTATTCCACGCTTTTCTATAGAATGTCAATTGTAACCCATATATAAAACATTAAAAATATTCATTTTATAAAATAATTAATGAAGAAAAATATATTTAATCATGAATTTTAGTAATAATTTTAGTATATAGATAAAAATTCTAAAAATAATATAAAGAATATGTATATGGAGTAAAATGAGTTTTGTAAGAGACTTAAAATCTTTTTGAACAATGACGTTAAAGAAAATCCTATATGGATTTGAGGATACCTAAGTAAAAATATCATGAAATTAAGAACAATAAATGGATTTCTAAATCCATTTAATATTCATGAAACTATTTTTCATTGAAATTTAGGTTTATTATATATCACAAAAAATGTGGTTAATATATATCATATCTCAATGGAGGTAAATGAAGATGAGAAAAACATTTACCATGGAAACCATCTTGGTCAGATACAGTCTATCCAATTTTATAATAAATTTAGTTTATTTATAAATAATTATCAAAATAATATTTTTATTTATCTTAATTTATACCATTTATGTATAATTTTATATCATTTAGTACTAATGTTTTGTAAATATCATTATTATATTTTAACTATTGAGTTTGTGGAACATATTTTGATTTGATGGTTCCAATCCTTTCACCTTGATCATGGTTTCATTATCTCTAACATATTAATTATGGAGTATATAATAGTTTTAAAATATTTATAGACTGAATTTTTTATTTTCTAAAACTTATAATGAAAATTTTAAACAAATATATTAATTTATGATTTTTTAAAAAAAATTGATTCCATAAATTAAATTGTATTTATTAATGAAAAACAAAATTTATATAAAAATTCAGGAAATATTAAAATATCATATATTATATAATTTTAAATAATGTAACCATTACCTATAATTTTATAAAAATCATGAAATGAACTCTATATCATCGCTCATGTAGGTGGTAAAATCGATCTAAATGAGACATAGCTAAAAAACTAAATGAATAAAAAAGATTATTTCATAATGATAACGTTGAATTTGAAAAAAGATATATATTTCAAAAAAATTGTTTTCAAAGAGATAAATTATATTTCAAAAGTGGAAGATGAATATTATATGTATGAAAAACCGAAGAAAAGAATATCTCTTATGTTGGGATCTTGAATCTCCTCTTGGAGGACCTCCTTGAAATGAGTGGTATAGGACTCTTCCTTGGGGTTAGAGGTTACTAAAAGTAATATAGGATTATAACGGTGATAATTTGGGAATTTCTACAAGAAAAATTATATATAATTATTTTTTATAAGGGTATAGTACGTTTACTTTAATAGGTGATTTGGGAGGCACTTTTAAGAATACTATAACCTTTAACTAAAAGAAATTTCATTATCAATTAAAAGTGGCACAAAACTATCCTACTTTAGAAGATAAGATTACTTAATAAATAATTACCTTATAATATTAATAAGATAAAATTACTTTGTTATATTTTTTATTTTTCACAATGTTTAACACCTTATTAAATAATTAATCCTCTATAATGGTGACCAATTTTCAACATTGCTTATATTTTTTTGATTAAAATTTTATTAAAAGATATTTAAAAATTCAATATTGTAATGTCAAATAATATTAAAAATTTATATTATTCATTATATATAGGTATTATTAATTAATTTTAAAATAAGTACACAAAATGCAACTAAAACATATTTTATAAAAAAATCTCTTTTTAAGAAAAAAATGAATTTATATGAAAATAATATACTGTACTAATTCCCATGATATTTGTTGGATTATTTAAAAATAAAAATGTCTATGAATTTAGAATCAATCCAAAATAAAATGGAATATTTTGAATACAAAATTAATTCTAAAGGACCAAAATAATTTTTTATTTTAATTAAAAATTAATTTGGTTTTAAAAAACTCATGTTTGGGTTTTCTACTTATAAATAATATTTTTTACTGATTTATTTTACTCCATAAATTCATTTTATCTTAATCCAATGGTTTTTTAAGTATTTATGTCTTTATTATATCATTATGATGTTATAAAATTTATTTTATTTTAAAAAAAAGTGATTCCTATATTCATCTAAAAATAAACCATTTCATGAAAATATTAAATATTAATTCTAATCTAATTTTTATATTATGAATTGTATAATGCTTTTCATTTTATCAAACATCAATTTAAAAAAAATTAAAAATTTACCTCTTAACAAAAATATATATAATATATAATCTCACAAACTAGCCAATGATGTTTTTCCTTTAGATACCCAAACTGACCCACAATATACATGAGTGGAATTCTAGATCCCATGAAGTTAAGGGAAAGATATATGAATGTAGGTAAAAAAATGAGATTTATTTCTCAATGAAATTTGATTAAATGAAAATAAAGATATATAACATAAAACGGTATCGCCCATATATATATATTAGATGTATATACTAAATCAAATATTCATAAACAATAAATAATGTTGAGAATAAATGTAAAAATATAATCTCTCTACGCACACAAGTTTTACCTCCCATAGGAAAGATAAAAATACACTTGTATTATTCCATTTCATTGTCCAAAAGTTGATATAGTGCATCATATATAAATTAAAAAAATGTTAAAATATTATTTTGATAATGTAATTCATATAAAGATAAACATTCTCGAAATCTTAGAAAATGAAAAGACTAAAAAATCATGTAATATTCACCTTAGGTAGTTTGAGATGTAATAAAAATATATGTAACATCAATAAACACTTTAAAATGATTCCAAAAATGGCTGAAAACCTAAAACTAAAATCATATATGGGTTTGAGATAAATATTAGTATGTACACCAAAGAGAAACTGCACCCTGAGTATAAACAATAAAATTAATGTCAATTTAATGAAATTTTAAAATTTAATTTTTAAAAATATTTATTTATTAAATGTCTAATAAATCCAAAACATTTTAGAAATCAATTTTAAGAATATTCCATTTTTTATTTAAATGAAAATAATCATGTAAAAAACATTTAACTGGCCTTTTACCCTATTTATTTATCATTTAATAAAATTATTTAAATTAATTTCAAAGATTTTTTATGAAAAAATAACATGTTTAGAGGGAATTTGAATTGTAATAAATAAATCCACCATGTCATAAGTATAATAAACATTTAATAAAGCAATATCTGGTTCCACATATATCTGGAAAAAAAGGGAAACTAATTAAGCAAGAGGGTCCCCTAATGTCCATAAACCAACAATGTAATAACTGTTATGGTATCTAGCCTATAGATTCTATATATAGGTATCTTAAAACACATTTCACTAAATTATAGAATAAATTTACAGTAATAGGTTCTTATCCTATTTTATATATACTCTATCCTGAAAAAACATCAACATTAATCTTTAGAAATGAATTTAATTTCCTACATTTTGAGGATCTTTTAGTTTTCTAGTTTTAGATAATAAGTTTATAAATATTATATAATAAATCAATATACTAAAAATTTAAAATTCCTCATTATTATTCATTTTCACATAAATACAACTTTTACCATGAAACATGTTTTCTTTTAATTAAAAATATTTATAAAATTTAACTTTATTTATTCATTGTTATTAATAATAAATAAATCCTATGAAAAACTTTCAAAAACATGTTATGAGAACATAAATCTTCTTAAGGTACAAATTATAAGACATAAATCATCCCCTTAGTCAATTTTAAAAAATTATATTCTAAAATTTATTTTTCCCTTAACATATTTACTCTTGACCATAAATAATTGTTTACTAACAAATGGATTCTTCTATACTAACACAATCATTTCAAAAAAAGACATTATAAGAAAACTAAAAGGAAATTTCACAATCATGAGGGTCTCATAGAAAATATTGGAACCCATGAAAAACACTTTCGTAAAGATATACATTTTAAACATAAAAAAGAATAATCATTACTTAAAAAAATATCAGTCGATTTCTATTCAAAATAAATCTATATCACCATTAAATAATAAGAATGTATTAAAAATAAATTAATGTTCCTTGGGATATCTTATTTATAGAACACTTACAAGTGTTATTTTATAATAGAATTCTCTAGATAACATAAACAGAGCCTAAATCATAAAAGAGATATAATAGGATCACCCATCATAATAGGAAATATCAGGATAACCCATCTTCATAAAAAATTTATAAGGACTCTAATATGAATTAATCATATAAAATATTTCATTTACATCATCAAAATAATTAAAATATAATTGCAAACCCATAAGAATTTTTTTTTGGATATTTATATATCACGTTTTATTAAAACCTAATTTTAAAAATTAACACTCTAGAATAAAGGGAATATGGGTTTTTTTATGAAACATGGAATCCTTTCAATGAATAAAAATATAAAATAATGGTCGCAATTTTGTATATATTTATTCATTCTTTATACATTAAAATAATATATCTATTTTATCATCTATTAAAGAAAGAAAAAATGTTCTATATAAAATATATAAAAATATAATCCTTTAAAACCATTGATAGAACATAGAAATAGCAAAATAAATATTTTATAATTAATTTATTTCCATAAAAATAAATTTAAAATATTATTTTAATAATATGTAAATCTGAAAAAATACTTATAAAATACAATTTTAAAACATTTAATATATGTTTTCTGAAGTAAAGTTTCCCTTACCTCGAGTTTGACTCATCATATGAATTCTTTATTTATCAAACTGTTAAAATTATTTTTATTATTAAAATTAATATTAAAATGTTTCATGTTTATTTTTTTATTTATCAATTATATTAAATGTTATAATAAATTATGTTCATGTCCGAGGTTTTAATGATATTTGGATCTTATGTCCAAAAT
Source organism: Viscum album (assembly GCA_963277665.1). Lineage (NCBI taxonomy): Eukaryota > Viridiplantae > Streptophyta > Magnoliopsida > Santalales > Viscaceae > Viscum > Viscum album. The sequence goes on along the minus strand of OY728137.1, from coordinate 864,033,901 downwards.
AATAATGATAAATTCACTATGGTCAAATTTTTCATTATTCCATCCCCAAAAAAATAATTTAAGTGAGAAAAGTATCATTTTTATTCATTAATGATACTTTTAAAACCAACCCTGTTATAAGGATATGAAAAACATACAAAATTATAATCCTTAAGAAGGCATGTCGTACATATGCTTGAGTTACATTTACATTTTTAATAAAGACAATGGGTAGAATATAAGTACTATTTTCAATTCCTTATTTATTATTTTATAACAAATATCATATTATTTCTTTTAAAAACTTATATATAGTATCCAAGTGATGTGGTTATGAAAAATGAATCATGTCACTTTTTGGAGGTGGTTATCCACACGTACACATTAACAATGTTATCATTTTTCAATACATAGATAGGTGCGCAAATAGTTTAAAGTACATATTTTTAGAATTATAATTATTTCATGAATATAATTTACATAAATTTAATCTATAATGATAACTATATTTGATATAAAATAATGGGAAATGAATTACAACAGTTTATATTGTGGTAATACTTCGTACACATGAAAAATGGTTTCACATCCCATTTAATGGAATCAAAGATGCATATAAGTTTGGAAATTTACATAAAAAATATCATTATATATAATATTGAAAGATTATTTTTTCATAATTTCATAATAATATTTGAATTAGGTTGAAAGGGGAATAAATTTAAATTTTTTTTACTAAAATTTGTGCTACTTCTTCGAATATCCTCATTTTGATTACACCTTATGACCTTTAAGGTTTGGTATTCTGAACAAAAAATGTCCTCTAGAACACTTAAAGGGATTATGGGAGGGGATATGGGTTGGTATTGACAATCCTAGTGTGCTAATAATGTGTGATGAAGAGACTACAGGATATGACCTTTCATAAGTGAATGGAAGAGCACTCATTGAACTAACTAAAAGATTAAATAATATATATATATATATATCATAATCATGTCAAGTGTAACCAAGAACACAACAATTAGAATATAACAGTTGATAGGGTTTCAATAATAATAAATTAATATCATTGAGACATGTTTTTGATATATTTTAGTTATTATAAATTATTTAAACCACTTTAAACTCATTTAACATTATTTTAGATAACATAAATTTTTACCTTTATAACATAATTATAAGTCCTAAAATAAAATGGGAATTCCAATATAATTTATTCATATTGACTAAAAAATTATACATTTTTTAGGTTCAATTTATTAAGGTTAATTTAATTTATTTTTAAATAAGAACACAAAATACTTCAAAATAGTTTTTTTGGAAAATTTCTTATTTAAGGGTAAATATCATTTTTCCTTTAAATCATGTAATAAATTGGTTTTCTCAAAAAAAATTGGTTAGATAATTTTTTTTAATAATTTATGGTCAAGAAAAAATAAATTGTAATCTTCCATCAAATACATTAAATGAAAACACCCCAAAAAAAGTTTGTAATTGGTATAAAATATAACTTATCTTCTAAAAAGTAAACCAGGGCTTCCTAAATTAAAATTTATGTTTTAAAATGAATTATTTAACACCATAAAATTATATTTTCACTATAATAACATATTAATTTGGATAAATTCGTGTTTTCATATTATTCAAACACTTATAACACTAGTTTATCGCTTATAAACATGTTTTAACCTTAACTATGGTATAATATTTTTGGATAATTTACTATACATTATGAAAATAAATTAGTTATTCCTAAAAAATTATATTATATATGATTATTTAAAATATATAACCCTTATTATCGTATTTAATTCATAGAATTGGAACAATTTAATTGAAAATTAATCCTCTAAAATGCGATGAATAATCATTTTTTCAGAAAAATGATTATTTTAATTTTAAAATTGTTTTTATATTAAATTCAATTATAATATTGGTTCCAATGAGATTTATTAGATTAAATTAAAATAAATTTAATTTTTACATTTTAAAACTAATCAAAAATATTTTATGTCTATTTAATTACTTGTAAATAAAAGATAGTTTTCAATAAATATTATTCTTTTCAACTACTCTATTGAAAAATACAAATTTTAATAAAACTATCAAAAAAATAATAAGTTAATATTTATTTTCTAAATTCAAAAATTATATCTATTTTATAAAATAAAATTTATAAAATTTACAAAAAATTAATTATAATATTTTCTCACATCAAAATAATAAAAATATTTTTTTGAAGAGAATGTATTTTTGAAACATAAAACCTCATTACTAAAAATTAAGTGATATTTCATAATAATTAAGAAATTTGTATTTAATAAAACCCCTATAAGTATATTTCATAGTTTATTTACTCATATTTATATTCAGCAATCATATTTCTAGGTTATATTGGTCATATTTAAGTAAAAGTATTTCATGGTTCGTTTATGTTTAGTGTTTCATATTGTATATTATGTCAAACTAATATTTGTTTTAAAATTTATAAGTGGTACATTATACATCTCATTAATAAATTTCATCATCAGAATTTCAATTTGATCTTGATAAACAATTTTTTAATATTTTAAAATAATTTTATTGGAAATCTACATCTTAAAAAGGTATAATAAAACATCCCCTTGAATATAGGGAAAGGGAAATATAATGGTCATCAAGAATGACACATAACATGGTTTAAAAAAGGGGAACATAAGTAGGTGGTGAAAATATAACATTTATAAAAAATATAATTTCCAAATAATATTGTATAGTGAAAGACAACATTAATTATAATAAAGATGATGATCATGTTAAATTCAATGAACACAAAACCATAGAAACATGATGTGTGAAAAAACCCATAAATTCATCAAAAATAAATGTAATGAGATAATATTTTTATTTCAAGGTAATTTTTCTTGTATTTGAGTATTTAGTTTACCATTTAAACTAAAAACATAAGTAAATATACTTACTTGACAATAATAATTTCATCCTTTAACCAATTTTCCCCACAATATCTATTGTTTTCAAATTATGGGTATTCCAGATAATTTTTTATTTCATTAAGCAGCAAAATCAACTTCTATTGGTTCAAATAATTCTGAAAAATGATAAAAATTTATTCCTAGTATAAATATAAATTAACCACAACTAAAATTATTATAATTATGTTTGATTATATCCAAAATTAATAATCGTAGAAATAAATAAATATAAAATTATATAAAAAATGTTATGAAAAAACATTAATCACTTAATCCACAAAAAACTTTTAAACACATGGTTTTCTAAGATAAAACAGGTTTTTCCTAAATTGTAAAAATACATAATTAAAAAAATGTATTATATATACCCTAATGGTTACCAATAAAACTAAACTCATGTTAATAAAATATAAAGACATTCGACCACAAATAACATTTCTACATATTAATCTTAAGTGTTTCATTTAGTCAAAAAATCAATCAAAACATAATATCTGTGTCCCAATGTATTCCCATCCTAGAAAAGCTCTTATTTGGTGTCTCTAACATAAAACATATGACTATACATAGACTTATCAATGCATGAAACTTTACTTTTATCCTTTATCACCATGGATTATCATAGGTTCCCATAGATTCTATCTTCCCATTCATTAAAATGGTTAATAAGGGGAATGTGAATTTATCAAGGAATTATCCTCCAGGATTTTTCAAGTAGTTAGGATTTCTTATGTACACATATCGGGAAATGATAATAATCAATTTAATAAACAATTCTCCCATTTTATATTTGTTACTCCAAGGTAAATTTGTGCCATAATCGCATATTCTTTGTAGTAATCAGATATGGATTTCATTACAGGGAAATCACACTATATATACAATAAATAAACATGAGGTTTTTATCCTTATCATATACATATCTGGAAGGTTATCACAAAGTATTTAAAATCAATATGTCAAAATTTACCTAAACTATTCATCTAATACCAACTATAAGGATCTAATCCTTAATCAATTTTTAAATTGAATCTTTACACAAGAATTCAAATCCATAAATTTTAATGATAATTTCGGTTTATAATATTATATAATTCTGTAAAAAACTATCATATAAATTCCACATATTACAAAATGGACACTTCCACATAGTTTCCATTTATTCCAAAATGTATAATTTTTATTATAAAATTCATTTTATTTTGTAACAATATTTAATTATTTCAACATTACTTATTATTTTAAATTAATCATATTTAAACCCTATTAAAAACCTTAAAAATTTAGTATAATCACATAAATTATAATAAGGTAAATATAAAAATAGATAAGGAAACCAATTAATTAGTTATAAAACCATTAGATCATAAAAGAGAGTTTTCAACTAACATAATATTCATTATGCTAAAATAATCCTTTTCAAACACATGAAATCAGATTTACATCCAAATGTTATTGATAAAACAATATATAAAAACCCAAAGGAAAAAATCATAATAATGAGGGATATTTATATAACATGATATCTCATGAAAAACATTTTAAAAAAAACAGTACTCTTATATAAAAGGTCATAATCATTTAATTAGAAGGGGACATCGTTAGCTTACATTTTGAAATCAATCATTTCCCATGAAATCTTATTAGCAAACCAAGAAAATTAGGTTATTTTACTTTGGATTTTTTTCTTCATACTACCTTTATATAAACCCTTCTGATAACCCTTACATATAAAATAACCAATATAGTCAACTACTAACATATTTCTCTGGAAAATTTTATTATTACAGAATTCATTGGAGAGTTATATCGGGCTCACCTATCATAATGATATATATCAAGATCACTAATCAGCAGAAGAAATTTTTGAGGAACATAACATGAATGAAGAGTATAAAAACATTTATTTTCTTCATCAAACTCATAAAATTATAAATTTTAACCACTAAGATATTTTTTGGATAATTATATATCTCATTCCATAAAAAAAAATTTATAGTAATAAAATTTCTATTAAAATAAAGGAATGGTTTATATTAATAAAATATGGATTATTATAGGTTAATTCAACATAAAATAATTTTTAAACTTATGGGAAAAATCATTGATGCCTATATGTTCAAATAGATCATTTTATTCCCATTTTGTAAAGATTGTCAATCTTTTATATATAAAACATGTAAAAAATTCATTCAAACCACTTTAAAATAAACTAAAAGCATGATATAAATTTTTTTTAATTAATTTATATAATAAAAAATGAATACATAAATTAATTTTAAAAATAATTACATGGATGAAAATTATTTGAAAATAAACCATTAAAACATTTAAAATGTCATTTTTAATGTAATGTGTCTCTTACATACAATATGACTCATCATGTACATTCATTTTCATCATGAATAATATATATTTTTAATTATTTTCATTCTCAAAAACTCGTTTGATTTTTATAATTAATTTTATTTTATTTATTACTATGTTAAATTTAATTACTTAACTAATTTAGTTCACATTAGATGTTTTCATGATATTGGGATAACATGTCAAAAATGAATCTAGTAAGTAGACATTAGTCATGGATGCAATTATTTTATCATATAAAGAAATTTATTATAATTATTATTTATTAAATATACCTTTAACACTATCTGTGAATGATGTTTATGAAAAATGACAAATGTTACAGTCACAGAGATTGTATGTCATACATACAGATGAGTAACTTTTCAATTCTTCAAAGGACATGATGTAAATAGGTTAATATTAATTTAAATTTTCATAATATTTATTATATAATAAATTTAATAATAATTATTTAAATACCGGTAACTATAGATTTTATGTGATTTGTTCATGAAAAAAAATTGTATCACTTCCTAACAGTGGTAATCCACACGTACGCACGAATAATATTAATATTTTTCAATTGGAGGAAATTTAAGAGATTTTATGTTACCATATACATATATATATATATAAGATTAAATATTTTTCATGAATAACATATATATATATATATATTAAAAACATCATTATAACCAGTCATGAGATATGTTTATCGAAGACAAATTAAATAAATCCCAAAGGTTGTAGTCTTCTATATAAACAAATGGTGGATTCATTTACCATTTGATTGATGAGGAGACAGATACAGTTTATAACAATAAAATTATTACATATCAACATATATAATATAATTTTTTTACTTCATCATGGTTGAAGAACATTTTAGGGGATATAATATAAAATAAATATTAAAAATTTGATTAAAACATATATATCTGATTCAATTAACCTCTTCTCCTTTACACCTTAATCCTTATAAGTTTGGTATTATTTTGGAAATAAGTCCCCAAAAATGTGGGGAGGGATGTGGAGAGTGTATTTTTGTACGGATTTGAAAAAATATAGTTATAAGTAGTTGTGATAAAGAGAGGATAGGATGTGCTCTTTTATAAGTAATGGGAAAAAACTATTGGAATTAAATAAATGTATAAATAATATATATCTCATAATCTTGTCATGCCGCACTATGGCATATAAAATTAAAATTTAAGATGGGTTAGGGTATAAATAAACATATAAAATATCATTTCAATTATTTTTGGACTCATTTTAATCCTTTCCATTTTATTAATAAATTTTAAACTCATTTTAACATTAATGGAAAAATAATTATTTTTTAAAATATAACATAATTATAACCCCAAAAATAAACAGTTGCTTCTATGAAAATTGAAATTGAGGATTCTAAAATCAGAATCAATTTTATCTAGTTTAATTTATAAAATTATATAAAATTATTTTTTATAAATGAACACAAAACACGTGAAAAATTTTTTTATTTAAATACCAATTTTATACAAAAATAATTTTACCTTGAAATAAAGTAATAGATTGGATTATAGTAGTTTTTTTCTTCAAAATAAAAAGAATGCTTTTTTACTTTCATAGAAATATAAAACTAAATGAAATCATCAAACCATTAATTTTAATTCAACGTCCCCAAATTTTTTTATATTTGTGTAAAATATGACTTATCGTCGTAAAATTAAATATTTTGTTCCCAAATCAAAAAAAAATTAAAATAAATTATTTGACACCAAATATTGATATTTAGTCAATAAAGATGTAATGGTCCGGACCTCTCCAGCCCATTCCTTTATCAAAAAGAAGGCCACGGACTGTTCTGGAGGGTAAAATGGACTTTTCCAACACTTTCCAGAATTTTGAAACTTCACGCCTTGTAGTTTGAGTACACGCCATGTACCCCCTTGCCTGGTATACCCCGTTTTGAAGGTTGTGTCCTTTCCGTGTGAAATAAATGGGTACAGGCCGTGTGTCCAATACTACAGGTCATGTAGTATCTCTCCGTGTATGTGTTACCGTGTATTGACCAGTCAATGTCCGTGTGTCGTGTTGGAGCCGTGTGGAATAAATGAGTATATGCCATGTGTCCAAACTACATGTTGTGTAGTCCTTCCCAGCGTCTGTGTTACCGTCAAACCATGGGTTGACAAGTCAACGGCCGCGGAGCCGTGTTGGAAGCCGCGTGGAGACCGTGTGAAATAACCGAGTACACGCCATGTACCATAAAGTATACGTCGTTTACTTTTTCTTTTATTTCCTTTAAAAGGAGGGGTCCCCTCATCCTCTTCAACTCACCCCTCTCCTCCCCTTTCCTCGGAGCAGAGTTCTCCCAAGAGACTCGAAGGCTCTTTCTTCCATAACTTCTTTGTCCGAGCTCCGATTTACGATCCGTCAGCGGCCACGAGATCATAACGACGAGGAAGAACTTCCGAGATTGGATATGTTCTCTTTCCTTCGACCTTTCCTTTCCGAAATCCACCCAAGGAGGTTTTTCGAGGACCCGACAGAAGTGACGGACGCCGACATACATCTTCTAAAGTTGATCCGGGGGAGCATTGTGATAAGAACCTATTGAGTTAGGGATCTTACCTCAGTCTCTCTCTAATTTGTGCATAATGTGGGGTGGGTTTCCTCTTGTTTATGTGAAACTCTTTTGAACCAGTTTAATAAAGATAAAAACTGGCTTATATAACGGGGTTGGGAAGTTGTGATTACTATTACTTTACTTTTTATATCTTATGGTATCATGTTGTGAATTGAATAGGCTTATACCTACTAAAAATCACGGTTGTTGGGGGCCTTTTCTTGTGAAATTAAATGTATCCCTATCTTTATATACCATTTTTGTGGATGGAAACTTTGTTAAATGTAGAATTTTGTTAATAACGTAATGTTGACTGATTAAATGAAAATCTGGAACCCTTGTGTGTTCACCCCGGTTAAACAAAATGGAATAATGAACATGTGGGTGTTGGATTGGATACGTGGCATGTGATGTGGGTGTTGTGTGGGTTGTTGTGGATAAAGTTAGAAGTGGGGCTACGGTTGGCTTGGTTATGGGTTGGTGTAAATTTTATGTTGGTCACCGAAAGCGAGGAAGCGATAAGTGGTATTAAAGGGATATTGATGTATGGGTTTTGGAGTGACTATGGTTATGGTGGTTGGAAGCAGGGCTGCAGGGATGGTCTTGAATGTAAACGAACTATGAGTTGTGAATAATAAATAAAAAGTGGAAGAGTTAATGACTGGTGGGTCTTGGTAATGGAAATGGTTTAATAATCAATGGGTTGGTTGGTTGATAAGAATGGATTTTTTGTGCTGCTTGTGTTTTCCTAACTTGATTTTTGGATGGAAGGGATATGTTTTACGAACAATCGATGGGGTTGGTTTTGGATAGTTTCCCAGTAGTTAAGCAACTAAAAAACTAATTTCTGCTGAAACGTGAAAACCTAAATGGGGTTGGGATTGTTTGTTTTGTGCATGCTTCGTAGTAGCAGTGTCGAGGCACATGCTCAGTTTCTCTGTTTAGAAGCAATAGGTTGGGATGTGTGTTTGGTATACATATATATATATATATCTTTATCTTTTGTGTTTTGTGTTTTATCGCACCCCACCCATGTTGAGGACTTAGTTCTGAACTCTCTCATTTCATGGTAGAGGGTGTTTTTCCCTTAGTTACTAGAATCTTCCTGATACTTCTCCCTTAGGATGTGATGGATTGAGGAGACCATACACCTAAGACTCTTCGGGTAGGTTTTGATTGGGGTGGATTTATCCCAAGACTCTTCGGGCATGTTCTACTGTTTCCCAAGAACCTTCGGGATGAGGCCCAGGTGTGTGCGGGTGGGGAGAGTGTGGCAGCATCAGGACGTTCTCCGTTAGGAAGAGCATCTAACTAATGGGAAATGGTGCGAGGTACCCAATACTCTGGTTCTTATACTACTACTACTACCTGTTGTGATTGTGTTTTTTGTGAGTGTGGCTGGTGAGGATGGGTGGATAGAATTCCTTTCTAGGTTTCTTCTGTTGTTCTCACGGGACATTTGGATGTATCCCCACTTGTGCATGAGAGCTTTAGGTTTCCCTACTAAGTATACTTATATTCTCACCCTACGTTTACTTTGAGGTTTGTAGGAGGAATACCAGTGTCGTGGGGGACCCTACTAGTCAGACAGTTGGAGTTTTTGCAGTTGTTGTACTCTTGTTTCTTTTGGTATTGTACATTGAGATTTCTTGCACTTGCACCTTGTTATAAATTTTGTTAAACATGCATGTGGGCTTGGTTGGGGTTTATTTTTATACACTTGTTCTTTTCCTTTTTAGTGGATGACTTGTCCTATTTCCCGATCTTAAAATAATAAAAAGGTTAATGCCTCCCATATTTGTGAAAACTCATACCCTTGGTGCTAGTCGCCAACCCGGGGCCTACATGAGGCGGGACTCAGGGGGTCATTATATCCCTTTCAGCATTGTCGGCTCAGGAGGGGCATCTTTGATGGGAGGGGGTCATGATAGAATGGTATTAGAGGTGATGGTTGAGAGATAGGATGAAGGCTGGAGTTAGGCACAGTGAGGATTGCATGGGATGGTAGGGCGACAATGTTAGTTAATCTTGGTGTGTGACATAGGCTAGGGAAGACCGGCTAGGACACGGGATTTTAGGTCCCCCCATGATCTGATGCAAGGAATCTGAGCCTACCAAATGAACAAGTGATACTGCATTGATTACAGGGTAGAGACCCTAGGTAAGGTACATGCATCATCATGATTGTGTTTTACTTGATTTGGGTGTTCTGGAAAAGAAATTGTAATAAAATGAAAAATTAAAACCTTGAGCATTTCCTTACTACTTGGGATTAAGCGATCCTTGTTTACTGTACAGCCATGGCACCTGGACGTCATCCCCAACTGGCTCAGACGGCCAAGGCCCAGCACATTCAGGTGGTCGATCAGTTGAGGATTGACCGAGAGGAGGAAGACATCTAGTGGCATAAGACTCTTCGATCTTTTCAGCGAAAAACCCTCAAGAAGTACGAGGGTAGTACTTCAGATATGAAGACGGGGGGTGGCTTGAGGAGATAGGGATCGCTTTTACCTTGATCTGTGCTCTGATGGAGTACTGGGTTCTCCAAGCAGTCAGTCAGCTAAGAGGTGCGGCGCGACAGTGGTGGATGCTCTACCTCGGAGAGAGGATAGAGGCAGAGGTTCCATGGGTTGACTATGAGAAGGAATTCTGAGAGGAATTCCTTTCTTCAATGATCAAGGCGGATAAGAGGCATGAGTTACTCTCCCATCAGTAGGGTATTATGTCAGTATGAGAGCTGGGGATCAAGTTCAAGGATCTCTTCTGCTTTGCTTCGGATCTCTTTCCAGATTAGGAGTCTCGGGGTGAGACGTTTGGAGGAGACGCTTTGTCCTTCGCTCCAGTATGTTGTCACCCCCTTCACCCTTCCGACGTACTTGGAGGTAGAGAAGAAGGTAGAGGTTGTTGAGAGGAACCAC